>JAMJFZ010001899.1:1200000-1800000 GCA_026225945.1 Cricetomys ansorgei
CCTTTCTTTCTTTCCTTCCTTCCTTTCCCCTTTCTTTTTTCTCTTTCTTTCCCTTTCTCTCTCTCTCTCTTTCTTTCTCTCTCTCTCACTTTCTTTCCCTTTCTTTCTTTTTTCTTTCTTTCTTTCCTTCCTTCCCCCTTTCTTTTTTTTCTCTTTCCCTGTCTTTCTGTCTCTTTGTTTCTTTGTTTCTTTGTTTCTTTGTTTCTTTCTGAGACTGGGTCTCTCCCTGAAGCCCCAGTTGTCCTGGAACTCACTATGTAGACTAGGGTAGCCTTGAACTCACAGAGATCCACCTGCTCCGGCCTCCCAAGTGCTGAGATTAAAGGTAAGTACCACAACTCAGAGCCTCAAATCTCCTTTCTGAAATAAAACCTAGGGACTGGAGAGATGGCTTATGAGTAAAAGTGTTTGCTGCCTACATACCTGACAATTAAGTTTGATCCCTGAATCTCACAGGAAAGGAGAGCACAAACTCCTGAAAATTGTTCTCTGCTTTCCACTCATGTACTGTGGAACATAAAACACACACACACACATACACACACACACACACACACACACACAGATAAAAACTAAAGAAAAAAACCTAAAACCTGGGACCCCAAGTGGTGCCTGTGAACTCTGCTGGCTTGCGGTAAGGTCCAAGGTCTCTTTTGTTGGTGTCTGTGTACGTTTTACAGCTCTTAGGGAAAGGATATCCTGGCATTTGGGAGCCAAGGGACTCCACAAAGTCTCACAGCACAACAAACCTCATACAAGAGATTTATTGGGGGAAAAACACAGAACGGTGGCTGCCTCTGCTCCAAGAGAAGCAGCAGAGAAATGAGTGGGAGGCAGGCTTATCTAGGGTTTATGCGGGGCAGAGATTTCCAGAGTGGATATTTTCAGGATGGGGACTGACAGAATTTCAAGACCTGAGCTTGGGGATGGTGGGATTTAAGTCCCAGAATACAGCTTGGACTTTTTATCCTACAGTCTGAGCTGATAGTAGTTTGTTGTTTTGTTTAAGGAAAACACATTCCTCTGCTCTTCCAGATGAATTATGCGAGGATTGCTACTTCCTCATCGCGGGCTTCACAATATTGATGCTCCACCCTGCCCTAGAAGGTTCATGTGTGTGAGCACCAGTAGCCAACCCAGGAGCAGACATATGCCTCACTACTGGAAAAGGGTTGAGGAAAGACATGGTCTCTTCCCTTTCCCCAGCATCCTTAGTCCCAAGCTGATACTGATGCAAAGAAAGGAGGGTTCTCAGGTAGAGGAGCTTTGGTAATGAGGGTACCTGTGCCCAGTGGATAGATGGGAAGACTGTGGTACAGAGTCTAGCCAGGGTCCAACCTCTACTTCAGCGCCTCGAGAGGGGTGGTGGGAGATCTCAACTCTGCAGCTCACACTGTCTTCCAATTCCTGGAGCCCCTAGCGGTGCACTGACCCCATTGAACTATCGGGCCTCTCGGTTCGTGTTTGCTCTTAGTTTTTGGTGCCACCTGGTGGCCACTGCCCATTATAGCTCTGGTTTGCCTTAAAGGCTTCTGAGAAACGTCATTTTGCCATCTTCTTTTGTTTCAGAGGCTCAGACCGCAGTGCTAGCCTTCCCGAAGCCACGCCCCCTTCCTTATGGTCCCAAGTTGGCAGTGCTGATATGGACTTCCTAGGCAGGCGCCCATCGCTGTGCTACAACTTCAGCCTTCCATTCTTTTCCTTTCTTTTTTGTTTGTTTTGAGACAGGATCTCCCCTTCCTTTAAAAAAAAAAAAAAAATCTTCAAGGAACCTGAGTGGTGGAGCATACTTTTAATTCCAGTACTCAGAGGCTGGAGGATTGCTGGGAGTTCGAGGACAGCCTGGTTTCTATATAGAGTTCTAGGATATCCAGCCAGGACCACATAGAGACCCTTTCTCAAACAAAAACCCAAATATACAAAACACGACAACAGAGAAAACCCTTTCTTTTAAAATTGTGTGTGTGTATTTGTAAAAGTATGCAGTCAGTGGACAACTTTGTGGAGTTGGTTTTCTTTCCACCATAAAACAAGATTTATTTTTATTTGTCTGTGTGTGTGTGTGTGTGTGTGTGTGTGTGCATGCCTACATGCACGCAGGTGACCATAGACGCCAGAAGAGGGCATTGGTTCCCCTGGAGCCGAAGTTACAGTCAGTTGTAAGCTGTTCAGTGGGTGCTGGGAAGCTAACTTCAGCCCTCTGCAAGAACAGCAAGCGCTCTTAGGCTCTGAGCCATGTCTCTAGGCTCTTGCTTTCCATCTTTAGTGTGGTTTTGGTGGTGGAGCTCAGGTTGTTAGGTTCGAAAGGCAGGTGCCTTTAACTGCTGTGCCATCTTTCTGGTCTAGCCTTTCTTTATCCTTTTGTTTGTTGATTTGGTGAGTGGTGGGAGGTAGTGGTGGGATGTGTCATAATGGTCACATGGAGGTCACAATTTTCAGGAGTAGATTCTCTATTGGCACCACAAGTGCTGCAGGGACAGGTTGTGAGGCTTGGGAGCAGGTACTTTTACCTTTCTCACTAGTCTTTTTTGTTTGTTTTTGTTTTTTGAGATAGTCTCTCTTCATAGCTCTGGCTGTCCTGGAACTCACTATGTAGACCAGGGTGACCTTTAATTCACAGAGATCCTCCTGCTTCTGCCTCCAAAGTGCTAGGATTAATGGCATGTGCCACCATATTCAGCTGTTCCTTTTGTTTAAAGACCAGAGTCTCATAGCCCAGACTAGCCTGTGTAGTAAGGGGATGACTTTGAACTCCTGACGCTCCTGCCTTTGCCTGTTGAATGCTGGATGCAGAGGTGTGCATAACCAGGCCTGGTCTTTTAGTCTTTTTTATTTTTAAATTATTTTTATGTATGTGGGTGTTTTACCTGCTTGTATGTCCTTCTGTGGACCATATGAATTTATGCAGTGCCTGAGGCCTGAGGATACCAGAAGAGGGTGTCAAATTTCCTGTAATCTTGGAATTCCAGATAGTTGTGAGCCACCATGTGGGTGCTGGGAATCTAACTTCTACCCTTTGAAGGAGCAGCCAGTGCCTTTGATCAATGATGTACCTTTCTAGCATCATTCCCCTCTTCCACCATCTTAGGGTTTCTATTGCTGTGGAAAAAACAAAAACAAAAATCCCATGGCCACGACAACTCTTATACAGGAAAGCATTTAACTGCAGGTGGCTTACAGTTCAGAGGGTTAGTCCACTGTCATCACGGCAGGAAGCAGATGGTGTGCAGGCAGACATGGTGCTGGAGAAGGAGCCGAGAGTTCTACATCTGGGTCAGCAGGCAGCAAGAAGAGAGAATGACACTGGGCCTGGCTTGAGCATCTGAAACCTCAAAGCCCATCCCCAGTGACACACTTCCTCTAACAAGGCCATGCATCTTAATAGTGCCACTTCCTGTGAACCTATGGGGGGAATTTTTATTAAAACCACCACACACACCCTTCTTTTTTATTTAAAATAAAACAACTTGGGGCTGAAGACATGGCTCATCAGTTAAAGACTATTTATTGCTCTTGCCAAGGGAGGACTCAGGTTCGATTTCGAGTACCCACATGGCTGCTCATAACCATCTGTAACTCTAGCTCCAGGGTATCTGACACCCTCTTCTGAACTTCGTGGGCACCAGGCACACAAGAGGTGCATATACATGCATAGATGCAGGCAAAACACTCACACATATAAAAATAAAATAAATACATCTAAAAATGAAAAACTTAAAACATTTATTTATTTCATGTGTGTGGGTATTTTGCATGCATGTGTGTCTATGCACCACTCACATGCCTGGTGCCTGTGAAGACTAGAAGAGGTGTCTGTTCCCTTGGAACAGACAGTCATAAGCTGTCATGTGGGTGCTGGGAATTGAACCTGGGTGGCTTTGTTGGAGGAGGTATGTCACTGGAGATGGACTTTGAAGTTTCAGGTGCTCAAGTCAGGCCCACACACTGTCTCTCTCCTTCCTGCTATTTGCATATCCAGATACAGAACTCTTAGCTACCACATCTGCCTGTATGTCACCATGCTGATAATGGACTAAACCTCCGAAAGTGTAAGCAAGCCCCAGTTAAAAGCTTTCTTTTACAGGAGTTGCTGTAGTCATGGTATCTTTTCACAGCAATGGAACATTGACTAAGACAGGCAGGAACTAATGAGTTGATTTTTTGTTTTGTTTTGTTTGTTTGTTTGTTTGTTTTTTGCAGAGAGAACATGTATTTAGCTATAAAAAATGAAAATGAGTTCCTGAGAATGGAAGGAACTCTGAGGGAGGAATATCAGCTCACAGATTTTTGCTAGTTGAGACAGGGTCTTACTATAGAGCCCACCAGGCTGGCCTTGAACCCATCCTCCTCCTTCTTCAGTCTCCCGAGTGCTAGAATTAGTTAATTTATTAAATTGTGATTCCCAGGGCCTTGTGCATGCTAGGTATATTTATCATTTTTCCATGACTGTGATAGAACAACACACCTAAGGCAACTAATAAAAGAAAGCATTTAAGTGTGCTTAGGGGTCAGAGGGCTAGAATGCATGACGGTGGAATGCAGGCATGGCTCTGGGACCAACCGAGAGCGCAAGAGCACATTGGAAATTGCATGGCTCTTTTGAAACCTCAAAGCCCGACCCCAGTAACATACTTCCTCCAGCAAGTCCACTCCTTCTAATCCTTCTCGAACAGCCACCAACTGGGGACCAAGTAATCAAGTGCCAAGATTTATGGGGAACATTCTCATTCAAATCACCATACTAAGCAAGTACCAAATTAGTGAGCCATGCCTTTGGCCTTTATCAAGGTGCGCCCCGCCCCGGCCGCCGCCATGCTTTGTTTGAAACAAGATTTTGCTGTGTAGCTCAAGCTGGCTTTGAACTTCCAATCCTCCTACCTTGGTTTTCTGGGTACTGGGATTACATGTGTGTCACCACACCTAGCTGACTCATCATGAGGTTTTTACCAGAGCATCATGGTGGCCCTAATGGTTGTGAGAAGGCAGTGCAGGCTGTGAGGAAGCACCAAGAGTTGTGGTCAGGCGCCAGGGGCTGGCGGGACCTCTGGTGGGGATGTCGAGATGGTGAGAGGTACAGGTCTGAATCTTGGAGCAGGAGCACATCCGAGGACTCAGACCTGGGAGTCACAGATGATCTCTGATGCCTTGCTGCAGAAGAGATGAGAGAAGAAAGGAAAGATGAGGCCTGAGCAGGGGTCCTGCTTCTAAGCAGTGTGGGTGGCTGTGTAGCTCTGGAGGCCTAGAGAGAGGAGCTTCCAGGCTCAAAGAGAAGCAAGGGGCATCAAGGTACCACCGGGCCTGGGAGCAGAGAGGGTTTGAGGAGGATGGGGCCAGTCTGGCTCTTGTTGCTTAATGACGGGAGCAGAGAGACAAGGCTCAGTCATTTGGTGTGGCTGCAAGGAGGGCATTGGTGACCCTGACCTGATGAGCGCGCAGCGATGTCGGTAGAGGGATGGGGGCAAGCAGGATGTTGTAAAAAAGAAGAGACAATGAGGACAAAGGGGGATTTTATTGTATTATTAGTATTTAATATAGTTACTCTGTTGTTGGTGATGTGTGTGTGTGTGTGTGTGTGTGTGTGTGTGTAGGTTAGAGAGTGACTAGTGGGAACCAGTTTTCTCCATTTACTGTGTGAGTTCCAGGTCATCAAGCTTGGCAGCAAGTGCTTTTACCCACTGAGCATGTCAGTAGGACTGTATTTTTTATTTACTTTTAGGTTTTTACTTATTTGGATATGTATCTCTGTGTGGGTATGTGTACATAGGTGCTTGCAGTCGCCAGAGGCACCGGATTCCTTTGAAGCTGGAGTTACAGGCAGTTGTGAGCAGCCCAATGTGGTACTGGCAACAGATTTTGGGGATTTTTTTTCTCTCTTTTTTTTTTTCTAGACAGAGTTTTTCTGCTGTAACTCTGGCTGTCCTGGAATTCACTCTGTAGATCAGGCTGGCCTCGAACTCACAGAGATCTGTCTGCCTCTGCCTCCCGAGTGCTGGGATTAAAGGTTTGTGCCAGAACCACCTGGCTAGATCTTGGTCTTAACCACTGAGCCATCCCCCAGTCTTTCATTTTTATTTTTTGAGACAAGGTCTCATATAGCCCAAGCTGGCTCTGAATTTTCCATGTTGCCAAGAAAGACATTTAACTTTTTATTTTATTTTATGGGCCTTTTGCATCACACACATATGCCAGATGAGGGCACTGGATCTTTTGAAACTAGAATTAGTTGATTGTGAGTCACTATGTGGGTGCTGGACTTGGATTCTTTGGAAGAGCAGCCAGTGTTCTTAACCAAGGAACCACATCTCTAGCCCCTGACCTTAACTTAAGCAAACAAACCCATGTGTATATGTGTATGTGTGTGTGTGTGTGTATGTGTATGTGTCTGTGTCTGTCTGTGTATACACACCTGGGTATGGGTGCCCATAGAGGCCAGAAAGAGCGTCTGATCTAGAGCTGGAGTCACTGGTGGTTGTGAGCCTCCGGACTTGAGTTCAGGGAACCAAATTCAGGTTCTCAGTAAGAGCAACAAGTGCTCTTAACCACTGAGCCATCTCTCCAGCCTCTGACCTTTAACTTTTGATCTCCCTGCCTCCACTTCCAGGATGCTGGGATTACAGCTGTGTGTCACCAAATCTGGTTTTTATGTAGTCCTGGGCATTGAACCTTGGGCTTTGTGCAATCCAGGAAAGCATTTTATCGAGTGAGCTACAACCCTGGTTCAACAGAAGGGTATTTTAAGGTGATACTGAGAAGAGACTGTGAAAGCCTGGTGGTTGAGAGATGTGGGTTCAGGTTGATGATATTCCGTTGAGCTTGGAGAATGGCGCAGTGGGAAGAGGAAGACCAAGAGAGAGGAGCATGGAGTAGTGATACCGAAGAAAGTAGCTGAGGAGAGAAAGGTAGGTCTCTAGGAAAGCAGGGAGTTGAGGTGGGCAAGGAGAGGGCCTAAAACGAGGCGGTGGGAGGTGAAGGCTTTCATTTGTTTTTATTTGTCTATTCCTCCTTTCTTCCCCACATAGTTACAAAGCTGGGGTATTGGGGGAGAGTGCAGGGAGACAGTGGACTGACTTTGAGGACGAGGTGGCAACTTGCTACACTTGTGCTGGAAGACCGGAAGGCAAACCTCCCAGGGGAGGGAGGGGGTTTTCTGGGCACTGCCTTGTATTCTGCTGGAGCTTTGTGGGATGACTTTAGCTTCCTCCAAGCACGATCTGTTCCTCCTCTTTGGTTTCATCTAGTTGTGTGGGTGCAGGTGTGAAATGGGGGGCTGGGGTGGGCTTTGTCAGATCAGTCAAGGGAGGAGAAATGTGGGGGAGGAATTCTTGGCGAAATAAAGAAAGCACATGAATCAGCAAAGGAGGGGATGAGGACCCAGATCCTGATGGCTGGGGACATGAGGTTGACTCAGGAGGTTCGAGGGTCCCCATGGACTGAAGTGGAAGACTAACAAGAGTGGCATAGAGCAGGGAGAAGACGGGGGAATTTTGATCCGAGAGGGGATGTGCTTTAAGTCTTGAGCCTAAAGGTAGTACTGATGTGAGTAATTCTCATGGGAGTGCTAGAGAAAGGTGGCTGATTACAAGAGGACCCAGAAGTCCAGGTAAGTGATGGAAGGGCCATCTGTGAGGCTGGTGATGTCATCTGCATGGTGACACAAGCAGGGAGGACAGAAAGGGACTGAGTCTTGGGAGAACTAGAGGATGACTAGGGAGCCCACAGAGGTCACGGCTAAGCCAAGGAGAACTGAATGGCTGGGTCTGTTGCCATGAACTGCGTAGAAATTAGAGATGTATGTGTTTTAATTAATACAATTTTTAAAAACTCTTTAATTAAAGGCACGTGCCTTTAATCCCAGCAGTCAGGAGGCAGAGGTAGGTAAATTTCTGAGTTCGAGGACAGCATGGTCTACAGAGTGAGTTCCAGGACAGCCAGGGCTACAGAGAAACCCTGTCTCAAAAAACAAAAATAAAAGAAAAAAAAACTCTTTGAAGAGTTCATGTATTTTTATTGTCATATCCACCTCCTACTCCCTGCCTCCAATTCCCCTGAACTGCCTCCCAACTCCGTATCTTCTTTCTTTAACGACCCACTGGGTGCCTGTGTACTCTTGGTTGTGGGACATTTCACTGGGACACTGGTAACCTATCAGTGGTCATGCTCTCAAAGAAAAATGACTCTCTTTCTCCTAGTAGCTATCAACTGCCAACAACTATTCAACTAGGGTGGGGCCTGGTGAGCCCCTCTCTGATCTGTGCTAGAATTTGATGGGACTTAATCTTGTATTCTGTGAATCTGTGAATGTAACAGCCACGTCGTGTCCAAAAGACAGCAATTCACAGCAATCCTCTCCATCGTTCTGATCTCAAATTCTTCTCAACCCCTCTTTTGCAATTTTCCCTAGTCTTGGGAATGGGGTAGAGGGTTGAGATAGCCCATTTAGACTGAACACTCATAGTCACTTTTTAGCATTTTGACCAGTTATGAGCCTCTGAATTAGCCACTGCACACTGCCAAAAGAAGCTTCTCTGACCCAGTTGAGAGCAGCACACATTTATGAGATAAATTGCTGACACAACTGTCTGAGTTGAAAGGTGAAGTTTTCAAATCCTTCTGGCTCTAGCAGGTTCCAGAAGGTGCTGTGTTGGAGAGAGATAAATGGGAACCTTTTATCTCTGTGATTCAGAATCTAGAGTTTTAAAAGACAAGGAAGCCAGATGTGGTGGCCCTGCCTTTATTTATTTAGTTTGGTTTAGTTTATTATTATTTTTGAGACAGAGTTTCATTGTATAGCCCTGGCTGGCCAGGCACTTTCTATGTAAACCAGGCTAGCCTTGAACTCCCAGACATCTGCCTGCCTCTGCCTCTTGAGTGCTGGGACTAGAGATATACACCACCATGACCAACTTATTTATTTTGAGACAGGGTCTCATTATGTAGTGTTAAGCCATATTGCTACCCTTAATTATGGAATTTTGCTCTTTTTAAATTTAAATTTTAAAATTTATTTTATGTGTGAGTGTTTTGTCTGCATGTATGTATGTGTACCACAGGCTTGTGCCTGTGGAGGACAAAAGAGAATATTGGATACCCAAGAACTGGAGTTATGATGGATGGTTGAGGGCCACCATGTGGGTGCTGGAAACTGAAACCTAGTACTCTGAAAGAGCAACAAGTACTCTTAACCGCAGTCTCTGCAGTCCCTAGTTTGAGGTTTTTGTTGTTATTGTTTGTTTTTGTTTTGTTTTGTTTTATTTATTTATTTTTTTGAGAGAGGATCTCACATAGCTCTGACTGTCCTGGAACTCACTATGTAGAGTAGGCCAATCTTGAACTCACAGAGATCCACTGGTCTCTACCTCTGGAATGGTGGAGTAAGGGCATGAACCACTATGACTGGTGTTTTTGTTATTGAAAGAAAAAAAGAAAAATAAGGAAAAAAAGGTTGTGCCTGGTTTAGGTTCTTCAAACACTTAGGGACACAACTTTTCAAGCTTTTCTTAGGTGCATTCATTATAGAAATACAGTCAGGTCCATAACTGGGTAGACAACACAGCTACCTCTCTTATTTTCTCAGTTAGTGGCTCATTCTTGCATAGGTCTTCCTAGTAATAGGTCCATCTTGAGACCACTCTGAATTTACCAAGAAGCTTTCTTATATCTTACCGTGCCCAGAATACTTCATGGGTGCTGTAGCTCTTAATGACCACAGGGTGTCGCTCGCAATTGAAATCTGGACTCAACGGTGAAGGACCCCATCTGAAATGATGCTGGGCTCAGCTACAAAGATCCCGGCATGAGATCTGATGCTTGTGATCTCAACGTTCAGCAGTTGCTTCTGCTGTACACTTTCTGCCGTCTTGGTGCTCACTAGCTTCAGGAGCCCTGGTTAGGTTCACTTCTGGTTTCTGCCACCTCAAATTTCTTCCTTGGGAATCCACACTACTTTTTTTTTTTTTTTTTTTTTTTTTTTTAAGACAAGGTCTTACTACATAACTTTGGCTAGCCTGGAATTTGCTATGTAGATCAGGCTTGCCTTTGCCTTCTGAGTACTGGGGTTAAAGTCATATATAATTATATTTGGCCCATGAGCTCATTTAAAAGGTTGAGATTACACTTCATTTTCCTGGGAATGGGACTGTTCATTCCTTGTTGTAGGCAAGAGACTCTCTTAGGCTTCTTTACACTCATCCTGACCAAATTATCATTCTCTGACCCCCTCTTGTCTCTAGAAGCCCAGGCTATTTTTGAACTCACAATGTTGCTGAGGCTGGCCTTGAACTTCTGATCTTTCTGCTCTGACCTTCTAAGTGATGGGATTACAGACATGTGTTGACATATCTGGTATATGAATCTAGAGATTTTTTTGTTATTACTTAAATTAAACATTTATAAATTTTTGTTATAATTTAAATTAATATTATTTACCCTTTGTTTGTTTGTTTTGCTTTATAATTTTTCTAGTAGACCAGGCTGGCCTTGAACTCAGAGAGAACACCTACCTCTGCCTCTCCAGTGCTGGGATTAAAGGCATGTGCCACCACACCTGGATCAAAATTCCTTACTTTTATTGTGTATATGACATGATATGTGTACACACAAATGCCATGGACTGCACATGGAGGCGAGAAGGATAAGCATGTGGAGTAAGTTCTCGTCTTCCACATTTATATAGCTTCCATGGATTGAAGTCAAGCTGTCAGGCTAACACAGCAAATGCTTTTCCCCACTGAGCCATCTCACTGCCCTATTTTATTTAAAATGTATTTATTTTTATTTTATGTTTTGCCTGCATGTGTTTTTGTACACCGTGTGTGCAGTATCTGAAGAGGTCAGAAGAGGACGTCGATCCCCCTGGATCTGGAGTTACAGATGGTTGGAATGAGCTGTGTATGAGCTGAGAACAGAAGCCGTGTCCTCTGGAAGAGTAACCAGTGCTCTCAACCACTGAACCGTTTCTGCAGGCCCCCTCCCTTTATTTTTAATTATGTGTATGTGGGTTTGTGCATGTGAGTGCAGTGCCCTAGAGACCAGAAGTGGGTATTGATCCCCTGGGAATGGAGTTACCAGGCAGTTACCTCCTTGATGGAGGTGCTGGGGATCAAACTCTGGTCTGTGCAAAAGCAACAAGCACGTGTTGAGTTGAACATCTCTCCAATCCTTCAGCCTCCTTTTTTTGAGTTAGGGTCTCATGTAGCCCAGCCTTGAACTTGCTATGTGTCTGAGAATGATCTTGAACTTCTGATCTTCCTGTCTCCAGCTCTCCAGTGTTGAGATCTCGGGCATGTGTCATCACATCTGGTTTATCCAATAACCATTTTCTTCCTCATGGATGGAGGTGGTCTCCTGTGGTGTCCACCTTCCCAGATTCTCTTGGGCTGGGGCATTGGCATATGACTCTATCCTGTTCCATAGGCTCTGAGGGAGATCCACTTGGAGGGATTTCCAGTGAAGATCCTTGGCGTTTTCCTTTCTGATGAATACACATGGACACATGTCAGGGGGAGTCTGCTCGCTTCTTACATGTTTGATGAGAAGCCTTAGGATATGACTGTGTAATGAGCTCCAACTAGCCTCAATTCCTGCTATTCTTGTCACTGGGTCCCAGCCAGTGGGTCAGGAAAGGTCTTTGTGACTAATGGAACGCAGTGAAATGTGCCTGGAATCCTAGCTGCCTTAGTCCCTGTTGGATGCTATCTCTGAGGAAGCCTTCATGCTATGAAGACATTCAAGCAATACTGTGCAGGGCCCATGTGGGGAGGAACCAGCAACACCCACTTTCCAGTCATGTGAGTGAGCAGCCTCCAGTCCCACTGAGCCTTCTGATGCCTGCAGCCCTCACTGCAGTGACACGTCCACCCACAACCCCCACACGGCCTACTCCTGCTGAACCACAGAGAGAATACGTGACTGCTGGGGGTTAAAGCTGTATGTTTTCAGGGATTTGTGATATCACAATAGATATGTAATCAGAGGCTTGGACGTAGGACTCCCAAGAGAAGCCCAGCATGGTGGCGCATGCCTTTGGTCCCAGAACTCGGAGGCAGAGGCAGGTGGAGCTCTGTGAGTTAGAAGCTAGCCTGGTCTACATAGCAAGTTCTAAAGCTGCCAAGGAAACATAGGGTGACCCTATCTCTCAAAAATAAGGACTTCAGAGAGAAAAGATGACTTTGTGGTGCCCCTGAGCTAATGGACCTCTAAGGTGCAGACTTCTGCACTTGTCATGAGACAGCATTCGAGCCCTTGTTCAGCTGCCGGTCCATCTGCTGCTGCTTGCAGCCCAGGCTTTCTTACTTTCAAAAGAAGACTCCTTGGGGATTTCTGGAAAGTGTTGACCTGCTGATTTTCTGTCATCTTCTATTCTGTGAGGCTGGAAATTTCTTCCTTCCCCTTTTTCATTAAAGATGTGCTAGCCTTTCATTCCAGGAGGCAGAGGCCTGAAGAACTCTGTGAGTTCAAGGACAGCCTGGTTGACATACTGAGTTCCAGTCAGTCAGAGGTATACAGAGAGACTCTGTCTAAATTTAGAAAAGATTAAATCTATTATTATTGTATGTAAGTATGTGATTAATGTGTCTGTGTGTGAGTATGGTGCGTATCTGCCATGATGGGCATGTGGAGGTCAGAAGACAAGTTTTGGGAGCAGGTTTTTTCCTTCTACTGTGGGATTTGGGAATCAAACTCAGGTCATCACACTTGTGCTTCAGGCAAGTACTTTTTCCCATGAGCCACCTAGCTGGCTTTCTTGCTTTCTCTCTTGTTTGCTTCTTTTTTACATTTACTTATTTACTCTGTGTGTGTGTGTGTGTGTAGTGCACATGTGCCATATCCCAGGAATGGTCAGAGAACAATTTGTGGGAGTCAGTTCTCTCATTGCACCATGTGGGTCCCAGGAATCAAATGCAGGCTGTCAGGGTTGGCAGAAAGCACTCTGGTTTTTTTTGTTTTTTTGTTTTTTTAAAGAAGGAAAAAAAAAAATTGATGGGAAGCATTTGGTACATGTAACCCCACACACATTCATATACATACAATCCTTTTTAAAATCATGGTGAAATACAAAGTATAATTTTGTTGTTGTTTGAGATAGGGTATCATGAAACTAAGCTGACCTCAGACACATTATGTACTAAGGATGATCTTGAATTCCTGGTCCTCCTGCCCCCACTTCTCAAGTGCTGGAATTACAGCTGTATAAACCAAGCCCAGCTCTATGGCATAAAATTTACAACTTAATCGCTCCCTCACTCCCAACCCCAACGTGCTGAGGCTTGGACCTAGAGTTCCATTGCATGCATGTTTGTTTGTTTGTCTGTTTTTGTTTTTGAGACAAAGTCTCACTATGTAGCTCTGGTTAACATGGAATTCACTGTGTAGGTCCGACTGGCCTCAAATGCAGAGATCTGCCTGCCTCTGCCACCCAAGTGCTGGGATTAAAATATGTGTCGCACACCTGGAAACTTTTTTTTTTTTTTTGCTTTAGATCTGTTGTGCAGACAGACTGGTTTCAGACTCCTGGGGCTCCAGGATCCTCTTACTGCAGCCTCCCGAGTGGCTGGAAATACAGAGTTCCCACCACACCCAGCTCGGTCTGATGGCCTTCAAGTGCGCAGTCAGTGTTGTGCAATAGTCAACACTGATGTCTCTAGACCTTTCTCATTTTCTGAAACTGAAACTCTGAACCGATTAAAAACAATAACTTCCCCATCCTCTAACAGTCCAGTCCCTGGTAACCTTTGCTTTACTTTCAGTCTCAGAAGTTGCCCAGTCTGGATACAGCAGATAAGTGACTTAATCGATACAAGGGCTTCCTCCCGTGAGGGGCTTTTTTTTTTTCCCTTTTTCCTTAGCATGATAATCTCTTGGGTTCATCTTATAGGATATGTCTGAATCTGATTGCTTATATCAGTTGAAATAACTCACTACTTTAAAACCCATCTGTAGCATGTATATGTATATGCATTTCCTTCTTCTCTTTGAATTTTGTTTATTTATTTTTGAAACAGGGTCTCACTGTGATGCATGGGCTAGCTGTCAGTTCCTAGACAGAAATGACCCTCCCACGCCAGCCTTCTGAACTGCAAGGCTAGAGATCCCACTGTGCTGGGATCTTTCCCTTTTAAGGCTGAATAATATTCTATTAGGTTTATATATTTAATTATTTTTCTTTTTCTTTTTTCTGGAAACATGGTCTTACTGTGTAACTAGGCTGTCCTGCAACTTGGGATCCTCCTGCCTCAGCCTTCTAAGTGCTGGGGTTATAGGGGTGAACCTCCATGCCTGGCTTCACTTCCATTCTCTTGGATATAGACCAGAAGCACACATTTACTTTTAAGGAAAAGTAATTTTTGAACACACTTTTTGACTCAATGTGCCAAATCCACAATGAATGACCAGGTATGGAATTGCTTGGTGAGTCTGCCCCCATCCCTACAGGAGACCAGCTCTGGCAAGGAGGCCAGGGGATGTAAAGGAGGTATGGAGGCGAGGAAGAAAACAGGCATGAGACTTCTTCAGGTCAAAGCAAGCTCTCTCTCTTTATTCCTTCTGCTCCTTCCTATTTTTCTATTCTTCTTTCCTCTTCTCTCTCTCCTATCTATCTGTCTGTTTTCCCATGTATCATATATATATACGATTTTTTTTTTTTGACAAAGCCCCTCATGGGGAAAGATCGCATTACAGTCACATCTTAATCATAAACTTAAACTTCACATAATGATTACAGGTTTTACATTTCAGTGATTACAAGCTCCATAGTTTTTAAAGGCAAGTTATCTTAAAACTCACACCTAACACCTAGTTTTCCATATATATATTTTTCTCACAGTATATCTATATCCTAGAAACAATAGTTTTTTGGTTTTTTTTTTTATTATAGATTAACAGAGTTTAAGCAAGCTAATTTCACAACCAGCTTCTATTGCAATTGATGGGTTGCTAGGGAATGAGTATACATCATAGTATCCTAACGTACTCAATTCTTACTTAACACAGTGAAACGAGTTTATTATAACTAGAAAACTTTAAGTCAGGGATCTTTTTGCTTTTCTTAGGTGAAAAGGAAATCTGCTGCATAGCGCTATATTTCCATGGCACACCCCAAACTCATCAGTAAACTTTTGGTTATAGAGATCAGGAAAGAATCAATTTTATTTGTGGACAAGGAAGTTGAAGCCTCACAAAGGCTCTGAAACTCACTTGTTATTACTTGATCATGGTCTGTTTTTCACAGGTGAAACTCATGGGCTCTAGCAATTAAGCTTTCTTTGTTCTAGCTTTCCTAACCCTGACCAAACAAGTCCCTAGCAAAAATGTGTTTTCTTCTTAAATTACTGATTCTAAGGCATCTGGCAAAACACCGTAATTTAACCCTGTAACTTTATGTGAAAAAATGTCTACTGTTTTTACCTACACATATTTTTTAGTTATTCTTTTCTGGAGTTTCAATAGCGTCACCAATTCAATTGAGTGGCACTGCCATGCCCAGGTGGCATTGCTTGAGGGGAAATCATCACCATTGATATGTGTGCCAGCAACACTGCCCAGTGAGGGGTTAGAGACCCCCATAGAACTTTCATGCCACAAAAGAGACAAGGAGACCTTAGTAGCTACAGGCAGGATAAGGCCCAGCAGTGGCAAAGGGCAAAGGGAGGCCAAGGTAAAAACCTACTGTCCCCTTGCTAAACAATAGGCTGATTCCTGACTCCTGGCTGCTGTTTCCCAGCACTGCTCCAAGCCTATCCCCCAAGGATTGTCAGCCAGCATGGGACACTCCTTCCTCATTCCTCCTCTGTGTTGGGAGCTTCAGATCCTACATGAGTTGTCTTCCCAGGCCAATGCTTTTCTTCCTTAAAACAAGTATTTCCAGGGCTGAGGACATGGCTCAGTAGGTAAAAGCGAGAGCTGCCCAAGCCTGAGGACTGAAGTTCTCTCTAGGGAACCCGTGCAGAGGCATGCAGATCTCTGTGAGTTGGAGGCCAGCCTGGTCTATAGAGTGAGTTCCAGGACAGCCAGAATTACAGTGGAAAAATCCTGTCTCAAAAAAAAAAAAAAAAAAGGTGGGTGAGTGGCACACATCTGCAATCCTACTGTGAGTGTGAGTCGGGGAGGTGGAGAGAGGAGAATTACCTGGGATCTAGTCTGGAGTCACATGGTACAACAGCAGAAACAGGAGGGACCCCACCTTGGCAAGGTGGAGGTTGAGTACCTCGCCTGAAAGTTGTTGCCCCCACCTCTCTGCATAAATGAAATCTTTAAAGAGGCAGTGTTTCTTGTTAATGATCGCGTGGATATTTTCCTATTTGAAAAGCAGAACTTCCTGGTCTTAGCTCCTGTGCAGAGTGCTGAAAAGCAGCTGGAGCTTTCTTTCTTTCTCTGCGGAGAGACACCAGTAGAATGGATCTTGCTGGCCCCTGGTGGGAGCTGCTGTGGGATGTCTGTGCTCAGGGAGCTTCAGATGCACAGACCAAGAAGCTGAGTGGATGTTCCAGGGCTGAACAGTCCCTCCTCCAGCATGGGGCTCAAATAGGGCAAGCATTCCATCGTTCCCTCAGTGTTAGAACCCAGGCTTTGCTCCAAATCCAGGGCTCTGTGCTGTGTGTGTGTGTGTGTGTGTGTGTGTATGTGTGTGTGTGTATGTTTGTTCTTCAGGGGATTTCCAAGATGCCTCTAAGCAAAACCTCTTCATCTCAGACCTTACCAATGAGCAAATCCCTGAGACCTGGGGTTGGGAGAGCTGTGCTGGGAAGCCAGGGTCAAAGGCCATAGGTCATTTTCTAAACCGTTCTAGCCTATGGCCAGCCTTTCTGATTTGTCTAACTCCTGGGACTTTGTCCTCTTGAGGCCACTTTAGTCCCTCACAGCACAGTAGCAGGCTGGTCTGGCAAAGATGAGGGCTGAATAGAATGACCACGATGGAGACTGCTCTCTTCTGATGCTCCATAGATGGTGCTTTCGTGGCAGTGTAAGCGGTGCCTTGTACTCCTGTGCTCATACTAACGATGGAGCTCAGCCTGTGGCTTGTTATTGCTTGGCACTGACATCAGGGCCTGAGACCAAAATATGTGTGGTGGGGAAACCCCATTTTATTTTACAAAAATATAGTCTTTTCTCCATTCCAGGCAGTCAAAATATGGTGTCCCCTGGAAGCAGGGTCAACTGTTTGGGCAAGCCGGGTGGGTTTCTAAGGAACCACGAGACACGAACCACTGCAACATGCATGAGGCATTTATTAATAACCGGCGCGCTCCGGGTCCCGCCTATCCCACGCAGGAGATGAGCATGGCAGCCCCCGATCCCTTCCCCCCCAGCCCTTTTATGGGGTTCAGAGGAAAGGGGTCTGGGGATGGGAACTCGTGCAGCTCTGATTGGCTCCGAGCTCTCTATGTTAGACTAATTGGTTGGGAGTTTCTCGCGCACGCGGGGGATCCAGGGGGGGCGTGGTCAACCTGTGCCCTTGGACTAGCCCCTTGAGACAGGGTGGCACCCCGGAAGGAAGAATCCCTGCTGATAGGTGGTGGGGAGGAGGCTGGGGAGGCTCCCCCTTCCCCCATACGTGATACATGACTGCTGGCAAGTCAGGTGCATTCCTAGGTTTTATATTTCTTAAATCCTTTCACAACCAGGTTGCACAGTCTGACCAGTGATGGGGTGCACACCAGTAACTAGCCACCAAACTCCAACAGAGGAGACCTCTTCACTTATTTCCTTTTTGCTTTGTTTGTCAAGCTAGAATCCCACAGAGTAGCCCAGGCTGGCCTTGAATTCACAAAGATGCTATAAGGCACTGTCTTTTGTTTTGTTTTAAGGGATTTTTGTTTTGTGAGACAGGGTTTCTCTGTGTCACCCTGGTTGTTCTGGAACTCTGGAACTCGGTGGCAGGCAGATTTCTCTGTTGACTGTCCTGAAACTCACTCTGTAGATCAGGTTGGCCTTCAATTCACAGAGATCCAGCTGCCTCTGCCTCCTGAGAGCTGGATGGAGTTAAAGGTGTGTGCTACCACTGAAAAAATAAAATTTTTAAATGTATTTTCTTTATGAATGTTGGGGGGGGTGGTTTCTGGAGAGATGGCTCAGTGGTTAAGAGCACTGACTCCTCTTCCAGAGGTCCTGAGTTCAATTTCTAGCAACCACATGGTGGCTTACAACCATTTATAATGGGATCTGATGTCTTCTTCTGGCATGCAGGTGTACATGAAACAGTACAGAAACACTCATACATTAAATAAATAAAGAAATAAAACATTGAAAAGAAAATGAATGTGTGTGTGTGTGTGTGTGTGTGTGTGTGTGTGCCTGCTTGCCTGTATGCGACCATGTTCATCCAATGCCCAAGTAGGTCAGAAGAGGGCATCAGATTCCCCTGAGATTAGAGTTACAATCTGTTTTTAGCTGCTTGCTGTGGATGTTGGGAACTGAACTCAGGTCTTCTGCAAGAGTAGCAAGTTCTCCTAACCAACGAGCCATTTTCCAGCCCCTTCTTTAAAATTAAAATATATATTATTGTATATATGATGCGTATGTATGTGGGTGTGAAGGTGTCACAGCATGCATGTGGAGATCAGAGGGTAACTTAGTGAAGTTGATTCTTTCTTTCTACCTTTATGTGGGTGCTGGTGATGGCACTCAGGTCATCAGCTTGTTTGTGTGGCACGTACCTTTACCTGTTGAACCATCTCGCCTGCCATGAGATCCCATTTTCTAAGGAAAAAACTTAGTGAGGCTTTGTGATGAAAGTTCTAGGCGGGCTTTGATCATTAATAATCTTTTTTTAAGCCACAAAAGTCCCACTATATACATCCTATGTTATCGCCACTTTACAGTGATTTGTCTAAAATCACATAGACAAAGTAGTGAGACTAATTCTGGGCACAGCGTCTCTGCCAGGATGTCTACATGTGCTGCAGTTGCAGGCTCTGATTTTTTACCTTCTTTGAGTTCCATCCAGGTCACGTGGGGTATACATTTGAGCTGAGTAGCAGATGCCACTCAGATGGCAGATGCATCAGCACAGTCACCATGGCCACAGCAGTTGTAGCCAGCACTTCAGGCAGGCTCTGTGCTGGAAATGGTTCTTTGGTCACGGACCATCTTCACGCTGAACCTTGGGAGTACATCTTATTGTTACCTGCCACAGAGGAGGCATAGAGAAGCCACATTTATGAAGCGGCAACACTGGAATTTGAACCCAGGTCTGCCGCAGTGTAAAGCTCACTCTTGTAACTCTGTTTGCTTTATTTATTTGTCTTTTGATGTTGGGGGTTGAACCCATGGCCTCAGGTCCTAAGCACATGCTTGGCCGCTGAACTGCAACCCAGAGTTGCTTTACTTTATTTTATTTTTGGTTTTTTGAGACAGGGTTTCTCTGTGTAGCCCTAGCTGTCCTGGAACTTACTCTGTAGACCAGGCTAGCCTCAAACTCAGAGATCCACCTGCCTCTGACTCCCAGATTCTGAGATTGAAGGTGTGTGCCACCATGCCTGGGCTTCTAAGATCTACTTTAACTATGACTATTTATTTATTTATTTATATTTATTTATTTTTTGAGATAGAGTCTCTCTATTATTAGCTGTCATGGAGCTCATTATGTAGACCAGATTGGCCTTAAACCCAGAGATATCCACCTGCCTCTGCCTCCTGAGTGCCGAGGTGATGATGATGATGATGATGATGATGGTGATAATGATGATGATGATGATGATGATTTTGAGACAGGCTAGCTTCAAACTTTTAAAATCATTTAAAATTTTTATTATTTAAAAAAGACATTTGAAGCTTTAAAAATATTTTTCCTATTTTAGGTGTATGGATGTTTTGCCTACACATATGTGAATGTACCATGCATGCCCGTGCTTTTGTGTGATTGTTGCCAACTGAACTCAGGTCCTCTGGAAGAGCAGCAGCCAGAGCTCTTAACTGCTGAGCCATCTCTCCAGTCCCCCCAAACTTTATTTTTAAAAATTACCTCCAATTACGATTTTAAAAGTTTGGAAAAGCTTTTTACCATGCCCAGAGTTAATAAGCATATGGAAGAGCAAACTCATTTTAGCAATATTAAAAGGTGGAACGCTAATGTCCATAGACATTCATTTCGCCTCTAAGAGGTGATGTCTCAGATAGCTGCATCAAGGTTGTTAAGGCTACCTTACTCTTCCAAATTTATAGCTTCAACCCTCCACTTAGGACCAAAAGGATAAACTAGGTAATCCAACAAAGGAACAAATGTTTCCAACCAAGATACATCCTGATTGGACTCCCAAAATTGAGATGATGGTGAGTTTCTTCTTTTTTTTAATTTAATTTTCTGTGTATGGGTGTTTTGCCTGCGTGTGTACCTGTGAACCATGTGTAAGCATGGGCCCACAGAGGCTAGCTGGAGTGTCAGATCCCTTGGAGTTGGGTTACAGGAAGTTGGAACAGCCATGAGGATGCTGAGAATCAAACCCAGGTCCTCTGGAAGAGCAGCCTGTGCTCTTAACTAGGGAGTTATTTCTCCAGCCCACACTGCCAACAGGCCTTTGGTTGTCTTTCTCATATGAATGTCTTTCTTTACCTCTTTTCCTTTCCTTCTTTTTGTAAAGGTGAAACTAGACTCCCTTTGAACAGAGCATGATAATGGGACATGACCTCTGTTATTTAAAATCACGGGTTCATATGAGATTTAACTTTCAATGAGAGTGTCTCATGGAAGAAAATGTGTCCTAACGCCATGAAGGTAAAAGCGAAATGAACTCAAAGAAGTCAGTCACCGTTCTATTTACAGAGTAGACGGTTCTCGTATACAACTCAAAACGCTTGGGCAACATCTCATCCACACTAAGTATGTTTTTTTAACGTTTTATTTTATATGTATGATTTTGTTTGCGTATGTCTGCGCATCATGTGTGTTCAGTACCCATAGAGGCCAGAAAAGGGCGTCAGAGCCCCTAGAACTGGAGTTGTAGATGATTGGGAGCCACCATGTGGGAGCTGAGAATTGTACTTGGGTCCTTTGCAAGAACAGCCAGATTTTAACCACTGAGCCGTTTCTCCAGTCCCCACAGTAGGTTTTCTAATTTTGACAAGGAGTGAGAATTCCTAACAAGTCTACAAACAAAGTTTTGTTAGCACGAATCAGCACATAAAGCAGAGGGAGCCAGGTGGTGCACACCTTCAATTCCAGCACTGGGAAGGTAGAAGAAGGTGCACTGCTGTGAGTTCAAGGCCAGCCTGGTCTACATAGCAAGTTCTAGGACAACCAGAGCTACATAGTGAGATTCTGTCTCAAAAAAAAAAAATGTACAAAATTCTCTAAGGACTAATAAAATATATTAAAATGTTAATCCAGTGAAATACTTAAATAACAATAAAAAAGAGGTCTCATTGTGTACCCAGACTAGAGTTTGGTAGCTCTTCATGTGTGACCCTACTTCTGCTTAGCACATGCAGACTGATTGTCTCTGCTTCTAAAAGCTCACCAAGTTGAGACCAAATTTGGTGTAGAAACCTGACTAGCAGAGTGTACTACAGACCCAGCTCCTGGGCCCAAGTAAACCCTTCTGCCTCTGGAGTAGCT
This sequence comes from Cricetomys ansorgei, assembly GCA_026225945.1. Classification (NCBI taxonomy): domain Eukaryota; kingdom Metazoa; phylum Chordata; class Mammalia; order Rodentia; family Nesomyidae; genus Cricetomys; species Cricetomys ansorgei. The sequence continues at coordinate 1,221,548 of JAMJFZ010001899.1, forward strand.
GCGATCACAAGTCTGTACCACTACACTGCTTTAACATTCTCAAACAATGAAGGTGAGCTAGATATTGTTGCTCATGCCTGTAATCTTAGTACTTAGGCTAAGGCAAATTGTGAGTTCAAGGCCAGTCTGGGCTACATAATGAGTATCTGTGTCAAAAAACACAACAAACAACTCCAAGAATTGTGGTGAAATTTGTGTAACATAAATTCTTAAGCATGATGGCTCACACCTATAGTCTCAGCTAATTGGGAGGCTGAGGAGAGGCAGCAGGAATGTGACCCCAAGAGTTTAGGGCCAACCTGGTCAGTATATAATATAACTACATACACATACACACACGCACACACACACACACACACACACACACACACACACACCTATATCTATCCTATCTGTCTGTCTATCATTTATATCTATATCTATAACTATATCTATATCTATTATATGGGCTGTTCATGTAGCCCAGTAGTAGAGCCATGCCTAGCATATGTAAGGTCCTGGGTTCAATTCCCAGAACAGAAAACAAAATGCAAACATTTTTTTCAAGCACATAACTCATTGGCATTTAATACCTCACAGTGTTGCACCACTGTCACCTATAGCTAGCTCCAAAACATCTTCATCACCCTCAAAGGAGATTTTACACTTAGGAGATTTTACATTAAGCATTCTCCTCCTCTCCCATCTTGGCAACCACTAATTTGCTGCCTCTATGGACTGACTTGCCTGTTTAGGGTATTTCCTAGGATTGAAGTTGCACATGGTGTGGCCTTTTGTGATTGGCCTCTCAGCAGTGTTTTTGAGGGTCATCAGTGATGAGTTGTATGGCCAGATAATATTTAATTGTTTGAGCATACTATAGCCTGTCTGTTTCTCAGATGGTCAGCATTTAAATTATTCCCACCTATCATTTAGTGGCACTGCTGCAGTGTTGGGCATTGAACCTAGGACCTAGGACCTAGGACCTCTTGCATGCTAGGCAAGCACTCTACCACTGAGACATAACACCAACTCTCTTTTTTCTTCCCTCTCTTCCTCTAGCTGCCTTTCTTCCCTTCCTCCCTCCCTCTCTCCCTCCCTGTCTCTCTCCCTTCCTTTCTCTCTCTCTGTTTATTCCTTCTTTCCTTCCTTCCATGCTGGGGATTGAACTCAGGGCTTTGCACACACGAATACTATCACTCCAGTCCTAGTTGGATCCTTGGATCTAGTTTTGCTTTATATTTTCCCTTTTGTTTACTTGCATGTGTGTGCTGCTGTGAATCTGGGCGTACAGAATCTCTTTGAATCCCTGCTTTTAATTCTTTGAGGCATGTATGCAAAAAGGCACTGCTGCATCCCACGGCAACTCTAGGCTCAACCTTTTGAGGATCCACTGTGGCTGCATCACTGAGGTTGCCAGTTTTTCAGCATCCTGGCCAACGTTGTCATTTCCTCTCTTATTGCAGTGGCTCAGTGGGTGTGAAATGGTATCTCCTTGTGGTTTGGCTTTGCATTTCCCTAAAGGATGTTGAATATCCTTTCACGAGCTTCTTGGTCATTTGTGTATCTTTAGAGACGTGTCTATTCAAGTGCTTTGCCCATTTTTAAATAGTATTGTCATTTTTGACTCAACTTTTACTTGGAAATCATTTCTAACATACAGAAAATTACAGTATAATACAGGGAAGCCCACATAACTTTTGCCTTAGGTTATTACTGACATTTTGCCTTGTTTTCTTTAATTTTTTACGTGTTTGTATTTTATTTTATTTTTATTATTATTTTGTGTGTCTGTACATGTGGAGGTCAGAGAACAGCTTTTGGGAGTTGGTTCTCTGCTTCTGTCTTGTACTCAGGAACTGAACTCAGGTAGTCAGCCTTGGTGGCAATCACTTCCTGTTCCTCATCCCCCTTTACCCCTTTTGCTTACTTACTCTAGGATCTATTAATGTTTTCCAGCATCACTTGAAAGAGTAAGCCATAGACACTGAAGCCTGTAGACACTTCAGATCAAGGGCACTTGCTTACATAACTACACAATGCTCTAAACCTGTCTATATTTGACAGATACAAAATTTCTTCCCGATCTACTGTCTGTACTCTAATTTTATCCATTCTTCCAGCCCTGTGCATTTCCACTTCAGTCACTTCAGTACAGAAGACCCTGGGTTGCCCATAATTGTCAGATCTTCTCCCTCTCTCTCTTTCTTTCCCCCTGCTCTTCCCCCTCTCTTTGAGACAGGGTCACAAGCTGCCCAAGCTGGTCTCTAATTGCTATATAGACAAGGATAATTTTAAACTGCTGATCCTCCTGCTTCCATTTCCAGAGTGCTGGGTTCAGGTGTGTGCCGTCATGCTCGGTTTAGGCAGTGCTAGGTATATGGCCTGCTAGCTAAACACCTGACCAGCCTGTCCCCCTGTTTTTTTTTTTTTTTATTGTTGTTGTTTGATTGTTTTTTGTTTTGTTTTGTTTTACCTTGTGTCCCAGATTGGATTCAAACTCACAGTAATTGTTCTGTCTTAGCTTCTTTAGTGCTATGGTTATAGGCATGAGCTACCATATCCAGCTGACACCCCAAATGTTTATTTTACTCCTAATGTAAATTTATTTATTATTATTATTAATTATTATTATTATTATTATTATCATTGCTTTAAGACAGGGTCTTTCTACATAACCCTGCCTGTCCTGAAACTCTTTAGACCAGGCTGGCCTTGAACTCACAGAGATCTGCACGCCTTTGCCTCCCAAGCATTAGGATTAAATGTGTACACTACCACACCCAGCTGATTTTGACTTTTTTCTGTGCTGGAGTTTGAACCCAGGTCCTGAGTCTTGCTATGTATCGGCTTTATCACTGAGCTATACTGCCAACCACTGACACTTTGGTATAATACAATCCCTTAAAAAACAGTGTTCCTGCCAGGTGGTGGTGACACACGCGTTTTAATCCCAGTGCTTGGGAGGCAGAGGCAAGCGGATCTCTGTGAGTTCAAGGCCAGCCGGGTCTACAGAGTGAGTTCCAGGACAGCCAGAGTTACAACAGAGAAACCTGCCCCCTCCCATCGAAAACCAAACAAAACTGTTCCTAAACTGGCCTTGGTGTGCATACTCCCAGCACTTGGGAGACTGAGTTCAAGGTCAGCCCTCGCTATATACTGAGGCTTTCTTTTTTTCTTTTAGATTTACATTTATTCTATTAAATGTATATGAATGTTTCGTCCACATGCATGTCTATGTCTCATGTGTATGCTTGGTGCCCACAGAGGTCAGAAGAGAGTATCTGATCTCAAAGAACTGGAGTTATGGATGGTTGTAAGGTGCCATGTGGGTGCTTGGAATTGAATCCAGGTTCTCTGCGAGAACAAGTACTCTTCACCACTGAGCCACATTTCTAGCTTGAGACTGTTTTAAAAAACAAAACAAGGCAAAAAAAGACTTTTTCAGTTTGAGTTTCAGTTTTTTGAGTTTGTCTAATGTTTCCTCATGTCTAATGTCTTATGTTTCAGGTTGTGCAAGCTTATGTGAGACGCTCAGCAGGTAGAAGTGTTTGCAGTATAAGTTTGACAACCTGAGTTTGATCCCTGGATACCAAGGTGGGAGAACATCAACTCCTGAAAGTTGTCCCCTAACCTCCACATGTGCAGTGGTCTTCACGAATCTCACCCTGCATGCCCGTGAGAGCGTGCACACACACACACATTTTTAGCTGGGCATGGCGGCGCACACGCCTTTAATCCCAGTCCTCAGGAGGCAGAGGCAGACAGATCTCTGTTAGGTATGTAGCAGGCCAGTTTGCAGTGATCAGGCCTTGGGGAGACTCCTCTCATTTCCTGTCCCAGGAGTTTCCCTTCTTCACTGCAGCCACTGCAGCCATAGACTAGATGGAGGGATCAAAGAGTAATCCAGTCACCAGGCAAGACCCTCTTCCCCCAGCGGGGCTCGGAAGCTGAGAGTGATGAAATCCCATCGGCTGACTGCAGTGTGCTCCGATGGAACCTGTGATAAGATGTCTAACAGTTGCAGGCAGTTTTTTTGAGGTCGGGAGGCTGGGAAACCACAGGAAGTGACTCGGTGCCTGCGGAGCTGAGGCAGCTTTGCTCAGCACGCGTCCTGGCCCAGGAGCTGCAGCTCTATTGGGAATGTCCACAGAGTGCATCGATCCTTGGGCAGGAGAGCTACAGAGCCAGACCCTGAGCCCAGGTGGGCAGTATGGTGCCTTGGTTTCAGATAGGTGTCTGCCTCCCTCCAGGTCTGCCTCTCGGAGCCGGCCCCGCTGGAGAGCATACTTGGCGGCTGCTGTTCTCTGTTACATCAACCTTCTGAACTACATGAACTGGTTCATCATCCCAGGTGAGGAGTCAGCCCATGACTGTGCTCCCGTTGTGGCTTTCCTCCCAGCACCCTTTCTTCTCCAGGCTCTCCTGTATGGTCCCAAGTCAAAATGGGGCACAATGTGTGTGTGTGTGTGTGTGTGTGTGTGTGTGTGCGCGCGCGCGCGCGCCCTTTCTTCTCCAGGCTCTCCTGTATGGTCCCAAGTCAAAATGGGGCACAATGTGTGTGTGTGTGTGTGTGTGTGCGCGCGCGCGCGCACACACGCGCATAGGGGACATTAGGAGAGAGATGGATGGGATTGTGCTCTGCAGTAAAGGCCTGGGGCTGAGGATGGAGCTTCAGGCAAGGTTATGGAGGGCAGGGCAGCTTGGCCCAACTCCCAAAGGAGAATGGCTCTTCCTGGACTGTTTCTGGGGCAGCAGGCTGCTGGCCTACCTTGCACAGTCTGCCTTCCTTCTTGTAGGAAACAGGGCACAACCTGCTTCTGTGTTCTGCACTCACTTAAGTATTCCTTTGCTACTGGGCTCAACTAACTTTCCTCTTCTAGTCACTCATTCATTCCTTCATCAATTTATAGTCAATCTTTTCTTTAAAAAATTATTGTATGTGTGTGTGTGTGTGCGTGCCTGTGCATGATGCATGTTCATAGGGGCTTGTGTGGAGGTCAGAGGACAACTCTGTGGAGTCAATTCTCCCCTTCCACCTTTATGTGAGCTCCAGGGATCCAGGGAGTGAACTCAGGTTTCCAAGCTTGATCAGCAAGTACCTCACAAGTTGAACCATCTCGCCAGCCCTCCTTTTTTTTTTTTTTAAATTTAATTATTATTATTATTTTTTTTTTTTTTGTTTTTTAAGGCAGGGCCTCATGTAGTTTAGGCTAGACTCCAACTCACTAGGTAGCTGAAGATGATCTTGGATTACTACTCTTCCTGCCTTCACCTGCTGAGAGCGAGGATTACAGGCACCGCACCACAAAGGTTAATGTAGTCCTAGGGATTGAACCGGGGATTTTGTGCATGCCAGGCAAGCACTCTATTAACTGAATGACTTCCCCAGCCTCTTTTGTTTGTTTATTTTTTAAGACAGGGCCTTAAGTAAAACCAGATTGGCTTTGAATTCACTCTAGTTGAAAATGATCCTTAACTCCCAATCCTCCTGCCTTTACCTCCCAAGTGCTGAGATCACAGGTGTGGCACCAAACCTAGTCAACCTTTCCTTTTCATCATCCACTTGTTCCAGATTGAGCACTGTGAGCAGGAGCCCCTGTTAAGACCCAGGAGAAACTCAGATATGTGGTTCCTATTGCAGGGACCACTGTCTCGTAGGTCACAGACAGAAGCCTACTAATAATGACCGCGCAAGGCAGAGAGGCTAGTGGGGGGCGGGGTGGTGACAGAGGAGGAGGCTCAGGCCAGGCTGGGAAGCCTAGGCGAGTATCTGCACCAGCTGGCCATGGGCAAGGCCAGGATGTTGAGCCATCATCAGTTACGTGTTTAGAATTGCCGGAAAGCTTGTGGAATGAATGGGAATCCGGGAGCTGCAGACATTACTGGAGCGGGACTGTGTCTTTGAGGGACTCAGGGGGCACAGAACACATGCCCAGCTTAGTCTGATGTGAGACAGAGAGGAATGAGTGCCAACAGAGCAGCCCTGAGGATGACTACACAGCTCACACACAGGGAGCATTTGGCCTTGGAAACTAAGAGAACTGGAAGGTCAGGGAGCAGAGAGATAAGATTGAAGGCATGTGAGTTTACTAAGCAGGAAACAATCCCCCAGGGGGTATTTGGGGGCAAGATCACAGGCTTTTTCGATGCCAGCCTGGAAGTTTATACTTTCTGGTTCAGGCAATGGAGAACCATGGGAGGAAACCTTAACTGGGAGAATTTAATAGGATGTAGGATCTTGAAAGATGCAAGATGAGCTTTGGAGGTCAGTTCAGAGGCTCCTAAAGGGAATCAGGTCGATGGTGAGGAGGGGCTTGGAGGAATGGGAGGGGCAAGAGGCATAGGGTGGCTAGGAAGTGTCACTGTGCATCCTTCCAGAGCCTCAATCTGTACTGTAGCTCTCTCTCTGTTTGCCCTGGGGCACCCAGTGGGGCTGTCAGATGCTGAGATCTGCCTGCTGGATCACTTCCCCCTTGGGACTCCCATTGACTGTGGTCATAGTGGGGAATGAAGACTTGGAGAAGTGAAACCACGCAGGACTCTTGGTTAAGTCCAGGCAGCCATGCAGCACCTAAGATTCTCCTGTGGAAATAGACCAGGGTGGTAGAGACAAAGAAAAGAGAGGCTGGCTTCACCCTTGGCCTTAGGCTACCCACAAGGTCAAGCAGATGGGAGGAGACAGATCAAGGGACTCTCCCCTAAAAATTGAAAATGAATGCATTCAGAGGACTTTTAAGTAGCTGTTCTTCTTGCTAACTTGGGTAGCATATTTTCTTTCTCTCCAGTGACTATGCCATCTGGTGTCATTAAAAGATGAAAAGGGCGAGGACATAACTAAGTTGGTAGAGTGCTTGTTTGGGATGCATGAAGTCCTGGGTTCCATAAAACCCCTGTGGTGGCACACACCTGTAATCCTAGTATTTGAGATAGAGTCAGGAGGATCAGAAGTTCAAGGCCAGCCTTGGTTACATAGGAAATTTAAGACCAGCTTGGGCTATATGAGATTTTTTTTCAAAATGATAATTATTTTTTAGGGTAAAAAAGATGTTCAGATGAATCTGTTTGGATGTTATGGGCTCAAACTAGATGAATAAATATAGAAATAATTATATCTCAAGTGGATTCAATAAGAATAAAAGACAATATCTGAGATGTAAAGCCTGAACCACTTAGGTAAAGGGACCAGCCTCTGTGATGGACTGAACCCTGACCTCAAGGTCTCTTGGGAGTCTTATTAACTGAAAGCTCCACTCTACTGACCTTATTTGCATAATGAACAGAACCTCCACAGTACAACAACTCCTAACCTTTTGCCACTTACTTGATACTATTTACAGGCCAGTCAGTTTAGGCCCAGGTTGAGTGAGGTATTCCTCCTCTCGTGCGTGGGCTGAGGGAGAAGAACATAAAAAGTTTCCTCCATTAACAATAAAACAATCAAGTGCCTTTAACATTAAGATTTCAGTGGGCAAGGTAAATTTGAACATCAATTGCTCCATCCAAGGGTTTTAAACAGGCATGAGAAGCAGACCATTAATCTAGTACCAAAATATAAAGCACAAGCAGCATTCTGGACAGCAGAAAAGTTACAGTATAGAAGTTACCCATACTGTCTGCAGCTCAGGCTGCCAACATAGTAATTGTCTTAAAGTTACAGAAGCATACAGAAAACAATCATTCACTGCACAGACAGTGCATACAACTTTACAATATCTAGAGATAGGTTCAAATACTCCACTATAAATAAATAAGCTCCCCTACTTGGTGCCTTTCGTTTCTGATCTTCATTCACTGACTGCTAGATATCAGAGGGTTGGTTATTGGGCTTCTTGTGGGTGGGGTGGTCTAGAGGGTCCCATGTTGTGGCTTCTGTTTTCCTTCTGTGACTCTGGATGGAGGAGCTGCCTCTGTCAGAGTTTCAGTCCCTGCTTCTCCCATTCCAGCTGGACAATCTTGGATAGCTGGGATCTGTGTATCAGGGACAGTGATGGTCTTCTTTCTCCCTTTTGAGACAGGGTTTCATGTAGCTTAGGCTGGCTTTGAAGTCTATGCTGGCCTCAAACTCCTAATCTTCCTGTCTCTACCTCCTGATTGCTGAGATTACAGGTCTGTGCTACCACACCTGGCTTTTGTGTGTTTGATAGGGGCACATTTCTGTTTTTTGCTGCTGTTACTGCTATTGCTATGTGTTTATACAAATGTACAGGTAAGTGGCGATGAGGACAGAGGGTCCAGCTGCCATACTCTGTGCTGTGCTGCTCATCTGGGCCTGTCCCAATCTCAGAAGAAGCAGCCTTGGAGGCCAGTGGGGAGGGCTACTTCCCATCTCCTTAATGCTGTCCATCTGTCTCCAGGAGTGTTACTGGACATCCAGAAATATTTTCATATCAGCGACAGCCATGCTGGCTTACTACAGACAGGTAAGGAAAGGTTCTGGACCCTGGAGCAATGCCCTTTTGTCATACTATAGTGTGTTCTGTGGCTAGCTCCAATCCCTGCATCTTCTGCAAGAGAGATCTGGGGCTTGAACAGGTTCTGGAGCTGGAGTCAGCTTCAGGGTGCACTGAGGGAGACAGGCTGGGGAAGATTCCTGGGTGTTTCTAGTTCCCACCCTGTTTGTAGCTCAGCTGAATATTCCACAGAGAAGTAAGACATCTCAGTGTGTGCTCTCTCTCACAGAGCTGAGAAATCTGACTAGCAGGGCACTAATAGATAGGCAGATCCTTGATCCTCAAGTAGGCTCTGAGCCTGGAGAATCTACTAATTCAGAATCAGAGAGCAGCCAAGGCCCATTCTAAGGGGGTGTTTTATGGGACCATGAAACAGGCTGACCCTCCAGGCAAGCTTGGATAAGTGATACACACCTATGAGTATGTACAGAGGGATACACATGGTCACAGCACATGACACCACATGCACACTGTGGCTCCTCTCTGTAGCCTGCCTCCACCACCATGAACTGTGCATTGACACACTATTTTGCGGCAGGTTCTAAAACTAGGTACAGGGACCCCTTAGGAACACATGAAGACTTTCCATGGGCTGTGTGAATAGTCCTGAGACCTACTTTATCCTGCCTACCATTTTTCTAATAGGCTCAGTCTGGAACAAACCCGTGTGTGGAGGGTGAGTTCCCTTTGTCATTGTCTCCTGCTCCCTACCCCACTCCTATACACTTGTCTGTCCACGTCTGAAGTGGACAGAGGCACTGCATCCGTGTGCTCGTCTGTGTAAAACTCTGGGGTACCAAGCAGAATGGCTTGCTTTGGCTTCTGCAGGGAGGTCTGGGGCACAGAGAACTCATAGAAATGCTTCTATGATTTCCTCAACATGCCACTCACCCCTGGCGAGGAGCCAAGCCTTATCTTTCCAGCTCTGTTCATGACTGCTATTTATCTACAAACTCAGCTTCAGAAACGAGATAGTGGTCTCTGGAATAGGTATGACTGCACTGCTTTTGATTTTAAAAAGACAAGCCACAGTTTCCTCAGTCTCATTTGATGGGTTGGTTTGGCAAAGCAGGGCTGACTTTCCCACTTGGTTTTTATGGCAGGTCTTTCCCATTAACTGAATGAGTGCTATCTGCTCCTTAGAGTGCTTGAGGGAAATACTATTTACAAGAATAAAGCCATCCCTCAGTATCTTCTGGGGACCAATTTCAGGACCCCTGTAGATGCTCAGTCCAAAAAGGCTCAAGAGTTCCAGGCCAGTCTGGCCTTCTTAGTGAGTTCTAGGCCAGCTAATATTGCACAGTGAGACAGATCCTGCCTAAATAAAAAGGCACATGCCTTTAATCCCAGCACTCAGGAGGCAGAGGCAGTCAAACCTCTATGAGTTTGAGCCAAGCCTGGTCTACATAGAGAATTCCAGGACAGCCAGGACTACATGCAGAGATCTTGTCTCAAAAACAAACAAACAAACAAACAAACAAACAAACAAACAAGGCATGGTGTTTTCAGCTCCTTTAGTCCACCTTTCTCTAAATTCAGTTCATCTGCAGATGTCTTGGGATACTTAGCACAAATCTATGTAAACTATTGTCACAACGTTTCATTTAGGGGCTAATAAAAAGGAGAAAAACCTGTATATGGTCAGTATAGATGTCATTGCTTTTTTTTCATTAGATAGACAAAACTGAAACCCTAGTTTATATCAAGTGGTGACAAGAGTTCTAACATATACTTCTATGCAAGTGTAAATTGATATGGCCTTTGTGGAGTCCTATTTTGGCAGTAGCTATTAAAATTTTAAACACAGTTGACACCAGAGATCATTCTCTGTGGAGTATTAGGTTGAACCATATTAAATTGCTGGTTTTGTAGGTCAAAAGTGGCCTAATTTCCACAAACGCGTATTGCTTAACCCAGTACTGCAGCAAGTCATAGGAGAATGGGAGGGACTGGGACCTGAGCTGGGCATTCAATGGGCTCAGGAAATGTCAATCATCTCTGATCAGCAAATGAAGTACCAGGTGTTTGACAGAGCCCTCCAAAGTCGTGACCCTTTGATGGTAGATAGGGCGAAGTGGGGGTGAGTCTCCAGGCCTCCATTTATCTCTCTGCTATCTCTCCCAACCTGGAGCCTGGGACATACCACCCTCCAAGGGAAGAGGAGATTTTATTTTAATACAGAAGTCATACTTGAGTTTATCCATGTGCCACAGTGCCACACAGCTGGGCAAACCCATAGCCCTGTCTTTGTTCTCATAGAGGAGCATTAATAAGTGCTTTGTTTAGTTTTAGCTTTTAAAAACATTGTTATAGGCTGGAACAATGACTCATCAGTTAAAAGCCCTGGCTGCTCTTCCAGAGGACATAGCTTAGATCCCCAGCAGCCACATAGGTGGCTTAAAATCATCTGTAGTTTCAGTTCCAAGGGATGCCACGCCTTCTTCTGGCCTCTGAGGGCACTGCATACATGAGGTGCACATACATACATGCAGGTAAAACACCCATACACACAAAATAATAGAAGCTTGAAAAAATTAAAAGAAATATTTTTATCACATTCAGTGTGTGGGTGTGGGTATGCGCGTGCGCAAGTGTGCATGCACACGCATAAACCACAGTGTGAGTGTGGAGCCAGAGGACAGTATGAAGGAGTTCATTTTTCCTTCCTCTATGTAGGCCCCAGGGATGGACTTCAGGTCAGGCTTGGTGGCCAGCACCTTTACTCACTGAGCCATCTCAGCTGGCCCCTCATTTTTGTGTTTTTAAGACAAGGTCTTCCTATATGACTCAGGTTGCCCTTGAACTTCTGGACCTTTTGTCTCAGCCTCCTGGAGTTACAAGCATGCACCATGCCTGGCTTGATATGTACAGTACAGAGGGGCTAGAGATGCAGTTCGCTTGGCGGAGTGCTTGCATAGAATGCACTAAGTCCTGGGATCTGTTCCCAGCCTTGCATAAAAACAGGGTGTGGTAATACACTGGCAGTACCAGCACTTAGGAGGTAGAGACAGGAGGATCGAAGCTCAGGGTTATCTTTGGCTACGGAGCAAATTCAAGGCCAGCCTAAGATATTCGAGATCCTGGTTTAGATACTGGAGCTGGTGTGTGGAGAATAATGCGTGTACCGAGGACCCTGGCTCTTCCCCAAGCCTCCTACATCATCGCTGGTTTGTAGCTCATGTGTTAGTTTCAGGTTCCTCCTCTGCTGGTCCAAAGGGCTGACTCTTCTTGCCAGCAGCAGGTGTGTGAGTGATAGATCAGATCAGTTCCTATAACCCAAGCTCACCATGCATTCTTGCAAATCCAGAAGGCTAGCATCCACTCTGTGCTGGCTGTTTTACACTCCTTTTATGTTGCCTGAAATAGAGTGTCAACTTCCCAAGACTGGGGTGATGCTCAGAGACCACACAGCAGCATGAAGCAGAGCTGAGATCTGGCTCATGCCCAGTGCTGTACACTCTGGGCTGTGGCTTGTATAATGGACCAGGAATGTAAGACTCCACTTTTTATCTCTTCCTTCTCTTGTCCTGGGCCCACTGCCAAGATGCCAGCTTGTGGCATCTGTGCCAGGACCCTTCCCTGGGCCAGCAAGTCTGTCTGCCCAGCCACACTCTTGGAGGATCTAGGCTTCCCCTTGTGTGTCTCCTCCAGTCTTCATTGGCTGCCTGCTGGTGTCTGCGCCTGTGTTTGGCTATCTGGGTGACCGCCACAGCCGCAAGGCCACACTGAGCTTCGGGATCCTGCTGTGGTCAGGGGCTGGCCTCTCCAGCTCCTTCATCTCCTACCAGGTACCCATATCCCTGCCCAGTCCCTGGGACCTTCCCCATCTGCTTTCTTCCTGATCCAGCTGCCTCAGAGCTCCCGTCTGGCCCAAGCCAGCTCAGGAATTGCACTAACAGGGCTAGGAGGGGAGCTGTAGCACAGCCCCTAAGGCTGAGGTTTAGTTGATTTATTTATTGTTTTAGAGACAGGGTCTCACTATATAGCTCTGACTGTCCTGGAACTCACTATGTAGACCAGGCTGGCCTTGAACTCACAGAGATCTGCCTGCCTCTCAGTGCTGGGATTAAAGGTTTGTACTCCCCCCTTTTCCTTTCCTTTTTTTTTTTTTTTAAGAAAGGTTTATTTTTATTTTTATGTGCATTGTTGTTTTGCCTGCATGTATGTCTGTGTGAGGGTGTTGGATCGCCTGGAACTGGAGTTAAAGACAGTTTTTGAACTACCATGGGGGTGTTGAGAATTGAATCCAGGTCCTCTGGAGGAATAGCCAGTGCTCTTAACCTCTGAGCCATCTGTCCAGTCCAGTGTTGGGCAGTATCTTACTGTGTAATTCTGCCTGGGTTGGACTGTGTGGAAGAGGCTGGTCTTGAACTCACAGCAATCTGCCTGTCTCTGCTCCACAAGTGCTGAAATCAAAGGCATACACCTCCATGCCCACCTGGCTAGTTAGATTTTTTTTTAACAGGATGCTTCCTGAACCTCCATTTCACTTCCCACTTTGGTGGGCTCTGTGGGGGTTGGGGAAGGTTGGTGTCTTGGGAAACTGCCCTGGCTAGCAGAGAGACCCAGAGGAAGGGTTCCCCTATTTTCTGGGCAGGCAGTGGCTGTAAGCACCAGTAGGGTCACCCATGTGATTTTTGGATCCTGGAGTTGGGACGGAGGGATACCTGCAACCCTGGTTCCTATCTCCTTAACTATGGACCTTTGTCACATCCTCTGACCCTTCATCTCATGGGCGACTTCTGGATCTTACCATGATCTTGTGCTGGCTTATCTAGCATTCCTGGCTCTTCTTCCTGTCTCGGGGAGTCGTGGGCATCGGTGCAGCAAGCTACTCTACCATTGCACCCACTGTCCTGGGTGACCTCTTTGTGAGGGACCAGCGGACCTGTGTGCTGGCTGTCTTTTACATCTTCATCCCTGTAGGAAGGTTGGTATTACTCCTGTATCCACTTCCCCAAGAAGTAAACTGAGGCTGAAGGTATCAGAACAGGGGTGTCACTGGGGGGGGGGGGTTGGAGAGATCAAACCCGGAGGGCTGGGATCTGAATCTCACCTTGCTCCTTCTTTACCCTTCACTGTGTGTGTCTCTCTCTCTGAGTCTGTTTCTTTGGCTCTAAGTGGGGACAGTGCTGCCGCTCAATGGGCTAGAACGAGGTTAGAGATGATAACTTTGCTCTTGAAGGTTAGAACACTCCCAGAAAAGGCGAGGAGATGCAGTGTGGCCTACTGGGGGGTGCAGTCCTGGGAGACCAGTGAGGAAGTGTGTCTTTCAGCCCTACAGGGAGGCCCCTGAGCTCTGACCCCCATTTCCTGAACCTGCCTGACTCAAGCAGGCCTTTTGGCTTTGGACACTAGGGGAGGGGTTGGTGGTGGGTTATACAGATCCTTATATGGAGCAAATGGCATGGAGCCCGAGCCAGGAGCCAGAGGTCACTAGGGGGTCTGACCAAGGGCCTTTCTCAGGGAATGGGCTCTGAGGCTGCAGATAACTGTTTCCCTGGGCAAGGGAGCTAGTTCCCCGCAGTCAGACTGGCCTTGGACCCTGCCTTCCACGGCTCACTGTCGTCTCTCTCTCTCACCCAACCTTTGCAGTGGTCTGGGCTACGTGCTGGGGTCAGCTGTGGCAGAGCTAACAGGGAACTGGCGGTGGGCCCTCAGAGTGAGTTCCACTTCCTTTTTGTCCCTCCGCTTCACCCCCTGTGCCGGCTGGGACTTTCCAGCCTCCCGTGGCCTTAGCCACTTGGCATAGTACCTGGCGCCATGGGGGGTGTTGGATGCTGGCAGATCAGGGCCTCATGGGGAACATGGACTGTGAGAGTTGTGACCTTGGGGTCAGATCCTTGCTGCTCAGTTCGCTGGCTGTGTGCCCTCGAGCAAGTTTTCTCCCTGTTTGAGGCCTTGGCTCCCTGGTTGTAAAAGTTAAAGCTACCTAGAAACTCTTAAGTATTATTTGGACAAGGACTGGAAAGCTTCGGGGCCAGGCCAGGCACAGAGCGGCCCTAAGGACTGCCCTCTAGGGGACTTGGTAGTGTAGTTAGGACAACGGGGAACATACCTGGGAGGCCCTGTTGGCCGGTGGCTCTCATTAGAACGGGGCTACGGATCACTCAGAAGGGGAAGGAGCTGAGGCCAGAGCTTGGTCCTTGATCTCTGCTGAACTGTCAAGGAAGGCAGAGATAGAAAGAGGCTTGGAGAAGCTGGTCTGACTTGCCTTGAACTGGAGCTTTCTCATGATCCGAGCTGATTGAAGCTGCCTCAGGGTAGGTAGTAAGATCTGTATCCCTTGGGCAGGGGTCCCAGGAGAAGATATCAGGGTGGAACTGGTGTGACAGATGGAAGCATGAGCTAGAAAAGGGGCCTGTGAGTACTCAGTGGTCTGAGCTCCTATTTTCAACCATGTTAGGCTCCCTGCTCCCAATAGAGAGTTTGTACTGGGCATGAGGGCATTAATTAGGTACCAAGGAAACCACACTGGCTATACTATCTCTGTAAGGGTGAAGGCAAGTGTTACGGCCAGTTCTCTACATAGCCAGCACCTGAGACTCAAGGCTAAACTAGAGTTCAGAGCCTTTGGCTGGTCATCTCCTGTCTCCTAGACTGTGATAGATAGCATTAGGTCCTGAGATCCCTGGACCTTCTTCCCTAGATCACGCCCTGCTTGGATGCTGTGGCCTTGGTTCTGCTCATCCTGCTGGTTCCAGACCCACCTCGAGGAGCAGCTGAGGAACAGGGAGAAGTAGCTGTTGGGGCTCCGAGGAGCAGCTGGTGTGCAGATGTCAGATACTTGGGGAGAAAGTAAGTGTCTCTGCTGTCTGTTGCAAGTCCCAGGAAATGCCTTTGTTTCGCCCAACAACTCCAACCTTCCTCAGTGTTCATGCTCTTCTTTCTTCTCTGAGCTCCACTCTCACTGAGGCAGCCCTCTGTTACTTGGTTCCCTCTACATGTAGAAGTGTGACAGAGTCGGGCAGGCCACGTGAGCTCCAGCCTTGTACTGTGCCCATTTATCCAGTGGACGTATTTTCCCAGCCCCACCTGCATCCCCAGGCTGCTGGAAGAATAAAGGGAGTTTGTTGTCTACCTCTTCAAGCTGCATGGGAGCACCATCAGCCCTTGTGGTCTCAGGTCTCAAAGAGAAGCAGGACAAGCTGTCCGCACTGCAGTCTCAGGACTCATGAACCTCTGCAGTGCAGAGCATGAGGGCACCATCGGAACATTAGGGACGCTGGGTCCTCCATGCCTTGGGGAGTGGTCAGGCTCCTTCAGTCCTGGCCCCACTTTGGCTCCAGCCAGGACACTTTCTCTTGCAGCTGGAGTTTTGTGTTTTCAACCCTTGGAGTGACAGCCATAGCTTTTGTGACTGGAGCCCTGGGCTTCTGGGCACCCAAGTTTCTGTTTGAAGCCCGAGTGGTTCACGGCCAGCAGCTTCCCTGCTTCCAGGAGCAGTGCGGCAGCCAGGACAGGTGAGAAAGGGCTGGGGGCCCCTGGACTGGTTTGTGGGTCTTGCTGGGGCAGTTCTTAGGAGGCTGTGAACCCAGGCTCAGTCTTTCCAGGAAATCTGTGAAGATGGCTGAGCTTTGGACCCAGGGATAGGACGAGGTTTCAGCTAGGACTGAGACTGCCATTGTATGTGGCCACAGAAATCTCCCTTAGCTGTTCTGGGTTCTGGAATCCCTGTCTTCCTACACCTGTGGCTATTGTGGGGTTCAGAGGTGCCAGAGGGAGAAGGATGTGAGGCTTCTGTGGGGCTCCAGAGGATGATAGGAATCTTAGATGATTACCCTTTGTCCTTCAAAGGGGCCCCAAGTGTCTTCTGTGAGGTCACCCCATCTTACATTTGCAAATTGAGGCACTGGGAAGACTCTTCATGTGTCTGGCTTAGGGATGTCAGGGATGTGTTCATTGCTTCCCTGCCTCATCAGTGCATCTAGATACCCAGGAGAGTTGCTGAAAGTCTCACTCTGTCTTAGAGGTATCACTTCACTTCCTGCCTGGCCAGCCCTTTGGCTCTGCTAGGTTCCTCTGCTGTCCCTACCACCTCTTTCCAGGCTCTCCGAGGACTCCAGTGACCTCCTGATGGGAGTCAAGAACATCTCCTAGGCCTACCTTCCCTGTCTTCCCTCCACCCTGAAATCTCTAATTCCTTACCAACCACCCTCGGTGGCATGCTCCCTCTCCTGTATCCTTTTTTGTCTTTGATCTTGTCCTGCTGGTTCCTCAGACTCTTACTCTGTAGACCAGGCTGGCCTCGAACCCAGAGATCTGCCTGCCTCTGCCTCCCAAGTGCTGGGATTAAAGGCAAGTGCCACCAGCACCTGGCTTTGTTTCTTGGACTTTTAAATTAAGTTAAATAAGTTTTATGTATATGCGTGTTTTGCCAGCGTATATGTCTGCATCACATGCATGTAGTGCCTGAGGAGGCCTGAAGAGGGCATCTGACCCCCAGAACTGGAGTTAAAGATGGTTGTGATCTGCTGTGCGTGTGCTGGGAATCAAATCTGGTCCCCCTGCAAGAGCAGCCAGTGCTCTTTACCATTGAACCACCTCTTAGCCCCCCCCTCCTTGGACTTCTAAGCCCCGTCCTCTCCTCTGGTGGTGCTTGGCCCTCTGCTGGCCACACCAACATCTGCGTCTTCTCTAGCCTTTTTTTTTTTCTGCCTCAGTCTGACTACCCGATGCTGAGAGGGAGCTTGTGTGATTTCCAGAATGTCTGTGCTTCTGCCCCAGTTTGACCTCTGCCCATAGTTACCTTTCCTTTTCTCATCATTATTTATGAAACTTACTTATTTTGCAGCTCTTGAGATTGGACCCAAGGTCTTGCACACTCTAGACAAGTGTTCTTTGGGGTGAATTCTAAGAAAATACTCCACTGATGAGCCACACACCCGGCCTCTCCCTGATGGGTTTTAGTTAAGGGCTCTATCACTGAACCACACCTCCAACTCAATGTTTGTTTCAGGCCTTATGCCAAGGGTTTTACATAAAGAACCTTCAGAGGAAGGTGCCCGCACTGTCTCTGAGTGACAAATGAGATGGAAGATTACACACACATTAAGTGACTTGTCACATGGCTATTAAGCAATAGCCAGGATTCAAACCTATGTAACAATGCAGCTGTTGCTCTGAAGCCCTATCTCCTGTTGCCCCTGGAGACTGTCTGGTACTGTCAACAGCTTGCACATTGCCATAGTAGCTGACAGAGCTTTCTTGCGTATAGAAGGCACTCAGAGAAATCTTGTAAACAAACACATAGAGATGGTGAAGTTTTCCTTTGCTCCCCTGTGCAGTTGTCCTCTCTAGGGGCAAAAACAGATTCCTAGACAGCCTCAAAAGGGGGCTCAATCCCACCTCAGGTATTGATACTTACCTATGGAAGCCATTGTCTCTGCTCAGCTTCCACTTTCTGGCTTGATGCTCCTTCACACCATCTGTGTGAGAACTGATGGGTATAGCTGTTTCTTGTGCCTGAGACAATAAATGGCCACACACTTAATGGTTTAAAACCTTCCTAATGTTGCGACTCTTTAATACAGTTCCTCATATTGTGGTGACCCCAGCCATAAAATTATTTTCATTGCTACTTCATGGCTGTAATTTTGCTACTGTTATGAAATTGTAACCTGATATACAGATGGTCTTAGGTGACCCCTGTGAAACTGTCATTCGACCCACAAAGGGGTCACGACCCACAGGTTGAGAACCACTGGTCTGAAACCACAGAAATGTGGGCTTGTGCTAGGGCAGTGACTCAGGTAGTAGAGTGCTTTCCTAGAGGGCATGAAGCTCTCTGCATTCAGTCCCAGAATTAAGCCCAGCACAATGGCTCACACCCTAGTCCCAGCACTATCGAGAAGGAGGCAGGAGGATCCAGAAGTTCAAGGGTGGGGCCTACAGGATGGCTCGGTGGGTAAAGGCATCAAGAGTGATGCCCTGATTTTTGATCCCTGGAAAGCTACCTGGTGGAAGATGAATGACTCCCACACATGCCCCCTGACCTCCTCGTGTGCACTACGGCACCTCATACATACATACATTCTCATGTTATATTTTAAGTAAGGTTCAAGGTCATCCTCAGCTACATTGGGAGTTTGAGGTTAGCCTGGTAGTCTGAGCTACATGGGAATCTTCCTAAGAAGAAAAGGACATTTGAGCTGGTAGAGCACATGCTGTGGGTTCCAAGCCCCAGTACTGAAAAACAAAAACAAAAAACAAAACAAACAACAACAAAGCCCAATTAAAAACTCCAGAAAATGGTTGTCATGATTTTGGAGGCTGGAGCTTCCAGTGGGCCCGATCAAGTGCCTGCAGGTCATGTTCCCTTGCAGTTCTGTGGAACCTTTGCCTCTCCTAGGTCTTTGTAGCCTGTAGCATTCCTTGGCTATATCTCTGTAACCTCTGATTTCAAGGTCACATGACACCATCTTCTTTCTGGGTTGGAGGTCCCCCAGTGAGGGCAGATGTGCCTACTTTCAGGGCTTACCTGACTATGGGAGGGTGGTTATTTCAGGCAAGATCCTTACTGTCTGCAAAGTGTGTTTTTCTCTAGAAGGTTCCAGAGATTGGAATATCTTGTGAGGCTATGATTTCAGACTATGGAAGAGTGATAGAAAGGCCTTGTGTTGGGGTTACTACAGGTCCCTTGGTTAACCAGCCCAGATGCACGTGAGGGAGAGGCAGTATCCTACTTTGCTTTGTGTTGCTGTGGTAAATACCAGGACCAAAAGCAACACGGGGGAAGAAAGTGTTAATTTCATCTTCCACTTCCATGGCACAGCCCATCACCAAGGAAGTAAGGGCAGGAATGCAGGCAGGAATTGATTGGCTGGAACCGAAGCGAACCATGGAGGAATGCTGGCTTACTCTCCATGACTCACTCAGCTTGCTGTTTATATAACCCAGATCACCTGCTTGGGGTGGCCCAGTTCCCTCCACAGCAGTCCTTAACCAAGAAAATGCCAGAGGCTGAAGAGTCAGCTCAGTGTTTGAGAACACTTAGCGGCTCTTGCAGAGAATCTGGATTTGGCTCCCAGCACCTATGTGACAGCTCACAACTGTCTTTAACTCCAGTCCCAGGGGATCCAGTGCCCTCTTCTGGCCTCCATGGTTACTAGTGCACACATATATACACAGGTGTACCCATACATACACATACAAATTAATAAAAAAACCAGGAGTGGTGGTGCATGTCTTTAATTCCAGCACTTGGGAGGCAGATCTGTGTGAGTTTGAAGCCAGCCTGCTCTACGCAGTGAGTTCCAAAACATCCAAAGCTACATAGTGAGATCCTGTCTCAAAATAAATAAATAAACAAACAAAACCAAAAAACACAAATAAATAAATATTTTAATTAAAAAGAAAGAGCCAGGCATAGTAGTATACACCTTTAATCCCAGTACTTGGGAAGCAGAGGCAGGTGGATCTCTTATGAGTTTGAGGCCAGCTATGTAGACATAGTAAGTTTCAGAACAGCCAATGTTACATAGTGAGAACCTGTATTCGAAAAAAGACAGACACACAGACAGACAGACAGAGAAAGAAAAAGAAAGAACCCCACAGACTTGCCTATAGGCCAATCTGCTTAAGGTATTTTTGAAAGTTGTCCTCTGACCTCCACTTGCACAGAGGACTATATTTTGTGTCAAGTTGGCAGGAAAAAAAAATTAACCAGCACAGGCAGGAAGCTTCCTGTGCAGCCGCAGGAAAACGTCCAGCCCTGGAGCTAAAGTGGCCCAGAGGAAGGAGCTGCATGGCAGGTGGTGAGCATCCAGTCTCTGGGAGTGTGCAAGTGGAGTCTGGACAGTGATAGGGTTGTGTAGGGCTTATAGGACTCTGGGGTTCCTGTGCTGGGGGAGCTCGAAGGTCTTAGGGGCTGAGGCATATTTTCTGCTGGCACCAGAGCCAGTTTGGAAACTGGCTACGTGCCTATTTGATTAATCAGCCCAAGTATCTCAGAGATCTAAGAACCCATTACTGTTGGCTCAGAGTGAGACTCAGAGATCGACACCACTTACTCAGGATCTGACTTCTTGGAGCCAGAGCCTGGTTGGGGAAGTTTGTGAGGACTCTCACACTGCTAAAAGATATGCAGGCTTCTGCTTGGTGGGAGAGGGCCAGGAGGCTGTGTCAGGCAACCGCAGGCAAGTTTCTGACTTCTTTGCTTTCTACATGCCCTGCTGCATAGAGAGGGGATCCACTAGCTTGTGGAGTGGGTAGTTCACAGAGGCTGATTGGTGGGAGCTCACTGCCCTCGGTTTACTGATGTCAGTTTGTATGGCTACATTCTTTTCAAAATTTATTTACTTTAAATAATGCTACAACTGGGCAGTGGTGGCACACGCCTTTAATCCCAACACTTGGGAGGCAGAGGTAGGTAGATCTCTGTGAGTTGGAGGCCAGCCTGGTCTACAGAGTGAGTCTCAGGACAATCAGAGTTACAACAGAGAAACCCTGTTTTGAAAAAAAATTTTTATTGTTACAAGGACTGGAATGATGGCTCAGTAGTTAGGAGCACTGGATGTTATTCCAGAGGATCTGAGGTTGATTCCTGACACCACAAGGTGGTTTACAACTATCTATAACTCTACTACCAGAGGCTCTGATGCCCTCTGGCCTGCATTGGAACCAGAAATGCATGTGGTACACAGACATCTATGCAGGCAAACACCCAAACACATAACAAACAAACAAAAAACCCTGCTATTGTGTACGTACGTGTGCAGGTAGGTGCTTTCACATATGTGTGAAGAGTAGAGAACAACTTGCTACAGTCATGTCTCTGTTCACACCATGTGAGTCCTGGGGACCAAGCTTAGATTGTTAGGCTTGGCAGCAAGTGCCTTCACCTGCTGGGCCATCTTGCCAGCCCGCGGGTCACATTCTTTGCGTGGGTGTATGTGAGTATATGGAGGCCAGAAGTTAACCTCAGCGTCACAGCTCAGGAGCTGTCCACCTTGATTTTTAGTTTGGGCTGGCCGTCCAGAGAGCCTCACGGATCCACCCATCTCTGCCTTCCCAGTCCTGGGATTATAAAATGATGTCATCAGTCTGACATTTATGCTGGTGCTGGACCGAGCCATCCTCCTCAGCCATGGGGGGAATAGTTAGGCCCTGGCCATCTCACATTATTCTGCAGTGTTTGTGTCTGAGATGGGGCATGGATGGGGAAGCAGGTATGTGTTGGAGCCACAGAGCTTCAGAGAACAGGGCAGAGCAAGGCGGAGGCTGGCCAGAAACCATGAGACTGGTTCAGAGAATTCTAACATCTGTGCAAAGGGAAGGAGAGGCAGAGTGGAGGCCATACTGGTCAGCGGGGCTATCATGTTGGCCAGGCGCCTGTAGAGAGGATACCAGAGAGCCACTGAGGGGCTGACTTGACTGTCAGAGTCCACACTGGTCACCATCTCAGTGAGGCCTTGAGACTCCTTTAAAACAAGCTTGAACGGAGCAGGAGGTGGATGGTGTCTGCACAGAGCCTGGCTCTGAATCTAACAGCTGTCTGATATTGCCCTTCACCTTTTGTAGCCTTGCATCTGTCCATCTGGGAATTCTGGGAGGAAATCAAAGAGTTTGTGTGCTTAACATGTATCACTGGTGTTCTAGGCTCTATGCTGTCAGCACAGAGAACAGAAAGGAAACCAAATGTGGCCATCGCCTTTCAGGAATCCACAGGGTGCGGATGATAGAGACGGGAAGAGAAATAAATCGATCAGTGTGAGAACAGGAACAGTGAAGGAGTATTTGTGAGAGCCACGTGGATTGAGTAGGAGTTTGGAAAAATTAAGAATAAAGCAAACAAGGAAACAAGTAAGCTACTGCAGAGAGTTCCAGATGAAGAAATGAAAATGGGAGTGGAGGAAAAGAAGAGTAGAGCTGGGGCTTGAGGTCCAGGGAGCTGGGGCCAGGTCTCTGGTTGTTTGAGAGCTGATGGAGGATTTGGGCAGTGTGGTTAGGAACACTGTGTTCCTAATCATGACTGCAGAAGGCTCACGTAGAGAGATAGTCTCTATTAGACTGGGTGGGGCTGAAGGGGCCACAAGAGTGGTGGGCAAGGTGATGCTGTCGAGGGCTTGGGAGGTATCAGAGACAGGGTGCAGATGGAGGGGGTTCAAGAGGTGAATGTGCGGGCACGCTGGCACACACCTTTGATCCCAGCACTTAGGAGGCAGAGGCAGGTGGGTCTCTGTGAGTTAGAGGCCAGCCTGGTCTACAGAGTGAGTTTTAGGTCACCCAAGGTATAGCAAGAACCTAAGAGCCTATCTCAAGGAAGGAAAAATAAAAAAGCAACAACAGCAACAAAAATAGGCGAACGTGTGCAATGCCCAGACAAGAGCTGTGTGCATCATGGGAATCAGAATACCAGTATTCTAAGCATTGAGAGTGGGTAGGGCCCCAGAGTTGAGATTTCTGAATGGGGCTTTTGAAGGGGTGAGATAGAGAAGGTCACTGTGGATGAGCCTGGGTGGAGGTTCCTACAAGGTTAGGAGACCTCTTCAGTTTTCCAGCTGCAGTTCTGGGCTTGTCTCCTGCTATCTGGTACCAGATCACGTAACTGGGTTGGGTAATGAGACCTTGGAATCAGAGATAGGATGCAGGTCTGACCCTGTCCTCTCTGTTCTTTCCTATCAGCCTGATTTTTGGGGCACTGACTGTCGCAACTGGCATTATTGGTGTCATCCTGGGGGCGGAGGCTTCAAGAAGGTACAAGAAGGTGAACCCTAGGGCTGAGCCCCTCATCTGTGCTTCCAGTCTGTTTGCCACAGCTCCTTGTCTGTACCTGGCTCTCATCTTGGCCTCAAGGACCCTCCTGGCCTCCTATGTAAGTGAGGGCCCCTCTGGGAGTGGGTGGGAAGCCCTTGAGGATACAGGTGCACACTGAGCTGTGTCTTTGTGTTCGTTGCACTGGTCACTCCTTCCTGACTGACCTCTCTGGCCCCATTTTCCAATGAGTACACAGAGGCTCACCGAGAGCTGCCTAGCAAGGAAGAAGCAAGACTAGATTTGATCCCAAGCCCCTTTCTGGCTCGGGACTACCAGCTGGTTGTCTCGTAGAGATAGGAATATTTATCTGTCCTGGCGTGTGTTGTGAACCTGGGGAGGCAGAGGGAATGCTCCCTCAGCTCCAGATGAGAAAGTAAGTTGGTCATGGCTGGTGCAGACCTTGCTTGGAAGACAATTATGGCCCGCACAAGCTTTGCAGATCCCAGTCCCATTCTAGCCCCTCCTGTGTCCCACAATCTGTCTGGGACAGGGGTGCCATATCTCACAGCTTGTGCTTGTGTCTGTTCACTAAGGGAACTATTTCTCTTCTATGTGTCTAATTCTTCTTTTCCTGCAGTCATAGTTTACCTCCTCCAAATTAACCCCAGATTACCAAACATCCTGTCACAATGCCCTGTTCCCACCCTCCCACCCACTACCCCAGCCCTGTCCAGCCAACTGGGAAGTGCTTGCTGTTTCTGGGAGGGTAGTAACAGTTTCTCTCCTGCATGCTGGACACAGTACTTTGTGCATAGGCATCAGGTCCACTGAGCTGGCTGGACTCAGAGAGTAAATTGGTAATGGTTTTACTGTTCTCCCACCAGTCCTAGTGACTGTCCTGTTGTGGCCAGTCACATTCAAGGACTAAACCATCTGGTTCCACTTAAATCGCAGCTTCCATTCTGCTTCTGAATAAGGCCCAGAAAACTGCCCTGGGAAAAGGGGACCTGTGGTATGCTCAAGCTCCTTGCCATATCTTCTGTCTTTTGTCATGGATACTACCACCCCTCCCCACAGTTCTGACTCCTGTAAGCCTGAGCAGGTAAAGGATAGCAGAAAGCCAGCGATGGTGGCACATGCCTTTAATCCCAGCACTTGGGAGGCAGAGGCAGGTGGATCTCTGTGAATTCTAGGCCAGCCTGGTCTCCAGAGTGAGCTCCGGGACAGCCAGAGTTACAACAGAGAAACCCTGTCTTGAAAAACAAAACAAAAAAGGATAGCAGAAAATGGTTACCTGGAAATGAGTTGCTTTTTCTGTCATTGCCCTCTGAGTGACAGGTCCCCAGGTGCTAGGGCTGAGAACACTTTTGTAGTTGGGAAGTGAGCTCTTACCTTGCTTAATTCTGTGAAGCAGATGTGGCCTCTCTAGCTGGATGTGCCTGGCCTATACGCAGTGCTAGGGTACCCTCCTGACCTTTTTGAGTCCCCAGCATGCTGTCCTTCCAACCCGCCTGGTCTCTTTTCCCACACTGCACTCTGTTCCCTCCAGCACTCCAGCCTAAGACTTTCCCAAGGGGTCTCAGCCCCCAGAGCCCATACTTCCTAATGCCACTTAACATGGGTTGGCGAGTACAGAGGAGGCCTGTGAGGTGGCCTTAGTCTCGCTCTGAACTCAGCAGGTATCCAGCCAGGGAGAAAGGTCGATTTCTTCCTGTCTTCATTTATTCTTTTTTAATTTTTCTATTCTTATTTATTCTTTTCTTATTCTTTTTTAATTTTTCTAGACAGGGTTTCTGTGTGTGGTCCTGGCTGCCCTGGAACTTGCTCTGTAGACCAGGCTGGCCTTGAACTCATAGAGGTCCTCCTGCCTCTGCCTCTTGAGTGCTCAGATTAAAGGCCTGCACCACTACCATCCACCAAGGGTCTGGGAGCCAGTGAGGGGCTTAGTGGGTAAAGGCACTTGCTGCCAAGCCTGATGACTCAAGTTTGATCTTTGTAAACCCCATAGTAGATTGAGAGAACTGACTCCCACAAGTTGTTCTTATGCCATTTGCATACCATACTAACACATTCTCTGTCTCTGTCTCTGTCTCTGTCTCTCTCTCTCTCTCACACACACACACACACATACACACTAGCACACAATGTTAAAAAAAACAAACAAACAAACAAGAAGAAGAGGCTGGAGAGAAGGCTCAGGTAAAGAGCACTGGCTATTCTTCCAGAAGACCAGGGTTTAATTCCCATTACCTATATGGTGGCTCACAACCATCTGTAACTCTACTCACAGAGATTTGGCCTCCTAGGCCACCATTATACACATGATGCACATATATGCAGACAAAACACTCATACTCATAAAATAAATACAAATTTAAAAAAATAGAAAAAAAGTAAATGCTCAGGTCTAATGTGAAGCCTGGTCCTGGATACACTGACTGGCAGTAGCCAAGTGATGCTTCCTTTTCTGCCACTAAGGCCTCACGGTGCATCTGGGCCCTCTTCAGGGGTATCTTAGGGTTTCTACTGTTGTGATGAAGCACCATGACCAAAAGTAACTTGGGGAGGAAAATGGATATTCAGTTTATCACTGAAGGAAGTCAGAGCAGGAACTCAAACAGAGGAGGAACCTGGAGGTGTTGTGCCCAGTTTTCGAAGTCTTCCTCCCCAAGTACCACCAGGAGACCACCAGTTCTGATGCAAAAGCAAGGAGCCTTTATTCTGCAGAGCAAACCAGGCTGGGGCCTGGCACCACCACACAAGATGGGTGACCACACAAGATGCAGCTTCCTGCAAGGATTTTTAAAGGGAGCACGGGAATCTCTCTGATTGATCAGAACCCAGGCATTGGATTGGCTGGTTAAATGTTACATGGCAACAAGGGTTTCTGGGAAAGCCATTAAACTGAGGAGAGGTTAGTGCCTTTACCACTAGGGGCATTGGGCTTTTCAGAGGCAGAGGCTGATGCAGAGGCCACGGAGGGCGCTGCTTACTGGCTTGCTCATCATGGCTTGCTCAACCTGTTTTCTTATAGGACCCAGGACCATCAGCCCAGGGGCGGCACCACCCACAATGGGCTGGGCCCTTACACACCAATCACTAATTAAGAAAATGCCTTATATGTAGAAGGATGTTTCGAAGAAGTTTTTTTGTCATATGAAGCTTTCCTTATAAATGCATGCTGCTTGGACTTCTAGAATCTTTGCTTAGAATATAACCCAGAGAGTGGGGGAGGGGTAGTTGGCAGTTGGTGGGTTGGTTTGTTGGATGTTAGTTTATCTCCCTCCCTCTAAGCAAAAGACAGCCAAGAAGGGCTGTGAATATTTCTTCCTTTCTTTCTTCCTCTCTTTCAAGGCTGCTACAAGGGCAGTGAAGATTTCTTTTTTCTCTCTCTCTTCCTCTCTTTCAAGGCTGCTACAAGGGCAGTGAAGATTTCTTTTTTCTCTCTCTCTTCCTCTCTTTCAAGGCTGCTACACGGGCAGTGAAGATTTCTTTCTTTCCTTTTATCCTTCCTTTCTCTTTCCTGAGCTGGAGGATAAAAAAGCACAGTAGCAAATTGTTACACTTACAGCCGGATCTTATGGAGGGATTTTCTCAGCTGAGTTCTCCTCTCAGATGACTAACTTGTGTCAAGTTAACACAAAACTAACCAGCACAGGAGGATTTCCTCTGAACTTCCTGGAGACAGGAAGAGGCCTGTGGTCGTCCCTCTCAGGGGTACACTTGACACTCAATAGTCCTCCTGACACTGCTGTGGGAAGGTTTTTCTCACCCCACTTGACAGACTGGAAAACTGAGACCCAGAGAAATAACAAAGAGTAAGACAGACAAATGTTTGCCTCAGCGCTGGATATGTCATGTCTGTGTCCTTATTCTGTGAGAGAAGCAGCTGGGCACATGCTGGCCACCAATAGATGCTTTCATGCTTCCTGTCTAGGGAGGGTGGGTGATAGGGACTGGCCCCTTCTACTGGTGAGAGCTGGTGGGACTGACAGGGACTAAGTTTGCAGGGAAACTGAGGCCCAGGTGGATGGGGCCCTGTCAGAGACATCATGCTCCTGCATCAGCCAGTGCTGCTCCTGTTAATGTCTTCTTTGTCTCTGGCAGGCTGTTTTCTTGGCTTTGTTTTGGGGACACAGCTGTCCCCTACCCTGCAGTCTGGTAGGCTTCAGAGCAGCATGTCTCTTCTAGAATTGATACTGCGTCTCAGCTGATCAAGCCAGCTGGGAGAACTCTTTTTCAGGCCTGTCCTGGTTGGGAGTGGAAAGGCAGGAAGGTGCTCAAAGCACAGAGGCAGCCATCTTCCAGTGCTGGAAGCAGCTTGGCTTTCAGGATTCTCTGTGGCGGAGCCTCCACGGTCAGATTTCAGCCTCTACTCTTCACAGCTCTGTCTGTGCTAAGTTCTAACCTGAGATGCAATCTAAGGCTCTCCCCCTGCCAGCCCTCATCCATGAAGCCCTTACTGCCCAGTCTCACCCATCCTGCCCATTCCTCCTACCCTGCACTACCTTACCTACCCTACCCAGCCTTACCAGCTTTCCCCAGACTGTCCTCCAAGATAGCCACTCTTGCTCTCCTCATTTTCCTGCTTACTTGCTGTTTTCCATTCATCCTACAGAGCCAAGGGGGCTTCTGGACGCCATGGATCTTGCCAGCTCTCAAGCTTTGCATAGCTCCCTAGTCCTCTGGAAGAGGATCCAACTCTTCACTCTTGCATTAAAAGCTTCACACGAATGCTTGACAGCTTCATTGGCCCCTCCCCTTCTGCACTTCAGGACCCTTCCTGATTCCAAGAACATGCCCAGTGGTCCCTCTTTCAGTCTACTCATCATCCCTCATCTCTCCTTGTTCATATGCATAAATCATTCTGGGCCTCCAGGGCAGGATCAGCTTAACACTAACTCTTCTTGGAGCCTTCTCTTATTGGTGGCCTGGTCCTCTGTTCCCAGCCTTACTGCTTCCCCCATCCCCCTTTTGGTTTTGGTTTTTCAAGACAGGGTTTCTCTGAATAGTCCTGGCTGTCCTAGAACTGGCTTTGTAGACCAGGTTGGCCTTGAACTCAGAGATCTGCCTGTCTCTGAATCCCAAGTGCCATCATGCCCAGTTTGATTCTGAAACCCTCAGGTCCCCAGCTTGTGAATTCTAGCAGGGCTTGGACCTGATTTCTACTCTTCTCAACACTTCAGTCCCAAGTACAATGTCAGGAGTGTGCGGGTAAGGTGTTCTGTTGCTGTGAAGAGACACCATGACCATAGCAACTCTTATAAAGGGCAACATTTAACTGTGTCTGGCTTACAGTTTCAGAGGTTTAGTCCATTATCATCATGGTGGTAAGCATGGTGGCATGCAGGCAGACACGGTGCTGGAGAGGGAGCTGAGAGTTCTATACCTGGATCCACAGGCACTGTGCTTGGAATGGGCTTTTTGAAACCTCAAAACCCACCCACAGTGACATACTTCTTCCAACAAAGCCACACCGACTCCAGCAAGGCCACATCTTCTAATCCTTCCCAAGTAGTGCTACTCCCTGCTAAGTAAGCATTCGAACATAGGAGTCAGGCTGGAGAGATGGCTCAGCGGTTAGGAGCACTGACTGCTCTTCCAGAGGTCCTGAGTTCAATTCCCATCAACTACATGATGGCTCACAACCATCTGTAAGGGGATTGGATGACTTCTGGCATGCAGGTGTACACGCAGATTGAGCACTCATAAATAAAAGTAAATAAATCTTAAAAAAAAACATATGAGGTTATGGGACCATTCTTATTCAAACTCCACATCCCTAACTAAACAAACAGATACATAAGTAAAACTTTTACGCTATTTCAGGTGATGATAAAATATTATAGAATGGAGAAAGAAAATAGGGAGTGGATGATTGTTGATGAGAGAAGGCTTCAATTTTATGTAGAAAGGCTAAAAGGCTCACAGAGAAGGTACTGCGGTTCCTCCTCCTCCTCCTTCTGCTCCTTCTCCTCTTCCTCCTCCTTGTATATGCTAGGAATGAAGGAATAAATTGTGTAAATATTAGGGAGAATGGAGTTCTAGGGATAGGGAATATGGACTTTAAAGGGCCTGAGTCTGGGGCGAACTTGGAGGGTCTGGGGAATGGCAAGGAGGCCACCCTGGACAATATAAAGAAAGTGGGAGGTAAGCACAGAGAGGATGATGGGGCCTTCAGAGAGCAGATGCAAGCAGGATTGACAGAGTCGGATAGGATTTTATGCTCAGGGGCAAAGATGATCATGTGACTGTGTCTTTTTGTCTATTACTCTAGTGTGTTGCATTGACTGACAGTTGCATATTTAACCAACCTTGCATTCCTGGGGTGTATTCTTCTCTGGTCACAGTGTATGATCATTTTCCTCTGTTGCTGGATGCGACTTGGTAGTATTCTGCTGAAGATTTCTGCATCTGTATGAATAGGGGTGTTGGAGCCTTAGGAATGTGTATATTTGCATCTGTGTTTTTGTGCTGTGTAGGGCAATGGCCCCAGGATAACCTAGTGAGCGTTTCTTCTTTTTCTTTCTTTTTTCTTTTTCTTGGAGTTTATAAAGTATCTGTGTTAATTTGTCTTTAAATATTTGGTAGAATTCATCCGTGATACCATCTGGTTCTGGGCTTTTGTTGGGGAGAAGTTTTTGATTATGAACTCAATATTTATTTGTTAAAGGTCAGTTCAGATTTTTCTGTTTCTTTCTGAGTGAGTTTCAGCAGTATTAATTTTTAAAATTATATATATATATTTTTAATTATTTTGATATTATAATATTCTATCATTTCCTCCTTCACTGTGTGTATTCCTAAATACATCAATACAACCTGCTTAGTCTGTATAATATTGCTTGTACACAGGGCTGGCCATTTGGCATTGGATGACCAATTGGTGTGCTTTTCCCTGAGAAGACTATTTCTCCTGCTTTCAGCATTACTTAGTTGCCTGTAGTTCTTGTGTAGGGTTAGGTCTCTAACCTAGGATGAGCTTTCTCTCCTCCATCTTGGCATGTCTGTCGTTGTCCTTGTTCAGCTCATGTTTAGGCAGTCATGTTGGTGAGACATTCTGACATTCTGACTTTCCTAGGAGACACAGTCTCGTAGCAAACTCCCTGATCCTCTGGCTCTTATAATATCTTTGCCCTGTCTTCCACAATGTTTCCTGAGCCTTAAGTGCAGGAGTTGTGTTGCAGATGTATCAGTTGGGACTGGGCTCCACAGTTCTGCATTTTGATGGGTTGTGGTTTTCTCTAACAGTCCCCATCTGTTGCAAAGAGAAGTTTGAAACACTGTTTCTAGGATTTTTTTAATATTTAATCTAGATTAATCATATTTCTTGGTATGTAAATGTCCATAGTATTTTCTTATAATCCTTTTGATTTCTATGACATTGCTATTAGTACTCTCTTTCATTTCTGATTTTGGTAAGTTGTGTTCCTGATCTTTTTAAATTTTTTCTTTTCTTTTTAAAAAGCATTTATTTATTTCATGTGTGTATGTGTGTGGGCATGCATGACAGTGTGTGTGTGTGTGTGTGTGTGTGTGTGTGCGCACACGCGCGCCAGAGGACAATTTGGGGAATTGATTCAGTTTTTTTTTTCCTTTCACCATATGGATTCCAGGGACAGAACTCAGGCTGTCAGGCTTGGCAGCAGGTTTTTCTCATTGAATCTCTCTCCCTCCTCACTTCTAAGACATGCAGTCTAGGATATCCTAGAACTTGCTATATAGCCCAGGCTGTTCTCAGACTCTCAGTCCTCCTAATTCCAGCCTCTCATACTGGAATTACAGGACTGTACCACCATGCCTGGCTGCCATTTTGCTGTTCTTTTCAAATAACTAACTTTCAGGTACATTGATTTTCCATCTTTGTCTTCTGTTATTGACTTGCATTTAACAGCATTTCTCTGGCTGCTCAGTTGAGAATAGACTATTTTAGAAGTGAGTGAGTGTCAAGGACAGGAGATAGGAGTCAGGAGGCTGCTGTTCACTCAGATGAGAGTGGAAGGGGTGTGGACCAGAGTGGCAACAGTGGTGTGCTAGGAAGCAATTAGATTGTGGACGGGTGTTGAAGGCAGGGTGATTATACTCTCCCAACAGCCCTGATGTGGGTATTGGAGGAAAAAGAGTCAGAGCTGACTCCTCAGATGCTGCCTTGAGGTGGTAGTGGAGGGAGGCAGAGGGTGAGCTTTAAGGATGATCAGCAGCTTGGTTTCAATTGTTCTGAGTTTGTGGGTGATGTGGCCACCAAAATGCAGGTGCTATTAAACTATTTTGTAGTAGGCTGTAGTACAGGGGACTTGGCCTCACTCCTAAAACCTCAGCAGGTAGTAACTAGCCATAGACCATCATGATAATGTCATTAGGTTCGGGGGAATTTCAGAGGTCAGCATTAGGTTCCAAAAAAATTGGGATAATTGACTTCTATTGGGCTTTAAAATAAGAAGCATCACATTAACCTTTTCTACTACTGTTTAATTGGTCCATCCATCCATCCATCTATCCATCCATCCATCCTTCCATCCTATTTAGTTTTTCAAATTCCAGGAACCCAAGTCCTTTTTCACTGCCTGTGTCTAAAGGAGCAAGTCCCAGGAGATAATCTCCAACACCTTAGGAAGGGCTCACGGTAAGGAAAGTGTGGTGTGTGTCTGTGTGTGTGTGTGTGTGTGTGTGTGGTGTGTACTGATATATACATGTACATAAGTGTGAACACATTCTGATAAATGAGTAGGATTGTATGTATGTGTGCTCTTTCGTGTGACATTGCTATGCACATGAATATTCAAGTTAAATATATATTGAGCACACATTGAATCATGTTAATCCATGCACATTTATGTGCATGGTGTGTAAGGGTGTGTCCTCTGTACTGTCTGTCTACCTGTCTTTGCATGAGTATCAGGGAATGCAGATAGTTGTGTGGGGTGTGTGTGTCTGTGTGTATGGCTGAACATAGCTTTTCTCTTACTTTCATTGCTGTAACTGCATTGCGTGGGAAGGAGGGGTTTTGGCAGTACAGCATGTCTGTTCCCAAATTGGTAGAGACCAAGTTTTCCTGAGTTCCATGGAAATGAAGTTTCCTGAGCATATAAAGTCTGGTCTGGGCCTTTGTTGTGGAGCTCAGGCCCTGTGGCCCGCCTGCAGGTGTGAGGGCTCCATCTCCCATCCTTTAGGGTTCTTGGCAAGGGAAGTGGACTTCCCAGCCGCTAATTAGGATCCAGACATACTCGCAGCAGGTCTTGGCTCACACCCCTTCCTTGGCCTTCTTCCCAGAGTCACTGCCCTTCAGAGGAGAAGGGGTTTGTCCTCAGAGGAGGACTGAGCCTGATACAGGGGCTCAACTGGTGCTGACTTGCTGGCTGGAGGATATGGCTGGATTTTGACGGTCTCACTTCTGGTGGGCTTTGTGTTCAGGGTGAAGCAACCACAGTTGGAGCATGGCAGAGAGTACACACTGGGGAATGGGAAAGATCTGGCTGCCATTCCTTCTTCACTTCTTAGTTGTGTGGCCTAGGGCAAGATATTGACCTTGCAGATCTTCAGTCTTCTCAGCAATAAGATGGGTGGCTCCTTACTTGTAGTCTCACTGAGTAGATAAATATAAACTTTTGAGGATGTTCTAGTTACTATGGTTATGTAATGAAACTTGGCTGCTCAAAACAACGAAATCTTGTTTTGCTCACAGATTTTCCATTTGGGCAAGGCTTGGTTGGAGGCAGGAGGGGGTGATGTTGTGTTTTCTATCTGAAGTCAAGCAGGCAGATGGGAAGGGCTGGATACCGGAAGCCAGAGCTGTTTGGCAGTTGATGAGAGCTTAGCTGGAGTACCTGCCCGTGACCTGTCTGTGTGGCTTGGGCTCCTTCACAACGTGGTCAAATTCCAAGCACTAGCAGCCAAGAGAGGCCAGCATGCCTTATATGTTCTGTCCTGGGAACTTACTCTGAAAGTGACTTTTGAAAGTGACTTCTTGTTCAAAATAGCAGGCTGGAGAAACAGAGTCCATTAAAAACAAACGAACAAAAAAACCAAAAGCATTTGTTTTGATCTATGAGTATGTGTGTGCCTCTATGAGCGTATGCCACATGTTTTTGGGTGCCTGAGGTCAGGGGATGTCAGTTTCCCTGCAGTTGGAGTTACAGGTAGTTGTGAGCTGCCCAGTGTGGGTGTGGGGAACCAAACTTGGGTCCTCTGGAGGAGTAGCTGGTGCTCTTAAATGCTGAGTCATCGCCCAGCTCCCTAGAGTCTGTCCTTTGATGGGAGGATAAATGCATGAGATGATGCATTTGATGCATATGCATCAAATGATGACAAAATATTATCAACTTTGGAAATACAATTGGTTGCTGTGGCTCAGGCCTTCTTATCCCATGCCCTCTGGGTCCCTCTGAGGTTTCACCTTGAAGGGAAGCATGAATAACTATTATTATATTATTATATAAATAATAACATATAAATAGTATTATTATATTACTATATAAACAATAACTATTATAAGACTGGGTAACAGTCTCATGTGACCCAGGTTGGCCTCTATGCTGGCTAGTTTTATGTCAACTTGACACAAGCTAGAATCATCCGAGAGGAGGGAACCTCAATTGAGAAACTGCTCCATAAGATTGGGCTGTAGGTAAGCCTGTATGGCATTTTCTTTCTTGTCTTTCTGTTCTTTTCTTTCTTTCTTTTTTGTTTCTCTGGCTGTCCTAGAACTCACTCTGTAGACCAGACTGGCCCTGAACACACAGAGATCCACCTGCCTTTCCCTCCTGAGTGCTGGGATTAAAGGTGTGCGCCACCACCGCCTGGCTGTAAATAAGCTAAGGATTCTATTAGGTTGTTTCTTTTTTTAAAAAGTGTTTTTAAAATTTATTTATATTTGATGTGCATTTCTGTTTTGCTCAAAAGTATGTCTGTGTGAGGGTGTTAGATCTACTGGAACTGGAGTTAAAGGAAGTTGTGAGCTGCCACGTGGGTGCTGGGAATTGAACCAGGATCCTCTGGAAGAGAAGCCAGTGCTCTTAATCACTGAGCCATCTCTGCAGCCCCAGCATTTTCTTAATTAGTGATTTATGGGGGAGGGTCCTGCCCCTTGTGATTGGGGCCACTCCTGGGCTGGTAGCCCTGGGTGCTATAAGAATGCAGACTGAGCTAACCATGAGGAGCAAACCAGGAAGCATCACTCTCCATGGCCTCTGCATCAGCTCCTGTCTCCATGTTCCTGCCCTGTTTGCATTCCTGTCCTGACTTCCTTAGATGAATAACAGTGATGAGGAAGTGTAAGTGAGATAAACCTTTCCCTCCCCAACTTGCTGCTGGTCATGATGTTTCATTGCAGCAATAGTAACCCTAACTAAGACGGCCTTTAACTTACTATTTAATCAAGCATATCCTTGAATTTCTGATCCTCCTGCCTCCACCTCCACTTCCCAAGGACTAGGATTACAGGTATGTACCACCATACACAGTTTAAACAATGCTAAACAAACCAGGGCTTTGTGCATGCTAGCTTAACACTCTATCAACTGAGCCACATCCTAACTACTTAATCATTATTTCTCATAGCAAGACAGTTTCTCTCCTGTCTACTGTTTTTCTTTTTCTTTCTTTCTTTTTTTCTGAACTCACTCATGTGGCTGCACTGACCTGGGATGGGCTGTAATGCCTACCTGGTCTCCTGTGGCTCTTCACCAGATGACTGTGTATCCTTTGTTACAGCTTTGATCAGCTGCTTTCATAGTGGTTTCAGAACAGTATTTAAGAGACCAAAGTAGAAGTTGCAAAGCCTTTTGGTCCCCAGGAAGAACATCACATCTGCCTTCTTCTATTGGCTAAGGTGATGTAGGGCCTGCCCATGTTCGCTGAGGAAGGGCACGATACAAAGGCATGAACAAGATGTGGCAGGATTAACTGGGCCATTTTGCAACTGTCAATCACACAGCTCACAGAATTCTGTCTGGGACCAGTGAGATGGCTCAGCAGGTGTAAGCTGACAACCTGAGCTCCATCCCTAGAACAGACATGATGGAAGGAAAGAACTGATTTCTGAAAGTTGTCCTCTGGCCTTGTGATATGCACACACTTCTCTCCACCTTCCCTGTGTGCATACACAAGCACAGATATTAAATAGAAAGGGGAAGACTTGAAATAAAACAGGCAGGCAGGGGGAGCTGGAGAGATGGCTCAGTGGTTAAGAGCACTGGCTGCTCCTCTGGAGGACCCAGGTTCAATTCCCAGCACCCACATGGCAGCTTATATCTGTTCTAGGGGATCTGACACCCTCATTCAGGCATACATGCAAGGGAAAAAAGGCAGGGTGGGGCTCTCTGGTTGCTGTGTTGAGCTGTGCTGAGATGGAATGGGATGTGTCAAAGTCAGGAAGAGGAAAATGATGAAGAGGTTTTTCCAAAGATACAGGCCACCGAGGGTTGTGGCTTAGGCCAGGCTGGCTATTGAGGAAGTGCGGAGAAGTGGTCTGGTCCTGGGTGTGTTATAGAAGTAGAACAACAGGATTTCCTGACAGATTGGGTTTAAAGAGTGAAAAAAAGAGAGGAGCTGAGAGTCTCTCTGTGGCTTGGGGCCCGAGTCACCGGAGTCAAGGAGTTGCTATTTACTGAGAGGATGTCTGAGGGAGGGGCAGGGCGGCTGTTTTTAAAGTTCTGTGGGGTTCCAATTTAGGCGTGTTAAATTTGGGATGTATATTAGTTGCTTTTTCAGTTGCTCCGACAACAGCAACTTAAGAACTGAAGGGTTTATTTTTGCTTCATGGTTTAAGGATTCACTCCACCGACGTGGGGAGGCGATGCAGCAAAACCAAGAGGCAACTGGACATGTTGGGTCTCACTTAGGATTTCTACTGCTGTGATAAATGCCTGGATCAAAAGAACCTTGGGGAGGAAAGGTTTTATTACGGAAGGACAAAGGACACCATGACAGGAACGAGAGGCAGTAACCTGGAGGCAGGAACTGAAACAGAGACCCTGGAGGAGTGCTACTAACTGGTTTACTCCTCATGGCTTGCTCAGTTTTCTTTCTTATACAACTCAGGACTGTCATCACAGAGGTGGCACCACCACTGTGAGCTGGGCCCTCCCACATCAAACATTCATCAAGAAAATGCCCTACAGTCTTGTCTATAGACAGTGTCTGATGGAGGAATTTTCTCAGTTGAGCTTCCTCTTCCCAGTTAACTCTAGCTCGTGTTACACTGACAAAATAATTAACAGCACACACTGCATTTGCAGTGAGGAAGCAGAGAGATGATGCTGGTGTTTACCTCAATTTCTCATTTTTTCTTCCTCCTTTTCCTCCTCCTCCTCCTTTTAAATGAGACAGGGTCTCACTGTGTAGCCTTGACTAACCTGGAACTCATTATGTGGACCAAGCTGGACTCAAAGTCATAGAGGTCTGCCTGCCTCTGCCTCCTAAGTTCTAGGCATGGTGTGTCACTTGCTTTCTCTTATTCAGTCCTGGACCCCAGCCCATGGAATGGTGCTATCAACATTTGGGATGGATCCTCCCTCCTTAGTTAGAACTCTCTAGAAATACCCTCCCAGACATACCTGGAGCTTGTCTTCCAGGTGATTCCAAATCCAATCAAGTAGGTAATCAAGATTAACCATCACAGGCTGCCTCTTGGGACATCCAACTGAAGATGCCAAGAGGCAGCTGTTACATATGAGCTTGGGGGGCAGTAGAGAGGTTTAGGCTAATGATCTGAAGCCAGGAGCTTGAATGAAGTCACCGGAGTGAACATAGTTTGGGAAGAGAAACAGCGCTGGGATAACCCTTCAGGCACTAGCAAGGCCAGGGGCTGGGGATGCATGGCACTGTCATCATGAAGACAAGGTTGGGATCTGATTGGTCTGCATGTATGTGCACTGCATGCATGTCTGGTGCCTGCAGAAGCCAGAAGAGAACATTTGATCCCCTTGAACTGGAGTTACAGATGGTTGTTAGCTGCTGTGTGGGTGCTGAGAACTGAGCCTACTTCTGCGAGAGGAACTTGTGCTCTTAACTACTGAGCCATCCTTCCGGTCCCAACATTTATATTTTCACTTGGGGGAAACTTTAAAAAATTCAGTGGTTGCCAGGTATGTTAGCACCTGAGAGGCAGAGGCAGGCAGATCTTTGTGAACTTGAGACCAGCCTGCTCTTCTTCACAGTGAATTCCAGGCCAACCAGAATTATACAATGAGAGTCTATCTCAAAAAAGAAAGTAAACAAATTTAAAAACTCAGAACGAAAAAATCAGAGGAAACTGATAGTTACACACATTTTCATCCCCTAGAAGTAGCTACTATTAACACACTGTCCTATTTATATCCATATATGTTGTTCCATTAGATGACAGTCTTTCTACTTATGTCTTTCTGTACCTATTCCCAGGTTTATAGTTCACTGGAAATACCTCTGTTGGTGGTGTTATTTTGAGACAGAGTCTCACTCTGTAGCCCAGGCTGGCCTGGGACTCGGTATGAAGCCCAGACTGATCTCAAACTTACGACATTGTTTTGCTTCAGCCTCTCACATACTGAGATGACAAGCACGAGCCACCATGATCAGACAGTCAGAAATATCTTCATTAATCTGGGTTTGTGTAATCTTCAATAACTCTTACAAATTATTTTATTTTGTGTGTGTGACTGGTTTGCCTGAACCCATGTCTGTCCACCATGTGAGTGCCTGGCGGCCATGGAGGCCAGAAGTGTCAGATCCCTTGGAACTGGAGTTACAGATAGCTGTGAGCCACCATGTGGGGGCTGAGACTAGAACCCAGGTCCCCTGACAGAGCAGCCAGTGTTCCTAATCACTGAGCAAACTCTCCAGCACCTTAAACAGCTTTTTTTTTTTTTTGCATTCAGTTATTTATTTTTTGTGTGTGCATGCGAGCGCACATGCTTTGAAGTGCACATGGGGGTCTGGAGACAGTTTGCAGGATTCTATTCTCTCCTCCATGCAAGTGGGGAATTCAACTCTGATTGTCAGCCCTCACAGCAAGGGCCCTTACCCGCAGAGGCATCTCACAGGCCCATTTTGTAACTTTTAGAACAGATTGGCCGGGATATAATTCACACACCATACAACTTACCTATTTCAACTGTGTAGCTCATTTCCTGTGTATTCAGATCCGTGAGATCCTTCTCACATCCACTTTCTCTTCTGAGGTGAGTGCTTGCTACGCTGGCTTTGAATTCCTAGGCAGTGATTGTCTTACTTCAGCCTTCCAGGTGCTGGGGCTCCAGGTGTGCGCAACCATGCCCAGCTCCTGCACTGATTTTAGAACGTTTTCATCATCCCAGAGAGAGACTTTATACCCATCAGCCCTCATTCCCTGTGTTAGCTGTTTTTTATTGCTCTGATAAGATACCAGTGACACTTTCTCCAACAAGCCCATACTTGCTAATTTCCCCCAAACAGTTCCACCAATTGGGGACCAAGTTTTCAAACGCATAAGCTTATGGGGTGGAAGGCATTCTTATTCAAACCATCACATCCCACTCCCTGGGCCCTGGAGGAGGTGTGTTACTAAAGATGGATTTTGAGATTTCTAAAGCCCATGCCATTCCCAACTAGGTCTCACTGTCTCATGGTTACAGTCTTAGGATGTGAGCTCTCAGCTACTGCTCCAGCGCCATGCCTGCCTGCCTGCCTGCAGCCGTGCTCCCTACTATGAAGGTCATGGACTTGCCCTCTGAAACTGAAAGTCACAAAATAAATTCTTCCTTCTGTAGTTGCATTGGTCATGGTGTCTTATCACAGCAGTAGAAAAATAACTAAGAGGCTCCTCTCTCTCTCCACCATCTATCTTGTTGTTTGTTCCAGGCCTAGGCAGCCACCAACCAGCTTCCCTTTGCTAGAGACTTCCTAGAAACAGAATGACAGAGAACGTGTCACTTAGATGATTCTACCTGAAGAAACTGAGATGAAGTCCAAAGTATTCAATTCAAATGAGTTGTAAAAGTTTGGATTTACTGACGAATACCAGCTATGGAGGAGAACGCCTTCCCTCCTTCTCTCCCTGGCCTCCCAAGTTTGCTATTTTTATTTTTACATTTTCTAGAGTTATAACATCCACAATCTGTTCTCTGTGCATAATCGCTATACTGCTTGACAGCGGTCCCGTATTTAAATGAAGTCGGCGCTCATTATCAGCCTGTGTGTAAGGGCTCTCTATCACCGAGTCCTTTGTTTTGTATCACCTCCTGAGCGACTGCATTTCGGGATTAAATGGGTTGAAATAGGTTTTTGTTTTTGTTTTTTTTCTGTTGCTTTTCCTCTGAGACAGGATCTCATTAATTTTGCCCTACTCAGACAGAAACCGTGAGTACAGCTCTTCCCGGGCCGTCCAGGGTTTGTGGGTGCTGCACGCTTAGGGGCTGGGCTGATAGAGTCTTATAATTCTAAGCTTTAGGCCATAGAAGCCAGAGACCTATGACTGTAGGTGTTTGGGTTGGAGGGACATTGCTCTGACCTTTGCATGGCAGTGGCTGGGCACCCCCGGCTAGTAAAATCCTTAGCATTTAAGCGGCAGTGAGTGGCAGCAACCAGCAAGCATTATAGATCCTTTTAAAACTTGGAGGCCCCTGGAACACTTCCGGGGACTACTGCCCTCCACCTGTAACCGTTAGCTTTTTTTTCTTAAGGATTTATTTATTTATGAGTACTCTTATCTGCATGTACACCTGCACAGAATAGGGAATCAGATCCCACTATAGATGGTTGTGAGCCACCATATGGGTGCTGGGAATTGACCTCAGGTCCTCTGGAAGAGCAGCCAGTGAACTTAACTGCTGAGCCATCTCTCCAGCCCCATCTTTAGCTCTTTATAGCTTCTGCTTTCTCTGTATTTCCAACCATCCTTCGCTGTCTCCACCACCTGTGATCCCTGCCATGTCTGCCTTTGGTATTTTCTGGAATTTAGCTGTTCTCCTGCCACTGTACAGCTGCGGCCACTGCCATCATCATTCACCTGCTAGGTCTGCTTTACCCACAATAGAGACAAGAAGGAAGCAAGAAAAGACCGTGTAGGAGGCGTCTTCTACTGGGTCTATGTCCTAATTTCATTGGGTAGCCCAGGAGAGTGTCTCCTAAAGTGAGCCAGACAGCCTTACGTAACCAGCAAAAGGTTCTGGTATAGCTATAAAATGTAAATGTGGCAATTATAATTTGCATCAATTGCAGCACACCTTCAAGTTCTACCAACTATGAGCCTTACACATGGATCAGTTATAGCCCTAGCATTGCGAGTCATGAGCTTTCTAAGGAGGCACTGGGAAGTGCTCCTTTCTGACCTGAGACGAGAGCCACAAGGAAAGCTGGGTCATCTGGAGTTCCCAGGGCTTGAGATACAGGCTGCCTGGAGCAGACATGACTAGACCAAGGCCTTCTGGAGCAGTAGTCCTGGCTTATAGTTTCAGTGGTCATTATGGGTAAAGTGTTCCTCAGATTGGTAGTAAAGGACTTAAAATAATCAGGCAGTGTGTGTGTGTGTGTGTGTGGCAGGAGGGATGAGTCCAAGGCCATCCTGACTATAGAATACCAGGCCGGACAGAGCTAAGTAAAGCCAGGGCTGGGGATGTAGCTCAGGTGGTAGAATATGTGCCTAAAATGCATGAGGACCTGGGTTTGATCCCTAACTATATAGCCTGAGTATAGTGGTATACCTCTGTCATTTCAGCACTCAGGAGAGTCAGAAGTTCAAGGTCAATCTTGGCTGTACAGTTCAAGGTTATTGGAGACCCAACCTTAAACAACAACAAACCAAATCAGGTCAATCAACCAACAACAGAAACAAAAATAACAATCGAATGTGGCTCGGCTGTCTTGGAGGTAGTCCTGTTGTTTGCTAACAGGCTGCTTGGCTGACATTTCCCTGCTGGAGGCAGCCAGGCATGGGAAGGGACCTGACAACTGCCACTCAAATGTTGAATGGCTTGTTGCCAATATTGAAGTTTATGCAAAGGAAACAATGTCAAGAAGTATATCTCAAAGAATTATCACAAAGTTAGCATTCCCTTAGTACACTGTTGATTTATTCATTTTTGTGTGCACGTGAGCCCTGAGGTTGACGCCAGTGTCTTCCTCTGTTGCTCTCCACCTCGTTTTTTGATACAGGATTTTCCACTGAACCCAGACCTCACTGATTCAGCTAGACTGGCTTACCAGCAAGGCCTTTTCCCTAGCTCCTGCCTCTGGAGTACTGGGATTGCACTCAAAAGCCCCTACACCTTGTTCTTTCTGTGGATACTGCACTTCTGAATTTAGGTCTTCAGGCTTGTTTAAGCACTTTACTGACTGAACCCTGACCCAAGCACCAAAATCCAAATTCTTTCATTTTTTAAAAAAAAATTTATGTGTATGAGTGTTTTGTTTACATGTATGTATGTGTGCCACATGCATGCCTGGTGCCTATGGAAGCCAGAAGAGGGCATCAGGTTCCCAGTAACTAGAGTTACAGATGGTTGTGAGTCACCATGTAAATGCTGGGAATTAAACCCGGTCCTCTAAAAGTACAGCAAGTGTTCTTAATCATTGAGCCATCTCTCCAGCCCCGCAAATTATCATTCTTAAGAGTGTTTACCAGAAGTGCCTTCTTAACTGCTTAAGTGCTTAACTGTGTGTAACCCCCAGCCTAATGCTCCCAGGGAAGGTTGGGCTCTTTTAATCTGTCTCTTCACTCCATAGCTCAGGCTGGTCTCAAACTCAAACTAATGATCCTCCTGCCACCATTTCCTGAGTACTGAGATTACAAGTATGTGCCCTGGTGCCCAGTTCTCTTCTTATTTATTTTGTTTGTTTAATTTTAATTTTTCTGAGACAGGGTCTCACTATGTAACTTTGGCTATCCTGAAACTCACTATGTAGACCAGGCTGGCCTTGAATTCACTAGGCCACCTGCCTCTGCCT
This sequence comes from Cricetomys ansorgei, assembly GCA_026225945.1. Classification (NCBI taxonomy): domain Eukaryota; kingdom Metazoa; phylum Chordata; class Mammalia; order Rodentia; family Nesomyidae; genus Cricetomys; species Cricetomys ansorgei. The sequence goes on from JAMJFZ010001899.1 coordinate 1,263,577, forward strand.
CCCAAGTGCTGGGAAAAAGGCATCTGTTACTATGTCCAGCCTTGATCTTTAAAATCCTTAACATTAATCCTTTTATTTTTCCCCCATGGATACTCAGATATTTTATTATTTGTTTTTGAAATCCAATAGTGTATTAGTCAGTGTATTAGTCTCTATTGCTATATAACAAATCACCCCCACTTTTATACAACAGTGTAAAACACACATGCTGTCTCATAGTTTATGTGGGTTACAAACAGAGACACAGTTTAGCTGGGTCTTTGTCTCTCTCAAGGGTGCAATTGAGGTATTAGCTCAAGGTCTCTGGTCTGCACAGCAAGCTCAACTGGGGAAGACTGCCAGGCTTACTAGTGGTTACTGGTAGGATTCAGACCTTTGGGAGGAGAGCCCCCTTTCCTTTGGGTTGTTGGCCTTTGGTTTCTTGATAAGTAGACTTCGTTAATATATATAATATATATATATATATTATATATATATATAGTCTTGAGATCAATCATAGGGCATCAAGCAAGACGGGCGTGGTCTTTGCCATTGAGCTATACTCTCCGTAAAGGGCTTCTTTTACTTAGCAGTTTGCTTCATCAGAACACGCAGGCTAAGGGGACAAGAAAGGATGACTAAGAAAGAAGAGACAGTACCTTACAGCCCACTCACAGAAATGCTACCCCACCCCTTTTGCTGTGATTTACTCATTCAAAGCAAGTTGTCAGGTACAGCTGACTCTAGGGGAAGGGGGGGTGCTTGACAACAGGGCAAGGATTCAAGGCAGCGGCTCCTCACAGGCAGGAAGTGCCTGGGGTGGGTGGTCCACAGCATCTCAGATCCTGACAGTGCTTGTCCTTCTGCAGAGTCAGTAGCAGGTCCTTCCTCGTGTCTCTTTGAGTCTTTCTTAGGTTTGTCAGTTTTCTTCCCTTCGTGCTGGGTCCTGGTTGGGCTGGTACTTACGTGAAGCAAGCACACACTAATAGAGCAAAATATGAGAAGGCTCCAGTCTTTGGCCCTAAGAGTGGGCACCTCCTAGACACGTCTCAGTACCTCGCTGGTCCTCAGCCCTCCTCTACGTCACTCACTTCTAGGATTTTTTTTTCTTTTTTGTCTTCTTAGCAACCACCAGGCAGTGAGATTATTTTTAATGTGTTAGCTCTGTGCCAATATTGTTTGTGGTTTTACTCCTCCATTTCATAATATTTTCTCAGGTAAGTCATCTCCTTGTATGTCTTATCCTCCTGAGGGCTGGTTTTATCTGTAAGCATTTTCTGTACTGAATTCATATTCTCCTTATATTATTCTATAGTCTGAAACAATTATAAGTACGTTTGTGTCCTTTCTCTTACCATCTGCCTTCTAGGGTGGATGCTACCCCTGTTTTTCTCCCTCCCTCCTTTTCCCCTCCCGACTTCCCTCCCTCTCCTTAGCCCCACCTCTCTCTTCTTCATTTGCTGTTCTTTCTCTCCTTTCCTTTTTTTAAAAATTATTTTTATGTTATGTGTATGTGTGAATGCATGGTGTGTGTGTGTGTGTGTGTGTGAGAGAGAGAGAGAGAGAGAGAGAGAGAGAGAGAGAGAGAGAGATGTGCAGTGCCCATGGAAGCCAGAAGAGGGTGTCAGATCCTTTGGAGCTGGAGTAGATGGATGTCTTGGAGCAGGCATCTTTGAGCTGTCTGATGGGTGCTGGAAGAGCAGAGCCCTCTTAAGCCCTGAGGCATCTCTCTAGCCCCCTTTCCTTCTTATTAGAAATCAGGTGCATTCAGGGTGGTATGGCTGTAGACAAGGTTTTCCTGACTTCTCTTTCTACTTTTTTTCCTATCTCCCTATTCTCCTTTTCTTTTTTCCTTATCTCTTTCTTTCTCTACTTCTCTTCCCTCTCCCCCCTTTCTTCTCTTCTCCCCCACCCCTCCTGTATGTCTGCAGATCACACTCCCCTACCCTGAGCGTGGGCAGCTCTGCTCAGACACCGCACTGGCTGTGCCCTCAGAGTTCTTGACTGTGGTTCAGGCGTCTCTGTGGCCATTCTCTTCTGCACAGGGGCTGTAGTTTGAGCAGAACGTTAGGCTCTGTAGACTTTTCTGTTGCCTGAGGGAATTGCAGAGCCAGGTAGGAGGGAGTCTTTGTTAGGACACCTGGGCTCTGATCCTAGTCAGGGATTTAGGTAAATGCTGTGTACAGCAGGGCTTCTCTGTGTAATTGGTGGGTGTACCCCTTCTGAAATGGGTGTTATCTTTGGGCTGGGGGAGGCAGGAGGGAGTCATTGTTCACTTTCCCCATTTTTGCAGTAGCTTGTCCCATTGACTCACTGCTAAGGACACCTATGGGCTTTATTCTCCTCCAGAGAGGAAGGTTTTATGAGTGGCTCTGGGGAGGAGACTCCAAGCAGGAGACACTGCAGAATTCATCTGCCATTCTGCTTGCCTGCCAGTATTTAATGTTTATTTCATTAGATTTTTGTTCTTGTTTTTGGTGAAAAATATTTTTCTCTGCCTTTTGACTTCTTGAGAGAAGGAAAGTCTATGATGCAAGCTTAGCCATCATCTTTACCTGGGAGCTGCTCAGATGGCCTCTAAGGCCCCTTTCAACCCATATTTGATCAGGACATTGAATTTGCTCCCTATACAAGGTAGAGTGGAGCAGAGCCAGCATGGCTGTCCTTGAGGCATTTAACATTGGCAGGGTGGGTTGTTCTTCTCAGCCTGAGGAACCCCGAGACTGTCCAGGATCAGCCAGGATGTGTGTCCACTGGAGCTGTGGTCATGGGTCATCTGAGGTCATAGGTCATCTGAAGGTCTACTCCTGGGGCAGTCTGACAGTGGTGCCTCAGATCTTCAGAACTCTCTTACCACTTCCCAGAACCCCATCCTCAGGTCTGCCTCAGTGGGGCTTAACGAGGTCCACCATCTTACTAAGATCCAGCAGGTGTTTCTCCTTGCATGGCAGCACAGCCCATCAGGAAAGCTCACACTCTGACAGGATTCCCCAGGAGGACCCTGGGAGCTCGCTGCTTCGCTTTCCAGCTGCCAGCTTACCAGGTTGTTGGGTGGTTGCTGGCCTCTGGAGACCAGTCAGTGCCCTTGTGCCCCATGCCAGTCCCTGCTATTACAGGTTGGCAGGCCTATGGGTAGAGCATGCCAGTCACACGACAGCTTGCTGGTGGCCAGGCTGTACTCTGGGTCTGTGTCCTGGCTGACTCAGCCATGCTGAATGTGGCCTTGCTGCATAAGTGGGGGAGATTTGCTCGTTTTTTCCTAGGTATCATGAGTCCAGAGGGGACAGTGGCCTTTTCCCTTCCCAGTGGGCCTTAGAACCCATTCTTCAGAGGTCAGTCACTGCCTAGTTTGAAGGCTGAAATGGGCTCAGGTTGAAGATACCATGGACCCTTGGGGGCTGGCCCTTCTCAGGATGGACCCTTCATCTTTCCTCCTCTGTGTGTGCCTACCCTTGTGTGTATGTGTGATGAAAGCTGTGCATGTGTGAAGGCGTAAGTGTATGTTTTGTGCACGAATGTATACAGAGTGAGGTTGTGAATGTGAGTGTGTGACTCTCTGGCCCTGTTACGAGACCACAACGCTGTGTATGGTAGGCTACGGTGGGCTGCCCCTCCGCTAGTGCTCAGCCTGTGACTGTACTAACACCAGTACTAATTCATGCATTCCTTGTGTAGTGTGTGTTTTGTTTCTGAGAGAGTGTCTTGCCATGTTGCTCAGGCTGACTCAGCCTCTCAAGTAGCTGGGACATACAGGGAGGATTCCATACCTAGGGCCACACCTGTTTTAATGTTTCGAATACCTCCTGTTACCAGCATATGTGTGTACATGTGATGTGTGAGTGTTGTGTCTCAGGTTTTGAGCATGTGCATGGAAGCTTATATGTACATAGATGAGGCCTTGTATACATGTAGTTATATGTACAGGAGTCTGTATGTTTATTTTGTTGCATGTATATGTGCACGAGTGACAGTGTGAACGTGAGTAGTATGTGTGCAGGCTTCTCCGACTAGGATGACTAAAGCCAGACATATCAACTCTTACTGGCCCAGCTCAGGGATGAAATGTCAGAGGTCAGGGGCTCTCCAGCACAGTTCATTTCTCAGGCTCCAGGCAGTGTTCCCAGGCCTCTTACCCATCGGGAACTAAGTCAGGGTGCAGGGAAGCCACCAGGCCCTGAGGAGGAGCCGAAGGCAGAATGAGATTTCCCCTTTGGAAGTCCCCTCTGGGCGGGTCTGGAGGGAGATGATAGGACCCGAGAAACTGGAGAGGCCTGGATCAAGCTGTCAGCAATGGACAGGAGGAGGCAGATGGAAGAAGCATCTAGGATGCAGAGTGAGGAGTCATGCAGAGTCAGCAGGCTCTGGGATCTGCCTGCCTCCCTGAACCTAAGGAGAAGCATCTTGGCAGCTGCTGGTAGCCGATCTGTGCCTGAATCCTGGCTGGCTCTGACAAACTGGGCAGGAACAGTGATGGGGAGGGGCTGGGGAAAACAAGTTAGAGGACATGTCACTATGAGGTGTATGTGGCAATCCAAGAGGGACCTGAAAAAACACCCCCTATCTATCTATCTATCTATCTATCTATCTATCTATCTATCTATCTATCTATCTATCCATCTATCGTGTGTGTGTGTGTGTGTGTGTGGTGTGCCTATGTACATGTGTGGAGGTCAGAGAGGACAGCTTTGAGATGTTGGTTCTTTTTCCTTCCATCCTTAGGATCCAACTCAGGATAGATCTCGGGTCATCAGTCTTGCTGGTCAGTGTCTTTACCAACTGAGCCACCTTGGCCAGCGCTTGGTGTATTTGTTTGTTGGCTTTCTATTTCTTTCTTTCTTTTTATATGCTGTTTCACTCTGTAACTCAGGCTGGGATGACAAGGTATGAGCCGCCATGCCTGGCTTCTTTCTTTCCTTTAATTTTGATTTTAGATTACTGCATGTGTGTGTGTGTGTGTGTGTGTGTGTGTGTGTGAACGCGCGCACCTATGCCATGGTACATGTGTGGAGGTCACGGGACAGGAGTCAGTTCTATCTTTTCACCATGTGTGCCCCAGAGACAGAACAACAGAACTCCTTAAGACTGTAGCAAGTGCATCTACCTGTCGATCCACCTCTCTGCTTCTTTTCTTTTTTGAGGCATTATCTTACTATGTAGCTCAGGCTGGCCTGGAACATGTGCTAAGGTTACAGGCATGCACCACCATGGCTGAGGTTACAGACATGTGCTACCATGGCTGAGGTTACAGGCATATGCTGGGGTTACAGGAATGAATTATGATGGAGGTTACAGGGCATGTGCTGAGGTTACAGCATGCACCACCATGGCTGGCTCTATTTGCTTGTTTTTGTTTTGTTTTGTTTGAGACAGGCTTTCTTTCTCTGTTGTAACTCTGGCTGTCCTGGAACTCACTCTGTAAACCAGGCTGGCCTTGAACTCACAGAGATTCACCTGCCTCTGTCTCCTGAGCGCTGGGATTAAAGGTGTGTGCCACCACCGCCCAGTTTGTTTGCTTGGTTTTTATTTGAAGTCCGACTCAATCATGGAAGTCACTGAATGAGGACTGGATTTGTATCCTGTCTGTGGGACCAAAAATGTGTGTAACAAAAGCACAGTATGTTGTTATCTCTCTAGACTCCCCCATATCACTGTGCAGTGGGGGAAACCAAGGCCCAGAGGCAGGTGTGGGGGACCTCCCCAAGGTCTCCCAGCAGTTGTCCCACCCTTTGTGGCAATGCTACTCCTTGAGCCCTAAAGGCTGAGCTTCCACTGCCTCAAGAGCCTCTGTAATTATGAGATTAGAAGGCAGGCTGTCTCCACTGGCCCTCTGCCCCTCAAAGCCACAAGTAGAGTGATGGATTTGGTGGCATGGTGCCTGTTTCCAGGTGTGTCTGAGGAAACCTGGCACCCTGGGCAGCTTGTGCATCTTGAATGGCCCCATTGTGACTGCGGCCTCCTTCTAGGGGGCTCTATTTTGGGGCCAGGATCCACCCTACTCCAGCTGGAGGAAGAGAAAGGTATATTTCAGTATGTCCTGTGGGTGTGGAGAGGGCATGGGTGAACCACACAGGAGGGTATGGCCCATGGCAGTGGGTGTGTAGCCTGTGTGGGGGACTAGCTGAAGTGTGTGCAGAGGAGAGGTTTCTGGCACAGGTAGAGGTGGACTGATGACAGACACATGGGGAGGGCAGGTGTGGGGGGCCAGGCTTTCATGTGGTCCACGATCCGGGTTGACAGGCCCTGCCAAGATGGAATGCAGGGCTGTGGCCTGCCTGGGCCTCACCCTGAGTCCTGCCCACCAGTGACTTCCTGCTTCCCACTACTGTGGGTGCCCAGCCTTTGTCCTAGGCCTAGAAGGAGACCCACCCTGACCTCAAGGGCCTCCCAGTTTGGGTACCAAGGGCCAGAAGCAGCAGCCACAGGCAGCGGGGTTGGGTGGAGAGATCACAAGAGCCGCTTAGTCTCTGTCCTACTCTGCTTTCACCAGATCTGAGTTCTCCTGCTCCACCCCATGGGGCGGCACATTCCTGCCTCCAGCCACCGCTCACGGTGTTGGGTGGGGGGGCTGTCTGCCAGGCATTGTCTGTTCTGCCTAATGGGTTCCCATAGATCTTTCTAGCCCATACCAACTGCCCTGGGTATCTGCCAGGGTCACCTCTGCCCAGGGCTCCCTTCCCATCAATTCCCCCCACCAGCCTTTAAAGACATGGTAGCCGTTGGAAGCCCCTGGGAGCTCTTCAGGTCAAAGGCCTTCCTAATCTCACCATGTACATCAGTCAGAGGAGAGGGCCTCTCTGAAAAGTGGCTCTTGGGCCTGTGCGCTCTCGTCTGTGTCAGGGCATGAAGATAACTTTATCAGATTGCCTGAGAGGGAGAACAGAGCGGCAATGCCTGGCAGGTAGTAGATGTTCTTTCTGGTGGTGGTTTTTAATTTCTCTGCCTTTGGGACATCAAGCCTCTGAGTCCCAAGTCTGTGCTGCTTTGGGCATAGACCCGTGACTCCAGGAATGACTAATTCCACCCTGGCAACAAGCTCTCTGGAGCTGGGAAAAGTGAACCTTCCTTTTCTTTCTTCGGTTGCTTCATTAAGCTCTTCTTGAGTGAGGGGAATGAGGATTGTCCTAATCCTCTGGCACAAGGTAGCACGGTTTAGAAAGCTGGCTAAGAAAGGCCAGCAGCAGAGGACACTGGGAGCGAGGCAGGGGGTGAGCACTGGATAGGAGCCTGAAGCCTGGTGTTTCAGGTTGGCTTTGCCCTGGGCCAGCTATGACCTGAGGACAGCCTTCACCTTGACTAGGAATTACCTTTGTCGGATCAATCCTGTCCACACAATCACTGTGCTAAAGCTTGCTCTGGGGGTCTGGGAAAAGTACCTGGGAGAAACCATTTGAGGGGGTCCCTGGGGGCCTTACTGGTATATGCAGTCCTCAGGGGAAAGAAACAGAAGGTGGGCGAGCTGAGACCTTGGCCTTCCATCCTGAGTCTGCATGCTTGGAAGTACTCTGGTAGCCTTGTTGTCTCTTCCTTCTGGGGCTCCATGGGTGACCCCCAAGGGCTGGGTCTTGGGGACCATGTACTAGGGTTCTCAGACCTGGGGCCTGGTGCTCATCTTGGGGTCTCCGTGGCAACCTGCCTATCCATCCTGTGGGCTGCCATTCCAGACCTCTCCCATAGTAGTCCCATGTGATCCATGTGGTCCCATAGGCTCCATAGTGCCTTCCTCTGGGAAGCCTCAGTTTCCCCTCTGCACAACTGAGGAGAGATTTTGGAAGGGGTGGGTGCCTGAGGTGGGGGCAACCTCACCCAGGCCACTCTCTGTCCACAGGTGTTCCTGGCCCTGGGAGAGCTCCTTCTGTCTTGCAATTGGGCAGTAGTTGCTGATATCCTGCTGGTAGGTATGGGTTGCATGTCGATCCTGGCACTTTTGAGTAGCCTGGGGATTGGGAAGGACTTCAGAGGACGTGGAGTAAGGGGTTAAGGCCACTTCACAGTACCCATAGACAAATCACCCCCTTTCCTCTCTCAACGGTTTCCTCTATCATCTTTATTCTGCACATAAGCAAGAAAGCTCAGAGAGGGTAGCTACCTGGACCAAGGTCACACAGGGCCAAGGCTCTGAGCTAGGACTGGCACACAGGCTTTTGGTCTCCTTCCTTCTTCATCATGCCTCGTCTCAGCAAGTAGGCTCTTTGGCCTGTACTCCAGGGTCACAGGGAGGGATACTGAATTTAGGGCATTAGCCACTAAACCCAACTGGCTCCAGCCCATCCCACCTCGCAGGCTACACGAGGGCTGGCTGGACTATGAGACCCACTGCTGTCCCTATCACATGGCAGTGGTATCCAGAGTCCAGTGTGGTTCTTCCCCAGCTCTACCTGTGTTCAGTCTCTTTGCCTCTTCCAAGGTGCCTCTGAGGAGGCACAAGGACTTTGAACATTGTGAAAGGCTGAACCCTGGCTGATAACAGGCCTCCTGGGTCTGGGAACACCCTGAGGGACCTCCTGTTGTCTCCTGGCCAACTAGCACTGGGCATAAGGTCCGAGTGGCCTGGCCATTTTCTGGTGAAGGGGCTCCGGCTGAAGTCCCTTCCAGAGACAGACCCGGGCTTCAGCCCTGCTTCTGCCATTCATTAGCTGTGTGACTTTAGGCAGGTTGCTTTGTGTCTCTGAGTTTTGGCTTCCCCGTAAGATAAATGGAAATGAATGGTAGTTCCATTGTTGTGAGGTGGAGGGAGGTGACCCACAGAAAGTTTAGCCCAGATTCTGGCATAGGGATTGATGGATAGGATTCTCATTGTGTCCCTGAGGTTTCTATGGCTCTTTTATAGCCCCAAAATGTCCTGGAGTCCTAGAATCTGGGGTTTGGAAGGGATATGGACATGTATGTCATTTAATCAGACAAGTCTTGAATAGTACATTGACAGGATGCTCACTGCCTGCTGAGGCCCAGGCTCTGAGAGGGAGCTCAGCTGCAGAGTTAACCAGCCTCTCCTGCTTCTTTCTCTGCATGGGAGACCTGGGCTCCAACCAGACTCAGCCACAGGCCTAGCGATTGGCCCTGGGCCTCAGTTTCTTTGCCTATAAAAAGGTCTAATCATTACCTGCCTAGTCGGGTGAATGAGACAGCCTGAGGGAACACCCACCTCTACATAGCTCATCCTCTCTCAGGCGGTTCAAGCACTGTTGAATCTGCCCCCTACAGCTTCCTCTGCCTGCCCCCAGCCGTGGTCTCTTTTCCACATGACAGCCCCAAAGATATGTGAAGGCTACAATGCATCCCTATGTCTGTGTCTGCTGGAATCATTAACCTGGCAGAGCTAGGCGCTCTGCAATGTTAGAGATGGGCCCACAGCTGTGAAGGAGGTTGAGGGTTCCTGGGGGGCAGGTAGTGTCTGTCCTGTGGGGGAGCTAGCTGGCCACATGCAGCCCAACCCATAACTCTCTGAGCCCTTCATGGCTTGGAGGCATCTGCTCTAGCCAGCTCCATGGTCTCTTCTCTGCCTCCCCTCTTTCCCCAAGCCCAGTGGCCGGCAATGATCTTTCTGTGCTAGCCTGGGGTGGTTTGGAAGTTCAGCCTTTTCAGCTCTAGGGTCTCTAGCTCCCTGGGAGAAAAATAGGCTGGGCTCAGAAGGTTGTGGTTTCAGGTTTATAAGGAGCTCTGTGCAGTAGATGGTCGCAGGTTTAAAAGAGAGTCTACATGCTGACATGGCAGATGGCAGACGAGAGTATTGCATCAGGAGACATTCATTTGGACAGCTCTCAAGGGTCTAACAGGAAACCAGGGGAGCTGGACCCTGAGGGTGGGTGACGAGGAGACAGCAGAACTCATCCAGGAGCATCCTAGCAATCTGCTTTTCATGCCCATCCCTGCCACTCACTAGCTGAGACCTTGGCCAACCCACTTGGTCTCTCTGTGCTTCAGTTAGCTCAAATGTACAATGGATGGAGAGGTAGTTCCTACCAATTGTGCTCCAGGCTGTAAGGAAGTAAGGAGCTAAGACCTGCATCCTGTATGTTCCTGAGAAAGTGGAACCCAGTCCCCAACAGTCCTGCCTCACGATACTGCTCTCTCCACAAGGGAGAATCCAGGCTCCTTTTAGAGGAGAGGCCTCAAGGGCTACCTGCTCTGATGGTTCTCACACTTCATTCTGCCAGAGTCACACTTGGAGGTGCTTGTCACTGATTCTGGGCTCTCTGTCCTGAGCATCTCATTGGGTGGATGGGTAGTGGGTTACAGGAACTGCATTGCTAGTGTACTTCCCACAGAGGCCTGATCTAGTAGACATCAGGACAACTTCTGTGTTTGCATGGACAGCTAGCTCTCTGGCCTGCAGGTACCTTGACATTTCTCTTCATCTATCTTCTCGTTCCCCATCCTCCTTACACCCTCTTTACACATCTCCTGGCTTTGTTCTGCCTTAGAGGGTCTTTTCTCTTGGAAAGACCAAGGTGTCTCTCTGTTCCTAAATCTGCTTGGGACCCTTCAGCTGCCCCACCCAGGCTGTCCTGAGTGGCTCACCCTTTTTCCCAGTCGTGAGCAGAAGGATGCTTGAGGAGTGACTGTGTTACCACTCAGGAGTGTCTGGTGGCAGGGGTTGAATTGGGGAGCACAGAATGCAGCCTGCCAAGAAATCTATTCTTTGTGATCATCCCTCCAGCTTTCTTCAAGGCAGTGGCTGCCTGTACCATTCTTACCCTGGGCTATAAAGGGAATTGCTTTTCTGAGAAGGGTGAGCCAAAACACAGGTGTTTTTGTCTCAGAAGCTGGTGAACCTGGAATGTTGGAAACCCAGTCATTTTCAAAATTACCCACCCCCAGCCAGCTTGCCAGGGCTAGGCGCAGCCTTTACAGAGTCATAGGTGCCCAGAGAAAGCAGGGAGGTGGGACCTATGTCTCCCTCCACAGAGCCAGCTTGCAGGGACCTTACTCTGAGGGTCTGAGCAGCTCTAGCCCCACATGGACCTGTGCGGGTAGTTGAGGCCAAGCTGAGCCTGTCTCCCAGGAACCAGTAGTGACTAACCACATAATTATGGGGTGAGAAGGAAGTCCTGGGAAGGTGCAGAGCTGTGATCAGATCCTCCTCCAGTGCTGGCAGGTCCTGGTGATTGCAGGAGGCCCAGCTTCTCTTACAACCTGGACAGACAACCTTAACCCCAGTGACCCCTATACCATCTGACTGCTCACAGTGACTCTCCCCAGGTCAGTCCTGCCCATCCATGAACCCCTTTCCAGCAGACCTCCTGTGCCTGTCTGACAGGGTTCTGGAATCCAGAGCAATATCTTTGGGTTCCTACCTTCCTGTATGCTCTTTGGCCGCTCTCTGTCAGACACTGATTCTCCTGTTCATAGGCAGGACCACTGAGGAGCCTGTCTTCTTAATGTTTTTCTTTTGAGGTAGGATCTCACTATTTAGCCCTGATTGGGCTGGAACTCTCTATGTAGACCAGGCTGGCCTCTAACTCAGAGAGATCCACCTGCCTGTGCCTCCTTGAGTGCTGGGATTAAAGGTGTGTGCCACCATGCCTGTCTTCTGAATTTTTAGCTTTACTGTTCACTTTCTAAATGCTGTGTAATGAACATGTCAAAACGGCTGAAAATGCCAGTTCCCCTCAGCCCTAATAGCAGAGGGTCAGGAGGCCAGTCCCTGGGAGGAGAAAGCCTGCCATCCAGTCTGGGCCCTGCTACTTCCTGGCTGGGCTGCTCTGGGCAATTTAATTACCTGCTCTGGAGGCTTTCCCATATATAAAATGCAGGAAATAATCATATCACCCTTATGACTTGTTGGAGTTGACATATAAAAACACATGCAGGAAGCAGTCATTAAATGCTAGCTATTATTATTGTTGTTGCTGTTATTGTTATTGTATAGGTTCAGATAATGGACATTGAAGTCTTGGGGACAAGACTCCAGAGCAGGAATCTCCTCTGTGGCTGCCATAGTGGGGAGTAGCTCTGTACTGGCAGGTTTTCTCCTGAGACTAGTCTTCCAGAATGTTGTATTTGATTTACTTGGTCATCAGATTTTCAGTAGCTCCCCTCCCCAACATTCCTCATGTTATTTGGTACTCCAGGGACACAGGAGAGATTAGGGACTTTGCTATTAATACAGTATCAGAGGTAAGGAAACAGCCCAAGAAAGGACCCCAACCAGTTCCAGGGGGCATACACTCATTTAAATGTGGTGCCTGTGTGTATGTGTGTGTGTGTGTAAAGGCAGGCCCCCAAACCTGAGAGGGCTTCACAGAGGAGGTAACATAAGGGTAAGTTCTAAGTGATAAATAGTGCTGCTCCAGTTGACCCAGAGAGGGAAGACCTGACAGGGACACATTCCAGAACATTCTGCTGGCAGGACAGATGTTCATGTGAAGCTTCTGAGTGTACACTGAATGTCACTGAGCAGAGCCCTCAAGGAGGGTATATCATTATCCTATTTAGAGAGGAGACAGGAAAAGCTGAAGCGACTTGCCCAAAGATGCACAGCTAATGGGTAGGGATCGGGAGTGGACCCCAGACTGTCTGACTCCAGAAGTCACATTCTTGATGTCCTTACCTTCTTGCATGGAGCCATGACAGCTGCCTGTACTGATGTCTGGAGCCCTGAACTGAGATACGGCCCTAACACTATGGTCTCAGCCTCGAGGGCCCTGCCTAGCTCAAGTACAAACTCTTAAGAGTGTCTCTGCTCCATGATTTGCTCCAGCCCCACTATCCCTGTCCTGGGGAGGCCTCCAAGGTCTCAAGGGCCCAGAGTCTTGGAGTGGGGCTCAGGTCTTGTAAGTCAGTAATCCTCAGCATCCTCTGACCTGCCACCCTCTGGGTAGGTGGGAATAGGAGGAGGGGGTAAGGGGTGTTCTTTTTTTCCTTGCTGAAGGTTTACCTCTGGGGCTCCTGTGTTTTGCAGTCGGTAGTGGTACCCAGGTGCCGGGGCACAGCAGAGGCCCTCCAAATCACTGTGGCCCACATCCTTGGAGACGCTGGCAGTCCCTACCTCACTGGACTTGTAAGGCGGGTCTAAGTGTGTATAGGGGAGGAACTTGGGGAGGTGCTGTTCTTGCTAAGGCCCTGGGGCCACCTGGTGGGCCTGACAAACACCCCTCTCTTCTTGGCAGATCTCCAGTGTCCTGCAGGCTGGGCGCCCCAATTCCTACCTGCAGCACTTCCTCAGCCTGCAGCACAGTTTCCTATGCTGTGCTTTCGCCATTGTGCTGGGTGGTGGCTGCTTCCTGCTGACTGCCCTGCACCTGGAAAGAGACCAGGCCCAGGCCAGGCAGTCTGACAAAGGTACACGCATCCCTTGTGCCCCTGCCAGGCTCCAGGTTGAACACTTTGGGGCCAGGAGCACTGGTGACTATGCTACTGGACAACTCATTCCAGACCATTTATTATGCCCCTGCCATGTGCCAGGCAAGGTAGCAGATGCCGGAGAGAGACAGAATTAAGCCAAGTCTGAGCTCTCACAGAGCTGATGCTCTAGTGGCTAGAGGCAGACCAGAAACAGAAAAAGTGAGAGAGGAAATGTTTGGTGTAAGTGCTATAGAAACAAGACAGGGAAAGGGATTGGAAGGAACAGATGGCGTGGTCCTCACTGCACAGGTGATATTGGAGTGAAAGAAAAAAGAGGAGAGGGGGGTGAGGTGCCAAGGAGCTATCTGTCAGAAGGTACTCCTGTGGTGGGAATGTACATGATGTGTTGAGGACTGACGAGGTGGCCAGTGAGATGGTACCAGGAGGAAGGGGATGGCAAGGGAAGTGAGGGAAGCAGACACGAATGGAATCCTTTGATGGACTGTGGACTTCACTGTCAGTGAGATGGGAGCCACTGTGGGGTTTCCGGAGGAGGGATCCTGAGGGCCGGATCCGAAAGCATCTCTAGGGCTGTTGTATTGAGAACAGCCTTCAGAATGCCAGAGTTAGGGCAGAGAGGTCAAGAAGGCTCTGGATTCTTCTGGTAGGGTCAGTGATGCTAAGCCCACAGTGGTGGCAGTGAAGGGGTCTGAATTGGAATTTATTCTGTAAACAGAACCTCAAGTATTTGTAATAGACTGTCCCCAGGCCTGGTCTCAAAGCCTCTTCTGCATCCTTTGTGCTAGCTGATCATCTTCTGCTTTCCACAGGAACTCTGGACAGCAAAGATGGAGCCAGCAGGAACACTGAGAGCCAACGCCTGCTTTCCCGCAGCAGCACTCCTGAAGAGGAGTCCTGAGCCCCTGTCTTTTAGTGAGCAGGCTTCATCCTACTCACATCCTCTTGGTGGCCCCACCCATCCTGGCTGTGACTCAGGGACCCCAGCTAAGCTACACTTGCCACTTGTTCAATCCCCACCAGAGAGCTGGCAGGGTCCAGGAGCTGGCTGGATAGAGCTGTCACCACCCTTCAGGGAGGCAAGGTCCTGTGTTGCACCCAGCTGGGAGGCTGAGTCCTTATTAAAGCATGACCAGTGCAAAGCCCTCAGATTTCAGGGCTTCTTAGACCATCTTGTTATTTATAACCCTGTGAAGCTTCTGAAGGAAGGAGGAGGAGGAAAGAAGAGGGGCCAAGGCAGACCAAGGAATCATGGTGGCCTCTCCAGCAGAGACCCTGAGGGAGTTGCTCAGCTTGGGTGTCTGGGTCTCTCCACAATGAGCCTCTCACATGGGATACCTCTCTGTGGGATTCATCCTCTGAATGAGAGGTAGTCATGGAGTGGGTTCCCTGTAGCTGCTGGTGTGGGGTTGTGACCCTCAAGCCTGTGCAAATTGCAGAGGCAGCTGTCTCCAAGCCACATGCAGAGGGGCTCACATGACTGTGTACACACACTCCTGGAAGTACCCCTCCTTCTCTCTAGCCCATGCTTTGACCCCAGAATCTCCATGGGGAGGGCTGGCTCTGTGGGACCCGCGCTTGGCACTGGGTTCTGAGCAGCTGGGCTCAGCGGGCCTTGCAGGAGATCAACCACTTCCAGCGGGCAGCAGCAGGGAGGCATGTTCTTTCTGCCCATGACCCCAGCTTCTGTCCCCTCCCCCGGAGCCCTTCCAGGCAATCACTCATTCACTCTTTGCCACCTCTGCTGTGCCAGGCTGTGCCTGCCTCCCAGAAGCCGTGGGCAGAGCAGTGGCCGCATTCAACAAAGCTCCTGGCCCTTACATTCTTACCCTGCCTCTTAAGGCTCCTCTTTATCCTTAGTTGACTGTGACAGGCCCCCTGAGCTAGGTTCTCCAGCTCAGCCTACACCTGCCCCCAGGCTCAGCTCTCCTCAGGAGCAGGCATCTCCAGGACAAGAGCCCCCAATCCATGAGCTGGCTTCTGAAGCTTATGAAACAACAACCCTGAAACTCCAAGAAATTGGACTGGTGCAGAGAGTTTAATTCTCTGAGGAGGAGGCAGCCATGCCCCTCTCAGTATTCATTGGCCTGATGATCAGGGCCTCCTCCTGCCTTTCTCTCAGCTGTAAATTCCACAGCTCTATTTGAGAGGCATCAAATGCAGATTTCTAGCCTGGGCCCCATGTGATTCTCACAGGCTAGCTCTAGGGTTAGAGCCTAGCACCCATCCAGGTGTGGCGCTCAGCTTCCAGACAACCGGCAGAGTCCAGTGGCTGGAGAGGGAAGCCAGAAACATCATTTCTAATGTTTTGGTTTTTCTTTTTTTTTTTAGAATTTTAGAATTTGCTAAGTCTGCAAACATTGATAGATATCAGTAGGTCCGTCAAGGTATGGGGCAGTAAATCAGATTCCAGCCTGTCCTTGGACCTCACAGCCCAAAGCAGGACAGGGAATTACTTTGAGAAAAGGGGTCACGTGACTCAGAAAACTTCTAGAGGTGGCTTTGGGATTGGTAAGGACGAGAGAAGTGGAGGAAGGGAACCCTAGGCAGGGGGAACAGAATCAGAGTAGAGGGAATAGGGTGGGAGGTACATGGTAAATCACAGAATGGTGTGGTGTGGCCAGAGAGGAGGTGTGCATGCCACTGGTGGGAAGAGGTGGCACGGCTGGTGAGGAGCAGAGGGCCTCAGGTGCCTGCCATGGTGCTGTAGCTTTTATACCTAGTCTGGGGTTACTTCTTGTAGTGTACTCTGAAGCTTAAGTTCCCAGGACCCAGCGAGACTCAATGCTGAGCCAGGAGTTTACAGGATATTATTTTCTATTTCTATTTTTTTTTAGACTTTAATAATAAAGACGCTTTATTAATTACTGGCCCGGCCATGGACACTAGCCAGGCCCATACCTGGGCTTCCCAAGAGTATGGCTTGATATTATTTTCTAAATGAAATTTGGGGAGTGCCAGAGTTCTGGGACTGAGGGACCCTGGGAAGACAAGGCCACACCTCATCTACAGCCAAGCCAGGGCCCAGTTTCACTCAGGTCCTACCTCCTGTCTGTTGGGGACCAGTCCCAGTCGATGAGGTCACAGGTACAAGTCTGTGAGGGCCCCACCCCACCCCCCGGGCCTCACTACAGAGCAGAGGAGTGTAGTAAACAGAATATATCTTTATCGCCTGAAGGGTATTTGTTGGGTAATCCTGGTCATTGATACTCTGGACTTGTTTGTTGGGAATGTCAACAGGAGTGACAATGCTATTCAGCAAGATGAGTCCCCAAGCCTGATCCTGCTCACTTCACGTGTTAATGACTCAGCTTCCAGGGGACATCCTGGCAGGAAGATTTGTCTGCCTATGCCATTGTGTGTGCCCATGAGGCCAGCTTGCTTTTTAGGTTGGTGTATGGCCCTGGGAGGGGTGCTTGTAACCTAGTGATGAAAGCTTTTTTTCCTCTCTGTCTTTACAGTTTGGAGATCTGAGCATGCACCTAGGTTCCTGCACCTTGACCTTGCTTGTTCCCCTGCAACTAGCCATTGACTTGTCTGTCCCACTCCCTGAAATGAGTGACTTCCTGCTGTGTCTGGGTGGGTGTGTGAGGTTGCTGAGCTCACAAAGGTTCTATCTGAGAGTCCAACCAGAAGCACTGGTGCTTGTTGAAGCTGTGATTTTCCCTAATGGCAAGAGGATGGGTTTGCACTGGCTCCTCTAGGTGGCCGTATCAGCTTGGGTCATGGAGCTGCATGCAAGAGATGGACTGACTACCTTAAGGACACAAAGGACTCTCTGGCAGTGTAGGAAGAGCTCACAGAGTGGACAGGAAGAGCCAGAGTTTTTACCTCATCTTTTATTTTCTCAGCGCTCAAGACACTTTTTCCCTATTCTTTTCCTACTTACTCAAGATTTAATGCCCTAGGCATAGGAGTCCAGTTGGGTTAGCTTGGACCCTCTGCCTGTGCCTTGATTCATGGCTCCATTAAGATCAGGAAGCTATGAGAGCTGCTAGGAAAAGGGATGAATTAATTCTGATAGTCAAAACCAAATGACCAGGGGTGTGGCTCAGTGGCAGAGTGCGTTCCTAGCAGGCTCTGAGATGGATCCCCAATGCCAAAACAATAAAAGAAAGAAAAAAAAGCACCTCCCCCGACCTCTTCCACAAACAGTGACAGCATCTACTGCAATGATTTGGGGCAGGCCACTGGCCTCTCCACAGGGTGAGGAGGAAGCTCAGCTTAACGTCCTTCCAGAGATTCTTTGTTTCTGAGGGTCTCAGGCCATGATCAAAGGTAACTGAAGTGTCTATAATTTAGAGAGTATTAAAAATGTTCAAATAAGCCACGTGTGGTGATGCACTCCTTTAATCCCAGCACTCAGGAGGCCGAGGCAGATTGATCTCTGAGTTCGAGGCCAGCCTGGTCTACAGACTGAGTTCCAGGACAGCCAGGGCTACACAAAGAAACTCTCTTGGGGAAAAAAATGTCCAAATGATAGAACACGAACTTCTGTATGAGTGGGGGATTCAGAGCCATCTGTTCTGAACAGGAGAGAGGCAGAGATGAAGTATTCAGAGTAAGGCTTAGGCGGCAGGTCCAGGATGGGGGATGGGAGACTCCAGTGAGTCCTAAGCATAGCAACAGCAGGAGTAGAGTAGGGATGTCTTCTTCCAGCTAGGCTGGTGACCTGCTGGAAAGCTGCTCCAATGAAGAAAGGAGAAGTCATTAGGGAGAAAATGCCTTTTTAGAGGCGACAGGATTGAAATCTGGCTGGTTTCTGAGTCACCCAGAGAGACAGATATACAATACAAATCAACACATATTTCCTGCACCTGCTAAATGTCATTTGCTCATTCAATCAACAAACATTCTCTAAGTACCTCCTCTGCACTGTGGTGAAGATGAATCAGATGGGGATGAGCCTTGAGGCTCATGTCTTTTGGGTGTGGGGTGGTGGTGGAATCATACAAACATAATCAGAATAATGAGTTTGGCATGATGGAGGAATATACAGGTTACAAAATAGCCCCAAGGAGGAAATGATTGGTCATCCAGGTGGGTCCGAGAAGGCTTCCATGAGGAAGTTAAGCCTGTACTGGGTTTGTGAAGGACCAGTTACAGGAGCTAGCAGACCTTGTAGGCAGAGCCCAACTAAAAGGGTCACGGAGGGGGTTGTGCATGTGACGCTCTCCGTGGTTCTGAACCATTATTAAATAGTTAGCAGACCAGGGCTTTTCTGGTGAAGGGCCCAGGGACAGGGACTACAAACGAATGAGCCAATTTTTGCCACTTGTCCAGGCTCCAGGAAGTATATGACTGTCAATCCAGGGACCTCCGTGTCCTTGGAAGGACTTCTCAGATCCTTTACCATGAGATTGTGTGTTGGAAATCTGTTAGAGACTCTGAGGCTGGAAACACATGGGTCAGAAAGGGTTGTGAAGCCATGCAGAGATCTATAGAGAGGTTTTGTGCCAGGCAGTGATGGTTTGAAAAATTACTAACAATCACTGTGGGAGAAAGCCTGGAGGTATTTGTGGGAGCAGGCAGTCCAAGTGAGACAACTGAGGGGTCTGAGATATATTAGTGTGAGATGGGGAACATTGGAAGTGAGACTCAACAGGCTATATCTAAATAAGGGATTCAAGTAAGACAGAGTCACAAATGGCCCCCAGGATTTCTGCTTGGTGTCATTGTGGGTCAGGAGATAAACGATGCCATGGGTAAGGAACAGATTTGAAGGAAGGATGGTGAGTTCCATTTGGGATATCCTGAGCTTAATGTGTCTGTGGGGTTTCTGGGAGAATGTATGGGAAATACAATGTGAAACTAAAACTCAGCAGCGAGGCCTTTCTAGAGGTGGAGGTCAGGGTGTCGTAAACAAATGCATATCACCGAGAGCCTAGGTGTAAGCGAAGGCTGCCCAAAGAGGGTGCCAAGTGACAAGAGAAGCTACCACAGCCTGAGCTCAGGAGACGCTCGCACGTGGGGATGGCTGAGGTGAGAGGGACTGGCCGCCAGATCATCAGCCTTGGTGGGGCACATTATATGCTCTCACAGAATGGTCTGTAAAAACATAGTCTTACAGAGTGTGCTGGGGGATATGGTGGCTTCTCCCTCCCGCTGGGAGACTACAATGTGCATACTCATTGTCTTGGTTAGGGTTTCTATTGATGTGATAAAACATCATGACCAAAGGCAACTTGGAGGAAGAAAGGGTTTAGTGTACTTACAGTTATACATCACAGTCCACCATTGAAGGAAATGAGGGCAAGAACTCAAAGCAGGAACCTGGAGGCAGGCGCTGAAGCAGAGGCCATGGAGGAATGCTCCTTACTGACTTGCTCTTTATGATTGGATCAGCCTGCTTCCTTGTGGCATCACCCACAGTGGGCTGGGCTCTCCCACATCAATCATTAATCAAGAAAATGCACCACAAGCTTGCCTATATACCAATTCTGGTGGGGCACTTTCTCAGTTGAGGTTCCCTCTTCCAAAAATGACTCTAACTTGTGTTATGCCGATATAAAATTAGCTAGCACGCTCATAGCAAAGGATCTGAGAAGTCGCTCAACAAGGAAATGTGTTTACCCCACATCCCCCAAATACATCTATCCTTGGAGTAACAGCACTGGTGTTCTGTGTTCCATTTGTTTGGGAGTTTGCTGTTGAGACAGGATCTTGCTCTGTAGATCAGACTGGCCTGGAACTTGTGGATCCTCCAGCCTCAGTTTCTCAGGTTCTGGGATTATAGGTGTGTGCTGTCTCATGTGTGACAGTTACAGTCTGGAGCTGACAAATGGACATCAGAATGTCCTGGAGCCGTTACTGAGTTCAGATTCTCAACATGCCCAGAAGAAGAGAGTCCTGCAGAAGCTGTGCACAGAGTAGTGGGGAACCAGGGAGGTACTGACTTAGGAGTAGCCATACCTTGAGTGGATTGCTTCTTTCCCTATGGCCTCTCAGTTTCCTCATCACGGAGATAGAATAACCCTGATGGATGTCTGATGGATGTGATAGCTCCTGCTTTTAATCCCAGCACTTGGGAGACAGTAACAGACAGATCTCTGTGAGTTCAAGGCCAGCCTGGTCTACAGACTGACTTCCTGTTGGGAGCCCTACCCCTCAAACAAAGAAACAAACAAACAACATCCCACAGGCCCCTGATCTATGGTCCTAGAATGCTGCCAGGGGTTCTCACAAAGCCCTCATCCGTTGACAAACACGGAGTCAGAAAAGACTTATTGTTGTTTCTATCACTCTGCTCATAGATAGGAACCCTTTGTCTTACACAGGATCAGCTCCAGAAGCTGCCTTTAAGTCAGAAGCCACATAGTGGGAATGGATGGCTTGGTTGATGGCAAACCAGCCCCCCCATCCCCCACCACCAAATATGAAGGACTCAAAAGTCTGCCCTCTTTCCCTGCTCTAGAATTCAACCAGGGGTGGAGATGAAGGGCAATGGATCAAAGACCAAAACCCACCCCCACCCCTGCCACAGGGCAGAGCTGTGAGGGGTGAGAGTTTAGGGGTGGCCAATGCAGCCTGGGTGGAGTGCCATGGTTGAGCCTCCTCCACAGATCCACAGCTGGGTAGCATCCACAGCACACACTGTCCTCTAGCTGGCATAGTTTCGCAGTCTGGGGATCATTGTGGGGCCCAGTTCTAGCCCCATGGAGCTCCTGGGCCTGTACTTGTCTGCTAATCACCTGTTATTCCTGGCCACCCATAGAATTTCCCCCTGACTGACTTGCAGGCCTGAATTCAGCCAGCTGGAAAGAGGCAGCAGGCAACTTTCAGAATGAAATCTGTTTTCCTAGCCTTCCC
Source organism: Cricetomys ansorgei (assembly GCA_026225945.1). Lineage (NCBI taxonomy): Eukaryota > Metazoa > Chordata > Mammalia > Rodentia > Nesomyidae > Cricetomys > Cricetomys ansorgei. The sequence goes on from JAMJFZ010001899.1 coordinate 1,284,667, forward strand.
GTCACAGTCATTCATACTCAACACACTGAAGCATATTTTTAGTCACTTCACAGAATTTAAAAGACACCTTGAAGGCGCCAAGAAACACCAGCTTGGGGATTAACTCTGTTCACTAAGACAGTGGTGTGTGTGTGTGTGTGTGTGTACCTCATGCTTTGTCATCCATTGGCTATGCCATGACTCACTGTGGCCGACACCTTTACAAGATGTTCCTGTTGTGGACGTGGGCTCTGGAGCAGCCTGCTATTGCACGGAAGCTCCCAGCCTAGATGATGACTTCAGAGCCCTGGATTAGTAGCAACTAGACCATTGACTAGTTGTCTGTTTATGAGGGGTCACTTTGTAGACCCAGAGCCTGTCTGTGAAACAGAGAAAACACTAGATTTCTGAGGGTCTGAAATGATTATTATTCTTTCTATCTATTTGAACCAAGGGTTGGCACATACTAGGAAGAATATGATATACTGGGTTTTAGTTTCTTTCTTTTTAAATATTTAATTATTTAGAGACATGTTGGCCTGGACTCACTGGCCTGGAACCTCAAAGACGGCCTTAATCTCACAGAGATCCACCCGCCTCTGCCTCCCAAATGATGGAATTACAAGAGTGTACTTCCATGGCCAGCATGGATTTATTTTTAATCAAAGCCTCAAAGAGAGGAATGGGAGAGAGTTGCAAGGGAGCTTCTCAGACCCAGGGCACATCTGGTTCAGAGTGGTGAAGACTGTTCTGTACACAGAAGCTACTCAGCCATCCTCCAGAGGCGACGGAAACCCCCTCCCAACTGTTAGTCTTTAGATTGTCTTTCTCTCATCTCCCATCTTTCGCCAAATAGAAACAGAGACCCGGAAAGACAATAGGGGTTTTGTCCAGAGTTAAGCCACACACCAGAGCAGAGTTGGGCTAGGATCCAGCTTTCTGACTTCCACGAAGGGCTTTGGGGAGATAGTACCCTAAAATAAGAGGCTTCTCCTGCTCCATACACTCTTCTCCTCTAATGTTTAAGACAGGATCTCTCCTGACTCAGCCTCCCAAGTAAAATGCTAGGGTTACAGGTATGGGGCACCTGGCTTTGAGGAGGTCCTTCTGGTTTTTTGGGAGACCCTAATCCAAGTCCTGCCTCTCACTAGCTCCACTCTGTGGGAGTAGGATATGGTCAGGGTGCACACACAGGAGCAGGCCCAGGGTAGGTCATGGTCTAGAACTGCTTTTCCGGAGAGGATAGCAATGTGCCTTTCATGAGGTCTGCGTCCTGGGTCCACCAATCATTGTTTCTTGGGCAGTACTGCCTAAACGGACTGAATCAAGGTGAGTAAGTAACTGTTAGAGCCACCAGCTCTCCAACAGGTGCCCTATTTTGACTGAGACCTTTTTCTTCAATGCATAGCTCAAGCCGGGGCGTGGGCCTCCCTCGGCCTCACTCAGGGGTCCTCTCCTATCGCAGACCGGGTGGAAGTTGAGTAGGGTCTGGGGCATCCTTCTTCTCTCACCTAAATCCTAATCAGTGCTGCAGCTCACCGCAATCCCCTTCTGATTCCCGCAGGTTCCGAGGTAGCACCGCTCCTGCGTGACTTGCGCCCCCGTCAGGCGGGTGGGGCTCTGTGGCCAGGCTCCCCCGCACCCCCCCCCCCCGGGGCAGCACGTGCGGGGCGGGGCTGTGGCCTGAGCCCGGAGGAGATTGGGCAGGAGCCTGGTAGGCGGGGCCGGTCGCAGCTGTCAGAGCCGCCGCGGCCGCGCGTCCGACTGTCTGAACAGTAGCAGCGCCGCAGCCCGGACTGGAGCCCGAGCGCAGAAGCCGACGGGCCGGGCCGGGATGGTGCTGCGGCGGCTCCGCGGCGCGTGCACGCACTGAGCGGACCCGGGCTGGGCCTCGCGTCCCCAGCGCCCCCCGCGCCCCCCGCCGCCCCGGCCCCGGCCGGCATGATGTGCCTGGAATGCGCCTCGGCGGCGGCGGGCGGCGCGGAGGAGGAGGAGGCGGACGCGGAGCGGCGGCGCCGGCGCCGGGGGGCGCAGCCAGGGGTTGGCGGTAGCGCTTGCTGCGGGGCCCGGGGCGCGGGGGGCTCTGGAGTAGTGTCCGCCGACGAAGAGGTGCAGACGTTGTCCGGCAGCGTGAGGCGGGTCCCGTCCGGACTCCCCAGCATCCCCAGCACCCCGGGCTGCGCAGCCGCTGCCAAGGGCCCCGGCGCGCCGCAGCCCAAACCCGCCAGCCTGGGCCGAGGGCGGGGGGCTGCCGCTGCCATCCTGAGCTTGGGCAATGTGCTCAACTACCTGGACAGGTACACCGTAGCAGGTGAGCAAGCGCCCCATCCACCCCGAGGACCAGGGCACCTCCACCCCAGATGCCCTAGGGAGCTGTTGGGTGCCAGCGAGTCCCTAAGGACTCTCTGTTCAAGCGATGCATTAGTGTTCCACGGATCCAACCCAGAGTACCCCACGCTCCCCGTGCCAGTGGTTAGAGGAGTCCCCACCGCTGGAACAGTCCTTGACCGTCCATCCGTTGTCCTCCCGGAATCTCCTCTGCGTCCCTCTGCCTTCTCGCCTGTGCGCCCCTCCCTCCGCAGCCGCAGGTTCCCGGGCCTTTCCTCTTTCCCTAGCCCAGGCCGTCTGTGCGTGCATGGCCCGTCAGTTCCTTCCTTCCCCGGGCGCCGCCACCCCCTGCATTAGTGCGGCCAGTGTGTGCGCCCCTTGCGGGTGTGCGCCAGGCAGCCCGAGTGTGTGCGCGCGTGGCGGCGCGATATGTGTGTGTGAGCTTGTAAGCGCGTGGCTGACAAAGACTTAGGCCTGCGGGGAGCCGAGGGAGGGGCGGGGCGGGTCCGCGGCGCCTAGGGACCCAGGATGCGGTTTGCAGCTGGCCCTGGCTTGAGGCCTGAAGACGCCTCCTTCTGCTCCATGGTGCTTGGGGCCTGAGGCAGGGCATAGGCCTGGGGGCAGGGGGCTAAAGAGAAGGAGCCTCGTGCTCGTTGCGCATCTCTGGGAATCAACCCCAGGTTTGGGACCGAAATGGACACACTGGGTTTCTAACCTGAACGTGCTTGACGTGTGACCTTGGGCCAGTTTCAGCTTGTGTTTAGATCTGTTTCCGTTTGTGAATTGATTGATCCCTGGGCCTCTTAGGATGGATGTGGTTCTGGGATTCTATTCTGCTGGCTTCTCTCCTTGTCTTCGCAGGAGTCAAGAGGTAGATAGAGACTTGTCCTAAAGCTGCCCCTGCTTGAGGATAATGCAGCCTTGAAAAGAAAAAAAAATCTGGGACTCCCTGTGGAGAACAGTTCTGGGGATCTAGCATCTTAGTCCAGAACCTAATGAGAGAGATGGGAGAGAGGGAAAGGGAAAAAAAGAGGGGAGAGGGAAGGGGAAAAGCGTGAATTGGATATTTTTGCATGACCCTAAAGACAACTCGGGAGTGATTGGGAAAAGAGAGCCCTGGCATAAGCCATATGCCACCTGGGTACCTCGGTGCTCTTCTTTGGGCCTCAGTCTTCTCCCGTGTTGAATAGTTTTGTGTCAGGTGGAAGGAAAGAACTCTAATGGGAGGGTGGGAGCTGTCCCCTCCCCCACTCTTGCTTGTACACCCACTCACCTGCCCTTGGCTCTCTGTCCCTCCACAGGGGGTGAACTTGAAGTAGGTGCGTGTGGCATCAGTTTTTGGATCAAGCTGTCCCAAGAGACTGTCCCCTTGCTCTGGTGAGCAAGAGCATGGCGTACCTTCAGGTCTGCCAACCTACCATGCATGTGATGTGCTGCCTGGGACTTGGGATCTTAGGTGCCACCCTGTGTAGACAAATCAGATAACATCAGGACCTTTGCAAAGCAGGCTCTGCCTAGCTGGTGGAACCCAGGTCCATGGACACCCTTTTCCAAGATGACCCAGGGGTTGATCAGCAAAGCAGGTGTTGGACCTCTCGCTCAGCCTAGCCTGGGCAGAGGTCTCTTATTAAGTAGGAAGTGTTGGTGTGGCTTTTAATACTGTCATGCTTTCCAATTTGTTTTATTCCAGTCCCAGACCACCGCTTCTGAGGTTCCTAGAGGAACCCACAGCCAGGGGCAGATGTGGGGGTGGGTGGTGTGCTTATCTACCTCTACCAGTACTTGGGTCAGACTGTGAGAGTGGAAGAACAAGATAGCTGGTGAACTGATGAGGGGGGCTTTTGTTCCGGGGGAGGAAGACCTGGAAAGCTCTGGACACACACCCGCCTGAGTTGTGCATCCTGCACTGTCCTGCCCAGGGTGTGAGCTTGTGCAATACCCCCACCTTGTCCCCAACATAGCATGCATCATTTCCTCTCCGGATAAGCCTGCCTCCCTTTCTTTATGATGGCCTTCCCTCCCTCTGCCCCCAGGTTCAGTTTTTAGGAATATTTACAATCTCTATGGTAACTACTATGGCTTTCAAGGTCTTGTGCCAGGACCCAGAGTCCACCTGTCGCCTGCTGGGACAGAGGCAGGCACACAGACACTCTGCTGTGTGTATACTTTTGATGTTTGTGCCCACCTGACCCCTAACAACCTCACAGTCTGGTCCTAGCAACCTCATCAAAGCATGGGGAGTCCCTGCTTTTCTTTATAGACCTCCTGTACAGTGCTGTTTTCTCACAGCATAACCAATTCTGTCCAGAGGGGTACGATGAAAGCTACAAATGAATGCCAAAATATCTGGTCATCGGATAAAAGAAACAGGTGCAATTAATATATTTTATTTGTATGTGTGCATGTGTGGGTACCTGTTCCTGTGGGTGCATACATGTGTGTGAGTGGGTGTGAAGCCAGAAGTCTGCCTCAGGTGTGGCTCCTCAGCAACTGTCCACTCTGTTTTATGAGACAGGATCTCTCATTGACCTCGAGCTTGCTGATTAGGCTTGTGCAGCTAGCTAGTGAGTCCTATGGAGTCCCCAGTGCTGTGATTACAAGCACATACAAGCACAATTGCATGCTGTTGGGCCTGGCTTTTTAAAAAAGTATTTATTTATTTTATATGTGGGCGAGTGTGGAGGTCGGAGAACAGCTAACTGGAATTGGTTTTCTCCTTCTACCACGAGTTCTGGGATTGGACCTAGGTCATTAGTCCTGATGGCAAAAGCCCTTATTCTCCAGTCATCTCACTGGTCTGTCACTCCCCCCCCCACACCAATGAGTTTTAGGGATGAAACTTGGGTCCCCATGCTTCAGGCCTTCACCCATCAAGCACTTCAGCAGACCAAGCTATCTCCCCAGCCATAATTAATAAATATTAGTCCAGCAAGCTTGATACATTTTTTCCGGGATATTTTGCGTTTCTTTCCATACCGTCTTCCAGATATGATTGGAATTGGATTGGATTTACCATCACAGCCTGGGTCAGACCCTCACAATGGCTGGGGTCACAGGAGGATATAATACAGGGCTGGAGTCTCTGTCACCAGAGTTTGTATCCAGCTGCATCAGCTTTCTGGCTTGCCGGCTGTGTGACCCTGCAGCCATCGTCTCAGTCTTCTGTGGACGGATTCCCCCCCCACCCCGCACCTCGGGTGGTAAGGAATGAATGAGAATGTACCCACAGCACCTGGGCGGAGGCCAGATACCTGGGAGGGCTTCGCCAAACATCAGCTATGTTCTTTCATGCAGAGGCCCGAGCTGTGCCTCTAACCAGAATGTCCTTCCTCATTCTCTGTGTGTGTGACAGCTCCTTTCAGGCTGTCCTTTGGGATGCCTTTGTGAGAGCCCCTCCCTTCTGCACCAAGGCTGGTCTCTGTCTTGGGAACTCCAGAGGCTTCTGCCTCTGTGCTAGCATTCCCAGCGCCACCCAGTGATCCAGGTTAATTATGGGCTCTCCTCCCCATGGGAACTCCCTGAGGGCAGCTAGCCTCAGACTTGGGAAGGAGAGCTGGGTCCTTATTCTCTGCTCCTACAGTAATGGTTCACTTGGATAACACTGAGTTAGCCCATCAGCCTGGTCTAAACCCTTCCCTCCACCTTCTTGTACAAATGGGGAAAAGGAGAACAAAGGTACCTATGGCTTCCAGGAAGAAAGTTTCCTTTCTTGCTCTGCTTCCTTGGGCTAGAGTAGCCTCTGCCCCTGGGCTCCCATCTTCCAAGGGTGGTCATACTTGGCTCCTGGAAGCAGGCCCAGCCAAAGAGGCTGGCCTGGGCTCTAATTGTGGTTGATGAATGACTATTTGACAACCAACATCCTTCCCTAACTTTGGAGCACCTGTGCCTTTACCAAGACCTATTTCTTGTCCCTTTGATCAGCCTGTGGCACTCACAGCACCTGGAGTTGGGCGTCATTGTTGGGGCTGGTGAGGAGAGACAGAGCATTGCCCTGGGGGAGTCCTTTTCTGCCAAAGAAGCTGAGACCAGTATCCATGGCAACCACTCACTAACACAAGCCCAGAAGGAGTGATGAGCACAGGGACCCCGCCAGGAACACAAGCATGGCAGGCGTTGGGGCTTCCCTTGTTCCCTTGAGCCTCAGGTGCCAGGCTGGGGCTCACTCTCCTCCCAGCTCTTTGTTCTTCTGTCTAGTTGAGTCTGTTTAGAGCAGACATATGGGGAAACTGAGGCTCAGGGTATCAAGCCACACTTAGGGGTCTTGTTGGTCTGTGACTGCCACTTTGGATAGAGATGGTCACTCTAAGGATAAACATGGTCTTTACCATCTTGGACAGCCCTGTCCTGGCCACTGCCATGTCTACACTGTGGGGAAATCCCCACTAGGGCTCTGGGTGTGGTATCCAAAGCACTCTCTGGCAGCTGTGCCCAGGTGAGCTTCAGTTTCCTGGAATGCCAAGTGACTCAAGGCTGGCTGGCCAACCCCATGCCCCTACCTCCTCTTCAGGACTATTCCTGTTGCTCCTGCCAGCACCACTACCATTGAGCTCTCAGAGGAAGTACCCAGGGCCCCTTACGGTCCTGGCTTGGCCTCAGTGTTCTGTTTTGTGGTTGGGGCAGGAAGGCTGTAAGGACTGTGGGTCATAGCCTGGTCTGAGATGGAGACTGCCGTGGACAGATGGAGCTGTTTGGAGAGGGGAGACCCTCGTCCATTCCCCAGATCCTTCAGCAAGAGGAAGTGGTTTTTGTTTCTGCCTGGGTGTGGGGGCCTGAAATCTCAAGGACAGACAGAGATAAGAACAAAGGAGGCAAACAGAATACTGGCCTCATCCCCAGGCTCCTAGTGGCTCCTGGGCTAAAAGTCCTGTTACTTGGTGGCTTTGCCAGACTTCACCGTCTTTGCTGTGTGGTTCAAGGTGTCTCATCCCTGAATCTATATACAATGACTTTGTCTTTCTTGCTGTGTCACTCCAAGGGTGTTGTGGACACTTGGTCTCAGAAGTGCTTGTGTGCTCTCCCTGGACCTCCCTCTCCCAGGACCATCAGCCATGATGCTACAACCATTGGTCTCTGTTTCCCCATTGATCTTGTCAGTGTCTGCCCTTGTTCCAGAAAGCCTCCCTGTTCCCTGGTCTGAGCCAGGTGTCTGGCACTTTTTTAAAAAAAATTTAAAAAATTTTAGATGTAGTTATTTTATGAATGTTTCACTTGCATGTACATCACATGCATGCCCAGTGCCCTGTGGGGGTGGGTAAGAAGAGGGGATCAGATACCCTGGGACTTCAGTTAGAGATGCTCTTGAGTCACCGTGTGGGTGCTGGGAACTGAACCCAGGTCCTCTGCAGTGCAGGGGCAATAAGTGCTCTTTTTTTTGTTGTTGTTTTGTTTTTCAAGACAGGGTTTCTGTTCTAACTCTGGCTGTCCTGGAACTCGCTCTGTAGACCAGGCTGGCCTCAAACTCACAGGGATCTGCCTGCCTCTGCCTCCTGAGTGCTGGGATTAAAGGCATGCACCACCACCGCCCGGCTTGGCAATAAGTGCTCTTAATCACTGGTCAATCTCTCCAGCAACACCTCCTCACTTTTGAGACAGAATCACATGCAGCCCAGGCTAGCCTCACACCTGCTATGTAGCTGAGGCTGACTTTGAACTCCTGATTCTCTTGCCTCCACCTCTCAAATGCTGGGATTACAGGTATGTGCCACCATCCCTGGTTTATGGGGTACTAGGGATCAAACCCAGGGCTTTAGCATGCCAGGCAAGCACTGTACCAATGGAGCTACATCCTCAGTCCAGCTCTGGGTTTTATTTAATTCAATTTTAAAAATTTACATTTATTTATCATGTGTGCACATGTACCAAAGCATGCTGTGGCTGCATAAGTTTATGGGGATTGGTTCTTTCCTTCCACAGTGTGGATGGTGGGGACTGAACTTGTGTTATCAACTTGGTGTCAGCACCTTTACCTGCTGAGCCATAACTCTTCTTCTGTCACTGCATGTGTCCCCTCAAAGGGGTCACTATCTCCCTCTAGCCTCAAGAGGTTGACATATCTGTGATCTCAGCATGTATGGAAGGCTGGCACAGGTTTGGGTACCAGTTACATGATCCAGCCCTGGCAGCCCCAGAACACCTTCTTTGGGATGGGAAGGGCACTGGTTATCTGAATAGGTGGAGGATCAGGCCCCTATGCATTGGATTGGGCCACTATGGCCATAGCTGGCTGGTGGGTTCTGCCCTTTTATCTTAGTCAGGGAGCACAATAAGTCTCTGGGCTGGTATTTCCTGGAAGGAAGTGAAAAGAAGTGGCCCAAAGCTGTCCTTGTCTGCCCAGTCTTCAGCATGGACAATGGGGACCATACCTCACCCCATGTGGAGCCACTAATAGATATTCAGGAGCATTTTACTGCCCCCCCCCATGGCTGGCTCTGGCCCTGCATTGAGATTCTGGGAAACACAGAGCTGGTCTGCTGGACATCTGGTTCTGTTGACTAAGAAGGGGTGAGCAGGCAAAGATAGTGCACTGCCAGAGCTGGGGGACAGGGGGCATAGTCTTGGTTTGCTACCTCTCTGTCTGCCCTCAGCTTAGCTGCAGACCTTGGTTGAGTCTCAGTGCGCCCAGCTGTGGTCTCTATGTCACTGTTAGTGAGACTCCCAGGCAAAGATCAGGATTTGCTGAGTAGACTATGAAATGAAAGTCTGGGCCTGGGCAGAAGGGCCAGCTGCTGTCAGCATGTGAGGACAACTGGCGTGGGTACTGAGGAGATACTTGGGTTGACAGTGTGAGCCCAGACCAAGCCCTGGAGGTTGGAAGCCAGCTTGTCCCAGCTCCTGCTCGGTCCCTAGCTGTTGTCCTATGTACTTCTGAGATATGGAAGCAGACTCTGTGGCCACTGGTACAGGACACAGAAGGTTGTGGGTGTGTGGCTCTGAGCCAACCTAGCTCAGGCCTCTTATCTCTTCTCTATGCTCTCTGCCCCATGCCTTGGCCTCCTATCACCTCTGATGGTCATACCTGCCACACCTCTGACGGTCAAGATAAGGCTGTGGCTACCTTGTCCCTGGCCCCTGGTGATCTGGGGAGTTGCTGGGACAGACCAGAGCTGTGTGGCTAAGCTGGAAAGGAGTGGCTATGCAATGCCCCTAAATTGCTAAGGCTGAGTCTGGTTCCAGGAAAGGCAGCCCCAAATGATAGAGTAGAACCACAGGCCAGTGGCTGGCCCCACCCACCCTGGCAGGAGTTTGATGAGGAAGGGTGTCTCCAGGGCTGTGGGAGATCTGTGGCAGGTCTCTTGAGTAGGGGTGGGGGTTCTCTAGGAGGCCAAGGTTCAAAGCTGGGGCTCCTTACCAACTTGGTCCCAGCCAATAGTCACTCTAGACTGTCCGGATATTAATGGCCTAGCTTTGCAGGATGGTGTTGGAGAAGCAGGGTCCACGTAAGTGTGTCTAGATCGTACCCAGTGAAGACATTTAAAATCAGCAGCTGAGGTTCTGAAAAGGGAGTAGATGAGTTAATTGGTCAGCTTGCTCCTGAAAGACAAGCAAGGGTTGGTCTGACAGTGTGTGTGCTTGGGCTACGTCCCCGTGCTGTGGCTTCCTGGTCTTAGCCACCCAGAGCCAGGCTCTTGAGCCTCTATAATTACCAGGATAGAAGCTGCCAAGCACTGGATGGGAAATACTCCCACAGGGAGCCAGTGCCGAGGTCTCCACACAAGGACCAGGTTTCTGAGAGGAACTGGCCGAGGGCAGTGTGGTGCATTCCTTCAGCTCCCTAGGACTTATTTTTCCAGGTATCCACCCCATTTCAGAGAAAAGAAAATCAAAAGTACAGTTGTCTGTGCTGGGGCTGTATCCTGCCCCACTAGTTAGTGATCAGGGATGAACATTTAGTATGTATGGAGCACCTACCGTGTGTCAGACACTGTTCTAAACATTTCACATGGATTAAACTGCTCAAGCTTCCTGACAATCATGGGAAGCAAAAATCAAGCCATAAAGATGGAAACTAGCTCAGAGAGGTTAAGTAGCTTTCCTAAAGTCACACAGCAGGGAAGGTAGAAAGCTGGGATTTAAACCCAAATGGTCTGGCTCTGGAGTCCATGCTCTTGAGAATTAACTAAGCTGCCTGGTGCATCAGGAAAGGTAAAGGCAAGTGAGTGTGGCTTGGGGAACAGGTGTGAGTGCCACACTGACTGTTCTGGATAACTAAGCAGGAAGAGCCCTCAAGATCACTCTGACTTGACCTTGTACCTGAGACTGCCTAAGGCGGGGCTCCCAGCAGCAGGGCAGCTTTTTTCTTTTCTTTTTTGGGGGGGTAGAGAGCAGGGTTTCACTATGTAGAGCTGTAGCAGTTAGCTACCATGCTTTTAACTCACGATGTCGGGAAAAAGGAAGGAGGGAAGGAAGGAAGGAAGGAAGGAAGGAAGAAAGAAAGAAAGAAAGAAAGAAAGAAAGAAAGAAAGAAAGAAAGAAGGAAAGAAAGAAGGAAAGAAAGAAAGAAAGAATTTCACCACTCTTGTGGGTGGCCTTGATAGAAAAGAAGAATATTTGCAGTCCTTTTTGGCTGTTTGAAACTTGGAGAGCAGGAGCTGATAGTGAACTGGACTAGTGTCTCAGCTCAATATCCTTGAACCAAATTTCCCTAAGCAATAACTAACTAACCAACCCACCCACCAATGACCAACCAGCCAACAACCAATCAACCCCAGCTCTTGGGTCTTCAACCCTTGTATACTATAAGCAAAGTTCCCAGAAGTCCAAGCGGCATGCAATCACGAGGACAGGCTACACGTGGCAAGACAGCTGCACATAACCAAACCATAGCCACTGGTAAGGAACGGTCCAAATCAAACGCATCATCACCCACCACACCTGGGGTGGGAACTAAGACATACTCCAAACGCCATTTTGCGTTTTTAAAGAAACCAAAATGACAGAACTCCTTCCAAGTGTCCCGCTAAATAGAGCAGGCTGGGGCTAAAGGGGCTTACACCACACCTTCAGCCCTCTTTTTACTTTAATTTTTTTTTTTTTTTTTTTTTTTTTTTTTGGCTAGGGTATCTCTATGTGGCCCTGGCTGTCCTGGAACTCTATGTAGACCATACTGGCCTCAGATTCACAGAAATCCACCTGCCTCTGCCTCCCAAGTGCTGAGATTGAAGGTGTGCACCATGGCTGGCTCTCTTTTTACTTTTTATTTTGAGACACTAAGTTTCCTGAGATGGCTTTAAACTTTTCTTCTTTTTGGTTTTTCAAGACAGGGTTTCTCTGTTGAAACTCTGGCTGTCCTGGAACTCACTCTGTAGACCAGGCTGGCCTCGAACTCACAGAGATCCTTCTGCCTCTGCCTCCCGAGAGCTGGAATTAAAGGCGTGCGGCACCACTGCTTGGTGGCTTTAAACTTTTAATCCTCCTGCTACTGCCTCCAAGTAACTAGTCTTACAGATATGTACCACCAGGCCTGGCAAGCGAGGCTATATTGTAAAGCAGGCACCCTCTCTAAGGGTGACTGCAAGTCTTGGGCAGGTTTGCGGCCAACCTAGTTTCTCCATTCTGTCCATTTATTCACGAAAGAAATGGGAGTCCATAGAAGAAAGTGGTCACGACTAGAGCTTGGTGTTCTCTGTGTGAGTGTGAATGTATGTGTGCATACCAAGTTAGGTCAGTTCACAGAAGTCTTGAGTGCTGGACACCTAGGCTTTATTCAGGCAGCAATGAGAACCACAGAAGGCTCCAGGCAACCATGGCAGCGAGTTAACACCCTCAGAGCTGGGCCTGGCACATGGTGAGCACTCTTTACCTCGCTCTTGTTGGTTGTAGTATCACTGAGCCAGAGGCTATGTTAGCAGGTCTTGAGGATGTTGCGTGTGATTCTGAGGCATGACCAGAGCTGATACCCCCCAGGTTGCCGCATTAGCCCATTGAGTCCAAGAATAGCTATGAGGGTTCTAGAGCCTGGACCCAGGACCTGGAACCCAATCAGAGATTGCTTATGAGATCCAACTGCAGGAGGGGTGAGCAGGGGCAAGCTAGGGGAAAGGGTGGGAGGCTGCCGCTGGGCTGGGCACAGAGGAGGAGAGGATACGGGGCTAAGGGCAGTAAGGAGGGCTGCAGGCGGCTCCTGGGGTAGCCTGGGTGTTCAGCAGTGCTGCTGAGGGATGGAGCCAGTTGGCAGCTATGGAAAGAGGGTGGGAAACTGAGGGATGAGAGGGGAATAAAGGGCAAACCACTGGAAGTTGTCCTGAGTGAGGACACAATTTGGGGGACAGAACTCTATTTTTGTTTTGTTTAGTTTAGAGGGTCTCATGTTGGCCAGGTAGCCTTAAACTTGCTGTATTGCCAAGGAAATCTTGAACTTCTTATCTCCCGTCTCTCTTTCACTTGAGTGATGGGATTAGAGGCATCATGCACCACCACATCTAGTATATAAGGTGCTAGGAATCAAACTCAGGGCTTGTGTGTGCTAGGCAGGGAGTCTTGCAATTAAGCCAAATCCTCAGACTTCTGAGGGGGTGCAATTTCAAGAGCTGCTGCTGTGAAGCAGGAGCAGAGAGTGCTGGCCAAGGGGTGCACCACAACTGGAACTCACAAGACATGGAATGCCGGGTGGAGGCAGATGCCAGGAAGAGGCTGAAAGCCGAGGTACCAGATAGAGGCTGATGGATGCAGCATCAGTATGAGCAGAGAAGAGCCTCCTCCAGGGATTTATGAAGGGTGTGATGGCTGTGGGTGGATTAGAGAATTCAGGGGTTCTGCTGTTCCAGAATATGTGTCCTTGGGGATGGAGACCCTGTGACCAGGAGGCCCTTGTGATTGTGTGTTAGGTGGCCACCTGGAGAGTCTGGCCTCTGGATGGAATAGGTAGGGGCCACACTAGGGTGGGAACCTCACCTTGCCCACTCCCTGGCTGGTGGGCCAGGGCACTGGGTTTGGCCTGATCTGTGGGAAGCTGCTCCTGGGCTTGAGGCCCATCCTGTGACCCAGCAAACTTCAGCCTCCAGGAAAGACAAAATGTAAGGCTGTGGTAAGAAAGGGAGGATGTGTGTGCCTGTGCCAGGCCGGAGCCCAGAGGAAAATGTGAGCCAGCTGTGAGCCACTGTGACACATGCTTCCCGTGCCAGTGGCTATCAGGATCCTGCTCTCCTGCTACCCTACCTCCTTCTAGGCCAGAAGGAGTGAACATGGCCTAGAAAGGCTCAGAGGGGCCTGACCTCTTTTGATGCAGCCTCTGTTCCCCCAGGAAGATTACCTCTGGCCTTATACCCACAGCTTTAGGACGGGTGGCAGAGGGGATCCCAAGCTTCCTGTGCCCAGGTGTCTAGACTTCCCACAAGTTCCTGGGGACCTTGCATGCCCATCTGCATGTGGAGAAATGGAGAAGTCAGGGAAAACTTCCTGGAGGCAGAGGCAGATGTCAAGCTGGAAAACCAGTGGATGAGGAGTGACCAGCTGGAAGGTTCTAGAGTTTTGATACAACTTCTTTCCCTGAAAGAGGGCTGTCTTTGCTTCAGACTCATGCCCTTCCTTTGGCGGTGGGCAGACAGCCATAGTCTTGGAACAGAGGGGAGGGTTTCATTCTCTCATTTGCTCCTGATTACCCATCCTCTTGTCTACCTAGCACTGAAGCTGTGACTTGTGGGTTCCAGAGCTGACCCACCATGGCCCGTGCCCTACCCATGGCCATCCATCAATCTGTACATTCACCCCACCCCCTACTGTCTCTGGGGACCAGCTCTGTGCTGGACCCTGACTTAGAGGATAGATACAAAGCAGAAAGTGGCCGGGTGGCAAGACAGTCTCTTTGCTTTTCACCACAGACCTGGTGGCTGTTGTGGAATCTGTGTTTGGTCTTTTCTCCTGTTTCTTGTCAGAGCCCCTAAAGTCATTGGAATTTTCAAAATGGTTAACATGTTTGGCATGCTAATGATTTGACTGATGGTCATGCCCTCAGGGAGCCTCAGTATAGGAGCTGGTCACGGAAGGCCCAGGTAGGATTGGAAGGCTGGAAGAGGAGCTGAGGGCTGAGTTGATCACCAACTAAGGTGATCAATGGCTAAGGGTTCAACGAGTCAGGCCTGTGTGACAAGGCTTCCACAAAAATCCCAAAGCACTGGAGAGCAGGCAGCTGGCAGGTTTCTCTAGGTCAGTGATTCTCAAACTTTCTTAACGCTGTGACCCTTTAATACAGTTCCTCATGCTCTGGTGACCCGCCCCCCCCACCCCCCCCCCCCCCCCCCCCACCCCCCCACCCCCCCCCCCCGCCGCCAACCATAGAATTATTTTCATTGCTACTTCATAACTGTCATTTTGCTACTGTTATGAATTGTAATATAAATGTCTAATAGGCAGATGGTCTTAGGCAACCCCTGTGAAAGGGTCATTTGACTCCCAAAGGGGTCATGACCCACTGGTTGGGAACCGCTGCTGTAAGTGTTCCTGTAGGTGATGTTTTAGAGGGGAGGAGGTCCCATGTCACTCCCTGTGTTTCTTAATACAAGTATTATTCCATGTGTACTCTGAAATCTTTGCCACAGACCTGTGTGTGTGTGTGTGTTCCCCTGAGTTCTGTGAGCTGTACTAGCAAATGAATTGAACTTAAACGGGTTGTGAGAACCCCACAAGACAGCCTGGGGCTTGTGATGGGCACCTGCAATGGGAAGCAGCGTTGAGACTGTCTTCACCCTGAGGGTACTGACACTTCCTTAAGTGGATAGCATCAGAGCTAAAGTGATTGTTTCCTGATGGCTCATGCTTTGTATGGGGACCACTGCCTTGACCTCTGCTCACAGAAGCCATGGGTTATGAGAGTGCATCGACAGAAGCAAAGTTTGTTTTTCCTTTTCCCTTTGTATTTCAAGACCTGGTTTCAAAGCCCATATCCAGAGCCTGAGATACTATGTGACAGTGGCTTCCTTCCCCTCAGCCCTGGTTTATTCATGTGAAGAGTGGAGGTGGCAACTTGAAGGCCAGGCAAGTGGCAGAGTCAGATATGCCGTGAGAGCCTCTTGGAGAATTTACCGGGAAACAATCACGATCGACCTTAGCTCCCAGTCACAGTGGGTCCCGGGTGCTTACCTCTGTGACCCTGTGCGTCTTCCCCATTGAACTAACTCATCCTGACCCATCCTTGTGATGGGTGCTAAGATCCTGATGGACCGAGAAGTGATGGGCACTGATTGACTGGGGGTGGCGGGGGGGGGGGAGAAATAAGGGAAGACTGCTTAGAAGAGGAGGTGTGGAAGCCAAGGAAGGAGTGGCAGGGATCAGTATAGCCAGCCAAGGGCCAGGATAAAGAAGAGGCGTTTGGAGTGGGGAAACAGGCACTGGGTAGTTTGGGAGGTAGGGCTGTCATCCAAGAAGTGAGGTAGGAGGACAGGGTTGGCAGAACTGCGGACCTGTTGTCTGTGACCTGAGGAAGGGCTTGCACATTGAGGAGACGCTGGGGACAGGGACTGAGAGAGAGGCCTGGTTCAGGAGGGGGAATTGGGCTGGAGACTGGGAGGTGAGTGTGGACAGTTCCCCAAGGCTGAGCCATTGGTGCTGCCTCTTGACCTCGGAGGCTGGTCAGAGCACCTTTGGTCCCATATAGTGACTATGGCCACCTGCAGGCCTAGCTTTTACTACCCAACTTTGTGGCAAGGGCATTGCCCCATTAGACCGTGGCTATTAAGTCATTAGCTGGGCCTCACATTGCCTCTTCATTAGCGTAATTATGGAGAATCCACTCGGAATTAGAGAGGAGGCTTCTTTCTCCCAACTGTCAGTCTGCCAGCCACCAGCCAGGACTGCCTCTATAGTCAGGGAGATCTCACAGCCTCCCAGCAGGTTCTGGAGAGGACAACAACATTTAGCACCCCATTCCCCCACCCCCATCTCTCATACTTGACCCAGACCCAGTGCTCGGCAATCCCTGTCTTCTCCTTCCATGTTGGTGACTTTGAGCTCATGGGTCAATCTCCTGTGCCTCAGTTTCCTCACCTGTCCAATGGAATAACAGTGCCAGGCTCACAGGGGTAGATAAAGAGTAAGCAAACGGAAATTCACACCCAGCAAACAAACCCTCTATCACCAGTAATGCCGTTATTGTCAGAGGAAGCTCTAGGATCCCCAAGGGGCCTCTGCTCCCTCTGCAGACAGCTCTTGAAGGCAATGCGTCATCTCTTCCTCTTCTCTCTCTAACCCCCTCTCTGTGGTAAAGGACTGTGGCCCAATGGTCCTTCTGTCCACAGAGATAAGCCCGGTGGGGCCTGGGGCTAGGCTGCCAGGGGTGCGCTAACTCTGGAGACTTAGCTAAGAGCTAAGAAGTGATCTGGGGTCTGTGGCCTCCATGCAGCCATTGCTCTGTCTATGGGCAGTGGATGGCTTATAGGTTTTCTTTAGCGTCTGTCGACAATGAAGAGCAAAGGTGGTAGACTTGGAAGCAGTCATGGCCTCTAGGACCTCCTACCCATGCCTGGGTCTCACCTATTTCTCTGAGGCCTGTTTCTTGTGTCTGGAAACTGGAGTCCTGGTCATAAGGGCAGCTGGCATAAGTGTGGTGTGTGGTGTGGTGTGTGGTGTGTGTGTGTGTGTGTGTGTGTGTGTGTGTGTGTGTGTGTGTGTGTTCCCCTGAGTATATGCTTACACACCAGGGCAGGGGAACCTGTGTGAATGTTTCCTTAAGCCACCTTGTCCTTGTTCCTAGCCACTGGGTGTTCCCACAAATGGCTGTGGCTACACTCTGCTCTTTATCTGGAGACTTTTCGAGTGGTGGAGAGCAGGAGCCAGGCCTATGGTTCAGGTCCTGATCTCTCACCCAGGTTGAGCCTCAGGCAAGCCAAAGGTCAGCCTTATTGAGTGACCACAGGGGAACCTTGCTCCGCTTCATACTTCAGTCTCCTGCCGTGGCTGATGAGTGAACATTGTGTTCAAGCTGAGCATGGAGTCCTCAGTAGGGGTAGGAGGGCAGGCTGGCACCCAAGCTTCCCAGTGGTCTGGCTAGCTTGGGCAAAGTGGAGGCCACAGCAGGTCAGGAATGTGGGCGATGAGCCAGGCTCCTCTGAGACTGAAGCAGCTAGTGGGTAATGGGAGTGCCCTTGCATTAGACTTTGCAGTAAGCACCCTCTGTCTCCCCTCCAGGCGTTCTTCTGGACATCCAGCAGCACTTTGGGGTCAAGGACCGGGGTGCCGGCTTGCTGCAGTCAGGTGAGGCCTGTTACTACCTCACTACCTGCCCAGGGGTAGCAGCTCTACTCAGCCTTTATTCTCTTGGTCTCTTTGTCTTGGTGTCAGAATGAGTGTGGGCATTGCAGCAAAATCCCACCGTTGCCACCCGCAACAGGCCCTCTCTTTCTAAGCCTCAGCTTCTTTTCTTATTAAACAAAACACAGATAGCTGCCCCAAGTGGGTATAAGAGACAACGAACAGTACAGGGCTGGGGTCGAAGCCCACCAAGGTAGCCCTTCCTTTGGATTCTAAGGCAACATTAGTACCCAGTGTCTAGGCCCAGTTGGTAAAGGGAGCCAGTGATCTGGATGATACCAGCTGCGCCTCAGTGAGCTGTTGCCGTCCCTCCCACACTCCTTCATTCTGACCCGCTTAGGAACCACCTCTTGAATGACAAAGGATGCCACCACCTGTCAGCTTCTGAGAGAGTTGGAGGTCCTGGGTCCTGTCTAGGCTCAACCTGAGGGTCCCTGCCCCTCCTTCCTGGGATCTCAGGCTCCCCAGGAGCCATCAGAGACAGGACCTGGGTTCTTCTGGGCTATGGCAAGTACAGCAGAAGCCACAGCAGGAATTCACTGTGCAGCTGTCCCAGCCTGTCAGCTCCCCTTCTGGAGACAGAGACCATATCTCCCTTGTCCTTACCCTACTCTTCCGGGCTCAGTAGGATTTGTACATTTGGCTCCCTGGCCTCCCTACTGGCTTTGGCTATACTACTGTGACCTAAGCTGGTTCTTGAAGGCCTGCTGGAGACTCAGTCCAGTACTGGATCCCAGGATAGCTGGTCCTGACTGGGCTCCAACCTTGTTGTGTGACTCCGGCCTGTCTCTGGGCTTTTGGTCCTGGAGTTCATCTGGCTGTGAGCCCCCGGCAGACCGGTATGTGGGAGAGCTTTGGTTTACATTCCAGCCCATGAACCCTTCCCCAGCCTGGCTGGGATGGTGGGGGTGGAGGGAATCTGCCTTGGAACCTGCCTGACCTGTCTAGATGGCATTCCATATACACAATGGCCCCTAGAGCTCAAAATGACATGGCACATAGCACACAGCAGACAGCACACAGCTCAGGCTCCTCAATAAGCACCCAGATACTTGTTCCTGGGCAGAGATCCTTGATAAGGTCTTGGGGCTTAGAGAGAAACCTATTTGCTGGCTCTAGTACTCCTTCCTAATGAGTGACGCTGAACTAAGGAGGGGCAAGGCTGTGTAGTATCATGTCCCCATAGTGGTCAGGACCCTATCCCAGCAGCTGTGGCCGCCATCCAAACCATGAGCCCAGACCCTTCTTTCTCCTTCCTGGCTTCCCTGACTGGGCTGCCCTGCAGATCTTTCTAGGCATTAGGCTCTGTGCACTGATCACCCAGAGGAAGGGGTCCTGGCCAACGGTAGTACGGGAAGAGTTGACTATGTAGTTTTCCTAGGCCCTGGCCCCTACCCCACATGGTCCCTGAGTCCCCAGGAACCTGGATGAGCACCATCCCTCTGGTCCTAGCCCTGCTGGTGTTCTTCAGGAAGAAGGAGGCTGTACCCCAGCTTTCTTTATCAACTACCTTGAATGTGATCAGGCCTATTTGGCCTCTCAGGGACATGGGAGTGGGTACCAGCCTCAAAGAGTGTGGGAAGTCAGACCCTGTTTCCTCCAGCAGTACCTCCCAGGCTGGGTTCTTGCTACATGAGAGGGTACACGGTCCCTACTAACCTCCAGGGACTGGCTGGAAGTAGACAGGTCCTCACAAATATAGACTTCTTTGACTATTCCAGAACCCTACAGGCTCCCTTTCCCAGGTTCACTTGCTGGTGAAGGAGGGCCAAGGGAGAGGAGCGACTTGCTGAGGCCTTTGGCTGAGGGACCCTGCCTCTGCATACTGCTGCCATCTTGTCTAATGGAGTTTGAGTGTCTGGCATCAAGTGTCCCCACAGTGGGTGCCTCTGGGTTCAGATGAGAATTCCCAGCCTTCTCAAAGTCTTGAGAGTCCTTACTCCATGGCCTTGACCCTTATTTTTACTGTGACCCAGCTAGGATGGCTCTGTGAAGTGTCTTCACCCCTTTGGCCATTTGAGCTAAGAAGCTGGGCAAGCTCAACCAGGATGTGACTCAGTGGGCACCAGAACAAGGCACCTAATTGGCCTGTGCCCCAGACACCTGTCTCTTCCCTGAGCCTGATAAGGTCAGAGCCTGCGGAGGGTGCCAGCTAGGTGCTGCTGCTTGCCCAGATCAAAGGGCCAGGGCTGAGAACAGCGGCAGCTTATTGTGGGCTCCAGGGCTTTGAGGCTGGAAGGCATGTGGGAGATAGAGAGTTTGGCTTGGGCCTGCCCTTTCTGCTACCCGCTGGGAAGGGTCCACTCTCAGCATCCCCTTGCATACTGCTGCTGGCTCAGTTTGGCTTCTGTGGAAGTTCATGGTAGATCTTTAGCCATTAGGGGAACCCTCATAACACACATTAAAAGGGGCAGCGGCTACTCAACCTGTCGCTTGGCATGCCCTGGGCTGGGTGTTGTTCATGCTTAGACTCTGCTGGCAAGCAGATTTCCTCTGCCAATGGGAGTAGAAAATGCCATTCAGTCACCACTCAGGTCCAGGGCCCAGCATGGGAGCCTGGATAGATGGCAGAGTATGCACCGAGCTGTGACTGGTGGCAGGTGGGAAGGGATTCCCTGAAGAGAGAGCATTTCAGTGAGGCTTTCCCATTCATGGGAAAGGACCTTTGGTCAGTTTGTTAGTAGATGTCAGAGCCGCACCCCACCCCACACATCTTGCTCTCCAAGTTAGAAGAAATATGCAGAGAAAACCTGTTTAAATTACATAGCTGTACTTGAAAGCTGAAGCTAACAGGGAATTCCCAGGTGCCAGAAGCAAAGAGCTGAAGTCAAAAGCTGGACTGGGAGATGAATCTGAAGTCATGCGCTTCAGAGCACCGAGGATGGTTGTATGTGCAGGGCACTTGGCAGTGTTTGCAATGACACTTTCACAAAACTTCAAACACACACAAAAGCAGAATACCACAACATGCTTCCCCCGTAGGCTAATTCTGCAGCTCCATCAGTGCATTGCTAGTCATCTTCCAGGCTAGGGACTTTTTTATCCAAAGCTCAGGCCAGTGCTGGCTGGGGCTTCCAGGGTCACTAGGCTGATTCAGTTTTCCCCCAGAATTCAGGCAAGCTTGTCCAGCAGGTAGACAGCTCAGCTGGGAGAGTTCCCACTCAGGCAGATGTTCCCTGCTGGCTTCCTCCTCCTTTCTGCAGAGAACCTGGAGCTGGTCCTGGCACCCTTAGGCCTGCTACTCACTCCTTTTCCCATGGAGTCTGTCTGTTTCCAGGGACCCCAGGGAAAAGCAAATCCAAGTGGCTCTTTAGGGAAGCCTTCGTGATCCAGAGCCTGCATGGACACAGGCTCCAGCTCTCCTTGAAGACAAACTGACATTCAAAATGAATAGTGCACACTGTAGTTGTATGTTGCTGTGGTGGCTCACCAGAGAAGATGTTCTACTGATAGCATGTGCAGATCATGAGGAATTTACAAAAAGCCAACACCTGCAAACAATACAAGGCCTGTTAAGGCCTAGACAGCCCTTCCCCCAACAGTGCATAAAGCAATTATTTTAAACACAATTAAAAATAAACTTCTACAACAGCACACAACAGGGCAGAGTATGTGATGAGCATGTGATGTACTGGTAGAGTGCTTGCCTCACTAATGCAAGGCCTCAGGTTCTATCCCCAGCACCAGGGGAAAGAAATAGAGCCTACAGGAGACTCATCTTTGTGAGAGGCAGGCTAATCCTGGAACAGTCTGAAGAACTGCAGAGAACAGTCTCACTTTTAAAGAATTTAAAAAATAGGTATAACTATCCAGGGATGGCAGATCACACCTGAAATCCCAAGCACTTAACAGGCTGAGGCGGGAGAATTACCATGAGTTTGGAGCCAGCCTGAGCTACAGAACAAATTCCAGGATAGCCTGAGCTAGAGTGAGACCCTGTCTCAGAAAAACAAACAAAAACCCTAGGAATGCTTAGTTTGCAAAGCTCAAAGGAAGTCATAATATAGATGACATATATGTATATATGCATATGTACTCGTATATGTATATATGAGATAATATGTATGCATATGTATATATGCATATATATGTATATATCATGTATATATGATATATGTGATAACACATAATGACAAGAGAACAGAAAGATGTTTAAAATACCTGAAAGTACTAAGAGTAAAAAAAAAATAAGTGTAAAATAAGGTGACAATCAGATGAGTTAATGAGTCAGCTAGACCCAGTTGAAGAGAAAATAAACAAATTAGAAGATAGATCCGAGAGAATCAGCGTCACTGCAACACAGGGACGGGACAGTGGCTGTGATGGTTGTTATGGTACCTGGTCTTTGTAACCTGTCAGCCATGGGCTTCCGTATGAGAATGGAGGAAGAGGAGGCAGAAAAATCAGTAAGACATTGCTGTGAAAGGCTTCAAGACTGGGCTAAGTTTCCTAGGTTTTTGTCTTGGAGCAATAGAGAGCCAGAGAAGGCTTAAGAGCAAGGCAGGTCCATGTAGTAATACGCATCAGCATGTTCACACTGCTGCCCCGTGCAGGAATGGGTGACATAGGAGGCTTGTGTTGTGGGGTCACAGGAAGTGACAGGATAGGATGGGGAAGTAGAAGGAGAGTAGGGATGGAGGAAGAGCTAGCTCAAAGTGAAACCAGACAATGTCTTGGTTCTAAGGCTGAGTCTTCTTTAGACCTTCTATCTTCTATCTTGATCAGCCCAGCAACATGCTCTGCTTCAGCAGACTTGGGTTCTGTAGGTGAGGCTGAGCAGCCTCCCAGCCATGCTTGCAGAACCTGCTGTTCAAGGGAGGCCCAAGAAGCCTGCAGCTGGAGAGGCCAGCGCAGGTTTTCTGTCTAAAGTGGAGTCTGACAAGAACAGTGCTGTGGTTCTTCCTGCTTGAGGGCTGAGTGTGGAGAGATCCCAGACACCACCAGTGGGGCCATGTGTGCCCTGTGTCTTCCCTATTAACTAGGGTGGCCTGAGCTGTGCCTGGATGGCAGAGGCTGCCCACGTTTGTCTGAGCATCCTCCCTGCCCACAGGATGTGGAGGGTGTGTGTCTTCTCGAAATAGCAGCCAGCTGGAGTCTGGACTTGGCTCAGCCCAGGCCAGGCAGGGCAGGAGGTAGGCTCCATGGCCACAGTGGCCTCTAGCAACCACCTTGCCATCTCCTACTCTGATGCCACTTTCTGGGGTCAGGCAGGTCCCATGTATAGTGAGAGTGGCATCTCATACCATGGATAGGGCTACAGCAGTGATTGCCTATCGCCATGCAGAGCCCCCTGTGGGGCTTGCTCCCACCTTCTGGATGCTGTAAGCACACTGAGCCCTGTGTCAGCCGCAGGGGTAGATGACACCTCAGGTATGTCATTTAACCTGCCATCTGTCTCATTTTTCCTTTGTGGTACTGGGAATCGAACCCAGGACCCAGCACCTGTTGGGTAAGTGCTCTACCACTGAGCTATGTCCTGAGCACTTCCCATTTCACTTTGAAACAAAGTCTTGCTATGTATCCCAGGCTGGCCTGGAACTTGCTATGTAGCTCAAATTGCTCTCAAATTTGCAATCCTGCTTCAGTCTCTTGAGTGCTAGGATTATATGTGTACACCCCTCCCCCCCACACACATATATTCCCTTCCATTTTTTTCTGATGGCCTTGAGCCAGCTCTGTGAAGGAGAGAGAGTGAGGCTTGGCGCCTGAGTTCCCAGTGCTGAGCTGGACTCCTCCCTTTAGTACTAGCCTGGGTACCCTGCCCCCTCTGCCTGGCTCCTTGCCCTACAGCTCCATTGTCCAAGACCTGTGGGCTCAGCAAGCGTGAGCTGAGTGAGGTCTTCCCCACACCATGGCCACAGGATGTCCTTGTGTATGCGGGAACTGCTGGGAAAGCCACCGTGCCTACACTGAGGATGGGGGTGGGGTAGGCAGTCTGGTCTGAAAGCTCTCCTCCCACAAAGACCATGGGGCTGGGGTAGTAGGCACAGGAAGCTTCTAGCTGTTGCTGGTCTTTATTTCCAGCAGAGCTGCCTGCTGGCTTTGTAAGCCTCTCAGTGTCCATTGTTCCCAAGGGACATAGTTCACTGTCCAGGCTTTTGCCTGGGCTGTTCCTTCTGTCCCTATCACAACAGTGTGCAGGGCCTGCCACTGGCCAGTGGTGCTGCTGGGGGCTAGGAGGAGCCTGAGGGATGAGGCTGCAAAGATGCCCAACCTATCCCTGACCCTGGCTTCCTTTGTTTCTTGGGCACTGAGGTCCCCATAGCTGGGTTTGCTATGCCATCCAGGGTGTATTCCTCTACCCCTTGGGGTCTCAGTGGTCCCAGCTGTAACATGGGTACAGAAAGGTAGGGCTCAAGTTTTCTGATAGAGTGGAGGATCTTGGGAGTGTGGTAAACTGGACTGGCAGGTAGGAACAGGTGTACTGCTGTTTACAGGAGCCTACTCAGCCCTAGTGTTCCTCCCCACTGCCTGAGCAGAAGCCATGGGTGGGAGACCCAAAAGGCTGCCTGTTGAAGACAGTGTGATGTGGCCTGGGTGCCTACTTCAGGATCCTTCAGTCACCCAGGGGGAGCTTCTCCACAGGCGTGGGATGGGGACATGCTATGGCTCAGGTTGCAAGTCTAGTTCTGCTCTCTAGGGACCTGTCTCCCTCCGTAGCCTCTCATACTGCAGCCTGACCCATCTCCTGCTGTCCCCGGAACACCCCAAACATTCTCTGACCTCAGGGGCATCAGTGGGGACCACTCCTTCCTAGTCCAGTAGTGAGTAATGTGATTTAAAGCAAGGGCTTTAGAGTCAGCTAAACTAAGGTTTCATTCTGGCTCAGCCGCACACTTGATGTGTGACATCACTTCTTTCAGCCGGGTCATCTCCTCTGTAAGACGAAGTTAACAGCAAGAATCGACTGAGATAATGAATGCATATGCCAAGAGTGTGTCCAGGGCCTGGCCTGTAATAAATGACCCATTAGTGACAACTACAGGCTTGTTAACAATAAGCATCATGCTTCATTAACCATCATACAATATGAATATATATGTGTATATATATATATATATATATATATATATATATATATATATATATACACATACACAATGTTATTATCATGGTGAACTCCTAGGCATCACCAGGATTTGGTGCTCCGTTCTGGTTTCCAGGCTCTAAGTACATCTAGTTGTACAGTTCACCGATGGACGTACACATTGACCAGACCAGAGGCATTGCCTACTCTGATTTTCTTTGCCCACTCCCTAGCCAGCTCAGACAGGCATACAGAAGGCAGTTGCTCCTCTTCCCCTAAACGTGTGTAAGCCCTTTGCGACTAAGCTTTTCCTTGTCCACATCCTGATCTGATCTTAGGCAGGTCTCAGGGGCGGGGCTGACAAGAAAGCATTCTTTCTGTAGATGTAAGGAAATAATATTGGCCCTGGCTAATGTAAACAAGGCCTTGTTGACCCAGGCTGAGCCTCAGGGCGGGCAGGGCGTGAAGCACCTTCCCCCGCACTGCCTCATCCAATACTCAAGCCACCCAGAGCAGCAGCTATTTTTATCTCTCTTTTACAGATGAGGAAGTTGGTGTGGAGAGCTGGCTCAGACTGGCTCATGAGAGTCGATTGTTAAATTTTTAGGAATTGTGTGAGCTGCTTGTTAGACACAGCTATTGTTCAGAACTAAATTACATAAACTTACAATTGAGTGACTTGTATTAAAAGAAGCTGATAAATGCTCAGAAATCATCACTTCCTAATTACTTTCCTACATCAGGCTATTATCAGTGGGCTTACGGTAAACTCCTTTTATCTGAATGGTGGAAACTCCTGCGATTGGACAGGGCACTGTGCTCTGAGTTTCACCTCTTCGGTGGCTTGGCCTCAGCTAGGTGGGAGTGCTTATACTACGAAGATGCACCATCCCCAGGCATCACAGGGCCCCTCCTCCTTTAGTGAACCTGTTTTTGCACATGTACCAGCACACCGCTGAAGCTGGGGCACAGACATTGTGACCTGGCGAAGGATCCTAGCTACAAAGGTGCAGAGCTGGGCTCGAACCCCAGGCAGGGTATCCCTGAGACCCATGGCCTGATTCTGCCCACAGCTCAAATCACAGACCTGAATCACCAGGTCACTAGTCTGTGTTTTCAAGTCCAGCAGAGAGAAGGACCCTTCATGCTCCTCTGCAAAGCCCACTTTGCCTTGCTCATGTTCCTCCCCTCATTACTCCTCCCTCCTAAATACTGTCTCCCCAGGGAATGCTAAACCATGCACACGTGAGCCCAGCAGGCAAGGCCAGAGTCTGGCCATCTGCCCACAGGCGGTGGGACTGCCTTCCATGGGACAGAGAGGGCTGTCTCGCTGTGTGATCTGCCATCTACCCTGGCATCTCACCTGAGCCTCTTTATCTTACCTGGAATACCAAACCCTCCCATCACCAAGAGTGGCATTCTTTCCAAGTCCCTTAAGATTCTACTGTGCTCTTGTCCCAGCAGAACAAAACCAGGTCACGTTAGTTCTTTGCTCAGCGCCCTCCTGTCTTACCCATGGAGGATTCTACTCCATCCGGCCTCTCAACCTTGTCTTCCACCCCTCCCCCTCTCTGTCCTTTTGCTGCAGACATTCTGGCCTCTTTCCTGCCCCTCAAACATGTTATGTGCACTTCTGTATCCCCCCCCACAAGTATTTCTATAAATGTGCCCTTGCCTCCTGCAGGTCTCTCTGTTTTATCTCTGCTGAGATAAAACTTCTCAGACTCTTCTGTTTAATATTGTATGGTCTGTTTTCTCACACATTTTTTAAAATAAAAATTTATTATAATGTTCATGATACTCTAAGACAGTGGTTCTCAACTGTCCTAATGCCGTAGCCATTTAATACAGCTCCTCATGTTGTGACGACCCTCCAACCATAAAATTACTTTCTTTGCTACTTCACAACTGTAATTCTGCTAGTGATATAAATCATAATGTAAATATCTGATATGCAGATGGTCTTAGGCAACACCTACAAAGGGATCATTTGCCCCTCAAAGGGGTTGCGACCGACAGGTTGAGAAACACGGCTCTAAGACAACATTAGATTCTGGCTATACGCAGCAAAAGATGTTTGGCAGGGGATCCAGATGTTTGAACAGGAACGGCCCACACATCGCCCTTATCTTAGCCACAAGGAACAACTTGTTTTTGCCAGATTTCTTAATTCCACCTGTGGTTGCAGGATCTTCCCCGTGAGCTTGTCTCCTGAGTTTCCGGGATCCCCTGTTTCTGCAGAAAGCCTCATCGCCCTCATCCATCTGCTCAGAAGCTGCTTCTTGTCACCCCTTTCCCCAGACCCTGGCACTCGATGCACACGTCTCTAATCTGTCCCTGCCCTCTGATCCTCCTTAGTTCTCCTCACCACCTGATACAGCTTGTTAATTATTACTGCTATTGTGTTATTTATGTGTTTTTCTTCCTTAGAATATAAGTTCCAAGCATGCAGGAATCTCGTGCTCATTCACTGATGAATCCCAAACACCTAGTATATTGTGGTATACTAGTATACTGTATATTAGTATATTGTATATTAGTAGATGTCTAGATGTATAGTAGTGTATTGTAGATGCTCTATCTTAGTTACTATTCTGCTGCTGTGAGGAGACGCCATGCATGACCAAGGCAACGTGGTGGTTTGAATGAGAATGACCCCCTAGACTCATAGGTTTGAGTGCTTGGTTCCCAGTAGGCAGACTGTTTTGGAAAGGTTAGGAGGTGTGGTCTTGTTGGAGGATGTGTCTTGGGTGTGGGTCTTGAGGTTTCAAAGCTTACACATCCATCCCAGCTTGCCCTTGGCCTCCAACTTTTGGATAAGATGTAAGCTCAGCTACTACCCCAGCATCATGTCTGCCTGCCTGCTGCCACACTTCCCACCCTGATGGACATGGACTCACTCTCTAAAACTGTGAGCAAGTCCCCAGTTAAATGCTTTCATTTTTAATGTGCCTTTGTCGCAGTGTCTCTTCACAGCAATAGGGCAGTCACTAAGACATGCCCCTCCCCCTAATTGCTGAAAGAATAGATACATACATGCATGAGTAAATAAATGAATGGCAGCGTTTCCAGAGTTCAGGGAAGCCTCTGCAGCTGAGGGTGAGTGACTCGGCAGATGGTAAGACCCGGAGTTCCAGGCTCAGATTTGCCCTGATTTGCCACGTGACTGTAGGTAGATAGATCCCCTACCCTCTCTGAATCTCTCTTTCTCTCAAATATTTGTAAAGATTTTTAATTTTATGTGTATGAATGTTTCCCTGCATGTGGGAGCACTGCATGTGTGCTTGGTGACTACAGAGGTCAGAATTGGGCATCAGAGCTCCTGGAACTGGAGTTACAGATAATTATGAGCCACCATGTGGGTGCTGGGAACTGAACATGGATTCTCTGCAGGAGCAACCATTGTTCTTAATCTCTGCGCTTTCTCTCCAGCCTCTCTCTCAAATATAATACAGACAATGCACACTTTTAATTTCAGCAGTCGGGAAGCAGAGGCAGGAGGAACTGTGAGTTTGAGACCAGCCTGGTCTACATAGCATGTTCCATGCTAGCCAGGGCTACACAGTGAGACTTTGTCTCAAAACAGACAAAACAATGTAGGCTGGGGAGGTAGCTCAGTTGTTAGAGTGCTTGCCTAGTGTACATGAGGCCTGGGTTTGATCCCCAGCAGCACATAAACTAGATATAGTGGTGCACACCTGTAATCCTAAAACTTGGGAAACAGAGGGTGGTAGGACCTCAAGTTCAAAGTCATCCTTGGCTACACAGCAAATTTAAAGCCAGCTTGTGTTACAGGAAACTTTGTCTCAAAAAGCAAGCAAACAAAACCAAATGGCAAAGCCTAAATAACTCAGGCTGTGGGGCTAGGGAGATAAAGGTCCCATTTCTACTGGGACATTTATTGTCTGTGGGGCCTGGGCAAGTCACCTTCCCTCTGATGTGGTGAGAGGGTGTTCCAAGGCTCACAGGACATGGAATAAGCTGGAGGGGGTAGAAGAGAAGGTCTCCATATCCCCTAATCCTGCACAGCTCACACACACACACACACACACACACACGCGCGCGTGTGTGTGTGTGTGTGCCAGGTGCTGAAGTTGTCCTCTCAGGGCTGCTTCCTTCGTCTGGATCCAGGCTCAGCTATGTCTCATTACACTTGGCCTTAGCCAGAACCCGTGCACCCTCCAGCTCTCTTCTCTACTTTCCACAGTGTTCATCTGCAGTTTCATGGTGGCTGCCCCCATCTTCGGCTACCTGGGTGACCGCTTCAACAGGAAGGTGATCCTCAGCTGTGGCATCTTCTTCTGGTCAGCCGTCACCTTCTCTAGCTCTTTCATCCCTCAGCAGGTGAGGACCCCCATGGTGCTCCTACTCCCTGTGCCCAGTGTGCAGGTCCCCCTGGGAGTGCTGGTCTCTGTCTTGAAGACTGAGGCCTGCTCCTGAGCTTCAACCCCATGGCAAAGCCATGGCAGGTATCTTTAGGACCAGCCCTGCACACAAGATCTTCTCTGTGTTGACCTGGACTAAGAGGCTTGCAGCCCTGCATGGCAACCTGACTGTCTGAGCAGCCTCTAGGTTGGCAGGATGCCAGGAACAGGGTGGATAAGTCTAGCCTAGGAGTAAGGACCCTGGCTTCCAGTCCTAACATCTCTCTGTTCCCTTGTTGTGCAAACCTAGACTAGTCTCTGACCCTGTGTGTTTCTGGCTCAGTTCGCTCTTTGATGACCAGTCAACTCCTTGAATCCAAGTCCCAGGAAGGCAAGTGTCAATTCCACATCAAGGTATTTTAAGAAATACCCTTGGCTTTCCTGGGTTTGGATATCCCAACTCTGTTGCCCACTCAGCTCTGTGACCTAGTGAAATGTATTTCTCCTCTCTGAGCCTCAGTTTTCCTATTGTTAAAATGGGAATAATCCTACTCCTGCTGGTCTTCTATGAGAAGCAACTGAGTTGATGAATGTCCAGCTGTGGAGCACGGCCAGCATCTAGCAAATCCTCTTTTCTGTTCGTTCTTCCCAAGAAGGCCTGAGTGTGCTCATAAGGGCAGTGAGCTTCTCATGGCTAGGAGTAGTCAGCTATGTGATATGTGGAGAGCGAGGGAGGAAGGACCAATATCTGTCCTCAAGAGCTTTCAGTTCTGTCCTCGAGAGACGGGGATGGGAGGTTATGACAGGACCTTCACGCTCACAACCTTCAAGATGCACAAAGTGCTGGACACTGAAGAGGAACTGGCCTCCTGGGTTCCATGGGCTCCAGGAAGACTTCCTGGAGGAGGTGGCACATGAGTCTAGCAGCCAGGACTGGGAAGATAGGACTTACGGTGAAGATGGCACAGGCAGGGGGCCATACCCAAAGAAGAAAGGTTAGGGGACTGTGTTGGGAGGAAGAAAAGGGTATCATGGCTGGAAAAGAAGGTTGGCCTTGAGTGCCAGGCTTAAGGCCCAGGCCTTCCTCTGACGGCATGCTGAACCGTAACACAGACAGGGAGGGGCTGGATGCTTGCTGGTAGACTAAGACAGGTCTGCCGGAGCTGGCTTTGCTTCGGGAGGTGGGTCAGGCCCAAGGCAATTGCAGGCCCAGTGCAGGGGAAGCCTAGCGGTCACTATAGAAACAAAGACCAACCCAGGAGCCTTCAGAGCCCTCTGAGCCTTGCCCTGCCCCTGGCTGGGCCCCTGGGGATGCTTCTGGGCCTTGATGCCCTCTGGGTAGGGGGTAAGAGATTTGTGAGAGGCAAAGAGAGAGACAGACAGATCACTTTCAGTTTGCTTTGTAAACTCATTGTGATCACCATCCAAGTCCCATAGGGACTTTGGTGTGTGAGGGGGGGGGATGTTGACAATGTGATTTTAAAGTTAATTTGGCAGAGAAAATGCTTCAAACAGCCAAGAACAATGTGAAAAATAACAATGAATGAGGTTTGCCCTATCAGTTGTCAAAACAATGGCCATTCTGGTTTAAGCAGCCAAGGGCCAGACTAAAGCAATGATTGATCCATGCAGCAAAGCCCCGGAGAGTGAGGAGCCAATGCTGGCTAAGAGCATATCTCTCCAGTGGCCCCAGGGAAAAGAGATGACCCACCATGACTGAAAATCAATTGTGGTACTATGTCAACCGGGATGCAGAGTAAATCCAAATGGGGAAGTGAAAGCCAAAGCTGAGAAACCTAAACTATAAACCAACAAGAAAAAGATGACCAGTGCTAGGAAATAAACAAAGGGTTGTCGATGCATTCCAGAGCATGGCCAATGGCCAATGAATGGAGGAAGAGATGCCTCAGCCTCCAGAGGAATCAGAGAAATGCAACGCAAAACAACAGAGATACCATTTCACACCCATCAGATAGGCAACAATTAAAAAGGCTGACAATACCAAGTGTTAGTACAGCTGTGGGGATCCCAGACTCCCGGCTGTTGGCGGGAGTGTAAATTGGTGGAGACTCTTTGGAGATCAGAATGGCAAGATACTGTAAATTCCTGCCAGTCCCTGCATGGCCCAGCTTCTGTCTGGAGGGACAGAGCCAAGAAAAACTCCAGTGTGTGGACAAACACGTGTGAGGACGCTCAGGGAATAACTCTGGGGGTGCGAGGGAGGCTGGGAAAATGGCTCAGTGGTCAAGAGTACTTACTGCTCTTCCAGAGGACCCAACTTCGGTTCCCAGCTCTCAACCACCTATGACTCCAGCTCCAGGGGATCTAACTTCCTCTGCTGGCCTCTGGCACTGTATACACACACACACACACCCCACACAAACACACATGTGTGCACATAGCTAGAAATAAATCTTAAAAACAAAAGAGTGAAAGAAAGGCTGGAAAGATGGTTCAGCAGATAAGAGTGCTTACTGTACAAGCATGAGACAGAGCTAGATCCCCAGCAACCCGTGTAAACGCCAAGTGTGGTGGTGTGCTCCTGTAACCCCGGGGCTGGGGGATACTGGGGGTTCCCTGACCAATCATAGCTAAATTGGTGGGCTCCAGGTTCAGTGAAAGACCCTGTTCAAAAAGTAAGATGGACAACAATAATAGAGGCAGACACCCAATATCCACTCCTGGCCTCTACGTGTACCTGCACACACTCATGAACACACTTCTTTTCTTGATGTCCATTGATGTTTTGCCTGTATGCATGTCTGTGTAAGAGTGTTGGATCCCTTAGAATAGGAGATAGAGACAGTTATGAGCTGCCGTGTAGGTTCTGGGAATTGAAGCCTCTAGAAGAGCAGCCAATGCACTTAACCACTATGCCATCTTGCCAGCTCCCATGCACACACTTCTTATGTCACACATACAAAGAAAAGGAAGGAAGGAAGGAAGGAAGGAAGGAAGGAAGGAAGGAAGGAAGGGGAAGGAAATGAGTCAAATGACCACCACGGGGCCCCGTGCAGATACTCAGGGTGTATCCATACTGAGTGGCCAGTGGAAGAATGAACTTGGTCAATGCCAATCATCATGCATATATCTCAAACAGTATATCACAGCCCCTTTCTGTGCATTTGTTGCAGGCACAGAGAAGACAGTTAGTGCTATTCCTTGGTACTTAGATGTACAACATAGGGCAGAGACAGCATCAAGCTGGCAGGCCCCTGCGAGGGGTGGGGAGAGGGGAGAGAGTGCTCAGCATACTAGAGTGCTGAGAAAGATTGATGTCTCTCAAAATTGTTTCAAACATGAAACAGAAGAGGGTGTTTTTATACTTTGGGACTGGAGTAGACTTTCTTGAAAAAGGCATGAAGGAAAAAAAAAAAATCAAGATTCAACAGCATCAAATTAGACACCGGGAAGGCTGTGAATGGCGAAATTGGGCAAACAGAGGAAAGAGAGAAAGCTGTGATCGGTGGTGACACAGATGACAAAGGTTCTAGCCTTGGATGTAGAAAAAACTAAAATAAATCAATACAAAAAAGACAAGACAACCCAACTGAAGAATAGGCAAAGGCTGTGGGCAGTTGACCTGCAGGAAAAGAAACACCAGGACCTAGGGAGAGTGAGACCAGGTCAAGGCAGAGGGTCCGCAGCCCCCAGCAGAGACAGGTGGGGGCCGGAGAGGTGGCGGGAGATGGCTGGAGAGAGACACCAGGAACACAGGGGAGGGCTGGATGGAGGCAATACTGGCCGGATGGGTGGTATGGGTGGAGCAGGGAAACCATGGCCAGGCTGGGTTGTAAGGCCTTGGCAGCTGGGGGCCAGAGGAGGGCAGGTCCACATCAAAGGGGTTGTGTCACTGGCAGCTGGTATGACTACATCTTTCCCCCATTAATGGCCTTTGATGTGTACATTGGGGAGGGGCTCTGAGCCCACTAGGCTGCTGTGCCCACTCCTCTCACACACTGGGTCCTCAGTCGGCCAGGTTTGGTTCAACCTCCATGTTTAGGGGAGGGGCACAGAGCAAAAGTGACTTTTGGATCCTCAAGTGGGGCCAGAGTTGCAAAGATGCCCAAGTGGACACAGCCTGTAGTGCTTCTAGGGACCCAGAGCCCTGTCTTCTCCCAAACTGTAAATGCTCAGTCCTGGTCAGATCCATCATTTTGAGGAGTATCCTAGAGCCCTGTGTGACCTGTGGCTGCAGTCACTGGGTCACTGCTGAGGCTAGTCCTGGGCTCCATCCTTTTCCCTGGCTCCTGGACCATGCCAGGGCTGAGGTGTAATAGGATAGGAATGAGCAGACTTGGCAATGTCTGGTCCCCCAGCATCCTCTGTCCTCCTTCACAGTACTTCTGGCTGCTGGTCCTGTCCCGAGGGCTAGTAGGTATCGGTGAAGCCAGCTACTCCACCATTGCGCCCACCATCATCGGCGACTTGTTTACCAAGAATACACGCACACTTATGCTGTCAGTCTTCTATTTTGCCATCCCACTGGGCAGGTAAGTGTGGATTTGTGAGAAAAGCACCAAGGTCTCCTTGAATTCACCAACTCGGAGTTAAGCAGACATGGAGGCAAGCAGCTGTAGAGGACTCCTGGGCCTGTTCTTCCACAGGCTAGCTGGGTGGAAGGCAAGGAAGGACTTGCCATTCAGCCCCGCTGCTCGGTCTGACCTGTGTCTGTCTCCTCTGCAGCGGCCTAGGCTACATCACAGGTTCCAGCGTGAAGCAGGCAGCTGGAGACTGGCACTGGGCCCTGCGGGTAAGGTCTAAGTTCTCTGCTGTTTAGGCTCCGCATTCCAGCCTTTGCCTCCGGAGAGTTGCTTAGCCCTGAGGCCAGGCTTTGACCTCCCTAGCCTGGTCCTCCCTCACTAGCCTGGGCTCTGAGGTCTTGTCCCTCTAAATCAGTACAGGTTGAAGTATCAAGGGAATTAGACAGTCCTGTCCCCCACAGGGCCTTAGTCCAAGATTGGAACCCTCCCCCAGCCTTGGGAGTCCCACATGGAGAGGATGAGGATTCTCTCACCGTGTCAGGAAATTCCAGGTCCACAGCACAGCTTCCTGCTTCTAGCCCTGGCTCTGTTCTAGGGCGAGGTTTGGACAGGACCTCTGTGTGCGGGTCTGGAGCCACTTCCTGTTCTGTTGGAGGGTTGGGGCAAGTCACCAGGGCCCCAGGACAGTGCAATCGGAGGAAACAGAGATCCCCCATCTCTCAGAGGAGCGGAAGCTCAAGACAAAGTGTTTTTTCCTCAAAAGCAGGAAGGAAGCAGCCACCGTGGAATTTCTTGGTGGAGAGGGGGGAGAGCCATGGGGGAGGTTGCATGCAAAAGAGCTCCCCATCCACACCTCCCAGGACTAGGGGAGGCAAGCCCCCCTTTTCTCCTGGGCTGGTGTTTAGGATCCAGGTTGCTAAGATGTTCATTTCTGTGTAGACAGAGGCCTGGAGCCTTGGGGATTCCATTCTTACCATGAGGCCGGACACAAGGAAGACATAAAGCCCTGTAAACAATAGGCCACCCATCTGGCCAGTCCCTCCCCAATGTCCATATCTGAGGGACACACCTTGGATCATTCCTAACCTCAGGGCTTAGGCAAGTTGGTATATGGCTGTCTACCCCCAGGAATGAACTCTTCCACTCAAAGACATCATTCTCTATGCTTTTCATCTACCCGTCGTTCTTTCCTCATTCATCTACCCATGCATCCACCCACCCACCAATCCATTTACCCACTCACCCACCCATTCACCTACTTGTCCATCCACACATGATGCATCTATCTATGCATCTGCTTGTTCTCTCAGCTGTTCTTCCCCCATCTGTTTAGCCGACTCTCCCTCACTTTCCTCCTTCCTTCCTTCTCTCTCTTCCTTTGTCCTTCCCTCCCTGAAGTCTACCAATCTTCCTTGAACTCACTTTCCTGTCCTGCCTTTGGTCTGGACTATCCACTTTGAGCCCCCCAACCCTCCCCGACCTCATCTCCAGTGGCTTTGCTCAGCCTTTCTGTTACTCGGCTGGTCAAATATTAGCCCGGGAAAAGGGGCTTGGAGCCCAGATAAGGAGCAGTTGCCTGGGACCTCCTGTGGAGCACAGACAGAGTCAATTTGGCGTTCAAAGTTCACATTTCCTGTCTTACCAGGTATCCCCTGTCCTGGGCATGATCACAGGAACGCTCATCCTCATCCTGGTTCCAGCCACTAAGAGAGGCCATGCTGATCAACTTGGGGGGCAGCTCAAAGCACGGACCTCATGGCTCCGAGACATGAAAGCCCTGATCCGAAAGTGAGTGCTACTGTGCAAGGTATGGTAGGAGGAGGAGGCTTGGCCCCACATGGCCCACCCCAACTAGCCTACCTATCTCACAGCCTGTAGTGCTGAATGACATTTTGGCCTGAGTGTTTATTGTTCCTGAATCCTGAACCTTCACCTGGGCCTGTGAAAGAGCATTTCTGTTTGTGTGACGGGGGCGGTGGCAGGCAGCTGGCTGTCATAGGCTTACCTCCTGGACCCTGGTGTGAGGGCTGCCTGCTGCACCAGCTCAGTGTCCGTCCCTGGCCTCTCTGCAGCCGGAGTTACGTCTTCTCCTCCCTGGCTACGTCTGCCGTGTCCTTTGCCACAGGGGCCCTGGGCATGTGGATTCCCCTCTATCTGCACCGCGCTCAAGTTGTGCAAAAGACAGCAGAGACCTGCAACAGCCCACCCTGCGGGGCCAAAGACAGGTAAAGCCTTGCTGTGAGGGGCTGGATGCTTCTGTCTCAACCATGGCCTTGCTCAAATCACTGTCCTTTGTCCCCACAGCCTCATCTTTGGGGCCATTACCTGCTTTACTGGCTTTCTGGGCGTGGTCACAGGTGCAGGAGTCACTCGATGGTGCCGCCTGCGGACTCAGCGTGCTGACCCACTAGTGTGTGCTGTGGGCATGCTGGGCTCTGCCATCTTCATCTGCCTCATCTTCGTGGCTGCCAAGACCAGCATTGTGGGCGCTTACGTGAGTCCATGGGAAGTTGGGAGAGATTGGCTAGAGATGCAGTCTGACTGTCTCCATAGGGAGGGTCCCATGTGCCCCTCATGGTTGCTTTCTTCTCTATGAATAGATCTGCATCTTTGTTGGGGAGACACTGCTGTTTTCTAACTGGGCCATCACTGCAGACATCCTCATGGTAAGCCAGGAAGGCCACAGTCACCTTGTGCTGACTGCCCCAGGCTTTGAATTTCATTGGGGTAGCTTGGGAGGGTAGGTCAAGAGTAAGTAGCACTTTTTGGTGGGAGAGGTGAACCCACAGGTAGGGAGGGGATCAGAGATATATTGGGGTCAGATCTGGGAGGGGCCTGGGAACAGGGTTAAGCAGGTAGATGTTGGGGTGCAGAGGCAGGGTTGTCTCCACTCTCAGGTTTGTGGCTAGGAGGCTGGTGGTACCAGGCTGGCTCTGAGGTGGTGCTGCCTGCCAGCACTCCTCCCCCAGGAGTTGAGCGTCCTTGCATTCTGCCTTGCCAGCTCAGGCTGGGTCCCAGGCGTGCCTGCTGAGTGCCTGCGGCTGGCTGGACAGACAGAGGCTGTCTTCACTGGGCCAACAATGGCTTCCAGACCAGCAGGCCAGGGACAAAGGGCTGTCTGAGCAGCCTGCTCAGGCTTGTGTTCCTGGGTGGGGACAGGAGGAACAGGGGAGGGGCTGTGGGCCGAGTGACTTGGAGCTCTGAGTGAAGTGGGGGCAGGGGTGGCAGGAGTGAGTGTGACTCCTGCCCTTGGTCCTTGGGGGACCACTAGATCAAGGTCGGAAGACTACAGAGGCCTGGATATATGGGGCAGGAGAATAAATAGCCTCTGGGTGCTTAGGGGCTGGTGCTCAGGTCAGGAGGCCAGAGTCTGGGGGCCTCTGTAGTGCCTCCATTTCAGGAAGCTTGCCTTGCTCTACCCTATGCTTTCCAACATACCCGTGTCCCCCACTAGTACCCATCCATTCACTGTGTAGAGGTGGCGGGAAGACGCAGCTAAGTGCTCAACAAGGGGCTGGACCAGAACAAGGGCAGGGATGGGTCACTACATAACCCCTGAATGAAGAGGGTGGCAAGTCTGAATCTTTGTGCTGGGCAGCACCCCCTCCCTTGACAACCTACCTTCCCTAAGCAGTCCCTGAGATCTGTTGGCAGAGTCTGGGTCCCAGGGAAATCATGTCCCAGTTTTATTAAGAGTCCTAGCTAAGTGAGTAATTAGTTCTGGAAATGGGGCCATGCAATCTCCTTGGATCCAGATCCCTCCCTGTCTCCTCACCACCATCAGGGTACTTTGCGGAGGCTGGCTGCTCCCACTGTCCACGGTGTCAGGGGACAGTGCAAGAAGCTGGAGTTCAGGGCAGGGGGCACCTGGTACTGGGTGTCCTAGTCTCTCCTATCTGTCTTAAAGTGGGGTCAGGCCCGTTCTGTCTAGTTCCAGACAACCTGGGACCCAGTGGTTCTTAGCCTTCAGTGTCGGGGTTCTTGAGTTCAAGTAGAGGCTCTTTGAGGTAGGGTTCTAGTTCATTACCTCTCCACCTCAGCCAACCTCGGCCCGGCTCCTCATGGAAAGGAACCGAGACAGGTGTTTAGCTAGGAAAGGGAGGGCAGGAAGCCTAGGAGGCCA
This sequence comes from Cricetomys ansorgei, assembly GCA_026225945.1. NCBI lineage: Eukaryota > Metazoa > Chordata > Mammalia > Rodentia > Nesomyidae > Cricetomys > Cricetomys ansorgei. The sequence continues at coordinate 1,322,212 of JAMJFZ010001899.1, forward strand.
GAATCCTCCAGGGTTGCACAACTCCACATGTGATCCCTCAAAAATGAGGGTTCTCTCCAGAAGCATAGCAAGTTGAGGTCAGCCTGGGTTAAGCAGGAAGGCTCTTTAAAAAAGAAAGGAAGAAAAGAAAAAGTGTCTCTGGGCCTTTTAGCTCGGCTCCCCATGCTCTAAGAGCTCTGGCCTGAAGACCTGTGCCTACTGGTAGCCAAATTGTGCTCCATGACTGAATGTGGTGGGGACAAAGGTGAGATTCCCATCTCGAAGGATGAGGTCTAGGGCCTGTCAGAGCCTTCTTCAGGATGCTGGGTTCTGAAGCTGCGTGTGGGTGCTGCAAGGCTCCAGATAGGAGGGGCAGATGGAAAGGAGAAGGGGCCCACAGAGCTGACAAAAAGCAACCACGCCCACATGGTAGGCAAGGAAGTAGAGGGCTCGGTGTGAAGGGTGAGGCCTCCAGGGCAGGAAGCTAAGGCCCTGGAGCTTCAGAGGTGTCATAGTCACAGGATGAGCCTAGTACATGGCCCTGGCCTTCTGGCACTGACCTGCCCCTTTCTCCTGCAGTATGTGGTCATCCCCACCAGACGAGCCACTGCTGTGGCATTGCAGAGCTTCACCTCCCATCTGCTGGGGGACGCTGGAAGCCCCTACCTCATTGGCTTTGTGAGTGGCTGAGGGTGGGGCTTGCCTGGGGTGGGGCACAGAAACTAGTCCTGTCCTGACACCTGCACCCCGATCCCCACAGATCTCGGACCTGATCCGTCAGAGCACCAAGGACTCCCCGCTCTGGGAGTTTCTGAGCCTGGGCTATGCCCTCATGCTGTGCCCTTTTGTTGTGGTCCTGGGTGGAATGTTCTTCCTTGCCACTGCTCTCTTCTTCCTCAGCGACCGTGCCAAGGCTGAGCAGCAGTGAGTAGGGTGGGGGTGGGCGTGCTGTGAAGCGGGGACTGTGACAACTCTTTTACCCTGGGGTAGAAGGGACAGTGTGTTACTTTGTACCCTTAGGGCTAGGTGACCTACTGGAGGCCAGGGCCAACTCTATCACACTTGGTCTTCCCATGCCCCAGCCAGCATGTGGTTGGCTCAGCACGCAGTGGTCCAGGCTGCAGATGCCAGGCCTTTTTGTGGTAGCTCTAGACATGGGTTTTCCTTCTGGAGTTAACAGGGTTTTAAAGCTGGGAGCCCCATCCCCTTCTCCTCTCATTTTCTGACTTCTTTCTCCTCTTTTCTCTATTCCTTTCTCTCTCCTCTCCCCACCCCTGGGCTTTCCCACCTCCCCCTGGGGCTGACGAGGTCCCTGCCCAGCGCCTCCGGTCTACCGGCCCCAGTGATGCGATGTGCCAGAGCCGTGCCTGGGCCCAGTCACCGCTGATGTGCCATCCTGACCCCCGCCCGTCTCTCCCTCAGGGTGAACCAGCTGATGATGCCGCCTGCATCCGTGAAAGTCTGAGGTGGTGAGTGCAGGCCAGGAAGCCCCTGTGGGAGGAGTGGCCTTGAAGGGGCAGGGAGCAAAACACCTTCCAAAACATCTCCTCCCTAAGCATACCCCCTGGCTTGGGTCTGCCCTCTCCCCTCTGAAATGTTGACATGGAATCAGTGGATTTGTAGGAGCTGGCTGCTTCCAGTAAATCAGTTCCCCCACTTCCCTAGAAAGGCTGGGAGCATAGGTCAACCCTGGAACTTGCCAAGAACTCCTGCTCTCCTTCTAAATCCTCCTAGATGTGTCAGGGTGTGACTCCCACCCTGACCTTATCAGTGGCCTAGCTCTTGGAAGCTAAAGCTTCCTGGCAATGTAAAACCAGGATCGTAGCCCCAAACCCATGGTGAAAGCTAAGGAAGCCAGTTTTGGAACAGTTCCCAGTGCTCCACCCCTCACCAGACACCCTCCCCACAGGTGCCGCTGGGACAGCAGTGAACTGCAGCTTAGATTGGGAGAGGTCCTCCAGAATCCTGGGCCTGCAGGGCTGTCCCAAAGCTTTCTGTGTGACTCACAGCTGGGTACTCACCCTCTTTGGCCCAGGATTGAGTGGCCCTATCTCCAAGAAGAAGCTGCATCCCCAGTTAACCTGGAGGACTGTGTGTGCTGGAGCCACTCAGTTGGACACAATTCCAGCCCTGGTTGGGGGCTGAAGGGCCAAGAGAGAAGCCAGCCTGCAGTGGATATTTGGAGAGAGCCTGGCCCACCCTTAGCTCATGTGATGTTGAGGGAGCCCCTCTCCTCCCTAGACCGAGAGGCCAAGGAGCTGGAGCTTCCTCCATTGCGTGCCATGCAAGGCACCCTCCACAGCTATGAAGAAACAGGTCCTAGGCTGTACACAGAAGACATGGCCCCTGTCTCAAGACCTCAGTTCCGGTTCTGAGGTTCTTCAAAGGCTCTGGTGTACGGGACCATTTCCCCACTCTTAGGCTCTCCACTCTTGGGGACATCAGATTCAGCCTGGCATATGGAGCTGGGTACCTACTGCTGGGTGTTCCCTGGCTGGGGCAGTCACTGTGGAGGATACATCTCTGCTTTCTTCAGCTGGTTCTTTGCCTGGAGGTTTTTTCCCAGGTGGGACCAACCTCTTAGGAAGCTGCAGCACTAGGGGTGAAGACCCTGGCAGCAGGCAGCTATCTTCTACCTGCACCAGGGAATGAGACCTTGAGAACCTACTTCCTCACCCCCCATATCCATCCCCTAACTCCTGCAGTCCCAGAGAAGCCATTCCCTCCTACAGGCTGACCAGAGCACTTTCCAATGAGGAGTCAGATTCGGATTTGGCTGCAGGCCTTACCAAGCAGCTGTCCACACTGCTTCATGGCCTAGAGTATGAAACTGCTGAAGATTGCCCACCAGTGCCTGTACCATATAACTGACTCTCCTGGGGCAGGTCTTCTTGATCCAGCCTTTGATCACCCTATTCCCACACACATACAACCCCTCACCCCCTGCAGCCACCTTAGTCACCCCTGGGCACTTACCCCAGCTTTACACTCCTTGCACGTTGTGACCAAGGTGGTTCTGGTCCTGGAATACTACTGTAACCTACAGGAAACTTCCAGAACCAGCTTGGACAACAGTCCCTGTGGCCGTCCCCCACTTGCTGGCTGTGGCTTCAGTGGTGTTAGTTAGTGGTACCCATCCCGCCAAGCTCTGGGGCACCTTGTGGGTTTGGATGTGGGTGGACAGAGGGTGCTATCCCTTAAGACCAGCTGGATCCCACCCTAACTCCAGTAGGGGCCCCAGCGATGTTTTCTTGTTGTACAAGAACCAGGTCCAGTGTTGCCTCCTCTTCCTTCCGGAAGCCAAACCGCTCCTTTATTTTTTAGAGCTGCTGATTGTGAATCTCAGAGTCTTAAGAGAGAAGCCAAATATATATTCCTCTTGTAAATGAAGAAATAAACCTATTTAAATGTTTTGGTGGCTCTCCAGTGGAACAGCCTGGGCAGGACTGAGTACCTATTCCAGACCTTGGCCACAAAGGTAGGGCCAGGCCTGCAGTAGACGGACCCTACCTCCTGGAAGACTGGTAACAGACCCACTCCCCAAAGTCAAGAGACTGGTGTCATATACCATGGCTTGTTTATTAAAATATTGGTGAAAAAATAGGAGTCTCTAGGGCTGCTGAAGGCAGGGGAGAACAGACCACACCACACTCAAGGCGTCTGCACCTTCTTCCTAGCCACTTTCCTCTTCTTGACTCCACTCTGTAACAGGCTGGGGCTTCTGCTAAGCAGAGACAGCCTTGCCCTTTTTCGTGGCAGGGCAGAGTGGGGGGACTTTCTTAAGACCTCCTTTGTGGGAAGAGCCTTCTGATGCTTTTTGTCTTCAGGCTCTACTGGGGACACAGGAGTGGCTCCATTCACCTGTGACAGCTTCTCTTTTTTCTTCTGTAGTTTTGGGGTCTTGGCAGGGGTGCTGGGGCTTAGGGTGGGGTTGTTGGGAGCTGGACTCTTGGCGACAGGTGTCCCATTTACCTGGGACGGGGTGTTGGCCTTCTTCGCCCTCTTCCTCTTCTTCTTGCCTGTGCTGGGGGGCTGGTCTTTACCAGTGGCAGCAGGTGTGGCACCCTCTATCACTACATCCTGCCTGGATGCAGCATCCTCTGGTGTGGGGTTCTCAGACTTAAACTTCTTTCGCTTCTTGGTCTCTGGCAAGAACCCCTTTTTCTTCCTCTTCATGCTAATGGGGCTCTGGGAGTCACTGGGAACATCCTTGGCATTCTTCTTCTCCAACTTGGGACGCCTGTGGAGGAAGGAGTAACAAATGAAGAGTACAAAGAGAAGCACTGGTGGGAGGTCTTCTTAGCCCCATTCCCAGGGTGTGGGTCCCTCTCCCAGAACATACTGGACTCCTAGCATCTTCATGGCCTGCCAGTAGAGGTCGTAGAGGCGGTTGGAGCCAGAGGAGTGATTCCCCTGCTGTAGGTTTTGCTGTAGCCTCTGCTGCTTACTCTGCAGCATCCCCAAAAGAACAGTGAGGTCCACAGACAGCTTCTGCAGAGGAAAGGCAGCGGTGATAACAGGGCCTCTCACCAGCTTTTGGGACTTCCCACCTGATCATGGGTCCTTGGCCACTCCTGTCTCTCATTCACTAGTCTCTGTTGTGGAGGAAACAAGAGCCCGTAGCATCATTTCCCTTCCAGAGTCAGAGGCCTGAGTTTGCCTTTTCAGCTCCTCGGTCCTGTAGGGGTGGTCCCAGACAAGGGAACCCAGATACCCATCCTGACATCCACTTTCAGTGGCATCCTAGCTCTCTACCCTGATGGTCCACAAGTAACTCTTACCCCTCCCTGATCTTTTATTCTGAGCCTGGAAACCTAGCCTCCTTTCAAACTGCTGGCCTGCACACATCTCTAGCTCTTTTATCACTAAATCTCACTTCTCAGTTTTTTCTGGTGAATGGTAACACAGCCCATTCCCAATCTGCCAGGTGCAGGTGTGGCCCTCTCCCTTCTGAGGTCAATCACTTCTATCAACACAGTAACACTATAATCTTTTAAAAGGTCAGATTCTTCCCCTTGGAACTTTCTGCGTGTGACTCCTAGGCCACACAGTCCTGTCTGGTGATCATTCTCCTGTGAGGACTACTGCCAGAACCCTAGGTGCTGATTCTTGGGCAGCCAGATGCCTTACCTCCTGATTGATTGTCTTGAAGAGAGTGTTCAGCAGCTCCAAGGTAGACAGCTCCCTCTGGTGCTCCCCCTTGCTCTGTGCCTCACCAAGAGTCTGCAGGGTCTATGGAGGAAGGCCAACACTGATGAATTCCTGAGGCCTTTCTACCTCCTATACATAACAGTGGCCCAGAGGGAGAAAATGTTTCTGGGGACTAGCTAGACAGCACAATCCATCTGGAACCTCAAGTTCCAAGCAATCTAGTTCCCAGTAACCTGGGAGTTCATGGGTAGGAGCTATTACCTGGGTGACCTTTGCCAAGACTTGGCCAATCAGCTGCTCCCACTCAGGGTCCTCAAAACATACTCTCAGCTCCCGTGCAGACAGGGTCTTCTGGAGCAACAGGCATGCCAGGGCCTGCATCAAGAACATAGTCAGCAGGAGCTCCAGCATGCACGGCCAAGGCTCTTGAACCAACACAGGCTTATGAGGCTGCCTGTGCTGGGCCTTACAACCATCTCATCTTATATGGGAAAAGGCCTGCTGAGGTCTAGAAAGGCAGTGGTCCCAACTGGATAGAAGCAAGATTCCATGCTGGGATAATTCCTGGCACTTATTGACTGAATGCTATGGCCTTCTAGCCTGCCTTAACAGCCCTAAGCAGACAAGGGGAGCCTTCTCGTGCAGGCTGGAGATGAGGGCTCAGCAGTGCTGGAGGCCTTGGGCCAGGCCACCAGGTTCCTTCAGCTCCTCTGTGCCTGCCATGAATATACCCAAGGTCAGTGAAGCAGCCTCTTAGGCCTCAGGAGAAGGCTGCGCAGGTGATTCAGACAGACACTCACCTGATGGCGGGGCCTGGATGGGCCAGCCACATGTTTGACCAGGATAGGGATCAGGTTCTTACAGATCACCTAGGGATTGGGGAAGGACAGGGACGATTAGTTGGGGACTGGGCCAGGAGGGTCCCCAAGGGGCAGGATGACTCCAGCACTTACTGGATATCGGGAGAAGAGGCTGAGGAACATGGGGGCAGTGAGCGGGCTGTTACGCTTGGTCAGAAGAGATTCCAGTGCTGCAGAGTACACCCGGGTAGCGAAGTCCAAGTCCAAGCAGTTAGCAGTCTGGACCTGGTGAGAGAGCTGAGGTGAGATAGGGAGCAAACAGAAAGCCAAGGATGAGTCCTGGTCAAGGGCCGGCCTTAAGCTCTCACTGGAAACTGAGTGTGCTGGTTCGACTCACCTCTGGGTCCTCGGACTCAGGCTTCCTGTCAGCTTTCTGTAGCTTCTGACCATCTTGGTGGTGCCTTTTACTGATGTTGCCCTTGAGGACTCGCAGCAGGTACAGAGAGGCATTGAAGTAGTAAAGGGCGACAGAGGCATCAGCCTGACTGCCAGCCTGCTGCACAAGCCGCTCCACCTGAGCATGCAGAGCCTCTGCACAGGGCCCCACCTCGTGGCAGTAGTGACGGGCACGGCACAGATGGTGCCTGTGGGTGGGCGGGGCAAAGCTGGTCAGAAGGTACTCTCCCTTGTTCTGCCACCCACAGCAAGAAGAGCAGCCTTAAGTCCCATTGCATAGGTTAGGAACCTTACTTAGAGATGGACAGGGACCTGATCTGGGGGCTGAGCACCTCTGACCTGGCCCACCTCTCCTGTCTGTATCTATCTTGTTGGAACAGTGGTCTCAGCTCTCTGTAAAGCAAAGCTCTATGTGCTCGGGGATAGGGGCAGAGCGGGGACAGTGTCTGAACAGGTAGCATGATCTGGACTGACTGACAGGGTTACGTGAGCTAACGCTACCCTCTTGACAGAATTCCATTGTAGCACTGATGGCTACAGGAGCTTCAGGAGCCCTGCCCTTATGCACAGGGAACACAAAGCATGAGGAAAATGGAAAGATGAATCTAGGGCTATGTTAGCCAGAGGCACATGCACTCACATGAAGATGCGGGCCGTCTTGTGCAAGAGGTCCTGCTCCTGCTTGGTGGAGCCATTGCTGCGCATACTGTGCTTGATGATGCTCAGCAGTGGCTCAAGTAGTTCTAGGATCAGGGGGTGCTCAGGCTGCTTGGTCACCAGCACCTCAATCAGGTCCAGAACCTGCAGCCAGAAGGCTGGGAGTCAGCCCATGCAGGAGCACAGAGGGAGGCAGGAGCAGCTCAGGGCGCCTGGCTGACACTTGAAGGCTCACCCGGATCTGGAAGTCCCGTCGGAGCTTCTTCTCCTTCTGCACCTTGTTCTTCTCCTCTTGCCGGGCCTTGCTGCGCAGCTTCTGCTCTGCAAACAGGCTGGCCAGGTTTTCATCCAGGGCCATCATGGCCTCATCTCCAAGCTCTTCCTCCTCACTGTCCACTCCGCCCTGAGGCACAGAAGCACAGCCATCAGCCTGGCCTTAGGTGGGCAAACCCCCTCCTCCCCCTTGGCTCCTGCTCACCAGTGCATTCCCAGCTTGCAACACTTCCATCAGCTGCTGACGGAAGCCTGGGTCCACATCCTTATCCCGGTCCTCCTCTTCACTCTCTTCCCCGTCCTCGCTATCTACGTCACTCTCTGAATCTTTATCGTCCTCATTATCTGAGTCTTCAGCCTATGGGTGAAGCAGGTACACCTTAATGACACCGCATTACGTATCTCCAGCCACCCACCCCACCTTCACCTCAGTGATAAGTACCTCCTCATGCTTCAGGTGCTTCTCACTGGTATCATCAGTAACTACCACAGCGTCATCCTCATCCTCATTTGTCTCAGGGTTGAGCACCTGAAAAGTTCCAGACCACAATGCACTTGCTGCCCTTACTGCCTACCCTCCTTAGGTCATTCCTCCAGCCTATCTTGGTCAAAGGCCTCCACAACCCCAGGGAGGAAAATGGAGGAGAGTCTTCTGACCAGCCCTTGGGGATGGCCCGGACAGGGTGGCATGTAGAACTTTGATGGCATAATAGAAGATGGGAAGAAGTCATACACTCCCACTACATCTCAGTGGACCCATCTTATAATCTATTTTCCCAAGGCCCCAACTCACAGCCAGGATTAGCTGCAGACCACGCTGGGTAAGGTGGGGACAGACATGGCTGAACACATTCCGGACCACCTGACGTATCAAGTTGCTGGGTTGAGCCATCAGGGACAGCAAGATCTCCACCATCACCTCCACCCACACTGGCTCCTGGGAGGCTTCAAGTGGGAAAGCAGATCTAGGTTAAGCAGGATTCAAGATAGCCTGGTTTCCCAGTCTGCCCCAGGAACAATGATGTACCTTTGGCCCTAGAGCGTGATCGACGGGGATTCTGCTCCATACTTTTCTTGATGCAGGCCTGGATGTCACCAAGAACATCACAGCTCTCTGCAGGGGACTGTAAGCAAGACAAAGCAAAAGTCAGAATCTTTAGGTATGCCAGGCGCTGGTCTATCCTGGCCAGTCCCTCTTGCCATTGAGAATGGGCACCTCAGGGCTGCCCCAGAGTCTTTTCACACCTTGTATATAGTCATGAGCCCAAGTTCCCCATAAGTCAAGGCTGACAAGTACACTCATAGCCACAAGACCAGCAAATGCCAACCCCACAATGCTGAGCTATCCTTGAATCCCCAGCTTTAGATACAGACTTGAAAGCCATTACTTTTAATTAAATTTAAATGCATCTTGCTGGGGATAAACCTGGGCTCTCAGAAAATAGTCTTTTGCCTAACTAATAATACTACGGGCAGAGAGGCAGGAGTCCATTGGCTGGCAGTCTCTAGCTCCCCAGTTTGAGAACTGGCAAGTGCCTGTCCTCTGGGTTGTACCTTTCCCCCAAGGGTTTGATAAACATGAACTGTAGTTTCTTCTGTAAATGAAATTCAGAGATGCAGGTGTCTGGGACTATGCACCTGAAAACCACAGGCTTGTTGCTTAAACTAGGCCTGCTATCAAGCATCAGAAGCAAATCCTACAGCCCAGTGGCCAAAATATCCCCAGGCCACTTAAGACCTGAAGCAGCCTTGATAAGAGAGCCTCACGGGTGTAGTGAGATGACTCAAAGAGGGCAAAGATGCCCACTGTCAAACCTGATAACCTGAGTTTAGTCCCTGGGCCCCATATGTAAGAGAGAACTGACTTCAAGTTGTCCTCTGATCTCCTCCACATGTGTGCTACGACATATAACACCACACAAAATAAATTTCAAAATTAAAACTAAGAGGGGAGATGGGGGAGGGACTGGAAAGAGTGGAGGGAGAGGTCGGGATGGAAGAAAGAAAAACTGAGGGGCCTTCAGAGTTACACATAAAAGCCAGCCCCATTTCTAAATGACTACTAAATGACTAAGTGTCCTGGGTGTCATATTGGCCTCCACCCTGCAGGGGGCAGCACTTTCATTCATACCCATCACCTCCAATAAGTAAATCACATCTAGGAGGGACTGTGGGATTCCCAATCTCAGCCACTGGAGGTGTGGCCCAAGGCAGGCTACTGGTTGGCACCTGGCTAACACAGGGAAGCCCCAGAGAGCTTGCTGGATGGAGTGGGGTTTTTCCCTTTGAGCTGTAACTTTCATGCGGGACTGAGTTGGCTTAGGGAATCCAACTTCAACCTTCATCTTCCATCACCCACACCCAGCCTGCCTTGACCCCCAAGCCTCTGAGTAGAGGAAACCCCATGGTGCCTCAGACCCCAGGCCCCATGTCCCTTTCTCTGCAGACTGCAATACCTTGAAGAGGTGGAGGCCCACCAGAAGCAGCAGGTGCTGGAAGGCAATGGCCCTGGTCTCGGAGGAGCGGGCCTCTAATTCCTTCAGAGTACTCATCATCCTGGAGGCAGGAAGGGGCACATTTGCAGGCCCCACTGGCAGACAGGGTGCCCTCCTCCACCCCTAGAGCCCCATGTCCTCACTGGTCCCAGGCCTGGCGCTGCTGTGTTGTAAAGGGTATCACAATGGTTACATTGCGGCTGTGGTTCAACAACATGTCTGCCAACTGCACTAGGCGGTAAGTCCAGGGCTTCCAACCTTCAGCCACATCTGGTGTCTGCCTGGACTTCACACTGAGGGCCTGCAGCAGGCTGGGTAAGAGAGAGGAAGGGTTCACAATACTGCACCAACACACACACACTGCCCCTCTGGCTACCCTGGGGTTCAGCCCCCAGCCTCTGGACCCACCAGGTTCTCTGACCTTGCTCACGCCTCAGGAAAGGGTAAGTGTCCGTTTCTCCTGAGCTGCCCAGACCTACCTGAAGAAGGAACCTATGACGACACCTCGGGTTCCGTCCTCCAAAGGGAAGGAGAAGTGCTGCTTTGTCTCTGGGATCTGGGGAGTGGCCTTCTTTGTCTTAAAGAAGGAGTGGAACAAGCAAAACCTGGGAACACAACCAGGATTGGCATCTTTCTCAGTTGCACCATGTAAGGGTGACTTCCCAGGGTTGACCCTCTGAACATAGGTAGGTGACCTGAGTTAGAGCAGCAGAACCAGAGCTGCTCATCTGGAGCCAATGGATGCTGGCTGGTGTGGGGCAAAAGGCTTGCCACTACCAATGGACAAAGGCTGCCTATAGAATCCATGGATGAGTCTGAGCTTTGGGGTCCCACAGCTCTACACTTTGTGTCTCTCTCCTCCACAGCCTAGGATACCCCCTACATCCCCTTGTGCCTATTCCCTACTAACAGCTTAACCCGAAGGCTTCTGCCTCCAGGGGCACCCAAACAAGGACCAGGCAAGGGGCCTAGTTCCACGGCCATACCACCCACAGGGAGGCAAAGCCCCTTGCACACCTGGCTATTTGCTCGACCATGGCCTCATCCTTTTCCAGGTGCATATGTTCCACAAGGCTGACCAGGCAGTGGATGATCCATTTCCGGAGCCGGAATACAGATCGTTCAGGCCTGGGATCAAGAGCGGAGGTCTCATAAGTCAAGCATGACAATAAAAACAGGGTGCTTCATTTTGGCAGGACTACCCACATCACACCCCACCACACCCTCCGAACAGCAGTTAGGAACACCAAGGTCACTCTCAAGAGCTAACGTTTCTCCCCTCCCCACTCTGGTTTAAAGCCATGTCACTCGGGGCTTTGGGCCCCTCAATGCTCCCGCCACCTGCCACTCACATATTGAGCGAGTCATCCTGCTTTTTCTTCTGGTTGGCAGTGCTGAAGTCAACCAAGGAGTCCAGGTCAGGCTGGAGGAACATGTCCCGCAACCAGGCCACATAGCTCTGCATGGCCTCAGTACTCAATAACCGTGTGACACGCCAGGAGGTGGGCACGACAGGGAGACCTTGGTTGGTGATGGATGTGAAGGCCACCATCATGGCAAACTGCCGCTCAGGGTTATCCTGGCACCCCTCTAGGAAGGTACCTACACATGTACTTATCTCTGGGATGAACTTGAACAGGTGTTGGGGCTACAAGAGATGAGCATGCATTTGGGTTACTAGTGAGAAGAGGTTGATCTATCTAGGTTTAATCCAGGGCTGGGAAACCCTCCAAGTACACAGCAGGACTGAGCCTAACCTTGCCACAGCTCCATCAAGGCCTCTTTATCTTTGACCCCTCAAATCCCTACACCCCCAGCCCAAGAAGGTCCCCATTCTGTCTCAAAGATGCAGGATGGTTTCCTGGTATGATGTGGCATGAGGGGGAACCAGGTTCAAATCCTTATAGACCAGGATGTGTCATCCTGGAGCTCAAACCAACCATTTTTCGTGCGATTGCTAGCGCTAAGCACCAGGCTACTTGTTTTCGTATGACAACCTGTTGCACTGGGCCCCTGTCAATGTCTTATTGATAACAGGCACATTTAACAAGTACCAGGCACAAAAATGCAGAACCCACTAGGGACAATAATCACTCTCAGTTGACCCCAGCAGAGTGTTCCAAACGGATGACTGGCTGGGCCTGATCACCACTGAACCACATGGGATGATGCCTACCTTAGAAGTAACCATGTGCTCCCCAAAATGACGGATCAGGTCTCCTCGCATCACCATCTGCAGCTGTTCTTCTGATAGCAGGGACAGGGATGCGCTTAGCAGGCGGAAACACATGTAGCTGAAGAAGGTTGGGGCAGAGCCTGGTCAGAGACCCTGTTCTTTCAGGTGGGCTTCAGGACAGGTCTCACCCAGGCTGGAGGGGAGGTTGGTGTGACACATACCTGGATGCCTTGCATGGCTTCTTCAGCAGCCCCTGCTCCAAAACCTCCCTCCAGAACAGTGTGAATTTGTTCTCCTTAAGTGCCAGGCGGAGCAGGTTCAGAGCCACATCAGGCAGCTTCTGCTCCTTCTTTACAGAGTTGGCCACCATCCTCAGTACGTTCACCAGACTATGGAGAGCAGAGGGGACTCAGCATACATTGCCTAGTGGCCTAGAGTACAAGGCACTCCCGGGAGAGCCCACCCAGACTCTCCTCAGACCTGGGAATATTCTCTTCTGAGAAGAGGTCAACTGGGCCCATCAGTGACTCAAGCTTTGCTGGCACCCTCTGCTGAGCCAAGAGGAAGAGCTCCAAGTGCTTAGGGAAGCCGAGGATCACTTTCACATCGCTCTTGAGGACCTTTGGCAGGATCTCCTGGAACGTGGACTCTGGGACCTGGAGTGGGAGCACAGGTGGAGAGGGTGGCTCTCTGAGCACTTTTGTTTCTCCCTCTGGGTCTTGCTCTACCCATGGGCTTTTGATACATCACCAGCCAACCAACTTGCTAAGTATCAGACTCATAAGCAAGTACTGGCTACTCCTACCCCAGCATCCTCTTGGTGGCCACCACATTTAAAATTATCCCTCTTTTGTTTTTTTAGAGGACTAGTCTGTTTCTTATACTTGGAGAATATACTGTGGAGAGCTGCAACTTGAATTCTGGTCCTCTTTTTTCTCAGAAAGGTTCAATCAGGGATGAGCTAGTGGCCAATGATTCTAGATACAAACCTGCATTGGTCTCCCAAGCAAAAATCTAGTACAGACCAGAGGCTTGACCTAAGTAACTATGGCAAATGTATTCTCATTGCCTTCTACATATTCAGGCATTGACAAGCACTGCTCCAGACCCACACTACTCAGCACAGAAGCCACCATAGTGTGTTATGGAGCACGTGAAGTGCTTAACTGCATGAAGATGTGCTGTGAATCTGAAAGACACATCAGATATTTGGTGACAAACAAGGAATGCAAAAATATCTTTACACCAGTCGCATGGTTAAACCATCTAACCCAATGTTCCTGTATGCTAACTGGAGTCTTCTCAACGTTTCCAAAACCAGACAGCATGACCTGTGATTCCATACCTCAGAGAGGATGTCTACCAGGGCCTTTATTGGCTGCCCCTGTAGGTGGTTGTAGTACTGGGACAGGGTCTTCAGCAATTTCACTGACTTCATCAGGGTCTCCTGGTCCTGGTGCCCATAGAAAGCAGAGTGTGAATAGGGCACACTGTTGTCTATTTTCCACCACTCCTAAACCAGTCCTCCTGCCTCCTGTACCCAAAGCTCTCACCTTCACCAGGCGGCCTGACTGAAAGAGGGCTAGCACTCCAAACAGGTTTGCAAAGAGAGCAGGTCTCATCATTGCCTAGAAAAAGATCCCAAACACAGGTGAAGAGGCTCCACCACCCCACCCACACCTGTTCAGGGGCAGGCTGGTCTGTCTGGGACCACACTCACCTTGTTCACTGTTTGCAAATTGTATTTTTCTTGTATTTGAGTCAGGATGCTGCACAAAGGGATGTCTTCAAAAGACTGCAACAGCTGCCAACAAGACCAAAAGGAGCTCAGAGTGGCCCAGGGAAATGACACTAGACTGTCAACTTCCCTTCTTCAGCTTTCCCCCGTATAATCTTGGTCACTCCTCCATCTCCCCACCACAAGTGCTAAGGATCGTCTACTGCTTTCATGGACCCAATCTTACATTGCACCCCATCTCCATCAGGGCAACAGAAGGGCTAGAATGGTCATCTGTATCTCCTGAAAAGCCCATCCTATCCACAGGTCCTGCTCTGAGCTGCCTTCAGGCTGACCCTAAGGGATAGGGTCTTCATTGCTCTTCGTTGTACAAACTTCTGAATGGCCCATCAACAGCTACATTCCTATCCTACAGAGGGCTTCCCAGCTCTGCAGAAGCCAGCTTCGAAGCTCACTACTTCCAGTAACTGTAGCTAATACGCCTGCTAAACATGTATCAGAAAGAATACTTGTTCAAATCTCCGGCCTGCATGAACTTTACTCTAGATCCCACCCATGTAAGGATGCCTGCATCCGCTCAGAAGCCTCTAAGTATTTCTCCTTACCCTGCAGCTGCAGTGCCCTCTCCATACACCCCACCCTCTGCCAGCGTGACTGCTCCCTTGCCAGACTCACCACCTTACCTGTGCCAGCGCCAAACTGTAGCAGGGCCGAGCGGTTTCTTGGCCCATCCCAAGCCCAGTGATCAGGCGCTTCAGGGTGTATTTCATCTCCGAACCCTGCGAAACCAAGAGCATCCCGCGTGTTCAACAGTGACCTGAGGGCCCGCCCCTGCCCCCTCGCATCCAGAGCCGCTACTGAGTCTGGGCCCCGCCATCATACACTCGGCCTTGTGCGCAAATACTCCAGCAGCTTCTCCGTGGCCTGGAGCCGCGTTTCCTGCTCCGGCTTCGCGATGTCCCAGAAGAAGTCCAAGAACTCGCGGCTGTGCTCCAGCAGGCTGTGGCGGTCGCCTTGCTCCGCTTTTGCGGGAGACGCAGGCTCAGCGTTCGCGGGGCTCTTCATCTCCGCCATGCTGCAAGAAACACGTGGGCTCGGAAGACGGTCTCTTCCAGGTCAGGTCCCGACGCGTGCGCACTGGGCACAGGCTGCCGGCGGGGCCTGGCGGATAGGGAACGCCTGGGTGGGGCGGGTCCGGGCCGCCTTTCCGGTCTGGCAGTGGGTGGGTATCCTGGTCCTATCGTATGGTGGGAGTGCTTCTGTGGTCCCTTCTCTCATGTTTCAGGCAGCCCGGGACACAAACAAATCCACGGAAAGGCCGCGGTGCGGTCTCCTCCCACACCCCGTCTGCTTGCCATCCATTCCGTGATACCCGTGCAGCCGCTGTACCGCACCTACTGTGTGCTCGCGAACAAAGCCAGGGCTTCCGTGGACTTCCTTTCTACTGGTAGGGGATAGTTGATGAACGAGTAGCCAAAAACATTTAAAACGATAATATGATGAAAATAAGGAATGTATGGAGCAGAGGGATCCCTTTAAATGTTAAGATATGTGAAAACATCTATTAAAACCTTGGTAATTAAAAAGAAAATTAAATAGATACTAAGATACTATTGAAGAGAGTGGTCCCTTAATGAAACTATGATGAGACTGTGACATGTGGACTGACAGCTGAGGGACAAGATGGACTCAACAGTTCCCCAGGGCAAAAAAAATCTAAGGGGACAAAAGAATAGTTCAAAGACATTTCTACAAAGACCCCTCATTTTTAAAGATAAGAGAATGGAACCCTAAGGGGACTGGACAGGTGCCTGGGAAGCAAGGTTGTATAGGACCCCAGGCCAGGGTCAAGAGTTCAGACTTTCTTCTGAGTGTGCAGGGAAGGATTTGCATCAGATTAACATTTTTAAAAGATCAACTGCTGGCTGAGTGGTCATGTACTGAGGCTGTAAGTACTGAGACAGTGGTGACTGGAATCAAACCTGGGGTAATCTAGAGCTGGTCAGGGTGGGTAATGAACTAGACCACAGGGGAGGATTAGCTGGAGAGGACACCAGGCTAAAAGCTAAAATAGTTGAGTACATGGTGGATCATTGAGCCTGGGGGTGGTTTGTTTGAGACAGGTGGAGATGAGGCAATCAAGAGTTCTACTAGCTTGGGATTAAGGATATGGTGTGTTAGTAGAGCATCTGCCTAGCAGAGCAAGACTCTAAATTTGATCCCTAGCTCAACAAAACAAAAATAATTCAAACAAAACAATTAACTGAGTGTGTTGGTGGTCCATGCCTGTAATCCCATTGTTTGGGTCAAACTGGATTACATAGTGAGATTCTATTTTAAAAAAATAGAAACAAACAAAAACCCAAAAACCAATTATAGCTGGGCAGTGGCGGCACGAGCCTTTAATCCCAGCATTCGGGAGGTAGGCACAGACAGCTCTCTGTTAGTTCAAGGCCAGCCTGGTCTACAGAGTGAGTTCCGGGACAGCCAAAGTTACAACAGAGAAACCCTGTCTTGAAGGAACAAAAAACAATTATAGAGGCTGGGGAGATGGGAGGCTCATGGGTTAAGAGCACTTATTCTCACAACTGTTACCCCAGTTCCAGGGAATCCAAAGTCCTCTTCTGGCCTCCGAAGACAAAAGATGCATGTGGTGCACATGCATATATGTAGTCAAAACACTTACACATATATGATAAAAACATCTTTTTTTTAACTAAAAAAATAAAACCCTCAGAACATTAAATCAGAATTGCCTTTTACTCTGTCAGGTCGGGGAAATGCTACTGGATGTCTTTGCCCTTGGCTTGAAGAACTGTCTCTAGAGGGTTGTATCCAAGAAATCTCAGCCCTTGGTCAGGGCCTACCCAGTTCCAGCTCTTTTGTACCCAGGGGCACCTCCTACTCACTCTCCCAACCCTTCTCTGCTCCACCATCTGTCCAAATGAAACTAAGAGATTTACCTTGCACAGATGGAACCCCAGGAAGCAGAGGTGGGTGGAACAGGAGAAAGCTGAAAGACACCAGCCCAGTCTCCACCTGTGTCTGGTGTTCATCACTTGTGGTGCACGTGGGGGATGCCTTGGCATCAAGGATCTCGAAGGATAATGGGAAAGTTAACCAAAGAGCAGGAATGGCACTTGGTCCCTGGGAGATTTGATTTCATACATTTCAATTCCAATTGATAAAGATCAGCAGGGAATGGTCCAGTGGATGATGGAGCTGCCCACCGTGCCCAAAGACTAGGCAGGGGCTGGCATCCTTCCACTGGACTTTCCTGAAGGTAAGTCTCACTCAGGCTCTTCCTCATCATCATCCTGGTTCTTATCTAATAGAAAAGCCAGAAATTCCATCAGTGCGGGTACCAGGAAATGTGGCTGGGCTAGCCCTGCCAGAGCTAGAACCAGGTAACAGAACAGTTGGGAGGTTGGGCTGATGGAGCAGCCAACACATCACAGATACATTCTCTTTATGCACTCATTGCTGCTACACCTTCTCTGTTCTCAGGTTCCAGACAACTCTACTCTTTCCAGGCTCTGCCCCTCTGCTAATATCCCAGGAAGGAGCAGCAGCCCTTGGGGACACTGGAGACGTGGACATGTTCTGCATGGGTTTTCACCTGGAGTAGGTTCCCTTGGCAGCAAGCATCAGGGCTTTCTGTGGGTCTTTGTTGGGCTTGATGCTGGGGCTGCTGTTGGATTTGGGGTTCTGCCAGATGATTGAGCAAGGTACAAGTCATAGTTTTGGCCACTGTGGGGGTCCCTGAAGACACCAGCCCCAACATATCAGCCTCTGTGTCATCCAAGCTGCCACGGAGAATGAGTGGGCAGGCCCAGGCACTAGGTGCAGATCTGGCTACCAGATTGCTGAGCAGAACTCCAGTGCTTGGGGACAAGTGTCCAGAACCAAAGGAGCTGTTGATTGAGGAGGTTAGAAGGAGCATAGAACCACTGCTGTCCACGGTGGCCAGGGCACTGCTCACTGGAGTCATGGCAGTTTGCAGGAGCGACGGGCAGGAAACAGGGCTGCGGGTCCTGGAGTGGAGAGCTGACTCCAGCAGTTCCAGAAGTTCTGGGCCAGCTGAGGGACCAGGAGTGGTGAACAGGACACCCTGTGGCATGGGAAGCTGCAGTGCAGGCTCTAAGGAAGGCATGAACGGAGCAGAGGGCTTCTCCAGCCCCAGGTCTCTGACCAGCAGACTCAGCAAGGCATCCCCAGCAAGATCTGGGCTGGAGGCCAGGGCTGCCCGGTGCAACACAGCTGCCAGGTTGGGGTTGGTGGCTCGAGCCCCAAGACCCAGTGGGGTCCCATTGGTATGGCACAACAGTGGACAAAGCCCTTTTGTGCCCTGGCCTGCTAGGGCGCTTGCCAGTGGTGCATCTACCTCAAAGCCCTTTTGAGCCATCATGGCAGGCTTGGCCAGCAGGTGTGCCCAGGGCAGGCGGCCAAGGTGTGTATGAAGCAAATGCAGGGCAGGCAGAGCTGTGGGCAACCCTAAGCCAGGGGCCAGGGTTTGGGCTGGGCCTGCTGTCAGGGCAGTTGAGTTTCCTGAGGAGCTATTGTAGAAGAGGCCCCAGAACATGGCACCTGTTGGGAGACAAAGAGACCACACAGGGATCAGAGGCACTGGCCAGGACTGGGGTCCAGATCCTCCAGCAATCCCAGGTGGAGATTCACTGACTTGCTTGCAGTAGAGGTCACTGACAGCCTGAAATCAGGAGTTACTGAACTGGGGTCAAAGGTTACTCAAGACTGGGATTGGTACTCAGATCTTACATCCTGCTCACTAGCTGGTTTTAAGGTAATGGCTACTGACTTCCTGAATAAGTTCCATATCACTGACTAGGTCCCAGGTTAGAGTCTCTGTCCAGGGCCCAGGCATCACACTGACCTAGCCCTGTTGCATGAGGATGTACCACCGCCAGACACAAAGCTGCTCCAATTCCAGCATCCACGACATTGCCCCCAGCGACGAACAGCTCTTGGCCCAGCTGGGAACATGTGGCTGCAGTAAGGAAAGGGGTGTGTGTGTGGGTATGTGTGATGGGGCAGGGGCCTGCATCATTGACCCCTAGCCCCTTCCCAAGCACTGACCTGCAGGGCTGATAATTGCACCGTGGTGGTACACGCCAGGGTGATGGGAGTGTCTGCTGGCTGGAGGGGCAACAGAGCCCAAGTTTTCTTTGGGGCTGTTCCTCCTGTGCAGCTGCTTCAAAGCCAGGGAGCTGCTAACAGCCAGTAGTAGCAGGCCTGCCAGCAGACGGGCCCAGGCTCCTGGCAGCCCCGCAACCTTGTTTCTGCAGAAAGGGGAGTCCTGAGCCAGGGATGGGGTGGAGAGGGACCCAAGAATCCCAAGAGAACCTAAGAATGTTTCCCCAAAGGGTTTGATTTTGCAAGAGTATAATTTGGCCAAGGAGAGAGAGCTTCCAGGCCCAGGGTGCTGCATTGGTAAAGACACAGAGATAGGAAAAAGCTGGAGAAACTGAGGCTGGCTTGGAGGTAGTGTCTACAGAAGAGCTGGGAGAAACAAGGGCCAGTCAGTCAGAGGGAGGCCTAGAAGGGGCTTGGCACACAGGAGAGAGGAGGCTGAG
Organism: Cricetomys ansorgei; assembly: GCA_026225945.1. Lineage (NCBI taxonomy): Eukaryota > Metazoa > Chordata > Mammalia > Rodentia > Nesomyidae > Cricetomys > Cricetomys ansorgei. The sequence continues at coordinate 1,341,528 of JAMJFZ010001899.1, forward strand.
GAGCAGGGCTCAGCCAGGTGAAGCCAAGTCCCAACCTGCCGAGCAGGTGCTATGGCATGGGGGTGGGATGAGTTTGGCAAGCCTGGGACAGGATAGGGACCGGCTTGATACAAATGTCTCTTCAGATACACAGACCTTTGATTGACTGGCTCAGTCCCAGGTTGGGTCTGCAGCCTAGAGCCCCCTCCCCCTCCTCATTTAGAAAGTCCCTGGTGCTTAGCCAAGTGTGGGATTGCCTGGCTCAGCTTAGGGGCTCCAGAGAGAGGACCTTGTCAGCCTTCCAGGCTGACTTATAGGGTTTCCAGGCCCTTGCTAACTCACCCAGGGGTATTTTGGGGTCTCCTTAGGGGCAGGACCAGTGGCTCTGATATTTCTTCTTCCTCTTCCTCCTCTGACTCCATGCCAGGCTCCCAGAGTTGCAGCTTGTGGTAGAACACAGACCCTGTGGTGGAATCCATGGCCTGTGCTGCCCCCGGTCTCCACGGAGAGCCCTGACAGTTGAGACTGCCAGGTAGGTAGGTAGGCAGGCTGTGTCTGGTGCTGGTGGCCTTGGGGAAGGAAGGTGGTGAAATACAGAACAGGTCTGGGCAGGGCGGGGCCAGGGAGGCTACTATGAGCCTGCCTCGTTAGGACATAGGGTTCACATAAAGATTCCCCAAGCACACAGAGTCACAGCTTGTCCAGGTCTAACATGAGCCCAACACTATAGCTACAGACCATGGGATGGGGTAGGGGGAGCCCCCTCTTAACCTTTGAGACCCCTAACCTACCCATGTCTCTAGAGATCAGGGACATGAATTAGAACTAGAGTTACAAGGGTGGCTTGGGTGGTGGCTTAGCACCAACCAGGTTATATTGTCAGGGGTGTGGCTTCCTGGTAGGGTCATGGTTCAGTCTTATGCTACAGTGAGATCCTGAGAACAACTTGGGTGGTGAGGGCCACCCCTGGATATGTCATGTGGCTCCTGACCAGCAGGCGGCATCAGAGACCTCTGCGGGGAAACAGCCTGGAAAACACCGGGCCAATTCCTACTCCCTGGAATTCACATCAAGGACCTGTTCCTGGGCAAAGCAGTGCTATTTCAACAGTCCCACGTTGGAAACTACTCAAACACCCATTGTCATTGTTAGGAAAATGGACCACATAAGCCACTATTCAGTCAATGGGGTATCTGTAGCAGAGAGAATGAGCAAGCTACAATTATGTGTAATACTGTACGTGAATCAGGAGGAACCTGGTGAGTGAAAAGGCCAGGCAACAAAGGGCACACATTGTGTGTCTTATGCCCCTTCCTTCTTTTCTTTTTTTCTTTCTTTCTTTCTTTCTTTTTGAGACATGGTCTCTCTCTATAACCCTGGCTGTCTTAGAACTCACCGTGTGGACTAGGCTGGCCCCTAACTTACAGAGATCCACCTGCCTCTACCTCCCAGTGCTGGGATTAAAGGCATATGCCACCTCACCTGGCCACCTTTTTAAAAATTTTAAACTATTGCTTATGTTAATTAAATTAAAAATTGAGTTTTTGTTTGTTTGTTTGTTTGAGACAGGGTCTCACTATGCGACTACACTGGCCTCGACCTCAGAGATCTGTCTGCTTTTGCCTCCTGAATGCTGGGGTTAAACGTGTGTGCCACTATGCCTGCCTTTAATTTTTTTATTACCTTTCTTTCTTGGTGTGTGTTTGTATGTGTGTGGCGTGTGGCACATGAGCGTCTCGGCATGCTTGTAGAGGTCAGAGGACAACTTAGAATCGGTTTTCTCCTTCTAACATCTGAATCCAGGGGACCAAACTTGAGTGGTCAGCTAGACAATGAGCAACTTTATCCACTGCACCATCTCAGTGTCTCTTCTTTTGTTTTTTTGAGACAAAGTTCCATGTAGCCCAGGCCTCCTGCCTTCCCTTCCCCAGTATTGGAGTTATAGGTAAGCGTCACCATGCCTGGCTCAATTAGAAGTTTAATATCAAACTGTGAACGATGTCATTTTCATGTCATAAGAAAGCAGGTCCCTTAGAGAAGGGGCCTGGATATTTCTCTTTGACAGCCATTAATTGTATTTGTTACAGTGTATCTAACATGGTATAACCACTGCCCTACATGGTATCCACTAGCTGCCATTCCCACACATTGTCTAGACAAGATTCATAAAGAGATCAAGTCCCTGAAATAGTCCCTGGACATGTCTGCTGCCACTGAACTTTACTGATAGCTTTTGTTTGCTTGGTTTTTTTTTTTTTCTTTTTTTGAGACAGGCTCTCTCTACATCTTCGCAGGATGGGGGAGGCTGATCAATGGGGATAAGTTATTGCTAAGAAGGGCCAAAAAGCTCCAGTGTGCCAGTGCACAGCAGAGTGACTGTAGGTAACGGCTATGTACTATACCTTTAATTGTGTATATATGTACAAATCATCTATGTTTTTAGACAGGGTCTCTGTATGTAGCCCAGCCTGCTCTCTAACTTGAGATCCTACTGCCTCAACCTCAGTGCTAGGATTACAGATGTGTACAGCTGCATTTCAAAGCTAAGAGGGGGTTGTGGATTTGGCCCAGGGCTAGAGTACTTGCCTAGTAACTATGAGGTTGTAGCCCCTGTCCCCAGCTCCAGAAAGGTAATACACACTGCTTTCTTTGCAGGGAGGCGGTGGTGCTATGATTACAGGTGTGAATTCCCACACCCAGCTGACCCCACCCTAGGAATGTTTATTTTGACTCCTAATGTTTATTTATTTATTATCGTTCTTATTATTTTGAGACAGGGTTTCTATATGTAGCCCTGACTGTCCTTAAACTCTTTATGTAAATCAGGCTGGCCTTGAACTCACAGAGATTTGCATGCCTTTGCCTCCCAAGTATTGGAATTAAAGGTGTACACCACTACACTCAGCTGACTTTTTTGTTTGCTGGAGGTTGAACCCAGGTCCTCAGGCTTGCTATGTATCTGCTCTACCACTGAGCTACATTGCCAGTCATTGACACTTTGGTATAATACAATCCCTTAAAAAACAGTGTTCCTGCCAGGCGGTGGTGGTGGCCCATGCCTTTAGTCTCAGCACTGGGGAGGCATAGGTTGGAGGATTTTTGAGTTTGAGACCAGCCTGGTCTACAGAGTGAGTTCCAGGTCAGCTAGAGCTACACAAAGAAACCCTGCCTCAAACCCCCCACACCCCAGAAAAACCAACAACAATAGCAAACCCTCAAAAAATAAGAAAAACTACAAGTTTGAATGTTTTCATGACAAACAGGTGATAAATGTTTAAAGAGATAATGTTTACCTTGATTTAAACATTGTATGATGCACACATGTATCTGAAACATTCTGCTACCCCACTGATAGATTTTATATGTATCTTATCATAAAAAAATAAATGAATTTTTTTGTTGTTGTTTTGGTTTGTTTTGAGACGGGGTAGCTCCGGCTGTTCTGGAATGAACTTGCTATGTAGACCAGCCTGGCCTCAAACTCACAAAGATTCCTGGACTGCCTCTGCTTCCCAAGTGCTGGGATTAAAGATGTGCACCACCATGCCTGATAATATTTAAGAATAATATGAATTTTTTGTTATTGTTTTTGAGAAAGGTTTCTCTATGTAGCTCTGGCTGTCCTAGAAATGTAGACCAGGCTGGCCTTGAACTCAAAGAGACTCCAGAGTGCTGAGATCAAAGGTATGTGCCACCACTCGGCCAAGCATAAATTACGCTAGGTACAGGGCTAGAGTGATGGCTCTGCAGTGAAGAACTTGTGCTGCTCTTGTGTATGACCTGGGTTCCATTCCCAGCACCTAGATGGTAGCTAACAACTGTCTGTAACTTCATTCGAGGGAATCTGATGCCTTCTCGGGCCTCGCTGGGCACCAGACACACACATGGTGGATATGCATGCAGGTAAAACACTAATACACATTGAAAAAAATTTTTTTAAAGATTCTAAGTACAGTCCCAAATGCTTATAATCCGAGCCATCAAGAGGTTCTGGCAGGAGAATCATAAGAGCAAAGCTAGCCTTGGCTGCTTAGTGAGACTCTGTCTTAAGAAACAAAACAAGGGGTTCAGCAGTTAAGAGCAGCCACAGGCATGTACTGCTCTTGCAGAGAACCCGAGTTCAGTTCCCAGCACCCACATCAAGCATCTCACAACTGCCTGTACCTTCAGTTCTAGGGGATCAAACACCCTCTTCTCTCCTCTTTGGATCTCTGAGGGTTCATGTACCCACCTGAACCCAAGTGCACAAACCCAAATACACATACACATAATCAAAAGAAAGTAAGTAAACAAGCTTGGGAAGCCAGGCATGGTAGCATGGTAGAATAGGTCTAAAATCCCTGTTTTGAGGAGGTGGAGGCAAGAAGATCAGGACTTCAAGGACAGTCTGGGCTATGTGAGACATTGCTGCAAACAAAACAAAAACAGAAACAAGCTGGGTTGTAGACAGGAGGCAGAGGGTGTTCTTCCTCACATGCACAAGGCGCTGAGTTCCATCCTGCACACTGAAAAATAAAAACAAAACCAAAAACTTTTCTCCCTGTGTTTTCATAAATGCCTGTTATTCCAACACTCGGGAGGTTGAAATAGGAAGATTGTGAGCTCCTGGCCAGCCTGGGCTATATAGTGAGATCTTGTCTCAAACTTCAAATCGCCAAGTGTGGTGGCACATGCCTTTGATCCTAGCACTCAGGAGGCAGAGACAAGTAGAGTTTGGTTTACATAGTGAGTTCAGGACAGTCAGAGCTATATAGTGAGACCCTGTCAGTGGGCCCAGAAGTTAAAAGCACTTGCTGTTCTTGCAGAGAACCCGGGTTCAGTTCCTAGTACCCACATGGTAGCTCAGAACCACCTGTACCTCCTGATCTAGGAGAGGTTATGCTCAGGCATACCTCTGGTGCATATATGTACATACAGGCAAAACAGTCATACATATATTAAAAAAAAAAAAGAAAAACTTTAAAACAAGGGGCAACCAGCAGTGTGTGAAGAGGAGGAGATTTGTTTTGCCTTGTTTTGAGACAGAGACTTACTTTGTAGCCACAGCTAGCCTTGAACATAGTGTGTAGCCCACAGTGGCCTGAGATTTGCAATCTTCCTGCCTCAGTACCCTAAATGCTGGGATTACAGATGTAAATCACCATACCCGGCAATGGAAAAACATTCTTTCACAATTTCATATACACAGTAACATGCACACATCTGGGAGGTGGAAACAGTGTCTTAGCACATTTGACCTGACTGGGGTCGGTGAGAATTTCAAGATGGCAGCAAAGGTATTGTCCTGCCCCAGCCTTGCTTGTCTCCTGAAGGTGTGTGCTAGACTCAGACACAGGATGGGAATTCAGTCCAGTCGGAAGGTATTGAGATGTCTATATCTCTTCACATTTTTAAAACAGAAGGAATGGATCCTATCCACCCCTGAGTCTCTCCCGGGAGTACCTAGTTCTTCATTTATTGTTCAAGATTTATTTTACAGAAAGTACATGGGAAGGATTAGGACGGAAGGGGAAACAATATAATTATATCAAGAAATAAATTTATTTTTGCATGTGTGTGTGTGTGTTTACCCAAAAAGGCTAGAAGATGGCATTGGATCCACTGCAATTGGAGTTACAGGTGACTGAGCCACCACGTGGGAGCTGGGCACTGAACTCACTGCCCTTAACTGCTGAACCATATCTCCAGCCTTGCTTTTATCTCTTTTCAAAGGTTTTAAGTTACCTTTGGGCACCAGCCTTTTATTTATTTATTAACTTATTTATTACCATGTGTTTTATGTACACGGAACCTGGTTGTGAGGAGGTGTGCATCACAGCATGTGTGGGGAAGTCAGAGGCAGCTTTGTGGAGTCAGGTCTCTCCTTCCTGTGGGTTCTGGGGGTTGAACTCAGGTCTCCAGTACATACTGAGTCATCACACCCAACTGTTTATTCATTTAAGATTTGTTTTTATTATTGTGTTTTGTGTGTGTGTCTCTGTGTGTGTGTGTGTGCACGTGTGGGTGCAGTGCTTGAGTTCAGAGGTGTCAGATCCCCTGGAGCTGGAATTACAGGCGGTTATGAGCACCCTTCATGGGTGCTGGGAACTGAACTCAGGTCCTTATTCTTTTGAGACAGAATCTCACTATGTTTGTGTAGGCTGGCCTGGAACTTGTGATCCTCTTACCTCTGCTTCCTAAGGGTTGGGCCTACAGGTGTGCACTACCATGTCTGGCTCAAATCTCCTTTTAGATCTGAACTATGGAAGTAGATGTTTGTCGGATTTTGGCTGCCTCCTCGATGGTCTCCTCCCTGATAGCAACAAGATCTTCCTCAAGGGGATTATTCTATCTTGTATTATCCTCTATTATCCTGATGAGAGGTGGAAACTAGGAAGTTAAATCACGTAAAACGTGACCACAAGATGGCAGTAGCACGTGGTGAGGCTTTGTTTGGGTGGAACTTGGACCTGTCTGTCAAGAGAAGAACATCCTAGCAGGCAACCTTCTGAGCAGCAGTTCTCAACCTGTGGGTCTTGACCCTTTAGGGGGTGGAACAACCCTTTCACAGGGATCACATAAGATCATCTGCATATCGGATATTTACATATCAGATACATACACATCAGATACATTGATTCATAACAGTAGCAAAATTATAGTTACGAAGTAGCAACAAAAATAATTTTATGGGTGGAGGGTCACCATAACATAAGGAATTGTATTAGAGGGTCGCAGGGTTAGGAAGGTTGAGAACCAGTAGTCTTGAGAAAGCACTTCAGGTCCATCCCCCAGAAAGTGAAGAGAAGAAGGGAAATGAGGGATCAGAAGGGATTTGCATATCTGGGTGAGGAGGTCAAAGAACTTGAGGGCAGCAGTACCTTGGGCTCTTAGAATTGTGTGGTTAGAACAGTACTTTTGTGCTGTTTAATTTACTACAATAAAACATGCAAAGAAAGTGCAAGGAAAATAAGTAATAATTTTTAAAAAAGCAACAAGCCAAGAAACTGCACAAATATCCCCAAACTTGTGATTACTTAAATAAAAAATAAAAAAAGGTATTCTTTGTATCTCCTTGCTCTGTTTGAGCAACAGGTAATGGGAAATGTGTGTTTGTGTGTGGAGGGGATTTATCTATCTGTGGATTTTCCTCACTCCTTGTTTGGTGGCTTTTGTATCCCCCGGTTTGAGACTGGAGAGGAGGAGGAAGGGGTGGCCAAGCCCAAGCCCCACATGAGCTGGCACAGCAGCTTCTCTTGCTTCGTATGTGTGTGTGTGGAGCAGACTCTTGATCTAGTGGGGTGCTACAGTGAGTTCTGGGTTTGTTACTCAGGATGCCCCTGGTGTTAGTGGTTACTGTTGAGGCCTACTTTGCCTCCAGGTGGCGCTCGTGGGAAGCCTTTATTCTTTATGGGAAGGCTCTATTCTTGTCCTTGAGTCCCTGGCTCACAGGGACTTTTTATAGAATACAATCACATTTCTGGACTTGACAGATTTTAGGGGTGCCAGTTCTCTCTCTCTTGCTCTCCTTTTCTCTTTAAAAATATTTATTTATTTATTCATTCATTTATTTATTTACTTATTTATTTTATGTGCATTGGTGTTTTGCCTGCATGCATGGCTGTGCGAGGATGTTGGATCCCTTGGAACAGGAGTTACAGACAGTTGTGAGCTGCCATGTGGGTGCTGGGATGTGAACCTGGGTCCTCTGGAAGAGCAGCCAGTGCTCTTAACCACTGAGCCATCTCTCCAACCTGGATGCCAGTTGTCAATCAGGCAACATTCTTTATTTTATTATCAAAACCACTATTAATTACCAAGTCTTTTACACATTGGAGTTTCTGTTTGTTTTTTCAGGTGGTCTTACCATGTAGCCTTTGGAACTTACTATGTACACCAGGCTGGTCATCAAGCTCCTACAGACCTGCCCACCTCTGCCTCCCAAGTGCTGAGATTAAAGGTGTGTGCCACATCTGACCTGGGTTTTTTAATCAAATGTATTGAAGTATACTATGCATAATATAAAATTCAGTGTTCAACTCCACAGCCATGTTCAATACCCACAAAGTTTCTCATACCCTTTTCCTCACGTTTTAGTACTATTTCTAACCTTTGGAAACTGCTGATCTTATTTCTATCCCTATATGTTTATAGGAATCATGTTTTGAGGACTTGAATATTATGAAAATCATACAGGGTGTACTTGTCTATATTTGGTTTCTTTCAATTAGTAAAAGTCTTTAAGAAATTGAGATACAGCCAGGTGGTGGTGGTGGTGGTGGTTCACGCCTTTAATTCCAGCACTTGGGAGGCAGAGGCAGGTGGATCTCTGTGAGTTCGAGGCCAGCCTGGTCTACAGAGTGAGTTCCAGGACAACCAGGGTTATACATAGAAACCCTGTCTCAAACAAACAAATAATCAAACAGACCTATATGAATGGAGAGATAAAATATGATCCATGGATCTTGAAACTCAATATCGTCAGTAGGGTATCATCATCTTGATAAAAATTAATGTGAGTAGGCTGTCTTTCTTAAAAATTGACAAGCTGATTCTAATATCTAGTCCCAAATGTTTTTGAAAAAAAGAAATATGTGAGATCAAAGCTATCCAATTTTGAGACATGTCATAAAATTTTAGTAATCCATATAGTGTGTGTTTGCCTTTGTAAGTATAGACGGAGATGACAATGGAATGTAACAGTACAGAAATGGGCTCTTTCATTCACAGTTGATTGATTTTTTTTCTATTTTTTTTTAATGAAACAGTGTCTTGGTAGTAGCTCTGGTTGACCTGAAACGTGTTATTTTATTTATTTACGTGTTTGTATATGAGTATACACATGTGTGTAGATGCCTACAGAGGCCAGAAGGGGGCGTTGGATTTCCTGGAGCTGCAGTTACAGGTGTTTGTGAGCTGCCCAGTATGAGTCCTGGGATCTGAACTCAGGTCATCTGCAAGGGCAGCAAGTACTCTTAACTGCTGAGCCATCTCTCCAGACCTGTATTTTCAACTGTATTTTCTCCGGGTGATGGGTAAACTTTTCCTTCTTTTTTTTTTTTTTTTTTGTGTATGTGTGGACCTTTTCTTTTCTTTTCCTTTCCTTTCTTTCCTCTTTGAGATGGGGGTCTCCTTTATCCCAGGGTAGCAGCAAACTCACAACGTAGCCAAGAACGACCATGAACTTCTAATCCTTCTGCCTTCACGTCCTGGGATTACAGACATGTGTCCCCACATTCAGTTGATGAATTGGGGATTGAATCAATGCAGGTTTTTAAAATTATTTATTTGATGTGTATGTGTGTTTTGCCTGCATGTTTATCTGTGCACCATGTGTGTGCTTGATGCCTACAGAGGCTAGAAGTAAGCATCAGATTCCCTGGAACTAGAGGTACATGGAGGTCATGAGCCTCCATGTGGGTGCTGGGAATTGAATCCAGGCTCTCTATGAGAGCAACCAGTACTCTTAAAGTGCCGTCCATCTCTCCAGCCCATAATGCAGGGCTTCATGCTCTCTAAGCAGTGCTCCACCAAGTGAGCTACATCCTCAGCCTATCTGGTGATTTTTAAATGGATATTAGATGCTGTAAATTTTATGCTGTTGAGTGCTGTGTTTTGATATTCCTTTGAAGAATGTTGGATTTTGTTCTGGCATGTAATAAAACACTTGTGAATAATCTTGATCTATTCAGACTTCCTTTGAAGGCTTATTAGGGTAGGAAGACTTTAAGATTAATTAACTCTGCTACTATATGCGATCTTTCTGAGGACTCTATCCAGTGACTGCTGGATGACAAGAGCTTTTCATTAGACTATTCCTTGTCTTGTGTGAATTCCAGACATTGTTTGGCTTAATGCTTTGTGGCAGCCCTTTCCTAGACCTGGGTGTTTTCTTTTCACACATGAGTGTATCCGTTTTTGGCTCAACCTTCCGGGATACTCTTCTGTAGATACCTGGAGCTTTTTTCTATGGTGCTTGTATTATCTCAGTACTTTGTCTCACGCATTGCTTTACATTTAGAATTCCAGTCTTTTCCTCCATAGCTCAGTGAGACTTCCATGCTGTTTGGAGTCTTCCTCCTTGCACTGAGATCAAACGTCCCCTGAGGCTGTGAGGCTGTGAGCTAGGGTATCACACCATTAATTTCTCTCCTCTCAGGGATCGGGGCTACCTGCTGTTCAGTGTTTAAAAATGGCTAGTATATTTTCTCCAGAGTTCTTTCCTTTTCTTTTTCCTTCAGTGTTAGACATTTTTCTAGATTTCTAATTTCTTTTAGTTGGAAGATTCCTAAAGCAGTTAATTCTTCAAAGCCAGACAGGGAAGTCACTCAATAGATTTTTGAGACATGAATCACAGACCAGCATAGTGAGTTCTGTAAGCATCAAATAAGAATTCTCTTTTGCCCATTAAGCCCCTGGTCATCTCTATTCTATATTTCCTCTTGTGTAGAAAAAAAGTTTAAGGCAAGATGTCCTTGTCCTTTGTAGAGATATAGGAGAGAGGAAGGGAGGGGTGCCCTAGGGGTGAAGGAGGAGTTGTGAAATCCTGCTGAGAGCAAGGGCAGGGCTAGGAGGAACTGGGGACCTGGCTGTAGGGAGAGGAGTCTAGGACACTGGGTAATGATGGGTGGATGGGAAAGTGGGAACATAAGGCTAGCCCACTTATAAAGCCACAATCCCTCTAAGAGTGTGTGACACACACACACACCACCCCCCTTGTAAACTTCTGAGGCAGCAGACCCCACATCCTTTCTGGCTGTGTGAGTTGCAACTACTGAGACCCTCATTGGTTTCCAGAGAGGCTCTTCCTGACTATGTCAGCAGTGTGCCATTCCACCTGGAGAGGGAAATGGGAGAGGGTGGATGACTACACCTTTCCTTCTTGAAGGGTCTAGAGGTGGTAGAGACTGTCTGAAACCTTGTATGTGCTGTGCACATATCTGGCCAGGCAAAGCTCTCAATGTAACAGACTGGAAAGTGGGAAGATGTCCTGTGCTATATGGCTTTCTTTGCAGACTATATTAAGAAGGCTCCTCTAGAGGAATGTATATATATATATATATATATATATATATATATATATATATATGGAGAGAGAGAGAGAGAGAAGAGAAAGAGAGATTTTTATGTTGGCTTATATGATAAGGACTGAATAATGCAACACACCCATCTACAATCTAGAGTGACAAGAGCCAGAAGCTGATGGACCCAGGAAGCTCAGAAGTTTCAGGAAGGTGCTAACAGCCTGGAACCTCCTTGGAGAGCTCCTGTATTGAGCCCATGTGGAAAGGCTGAAGAAGATGGAGTCTAATGTCAGTGGTAGACTGCAGCAGCAATGGATGCACTGGCTCAGAAACAGAGGTTTACATGGGGCTGGAGAGATGACTCAGTCATTAAGAGCACTTGTTGCCTTTGCAGAGGCCATGGCTTCAGTTCCCAGCATCCACAAAGTGGATCTGTAACTCCAGCTTCAGGAAATCTGATGCCCGCTTCTGGCCTCCCTGGGTGCTGTGTGCGTGCGGTGGTACACATACATGCGGGCAAAACACTAATACACATAGACATAAATAAATCTTTGCAAAATTTTTTTTAAAGAGAAGCTTACAGATGTGTCCATGATTTTTCCTTGGACTTTTTTTCTTTTTTCATTTGTTTGTTTTTGAGGTAAAATCTTTTTCTCTACATAGTCTGGCTGTCCTGGAACTCACTATGTAGACCAGGCTAGCTTTGAACTCACAGAGATCCACTTGCCTCTGCCTCCTGAACGCTGGGATTAAAGATGTGCAATACTTTTTCTGAGTTTTTTTTTTTTTAATGTGTTTGGATGTTTTGCCTACATGTGTGTCTGTGTGTCACATGCATTCCTGGTGCCAGAGGACACCAGCTAGAAGAGGACACCAAATCCCTTGGAATTGGAGTTACAGACAGTTGTGGACCACCATGTGGGTGCTGGGAACGGAACCAAGCTCCTCTGGAAGAGCGGCCAGCCCTCTTATCTGCTGAAACATCTCTCCAGCTGCTGGACTTACTAACTGCTAAGCCATCCCTCCAGGCATTGTATAGGTGTGCATACCACAGAGTGAATATGGAGGTCAGAGGACAAATTGTGGCAATCGGTTCTCTCCTTCCCCCATGTGAGTCCTAGGCAGTGAACTCAGGTCATTCACAACTGTGAATCATAAAAGTTGGGCTAGTGGAACGGCTTTATCAGTACAGACGCCTGCCACCAAGTCTAGAAAACGGACCCTTGCAAAATTTCCTCCGTGTACATGCCGTGGCACACATATGCTCACACTCTTGCACACATGTGCACACAAGATAAATTTTTAAAATGTAGTTTTGGAAAAGCCTACATTTCAGAACTGGAAAGATGAGCATCAAGCCCTACCTGACATTAGACTTGGCTCTCATGTCACAGCGATGTGCTCAGGTCTAGAAGGAAACATCCCCCTCAGCTGCCTTTCCCTTCTTCTAGGGGGAACCCCCCCCATCTGCTTCTGCCCAGCTGACAGTCATTTGACCCCCAATCCTCAGGACATCAGAGGCACATGCAGCCTGGAGCCTGGCGTGTACCTTGCTGATGAGTCTCCAAAGTGGAGTAGGAGACTTTCGTGGCAGATGACATGTCCGCTGACATGTGGCAATCAGTTCTCTCCTTCCACCATGTGAGTCCTAGGCATTGAACTCAGGTCATAGAGCTTGGGGGCAAAGACCGTTACCTGCTGAGCCATCTTGCTGGCCCTGGTTCCTCATTTTAAAGATATCTATAGAGTCCATAAGACTTGAAGCTGTCTGATAGTGGCTTTGGCTTGGTCTCTCTTGGGCTGCATTCCGGACTAGGGTTTTCTCAGAAGTGTCTACTGTGGCCTGCACATCCTGTGGGTGATCCAGTTCCAGGACAGTCCCTGGGAGGTTGGTGGCTTAGCTGAGGATCCAGCCACAGGCACGAGGCTTAATTTTTGTGGTGAGCTTGAGGGCTACACTGGTTTATGTATTCCAAGTGACAGCGCAGGTCCCAATGCTAGCCAGGCTCAGGCCTCAGCCTCAGGCTGGCTTCCCATTTGCATCACAGCCCATCCCCTGTGTTTTCAGCCTTGTTTTCACTCAGTCCATGGGCTTGCCTGTCTCTGACCTTCTCTCCTGTGAGGGCCTTTGCCTCCTTTCTTTTAAGAAGTCTCTTGCCAGCTGTGGTAGCAACCTCCTGCAATCCCTGAACTTGGCAAGCTGAGACAGGAGGATTACTTCAAGTTTGAGGTCAGCCTGGACTGCATAGCAAAACCACCTCAAAAAACCAAAACCAAAACAAAACAGAAACCTCCACTTCTTGTATACAAACATGTCTCTTTATTATTATTTTTTAAACTGTCACGTTCATTTGTGTCTTTTTGTGTTTTTCCACACACACATGCCAGTGATGTGTGTGAAGATCAGAGGACCACTTGTGGGATTTGGTTTTCTCCTTCCATCAGAGCCCTGGGGATTGAACTTTATCAGGCTTGTTGGCAAACACCTTTACCTGCTGAGCCGTCTCATCAGCCCTTTACAAACTTGATTGCATTTATTCATGTATTTTATGTATATGAGTGCAAATGTGTCCCTCCCTGGATCACATTCGTGTCATTATTAATTCTTACAATCCCATGTCTATGTCTTTGAAGCCGAAGGTGGAGACAATCATCTTTGATCAGAAGCGATGTGACTTTTCTACATGTGATTCAGCTTCTGCTAATCCTAGAGCTGATGTCACCCGTGCGACATAACTGCTCACCTCAAGCCTGTTTGGATTTGGCTTTACCCCAGGCAACAGGACCTCTGTTTTTGGTGGTGCAGGGGGCTAGATCATGGGCCTCAAGCATACTAGGGGAGTTACTACTGAGTTACACCCTGCCCCATATATATATATGTATATGTATATGTGTATGTGTATGTGTATGTATATGTGTGTATATACATATATACATATGTATGCATATATACATATGTATATACATATATACATATATACAATATATACATATATAATATATACATGTATATACATATATGTGTATACACACATATACATACACAAACACACTATATATCCCCTTTTATTTGTAATGGACGTTATCAGTTGATGCTTAGGAACACATTGATTGTACTTAATTCTAGATGGTCTGCTTTTCTTTTTAAGATAGGGTCTCAACATGAGGCTTACATGGACCTTGAACTCATGGCAGTCATCCTGCCTTAGCCTCCTAAGTGTTAGTATTACAGTTATGTGCTACCACATCTGGACAATGTTTTCTTTTTCTTTTCTTTTTATTTGTGCGTGCGTATGTGTGCATGTGTGGGTGTAAGCTAGAGGTCAACACTGAGTGTTTTTTACACTCTCTATTATTTTTTAGACAGACTACTTCATTGAACCATTTTGGCTAGCTTATCTGGCCAACAAAACCCCAGGATCAGCCTGTCTCTGTCCCCTTCTCCCAAGCACTAGCTTTTCGTGGGTGCTAGGGATCCAAACCTAAGTCCTCATGTTCGCATGGCAAGCACTTTACCCACCGAGCCGTCTCCCCAGACTCTGTGTCTTACTTTTCTATAATGAAATGTAATTTATGTTTGACACCGACAGATTAAAAACAATGGCTAGTCATGAAATAGTGCAATAATAAAGTAATAAAACATACGAATGCGGTCTCTCACGATATCTTATGATGCTGTACTGAAAGGATTTAAGAAATATAAAACTTAGGAATTCTTCTGAGTGCTAGCAGTCACGTATAGGGGGAAATGCCTCCTATTGAGAGATGCCTTCCCAAGTACGGCCATTAACAGTACTCTTCAGTCTCCTCCCCACCCACAGGGAAATGACCATTGAGCTTAACACCTATCAGCAGGATTCGTTCTTCCCCAGCATACCAGGGCCACCCTGGCTTAAGGATAGCTAGCCCAAAGGCACAGGTTGACCACCCCCCCCTCCCAAGCTCCCAACCAATTAGTCTAACATAGAGAACTCTGAGCCAATCAGAGTTGCACGAGCCCCCATCCCCAGACCCCTTTCCCCTGAACCCCATAAAAGTGCTTGGGAGGAAGGAATCGGGCCCGCCATGCTTATCTCCTGCTTGGGATAGGTGGGACCCAACACGCGCGGTGTGGATTGTCTCGTGGTTCCTTAGAAGTCTGCCCGCCCAGCTAGCCCTGACAGTACTTACCCTTTTTGTTTGTTTCCTTCTCTTCCTTCCCTTCCTCAGCCTCTGCCTGAGTCCCCCAGAGAGTCTTTTTTCTTTCTCTGTGTGTCTTGCTGTGTGTTTCTTCACCCCTAATAAAAGCCTTTCTTTATCAGCTGATGCTATCTGCTGTGTCTGAGATTCTCCCAGCTGGTACCTGCTGCGCTTGAGCTGTTTTCTGCCTTTTAGTTCTTTGACTGACAGAGAAAATGAACTCAATCAAGACCCCTACACAGTAACACTTCTTAGAGACAGTGCCTCACTATGGAGCCCAGGCTGGCCTGCCTCAGCATCCTGGTGCTAGAATTACAGTTGCGTGTCACCACATCCAGCCTCAACCTTCTTGTTGACAGTGGGTAGCTGAGACCTTGGAAATCAGAACCATGGATGAGAGGGCACTGCTGTGTGTCTCAGCGTGTGCCACATCAGGGCACATGCTTGGCGTGGAGTGATCTCTCCTTCCAGTCCCAGGATCGGATGCTGCTGTCATGCTCTCCATTTCACAGAGAGCGGGTGAGCCACGGCCTGGGATCTGAGTCCAGAGACCTTCTCCACTACTCCAAGTGGTGTGTGTCTCTGTGTGCATTAATACATGCCTTTAATCCCAGCACTTGGAAAGTAGTGACAGTTGGATCTCTGAGTTTGAGGCTAGCCTAAGTACATAGTGAGTTCCAGGCTAGCCAGGGCTACATAATTGTATTTTAAAAAAAAAAAAAAAAAAAGACAGAAAACCAAACCAACAAAAAGAACACAAAGGGATCAAGCTCTGTGAGGTGTTGTTCTGCAGGCAGGACTGGATTGGTGAAGGATAGAAGCTGGCAGAATCAGGAAACTCACCAAGTAGTACCAGCCTCAGCCAGCTTTGTCTGTCTACTCGAGGGTATAAAGGAGGCCTGGCTGCAGCTGAGGCTTTGGGCTCTGCCTGCTCCATTCCCTCTTGTACACATCCAACCACCTGGAAAATCCTTGCACTGCACACATAACGGGTGGAAAGGAGGAGAGCATGCTCATAGCTCCTCCCTCAGAGAAACACACTCATGAGCTGGGTGTAGCCCCGGGACAGAGTATTTGCCTACTATTTGCAAAGCCCTGGGTTCTATCCCAAGTCTGAAATTCCTCCCCTGCCCCACCCCCCCAGCCCTAAACCAAAAAGAAAACCACAAACAACAACAACAACACACAAAGAAACAAAGGTGGGACACAAGGATCCAGGGGGAAATGATGAATACAGAGAAATAAAAAAGCACGGAGACTCCCGGCTTGAGAGACATAGAGAGATGTCTAGAGGATGCCTTGGAAGTAAAACGGTTGGAATACAGGGCCAGGGAGTATCAAGACTGACACAGGAGGGCTCCAGAGCAAGGCACTGAGCTCCTGGGAATGCTAGGGGCTTGGAGCCCTCCAGGAGTCTGGTTCAGAATGGCCTTGTGTGGAGGAGTCCAAACTCATTGTGCGGCTCCTCTTGGGAGCTGGGGCTGGAGTGAGAATTTGAATGTGTCTGCTGGTGTCCCTGCAGTAGAAGATAGGTGCCCAGCCTCCCACACCCCCCCCCCCCCCCCCCCCCCCCCCCCCCCCCCCGCTTACAGGGCCATCTCACCCCCACATCCCCCCCCCATGCCAGTGTCAGGTTCCGGGCAGTTCCCTGGGGGAACTTTGATCTGGAAAGAATGAGAGTGACCGATCTGGCTGCTGCCCAAGGCCCAGCCTTGTCACTGAGACCTGGCCTGGGCTGCCCCTGTTACCTTTCCACTCATGGGACATGGAGCAGTTACCGTGGGCCAGGGGCCGGCAGGAGGGCTTTCTTGCTTTTCTAACCTTGTTCTTGAAGTCACTCATTTACCACCTCATTCCCTCATTCCTTCCATTCCTTTTCATTCATTCACTCATCCAACAAGCACTGGCTGACGGGGGATTGGGCGGGGGTTCTGTTAAGTGATAGGAATAGGGATAGAGGTACAAGTGAGACAGGGTCAGGATCTTTAGGGACAGCCTAGCGGGTAAGCATACAACCTCACCCCAAACAGACACACCACTAGAGAGAAATAGGGAGACAGGAGAGGAGTGAGGACGCAGGTCAAAGGCGGTTAAGTGAGAGGCTCTTAGGCCTTGAGACGGGCAGCAATTTGTCACACAGTTCAACAAGCAGAAGGGATGTTTCTGCAGAGGGACTGGCTCAGAACTATAGCAGAGTTCCGCATGGGCAGCTGAGAGGGGGCACTTGGGGCTTGTCGGAAGGAGCCTTAAATGGCTTCCCAAGGCCCACGTAGCCAGAGAGAAGCATGGGTCAGGGGGAGGGGACCTCAGATGGCTTGTAGGGGAGGTGGCTGACTGTATGGTGGCACTTCGGGGTTTTCCTGTGGAGGAGTCTGTGTCCTCTAAGACTTTCCTGCCTTACCCCTATTTCCTAGCTTCAGTGAGTCCCCCAAATGCTTCCAAGCACATCCAGCTTATCTACCATCTATAAAGGGCTCCTGCGGACCCTGCCAGCCTGAGGCCCAGCCCCCTGCTTTGGCCTCCCCACCCCCACTACCCATTCTGACTGACATGGCCTTTTGCTGGGCTGAAAGCAGACACTGGCCATCCTGCTGGGCCCCTAGGGAAGGCCTGTGAGCTGTAGCCCTGCAGCCTGGCTCCTCTTGTCTTGGAGGCCACTGAGCCAGGCCCTATAAATAACCCCTCCCCCCACCCTTTCCTTAGGAAGGGGGGAGGGGGGGCAGGCTAATGCTGGGCTAGAGGGACCAGACCTTTTCATAGGATATTGTGGAGGTGGGTAACTGGAGGCTGAGAAGGGAGTTGGAGCCTAGAGTTTGAAGCTCAGTTCTGATCTCAACCAATGACCACTTGGCCCTTGGCCCATGGGGGCCTCTTGGCTAAGGTAGCCAGTCTGGGCTGGCAGGCAGTGTGTACACTCAGGGATTGTTGGTATAAGAAGAGGGACAATGTGCATCCCATCCCTGGGCAGGTTGCCAGACGCTCAGGAGTCTGAATATGAGCTGTGGGTCCTCTTATGCTAGGCCTGGCCTGCTCCAGAGACCCCTTTCCCAGTCCTCAGGGGCCTGCGGTGACTTGCAGCAGGTGCCTGCCCCAGCAGTTTACTGATGGCTTAGCGTAGGGCTTGCTACCCTTGCACCTCAGTTTCTGCTCCTGGCTGTTAGGTTCTCAGGGTGGTGGGAGTGAGGAAGTGAGGTAAGTCAGTACAGAGACCTCCCCAGGCTAGGGGGCCAGAGCCTGGGGCTGGGACCAAGTGGAGGACCTTGGAAGTGGAAAATGTGAGCCCAGCAGCCTTATCTGAGCTGGAAGCAGCTGTCTCCACACCCCGTGCAGCCCCTTCCTCTGGGTGTGTGTATGATGGTGGTGGGGTGTGTGTGTGGCACAATACTGCAGCCCTCACACTTCAGGCTGGACTGGGCGGTGTTTGTCCTCAGTGCAGCCAGGATTTCAGCAGAGGCCTGTAGGAAACACCTCCTCCTCTGGGTTGAGAAGCCCAGTGTCGGTCCAGGAAGGCAGGGAAGCTCCACTCTCTCTCATTCCCCTCCCAAAATCAGATTTTCCCTCTGAATTTGATATGCCAGAATCTCTTTAGAGCAGTCCCATAGAATTCAGAATCTGTACCTTCCAGAGAAACTCCTAGATCTGGTCAGCTAGAAATAAGATATATGGTGTGTGTGTCCAAACTCAGGCTCACCCAGTGATATACATGCAAGGGAATAATTGATGTGAACCTGTGTGTATGTGCGTGTGTCAATATGTCCAAGCACATGGGCAATATGGGCTATATGTACTCTTACATCTGATATTTATACTGGCTTATGTACTGCAGACCTACCTACATATGTGTGCATATCAACCTACATCGACCACCTATGAACAAATCTCTCCTACAGAGGTGGGCATGGTGGAACATGTTTGTAATCCCAGCACTTAGGAAGCAAAGACCAGGGGTTCAAGGTTGTCTTTAGTTGTGTAGAGCATTTGAGGTCAGCTTGGACTATATGAGAACCTGTCTCAAAAAGAAAAAAGAAAAAAATTCTTCCTACAAACATGTACCTATGAATGTTCTCAAACCCACATACCACACATGAGCAGACATGTGTGTAGATAGTAGACTCCATAATTCCCTCATCTTTCCTCTATCCATGGCACATGCACAGACAGACTCACCCTCAGATATATGGACAAAAGATGAACATTTACAATGTCCGTAAGGAGTTAGATGGCTCAGTATTTAAGAGTGCATCCTGCTCTTCCAGAGGACCGGAGTCCTCTGAGGAGCTCATGTCAGGTAGCTCACAACTGCCTGTAACTTCAGCTGCAGGAGATCTGATGCCCTCTTCTTACCTCTGGGGGCACTATACTCCTGTGCACAAGCCAATGTGCTCCTGTGTGCATGCATGTGTTGCAGAGTGTTCCTTGGGAGAGAGGAGTGAAGTTTAAGAAGGGTTTGGTGGAAGGGGCCAGGTTTGACAGGGTGTGAGGGTCTCTTCCCAATCTGCTAGCAGCAGAGGGTCTATGGGGTCCAGACTCGGTCTCCAAGGCTCTGTGTTACGTAGAACTGAGGGGAAGAGAGCAGAGTCCCTTGTGTCTCTCTCCTGGGTACTGCCTGGGCTTCCCTGAGGGTGATAAGACCTGGAGCCTCCAGGATTTTCCCAGGCTGAGGCCTCTGCTGCTGCAGCCCCTCCATGTCTCTACCTCCCTCCTTATCTCACTCCACTTGGCTCCTGAACCCAGCAGCCTGGCAGGAAAAGATAATTGTAAGCTCCACCTCTCCATCAGTATGCATCACACAACAAGGAATGGTTTCCAGGGGCCGAGGATGGATTTGGGGACTCAGGAGGAGTGGGGGTTGGATACTTGCCAGGAGTGATGGGCTTAGCCCTGAAGCTGGCTACTTTCACGCTTTGGGCTTGGGCTGCAGGCTGAGTGGGACCTGGCTGACTGCATGTACCTCTTGGGTATGGAGTCTGCTTACCAGGCTGTGAGCTGTTATGTGGGATATGACAGATCTAGCCTGGCCTATGACCAGGAGTCTTCCGTAGCAGTGGGACTTGACTCCAATGAGATATACAACTGTCTCTGACCCCATGCTAAGGCTGAAGGTGACCTTGGAGTCTGGCTCATGAGTCTCCATAATCCCTGGAACGCATTTCCTCTGGGACTCATTTTAGTGACGGGTGCCCCTATAACTCCAAAGCCAGAATTTGGAAGCCACACTTGCTTTTCTGTCCCCTCTCATTTCATACTGTCACCTACCCAACAGTCCTGCTAGGTCCCCTCTTCCTAGACATCCTGAAACCCAACTTCTGTAAAGCATTTATTTATCGCAGTTGCCACACAGGTGTGGGGAAGAGGAATGGTTGGAGCTTATCTCTTCATAGCGTGACCTGATGTTCCATGTACACACCCATACACCCATGCATATGGAAGCTGGAGTGGGAGGGGTGCCATCAGTTGGGTGGGCAAAGCCTAAAGGAAACATAAGAAAAGCAACTGCAGGAGATTTGAGCTTTCAGCCAGCCTGGAGAGAAGAGGAGGGCTGCCTAAAACCATCTAAATCTGGCCCTTCGAGGTGAGGGCAAATTCTCCAATCAAGCCAGGGCCCTTCTTAGTTCTACTTGTGTCTTCATATGTCTTGCCTAATGGCCTTGAGCCCGTCCTTGCCCCTCTCCTGCTCTCAGTTTCTCCATATCAGGTCAGTGACTCTAACTTCTTTTCCAACTTTGTGGTTTGGGGCTGGCAAAGATTTGATTTTGTGAGGTGACTGACAGGAGGAACTTTGATGCAGCCTCGAATCAGAGCTGAGCAAAGGAACAGTAAGCAGGCTGTGGGGTCAATGAGGGGAGCTGGAGGACAGGTGCCAGAGCAGCCGTGGGAGGTCGGCCTCTACATGCTCTGACATCAGGGCTGGTGAATGTGGAGGAGTTCAGCCAGATTGGTCTGCCCTCACCTCCCTCCCAGCCTGGTACAGGCTAGAAACTGTCCAGGGGAGGGTGGGAGAAGGGCTTTCAAGGGACGGGGGTTAGAGGAGCCCAGGGCTGGGAGCAGAATCACCTCCCCCATCTGTGTTGGAGCCAGGTGCTAGGGTGGTGTTGGCCTTTTGTACAGGCTCGAGATTCTCTTCTCTCTCCCTCCCTCCCACCTTTGCTTCTCCTCCCCATCTTCACCCGGCTAGAATCCCAGGCTTATCTCTCATTGCTCACTACTGACAGGTGGTTTGACAGCTGAGGGACAAGACTCTATGGGGATGGGGAAGATGGTTTGAGGCCTGTACCCTCTAACCTACATGAACCCTAATTTCTACCTTTGACAGAGTCTCTACTTCTGGCCCCAGGAGAAGTCCTGCTCTGACCTCCCATCCAAGCAACATTTAGATCTTCTTACAAGGTCTCAGAGGGACCAGATAACTAAGCTGAGGTTGGAGAGTATGTCTGGGTCCTTGGCAGATCTCTGCATCTTTTACCTGCTCCTCATTTTAGAGTTCCCACCCCCAGAGACCCAGCCACCTACTTTCTCCCAGAAGGTAAGAGAGAAGGCTAGACCTCTGATCATCTATTTCCAAACCCTGCCTATGCTGATGCTCAGGGACATGCCCAGGAGGTCATCCACTAACCTGGCCAGGTCCCTCTAAGACATCCTCTCCTTTGCTGGGTTCTACAAAGGAAAGGTTGAATTCCTCTGACTCCAGGGCTCAGTCCTGAACAGTGGACAGCACTATCAGGGGTATAAGTTGTTGCAGTGGCCTCTCTCCAGGTCTCTATCAAAGATTCCACCCGGAGAAAGAATGCAAGGAGTGGTTTGGCTCACCCTGTCCAGACGGCTGCTTGGAACACACACACAGACATGCAAAATGCACGCCTTTTGGCACTTGACTTTCCCATGAAATAATTGCTGGAAAGCTCCTTGGATTAGGTAACCCAATGTTCCTTCCTGTCCCTACTCGGGAGAGGGGATCAGCTCCGAGCATCTGTTAGGCTGAACCAGCTCCTAAGGGGAAAGGAAAGGCCAGTCCAGGAGGGTCTGGAGGCTCCCAGACATCCTTGGAAGCAGAACACTATTATGGGAACAAGCATTTCCGACTCTTCCTGTGGATCTCCTCACTAAGCCTGTCCAGCCTTTGGGCCTCCTTCCACAGCCCAGGCCCAGCTAATTAAGAAAGCCTTTTGCACAAAGAATGAGATGTTCTCATCCTATTTTAAATGTTTACGTCTATCATACTGTAATCCTAAGCAACAACTGCCTCCATCCTTCCTGCTTTTAGTAGTGTTTGGGGTTTGTAGGCTTGGAAGGGGGCTCTCTGGAATCAGGGATGAGAAGAGTGTTGGAGAAAAAAAGAGGTTGAAGGATGGCACTTAGTCAGAGGCCCTTGACTGAACTTCTGTGGAAGGGGCACATTGGTTTTGGTCCCAAAGCTGCTAAGAGCATGATTTTGGAAATTGTGCCCTCATCTCCCTGTTCATCCTCAGCCTCTCCTGGATCCCTTAACAGGGCCCTTTGTCATCTTGAAGTTTTTACTGGTCGCTGATGGGAAACATACACAAAGAAGAAAGAGTAGGCCTGGAAGGATGGACTTCACTAAGAACTTCCAGGCCAAGTCTCACAGGTGAGGGGCTAGTATGACTGTTCAGCAACAAGAGCACTTGTTGCTCTTGCAGAAAACCCTTTGAGCTCGGCTCCCAACACCCACATGGCAGCTCACAACTATCCAGAACTCAAGTTCCAAAGGATCCCAACACCTTCTTGCAGTTTCTGTCGGCACTAGGCACGCACAATGTGTAAATGCAGACAATCAGGCAAGACACGCATACACTAAAATAAAATAAATATTTAAAAAAAAATCACAGGTATTTGCGAACCATATGATGCGGGGGGTGGGGGGGGCGACTGGAGATGTATACAAGGGTGACTCAGAGATAGGGGGTGCGGCTGCTGCGGCTCCCTGAACAGAGGAGAGGTCCCAACCGAAGCAGAATCCTTGTCCTGCAAGTGAGAACCTTGAAGAAATTCGTCTCTCTTGGTTGTGGTTCCTAGAGTAACACCCTTTTGAGGGCCTTCCAGTGGGTCCCAGCTCTTTCCTCGGGCCGCACACCATCCCTTTCAGGTCAAGGGAGTATGGGACCTCTTACTACCCTAGGGATCCGCACCCCTGTAAAAGAGAGGGCGAGCTCACCAATGGTGCCTGGGGGGCTCCCGTCCCGCACCAGCCCGGCTAGTCCTCCGGGGCGGGGTGTCCAGGAGCGGGTCGTCCCGCCCCCGGCCCCGCCCCTACACGCGGCGCCCAGTCCCCGGGCTCGCCGGGTCCGCCCCTCCCTGCCCCCGCCCCTCCGGCCGCCCCTCAGGCGCAGCCAGCCGCAGCCCGCCGCAGCCGGCCAGTCGCCACAAGGAGTTGCAGATCTCCTCGTCTTCCGCGTCCTGCCCGCTGTCCGATCCGTGCGCGCCGCTCGGCCATGGAGCCGACCCCCGACGCGGAGGAGGCGCACACAGTGCGCGAGGCGCTGGGCCGCTACGAGGCGGCGCTGGAGGGTGCGGTGCGTGCGCTGCACGAGGACATGCAGGGGCTGCAGCGAGGCGTGGAGCGGCGCGTGGCCGAGGCGCTGCGCCTGGCCGGCCCCTTGGCTCGCACGGTGGCCGAGCTGCAGCGGGACAACCAGCGGCTGCAGGCGCAGCTCGAACGCTTGACGCGCCAGGTGGAGGCGCTGGGCTTGGCGACTGGTGTGTCCCCTGCACCCGGCACGCCCAGTCCCCCTCCTGCGGCCCCAGTTACCGACCGCGCGCCCCGCCTGGGCACCGCACGCTTCTCCAGCCACGCCACGTTCTCGCTGTCCGGTCGTAGCCAGGTGAGCCGGGGGAGTGGAGTGGGGGTCGACGCAGCGCGCGGCGTGTGAGCTTACTGGAGCTAGCCGGGATGGGGGGTGTGGGGTGGGGTTGGGTAGGTTGGTGCCGCCCCTCCGCTCTGAGTGCGTGCGCTACCTTGCGTCCTCTGGTCTGAGAGCTATTCCTCCACCTGCCGCTGGGACTTAGTAACAGGGTCCCACCAGCCCTCCAGAGCTGGAAAGGACAGGAGAAACATTGTTTTAGTCGGCCCTCTGCACCTGTCTTGCACCGCTCCCTTCTTTGGAGACAGGTGATGTTTAAGATCTGCCCTCTCCCCTCTGCTCCATGACTTTAAAAGTTTGGACGCCAGGGTTAGGTCTTGGACGGTTCACTGTCGCCTGGGGCCTACCTATGAGTTGGAATGGTCAGCACCCCCTACTTCCCCCCCTACACCAGCTCTATTCACGCGTTCGGTGTTGCTGCTTCACTGAGTCTTGACCGCTCGGGTTGTAGATTAACCTCGATTAAGCTGTGTGTGTGTGTGTGTGTGTGTGTGTGTGTGTGTGTGTGTATGCATGTGAGTGCAATCTGGTCCAGACTGTTCAGCAGCTGTGCTTGGGAACTCACATTGCAGGGGGCATATCCTTTACTGGGAACGGAGTTGGGGAACTGGCCTTTAGCTGTGTCTAGATTTCTGGGGTCAGTGACTGGGCAGAGGCCGGTGTGGACCAGTCTTACTCCCTTGAGCACGGCCTCCTGGAGTGGCAGAGCCTGGTTAGAATGTTTCCATGGTGTGTGCAATGGCCCTTAGGTGGGATTTTTTTTTTTTTTTATACTGTGTCGGAATGTGCGCTGGGGTTGGGTTTCCAGGACTTGGGTCTGAGTACACTGCACCTTCCCCCTTCCTCACATTCTCTCATGCCCTCAGATCTGCTGTGGACCTCCGGAGGAGGGAATCATAAGTCCTTGTCCCTAAAGGTCTCAGCCTGAGCCCCAGACTGAGCAGTGGCAATAGTGTGAGCAGAGATGCCCTGCTCCAGAGACTGGTCCTTTTTCAGAGGGCATTTGAGGAGGGCTCGGTGATGGAGACCCTGGGCTTGTCGCTCCTGCTGCAAATGGAGGCACTGTGCATTGCCTCTGAGTGGCTTTTTTAAAGTGCTTGCAAGCCAGAGTAGAGCCTTCAGGTGCACTAGGGAGGCATGAGTTGTGGAGCCCCTTGATGTTAGGTGGAGGAGATGGGCTTCCTATGGCCAGAACTCCTGGTGTACCAGTATTTCATGTGAAGTGTCTAAAAATATGGAGACACTTAAGTCTGTCCTCTGAGTGTGATGACTCTAATGTCCCTGCTGTAAAACTGCTACAGAGAGTTCACATGTGTCTAGTGTCATTTGCTTCTGAAGTTTTAACACCCATTTGTAACTTGTGGAGGCGGTTGTTCATGTTTAAGAAAGATAAACTGAGTCGTATGTGTGTGTGTGTGCCTGTGCTTGTGTGTGTTTCTCCAGCTGTGACTTTTGGTAAATGGGAATTTGCCTTTATTCACCAGGTAGAGGAGTGGGAGAGCTGAGCAATTGGGCGGGAGGAACAGGGTCCTCCTTGGACCTAGTACCCTCCCTCAGGAATGGATGAGTTCGTGACTTTTCCCAGGGAGACGAGAGTAAACATCTAGTCACTCCAAGAGAGCACCCAGTGCTAGCTTGGTGAACCAATTAGTTTATTGGGGTTATTTACAGGAGCATGGGTGACTCAAAGGCAGCTGTAACATCAAAAGCCCACACTAGCATGGGTGATGACTCATGAAAGCTGCATCCACAGAGCTCCCCGCACAACTAGCAGGCAGCTCCACCAGAGAGTCTTTTCTCTCCATCAGTTGTTTACTGTTCATATAACCTCAGGGAAGGACCTGATGAGTCTTGTAACTTTCTGAGCTTCCAAGCTTTCTGTGTTCCATCAGTTTCCCAAGTTTTATGAGCCTTCCCCTTCCCTTAGGAGGCAACATCTCAATTCTAAGGAATTAGCCCCTATAGGCAATTTAACTGCGATGGTCCAAGCAGAAAGAACGAGTCTGAGCTGAGGCCCTGGTGGGTGAGCTGCCTGGGACCAGAGTTCCAGAGGAGGAGTCAGTAGACAGGGTGCTCTTTGGACATGAAACAGAGGTAGAGACTTATGCTGGGGACACTTATGGATGAGGAGTCAGCAAGGATGCTCCAGCCTGTTGGGACTGGCAACGAAGGCCCAGGAGCTGCAGAGTAGTCCGGGGACCTGGGAAAGGCCCTTCGGCAGCAGGCAACAAGTATAGCTGAGCATTGTGCGTGGAGGATGGCCCTTTTCCAATTGGACCAGAGGCCGCACAGACCTGGATCACCAGCTCTTTGGGCCTGAGGCTACTTCCCTTTGCCTGACCCCCAGATGTACCGTGCCTGCCCACCCTCGCAGGAGCACCCACACAGGCTCTGAGCTGCTTTGCAGTAGTGAGTACTGCTTGCTCTTGAACAAGGTTGGTAAACAGAGTCCCACATGCTTAAAGGAGGGCTGTGTGATTTCTCATATTCCATATCTGTGGCAGCACCGTGGTGTGACCACAAGCCAACAGTGACTGCCTCTCTTGGCCAGACTTTGTAGAGGTAGGTATTCTACAACCCCCCTGTAAGAAGCAATGGGAACTAGAGGTGGGTTGTACTCAGTGTGTAAATGTGCTGGAGGGGTGGATCAGTTCATTCATTTTGAACACACAGATCTCAACAGCGGGTGACTAGGCTGTGAGATGGTTGAGGAAGCCCTGGAAGAGGAAGAGGACGGGGTAGTCTGGAGAAATATCTAGAGAGGACTCTCTAGGAGGCTTGGGAGACTTTGCTTAGAGCAGACAGAGAATATTTGGAGACATCTGCTCTCTGCTGGGCCTCAGTTTCCCTGTATTTAAATCAAGGCCATTAGGAAGCTGGGGTGATGGGGTTGTTGATGATGATGGTGTGGAGGGATTGCTCAGTGATTAAGAGTGCCTGCTGCTCATGCAAAGGACCTGATTTCCATTTCCAGAGCCCAGGCCAGGCAGCTCAGCTCACCTCACAAGTGCTTGTAACTCAGAGCTCCAGGGGGACCCAATGCCTCTGTCCTCTGCAGGTACCCACAAGCTCTTACATATAATTAAAAGTAAAATAATAAACCAAGGGGGATTGGCCCAGCCCTTTTGGGCCCAGTGCAGTGAGCAGGCTGGGCAGTTTGTGCCCAGCTGATCTGGTTAACAAAACTGTCTGAAGAGCCCTTGCTGTTGTCCATCTGAGAGGAGGGACCAGGAAGCTGGGGTCCTGGAGTGGATGACTGCAGTCTGAGGTCAGACCTAGACCCAGGAGGCTGGCAGTGAGTTGTTCCCTGGAGATATCATTCTCAGCTAAGCTGGACCCTCTGGTTCCCCATGGTCAAAGCAATACAGTTCCTCAGTAAGAACTGCCAAGAGCCGGGTGTCAGAGGCCCCATGGTGAAAGAAACCAGACTCACCTTATCTGCCTGCCTTTTCCAGAGGCAGTGTGATAAGGGGGCTTAATGCTTTGGGGAGAAGTTTGGATCCAGTCCTCAAAAGCTGTGGTATGAGTGGAGATGGGCTGGGGCAACAGTTTTAACCATTCCAGATAGGGGTTCTATCCCCTGTGGGTTGTGCTGAGCCCACATGTAAGCTCCTGTGTCCCCATGGACCAGGCGTGCAATGCTATTCCTTCCCTCGAAAAGATGCCAAAAACTTTCCAATAAGAGGGTTCCATCTCTGAAGCCATACTCACTTATCTCATTCTCCGCCTCTCCCATTTAATTCCCAGGCCTGGGCTCCCTCACAGGGCACCTCCCCTTCCCTAAAATAGAGCTGAGATGGGATACTGTGGGAGTTGGAGGCCATTTCAGCAGGAGCTGTCCCCAGCCCTGGAACTCTTCTGTGATTTCTGCCCTGGTGTAAGTACACAGAGGGCTGCCCCAGCCATTCCCAGGCCAGGCTGTCCCAGGCAGAGGAAGACAGTGGCTCCCTGGGGAACAGATCAGCAGCCTCAGGGTGGACAAGGTATTAGGAGAAGATATTACTCCAACCCAGCTGGGCTCAGCCCTTTCCTTTTGGGGCTCTGCCTTCTGTGAAGGTCCTACTGGGTGTTCATCTCAGGCTTTATGCCTTTTCCTTCCTGCTATCTGGCTGATGCTCATCCCCCTGGGATATAACACTTGCCATGAGTTATCCTCTGGAAAGCCAGGGTGCTTTGTGGACAGAGCCCTGGATGGTAGAAAGAGACCCTTGCCTCAAATGCTAATTTGGTCATTGTCTTAAGCCATTGTGTAAGTTTGAGAGCTTCCTACTATACCAGGCTTGGTCCCCTCTCTATGTGGTGATGGGTTAAAGTTCGCATTAGAATAGCCCCAGGCCTGACTTGGTTGCACTTTGGGGCTAGAGGAGTCAGAGTCAAGGGAACCTAGGAATCCTGGCTCAGCCCCACCCTCCTCTTTGTAGAGACCCTTATCAGGAATCTGGCCAATACTGAGATGTAGGAGCTACTTCTGTCCAGTCCCCTGGCTACCATAGGGGGTGGGGACCTGTAATGTGTAGGGAGAGGTATCTATGGGGGCGTTGTAGATACTTACATTCTTGGGAAAGTGATTTCACCACCAGTCTGTCCTTTGAGGGCCCTGTCTAGACCTGTGGAACCTGTTGGACCAGAGCGGGATGGGTCAGGGGACAGGGAGACCCCAGAGCTACTGCCTGGCCTTGGTGACGGTGGAGGCTGGGCTTCCAGCTGGAATGGTTGGTCCTCTTCCAGCTGCTGACTTGGCACCAGGCTCCTAGAGGTACCCCTCCCCACAAGTTCTGGAGTGCGAGAGACACCAAGTATCCTGTGGGCCTGAGGGTGGGCCTGCCCCTCTCGCCTCTCCCCTCTTAGATCAGAAATTGTCGCCTCCTGTCCAAAACCTAGGGCTCTGGGTTCTGTCCTCAGTTGCTTCCCCAGGACCCCCTCTTCCCCAGAGATGATTACTTCACTTTACCAGAGTCTGTTAGCCTGTCAGTGTGACTCTGCCTCTCCATCCTAGAAAAACTGGGGTCCCCTTCCCTGGCTCCTCACATGGCAAGGACTTGACAGTTAGAGGGGTATCTGCAGCAGAAGCTCAAAGATCCCTCCCTCAGCTTCTCCCCAGCCTGTCTTTTGCCCTACCCTCCATGCTTCCAGTTCAGTTCCTATCACCATCACCAGAGACCTCTCCTTGGCTAAACACAAGGGACACGTTTTTAATCTTGACTTTCTTTTCCTTGACCTCAGGCTCCCTTTGGACACACTTCCTTCCCTGGCTCTCTCAACCTCCTGCTGGGTTTCTTCCCATCCCCACTGGCTGCTTGCTCTGTTCTCCTGGCAGACAGCCTTCTCTGCTCCTGAGATGCAGGTGCTTATCTGCAAGGCTCCCAGGAGCTGCTGGAGGCCATAACTGTTTCCTGATCACTCATCATCCTTCCTTTGTTTTACACTTGGTCTCACATATGCTGCCTGATGTCCCAGGTGCCCCTTTCACCATCTTGCTCAAAATAGAAATCTTTGCCTACCCCTCCCCAGAATTCCTTAGCAGACCTTGTCGCTTCAGGCCCCAAACCTGGGCTTGGAAGAAGTTTGTAGTCCTCCCTCCTTCCCTCCTTCCCTCCTTCCCTCTCTCCTCCACATCTGCTCATTCTGCTAGCCAGTTTCCTTTTTCTCCCCTTGACCTTCTCATCTTTGCCCCCCTCCCCCTCCCCAGTTCTCCTTCAGGGACGGTGGGAGTGGTTGACCAGTTGTCTGTCTCCTTTAGTGCCTCCTTTGCTGGCTTCTGAAGAACGTTACTGAATCATACTGCAGGCTCCTTGTTTAAGTTCAAGGACCCTAGACAAACACCTTAAGCTGCAGGATCATGTGGGGTCACAATACTGGGGCCTTTACGCCTCTCTGCTTTTGCTGCCAACAGTCATTCTCCTGGGAATAGCTTCTGTCATTGGGCACCTGGGTCACTGAGGACTCGCTTTGGGTACATTGCCTTGGAGAACCTTCTTTTGCCCCTGGGAGGCAGACCAAGGGAGGCCTTAGATATCCCAAGTTGACTCAGTACCATCTGTGCACCTGCTTGCCCAGTTACCCCATTGGATGGGTGGGCACCTCCAGCACTGGCTGTAGGAGGACCGGATTCATCTAGAGTCAGTGACAAACGATTGTCTGGGAAGCTTGTAGATCGGAGGAACAGCCGGGAAGGATCTCAGGGAGTCTCAGCCAACCAACCACTCAGGCTACCCAGTAGAGGGTTTTTAGCAGAACTCCAGGTTAGGGACGGCTTCTGTTTCTTTTTGCTAGGCTGAAGGAGGAGAGCCCATTCTCCTCTGGCTACACATTCTGGCTGCCCCTACCTCTAACCCCCCAATCACTTCCATAGGTAGTGGGTATACCTTCCCTGAGCCCTGAGGTAACATCTGTAAAACATGCCTGGTGTTAGATGCCCACATGCCACTTGCATAGCCTGCCCCTGTTCTGATCTGAGTCCCAGAGGACATGGGCCCAGGCCACTTGGTGGGTTGGCAGGTCAGTGAAAATCCCAGGATTTCCCCTGACAACCCCTCTTAGTGTTTGTTCCTGTGTCCCAGCCCTTCTGCAGCCCTGGGAGGCTGGAGGGTATGTAGAGCCAACCAGACCAGCACACACTGTATTGTGTTGCTGTGTCTGGCAGAAAAGCCTCAAAGTGAGTTGGCTCCTTGTCCTTCTTTGGCCCCAAAGGACCTTGCACCTCACCATATTTGCTTCTTCCATGTGGATAGTCCTAGGTGTGGGTGACAGCTGCTTGGCCCTCCACACATTGTTGTGTGTTTGTGTGTGTGTGTGTGTGTGTGTGTGTGTGTGTGTATGATATTACTTCAGAACTTGCAACTTTGATCTTAGCCTCTTTGGGCTCTGGGATGAGCATCTCAGGCTGTAGGAGTCTCTGTAACTGGGTTGGCTCAGCTGGACTGTTGCTCACCATTGTACTTCCTGCAGGATCCTTTCTTCCCCAAATGAGTGAGGTTTTCACCACCAGAGTCAGAAGGGATTTGGGGAGGTGGGCTTTGGGGTGGGCAGCTGGCTCCCACTGACAAGGCTCAGTGCTGTTGGTGCCCCTGCAGAGTGTGGAACATGATGAAGCTGGTGATCTTGAGGTGAGACGAACTTCAAACTCTTCCATCATGGAGAATGGACACCAGCTGGGTGCAGGTAGGAGCCTATGGCATAAGGGAGGTGGCTGGGTATGTTTTAGGTCTGTGCCAGTCATCTCTCGGCCGCGAGGGCAGGTGCAGAGAGACTGCCAGGGACCAACCTGACTTAGTATGTAGTAGAACTTTTAAAATACAGAGAGCCAGGCATAGTGGCACACCCCTTTAATTCCAGCACTTGGGAGGCACAGGCAGGTGGATCTCTGCGAGTTCAAGGCCAATCTGGTCTACAGAGTGAGTGGGACAGCCAGAGCTACATAGTGAGACCCTATCTCAGAAAAACAAAACAAAACAAAACAAAATACACAGAGAAATGGGAGTTTAAGGAAGTCAGCTTCCCTGTTTCTGGAAGAAAGCAAGCAGAGGCTGAGAAATTGTCCAGTCATAGAAGTAGGTAGAGTGGACTGACAGGCAATTTAGTATTTATTGAGCTGGTGGCAGGGGTCGTTGAGGAGAATCGGGGCCGAGTGGTGCAGTCAGACATACACAGTAATAGAGGCAAGGGAGGCTGGAGTGATCAGGGAGGCTTCCTGAAGGAGCTGGGAGGAGGGCTCAGGGAGGCAGGAGCTCTCCTGGCCTGTATGGGGGGAATCTGAGGTTTCTGTGGCTGCCATAGCTGACTTGCCCTGGTTGGTCACATGTTACAGGTTCAGCCAATGGAGCTTCTGAGATTCAAACGTCTTCAGCCCCGGAGCCCCCTAGGCCACGCCCTGTGAGCCTCTCCTTGCGGATGCCGCACCAGCCCGTCACAGCCGTCACCCGAGTCTCTGAGAAATTCTCTGGGGAGACCTCGGCTTCAGCTCTGTCACCCACATCTGCTGCTATTCTGGGGGGCTTCAGCCCAAGCCCTAGTGAGGCCCTCAGCCCTTGGACTCCTAGTCCCACTGGTATGATGAGAGGGTAGCATGGGGGACGACCCCACCTCAGAACGGGTGAGAGAGAACAGGGTGGGGGTTGGCGGGAGACTCAGGTCACCCAGGTCAGACCGCAGCCCACACCCCTGCCCGCCTCTGCCACTATATTCTCACCATATTCCCTATCCTCGAAGGACTGTCCTTACCATAGTCCTCTCCAGAGACGCCATTAGATGGGGTCTTATGGTAGGTTGAGCATGGTTACCGTGTACATTTGATACAGTCCCCACTTGTGCACCAGCACCAACAGGCCTGTACTGAGCCTGTGTCTTATCCCAATGTATGACTTGGGCTGGTGCTGTCCTGGTTCCCTAGGAGGGGTTGGAGCAGTACTTGTTGGTCACATAGTGTCAGAGACCCTGGGCTTTGTGCCCTCAAGTGCAAGGAGGGGACAGTTTGAAGGACCGCTCTGATGTCATTGTCCCGAGATAGGGCCTACAGGGCCTACTGAGCCCTAAGGCTTGCTGGTTCACAAAGTGATGCTGAGTACATGGGGCAGGGCCAAGCCTTTTGTTTCTGTCTTTCCTTGGTCCTATAGAGAAAAATTCCTCCTTCACTCGATCTTTGTCCGGCCCTGGGTATGGAGCAGTGACCCCAAGCAAGCACAAGGACAGGTGAGTCTGAGTCTGGCCTCACAGGCTGTTCTTCTCTGTCTGGGACCTGAGCTGCAGGGGTCTCCCTGGCCTGGCTAGGGACACTCTGCAGAACCAGGGTAGCGGGCTGGCAGGTGGGGTTGTATCTGGGGAGGGAAGTGACCGAGGTTGGTATGTAGAGGCTTGGTTGCAGATTGGCTTCTGTGACCTTCCAGGCAAGTTTTTAAAAGGTTGAGTGTGTGTGTGTGTGTGTGTGTGTATGTGTGTGTGTGTGTGTGTGTGTGTCTGCCTCAGCCTCTCTGGGAGGAAGGTTAGCAGGATGACATTTGACTATCTGTTCTTCCTTCTGGCTGGAAGACCTCTGAGGCCCCCAGAAGTACTTACTGGCATAGGCAGAACAGGTGCCTAGAGAGTCCAGGGTTAGGGCAGACAGAAGAGGCTTCCCTTGGGGTGGGTCTAACTTCTGCTGACTGACTGGAGGTGAGAAGGGGTGGGGGGAGGTGGGCGGGGAGGGAAGGAATATCGAGATGGAATTTTTTTTTTTAATGAAAGGAGAATTGTGACTTCCTGGCAGATTGTTCCAGGGGGAGAACAAAGAGGGTCCTATCTAGATGTGGTGGAGGAGGGGACCTGAGTCTGGCTCTGGGTATACCCTTTGCCCTCCTCAGGCATTGACACCTACCAAGGGGTGGTGGTTGTGCGTTGAGAGGGAGCTACTTTCCCTGACTAGTTGGGCTCACTGGCCGAGTATGCTACCAACTGCAGCTCAGTTCAGAAAACCTGCAAAACCAGTTGGGACCTGAGCAGGTGGGACTTGCTCCCCCACTGCCCCTCCAAGGTGAATCTGCCACGGGCATAGGCTGTCTGCCTCCCTGTCTAATACACACTTAGTATGAGTGTTCCACCTGGGGCCCAGGGGAGTGCCTAGTGAGGGCCGGCTCTGTGTTCCTGACTTCATGATTCTCTCCTCAGCCCTCCATTGGTGACCCCACCGCAGTCACCCCCATCCTCGCAGCCTCCAGCTATGACCCAGGCCCCTCGTCAGGGAGAGCGTCGCAGGGAATTGGTGAGGTCGCAGACGCTGCCTCGTACCTCAGGGGCGCAGGCTCGGAAGGCGTTGTTTGAGAAATGGGAGCAGGACACAGCAAGCAAGTATGGATATTCATTCCTATACTAGCCTGGTGGGCTGGCTTCCAGAGCAGGCCCAACCACGGCCATGGTCATGCAGGCATGACGTAGCAAGGGTGGGCCCTGGCTGTTTCCCGGTGGGGTGTTCCCAAGATCAGCTCTTTTAGGTAGAGCTCAAGGTCAGGGCTGTTTTACAGCAGTGATTGAGACTGAGGAGTTCCTTTTGCAGGCAGGGAGAAGAGGGCTATGGGGCTCGGGACCAGGCCAGGCTAGTGAGAGATGTTCCCTTCCACTTGCAGGTACCCCAGTCTTCTGCTCCCCCCAGTGTTCCTAAGGCCATCCTTGGGAGTGGTTTATCGCTTCTCCGTTTTCTGGGAGTCTGACAGGGGAGGCCCAGCTGTGGGTACAGTCTTGGCTTGAGGACTGAAGAAATGACACAGTGGGACCCGGGGGCTCACCAGTCACTTCCTATTAGAGATGAGATCCTTAGACTACAGCCTCCTTTGCAGATTTATTCAGTGCTCTTGTCATTGCACGGTATTGATGCCTGCTGAGTAAGGTAGCTGCTCGCTCACGCTTGTGCGATGACTTCAGCTCTAGTGAAAGAATCAGATCCAGGAAGTTCCCCTTCCCCCAGCAGGCCTGTCCTTGGGTACTAGGGGAGCCAAGAAGGAAGGCTGGATGAAAGGGATGGAAAGGCAGTTCAGGAAGAGGGCAAGGGGTCTGTGCCACTCAACTCCTCAGTCTCAGGGTTGCCCAATAATTCCTGCTTCCTGTGGGGCTGTTCGCAGGGGTCCTGGATAGCTGGGCATCGATAGGAGGCTGCATGGCTGATGTGTGGCATTGTGCCGTGGATACAGCTGTAGCATGTGGGTTGAGTTGACCAGAAGGTATGGGAATGTTCTCTCCATTGCCTCCCACAGCAGGCTTGCCCTCTCTCCACAGGGGCAAAGGTGAGACCAGGGCCAAACTCAAGAGGTCACAGAGCTTTGGTGTGGCCAGTGCCAGCAGCATCAAGCAGATCCTGCTAGAATGGTGCCGCAGCAAGACTGTGGGCTACCAGGTGAGTGGGCCAAGGCGAGCCAGGCATCCCAAGTGCCCTTCCTTGACTTGCGGACAGTGAGATTCTGCCAGGCTGGGGAGGGATGGGAGCCAGGGAGCTCATGCCTTCTGAGCAGTACCCAAACCCACAACATGCGCTTAGAAATTCTACCTGAGCACACTGGTGTAGTGTACCGTAAGGGGCGGGCCCAGCAGCAACAGCTTGTTGCTCAGGGATGGGGGCTGGAGAAACTGATCAGAGAGTTGGATTGGGTGCCAGGAGCAGGGTCCCTGCTGACCTCACTTTCTCTGCTTGCAGCATGTGGACCTGCAGAACTTCTCCTCCAGCTGGAGTGATGGGATGGCCTTCTGTGCCCTGGTGCACTCTTTCTTCCCTGACGCCTTCGACTACAACTCCCTGAGCCCCACACAACGGCAGAAGAACTTCGAATTGGCCTTCACCATGGCTGAGTAAGTATGGCAGGTCTCACTGGCTACTGGTCCCAGCCTAGACCCTGAGCACAATTGCTGCCCTGGGTAAAGTCAGGACGCACAGGACAGCTTTCTAGTGAGTGTAGGGGCCTTGAGGCCATCCAGACTATCTTTCTTTTGTATGGATGAGAGGGAAGACTGAGGCTGGTGGAGGATGTGCTCAGGGTCACACGCTACTTAGTGATGGAGCTGCTTCTGTCCCTGCCTCCTTGCTGGGTGCTCAGCCTCTGCTCTACAGTCTGGGAAACCAGCCACAGACAGAGCCTGAAGGGTAATGGAGCAGGGGCAATGGGTTCATCCCCTTAGGCTGGTGTCAAGGTCCTCAGTAGGAAACTGGGATCTCCTGGCGTATTTATTTATTTATTGTTGTTATTATTTTGGTTTTTTCCAAGATGGGGTCTCTCTGTTGTAACTCTGGCTGTTCTGGAACTCACTCTGTAGACCAGGCTGGTCTTGAACTCACAAAGGTCGACCTGCCTCTGCCTCCCAAGTGCTGGGGTTAAAGGTGTGTACCACCACTGCCTGGCTGCCTGGTATATTTTAAAAGTAGACTTTGTTTCCCTAAATGCTGTGATAGCACGGGCTGTGAAATTACCTCTGGCCTTAGGCTTGCTGCTGTAACAGAACATTAGAGGCTAGATGATTCATAAAGAGGTTTATTTTGGCTCCTGGTTCTGTATGCTGGACATTCCAGATCGTGGTGCTGGGGTCTGCTTGCCTTCCGTGAGGGATGCATGCTGCTTCATTCAGTTCATGACAGAGAGCCAAAGGCCCAGTGTCACCTGTGTCAGAAAGGGGGGGACAAAAGGGAGCTTGGCTCTTTATAATAACCTCTTCTCGAGATAACTAACCCACTCTTATGAGAACCACATTAATCCCTTCATAAGGGTGGATTCCTCATGATCTAAATGACTCTTGAAAGCCCCACCAGCTTTCAACAGCATCATAGCAGGGATCAGGCCTCAACATGTGTTTGGGTGGGGGCAAGCCATATTCAAACCGTGACACTTGTATGTCCCACTCTTAGGGAGAGGATCTGGGGGAGGGGAGTGCAGTTCTGGGATCAGGATGTGCTTGGAAAACCCGTTTGGGATCTGGTTTTTGGCTTAGAGCAACCCTCAGATCATGAGAGTTGTCAGGACTCTGTGGGACACAGGCGTGTATTCCAGGTGGGCAGGGTGTGTATTCCAGCTGGGTAAGGTGTGTAATCCAGGTGGGCAGGGTGTGTATCAGTTACTTTTCTTACTGCTATGACAACATATCTGATAAAAGCATCCAAGGAAGAAAGGTTTTTAAAGGGAATTTTTGTTTGATTTTTCTCTTCCTTTCCTTTCCTTTCCTTTCCTTTCCTTTCCTTTCCTTTCCTTTCCTTTCCTTTCCTTTCCTTTCCTTTCCTTTCCTTTCCTTTCCTTTCCTTTCCTTTCCTTTCCTTTTCTTGTCCCATTGTCTCCACAGACAGGAAGCAGAGGGAGAGATGAATGCCGATGACCCATGCATTTTCTCTTTTTTATTTGGCACAGGGACCCCAGCCCCTAAGACTGAGCCACCCACATTCAGGATGGGTCTTCCTTTCTCAGTTAAACGTCTCTGGAAACACTCTCACAGACACACCCAGAGATGTGCTTCCATAGTGATTCTAAATCCAGTCAAGTTAACAACAGAGAACAGTCGTGGGGTGTGTTTGTTATACAGACGCTTTCTGAGGGTACGGGCAGGAATATGAGGGGGCTGCGGTGGTGGCGGTGGGACAGCGCCCTCTCAGAAGGCGTAACACTGCTTCTCAGCACCGTTAGGTTAAGAACTGTGCCTCAGCTTGAGTTTGGGTGAATACAAGCCATTCCTGAACCCTGGCACCTGCCTTCTGTGCATCACTCCTGGGGCCTAAATCGAGGAGAGCGCTGTGGGTCCTGGGCCTGCTGTTGCTGCAGCTCAGGCTACCTGAGAGGAGCTGAGTGTGGACATGAGGAAGCCCCGGCTTACTAGCACCTGGCAGGGAGGGGCCCGCTCAGATAAACGCTCTGATCTCATCCCCTTCCTGTCGTTGGCCTGGGGCCTCTTGGTTAACCACAGTCAGAAGGCAAAAGGGTCAGGGCAATCATCACAGGTTGCCACACCACAGCTCCCGAAGCAGAGAGCAGGACACAGATACGCAGGGCTCCCTAGCGCTTTCTGGCTCCAAAGTTGCTATCTGTTGTGCCTCTGGGCCTCGTGCTGCTAGCCACTGAGGGACCATGTTTGTCCTGGTTGAGTCTTCAGGTCCCAAATCTTCACTTGCCCTCAAGGGACAGATTGAAGGAGGCCTCACCCCAGGTTTTCCTTATTTCCAGCCCAAGCACCCAGTCCTGGTCCTCCACAGTAGGACCTGAGCCTGGAGAGGGATGGAGGGGACTCATAATCCATGTTTGGTACTGGAAGCCTTCCTGGAGCTACAGACACTGTCCCTTCACCCTCCCACCCCCAGGGCAGAAGTGCTCACTATGGCCAGAATGGGGGCTCTGGCTTGGCGCTCCTCACCCTGAGGCTCGGGGATCTGAGTCCATGCCTGCTGTATTGGTTTGGATTGTAGGTCCCTTTGGGGTCAGAGGGACGCCTTGTGTCCTTTGAAAGCCTTCCCTTTCTTGGCTGCTTGGGATTAGCTGTCATCCTAATAGCAGAAACAGCTTGGACCAGTGTGTTACGCAACTGGATCCAGACGATGGTGGACTCACGCCAAGTGTCGCGGCACGATGTCGGGAGGGGTGGTTCGTAAGAAGAGGCCCAGCTGCTTGAAACTCAGGAATGGCGGCTGTCAAAATCAGACTAGAATGTGTGGGATCAGGACTCCCACTTAGGCACCCCAAAACTCACCAGTCAGGCCAGCCTTGGCTTACGGAATTCTTGGTCTTGGAGCCTTAGAGAGCTACACAATGCCAGCGTGGTCACCTATAACCAAGGATCCAACTGGGTTTAGCAGGGAGAGGGACAGTTTGGGCTATGTGGTGGTGCGCCTGTGCCCCAGATCCTAAGGAACACCGTTTCCCCAGGCAGTTAGGGCCAGAGTGACTCCAGGATGTGTTTTCCCAGAAGGAGGCTTGAGAACAGAGTCTCCAGACTCCGCACAGATGTTTCTTCTATTCTCGACCTGGGGGGAGGGTGGTGGCTGGGACAGGCTTTGGCTCCCTTTTCTCCCCAAGCAAACAGCAGGATAGGACCTTGGCCCTGCCTCCCTGTGGCTCCCACTTGGGGAGGGAAGCAGGGTGTGATAGGGCCTCTGAGATGAATTCTGGCCTTTTTTGCTGACTGCAAAGAGTAGGGAGGGCCATCAGAAGCAGGTCTGTGTGGGGAGCTTACTCAGAGCCTGGGAAGGTACCACCCCTTATGAGTCATCTGTGAGATTACCTCTCAGGTAGAAGGATGAGAGGGGTGTGGAGGTGGGCTTGCTCCCCAGAGCCTCCTGGGAAGGTGGCCGCTTGGATCCCTGGTTTCTTGGGCAGTAGCTGGCAAGAAAAGCTCACGGGACACTTGCCTGAAGATACTGGAGCCATTGTCAGCATCTTAGATAAGCCAGTGACATCTGAGTGGATGTATGATACCCTTGAGAGTCCTTGGGATCTGCCAAGGCAGAGGTGGCTCAGAAGGGTAGTTTTGGGAGCAGGTAGCCCAAGCTGAGAGGAGCCTAGTGACCAATCAAGAAAAAGGACCTGATGATATTCTCAAACCATTCAGGAAAGGAACATTTCCAGAACCTTCTATGAGCAAGTATCTTCGAGGCACAAAATGCGCCAGGAACCTTTGGAGCAAATGTGTGTGCTTCCCCTCCCCTCCATAATTTCTGGACCCAGAAGTTCCTTGTGGCCTAATCTGTGTGAGCGATGCCTCCCTAACAGCAGAAGAGTCGCTTGCCTGACAGGTGTTTAGGGCCTGGACTGAGGGCAAACCAGCTCCTTTTATGGAGGGGGCAAAGTAGGGAGGGTGCTTGACCCTTCTGCACCTTCCTTTCCCACCCCTTTCCTTCCTACCCCTGCCCAGAGCACAGGAAGCCATGGGATGTGCAGCCCAAGGCTTCCCACTTGCCCTGCTCGGAATGCGCCTGCTCTCCAGTTACACCCAGCAGAAGGGGCTTGAGTGCTATTTGTAGTGCCCATGTGTCTCTGTCTAAAACCAGATGGGAGGCAGCAGTCCCACCCCTGGTCTGCATTTAGGACAGTCTTAAAAACTATCCTCAGCCCCTCCTCGATGGCCTGGGGGAACTGAAGGTACAACGAAGAGTAAAAGAAACCCATCAAGGTGCTTATTATAAGTCAGCATCATCATCCACACTTCGGGACTGAGGGATGACATTTGAAGTCATCTGAGCTCTGTGGGCTTTCCACTGTAGTTCGGAATATTTAAAATAAGCCTGGATCATTTTAACAAGACACTTTTTTTTTTTTTAATGTAAAGGCCAATTGGGGCTGCTAATATTTTGAGAATTACATTTTTTGGTAAAAGTCAACAGTAGCCATCACTGTCTTGTGTGCTGTGTCCCGGGAGGAAGATGGCTGGCTGCAACACACTCAAGCAAGTGTACCCGTGCTCTCCTGTTTGGCAGTTCGAGGAATCTTGTTGCCATTGTAGCTGGCACCACAGAGTCTCTTCTGAAGGAGCATGTTCTATCTGTAGCGACAAGCTGGAGTGAAAGGAAAGTGTCCCTGAGGGTCAGCTCTGGGCCAGACCTGGCATCAAAGACAGGGATGCTGTCCGACCTGTAAGCTGGAGAACTTAGGGCTTGTCAGAGAAGGCAGAGGTGGTCTAGGAAGGAGTGGGCTCGGAAACGTTGCATTGCTGTGATTCTCTTAAGAACTGCGCCCACCCCGTCTGCTCAACCTGGGAACAACCTTGGGATGAGGTGGGGACAGTTCTCTGCCTGCGGTGAGAGCCGCACTTTCCCACGACCTGCCGTCAGGGTGACACAACAGCGAGGCCTTCCCCTCCATCTTTGTGGCTGCCTCTGTCTGGGAAGACTTGCTTCCCGGGCAGGGCATGGGGCTGTTGGCTGGAGTGTGCCCGAAGCTTCTAGAAGGAAGGAAGGGGTTTGCTTGGTGTCTTCTGCCCAGATAGGAACATCTGGAACAAGCCTGCAATTTTGAATAACCATGAAGTGGGCTAGAGGAGTCAGAGTACACTCAAAGGAGAGTGTCCTCTGTGCCCTTTGAGGAGACAATTAAGGAAACAGATTTCAGTTTAGGGAAAGATGGGGGGCAAAGGTTCTTTTCCAGCATGTGAAGGGTTTTCTTGTGGAGGGAAAAGTTAGCTGAGAAGAATCCTGTGGGAATAAGAAGTGACGTGTATGAGGAAGCAAAGGAACTTCTGGGATGTAAGGTACAACTTCCTGGTGGCCAGAGCCTGCTGCAGAGAGGTCAGAACAGTCCTGGACCTGGGGGAGGGGACTCAAGTGGAGGGGACAAGATAATGTGTGAGTTCTCTTCTAAAGCAGGGTCCTGGGCTTCTAGTGCTGTCCTTATTTAACAGGAGAGACCATCAAAGGTGCCATTGAAGCTACCACTGACAGCGATGGCCCTACGGACTCAGTGTGGGGCTGGTTTGCATGCACCTGAGGTTTCTGAATAGCAGAATGGAGAAAGGATGTGGGAAGCCAGAGTTCTCCCTGCAGTGTTGGGGTGAGGTACCAGATGACAAGCGTTGGAAGGTGAACTCAGATCCTTAGCCTCTGAAGAACTCAAGATTTCTAAATTCTTGGTCACAGAGCACCTTTGAATGCCAGTATCACTGACACCAAGTCCTGCCTTGCTCTATTTTGGGGAGAAAGGGTGCCAAACCCACTTGTCACCCCCATGTAACCTCTGGGTTCCCTTACAGGTCACCCTCTGCAGCCCCAGGGGGAGGCGGGAGGTGGAGATGGGATCCGGGACAGATGTCTCCATTTCGCCTTGACATTTGGTTCCTGGCCAGCTCTCCAGAGCAGAGCCCAGTGCTGCTAATGTTACAGTCTTTGGAGAGCACACAGCCTAGGAAGCTGTCCTGTAAAAATGTTGCATGAGTTGTACTGGGCTGGCTGCAAACGCTGGGATGGGTCTGAGGATCCCTTGCTTGCCTGCTGGGTCTCCTGTCTAGCTGGGCTCTCGGGAACTAGGTGCATAAAGGCAATATGGAAGCATAGCCTTCCATTGAGCCTGATGGGAGTTGGGGGTGAGCAGAGGTGGATTCTGACTGACTGCCCAGGAAATAGGCACTAACAGTGGAAGGATTGTCAACACTGGCATCTGAGCTAGCAGTTTATATTTCATATCCAGGTCTCTATTTGCTCTGCTGTGTGTGTGTGTGTTGCATGGGTGCATGCACGTGAATGTATGGGTGTGTATACCCTGTGTGTGCATGCAGATGACAGAGGAAGATAATGGGTGTCTTCCTCTTTCGCTTTCTGCCTTAGTGACTTGAACTGGCAGCTTAGTGACTGAACTGGCAGCTCACCACTTCAGCTAGGCTAGTTAGCCTGGAGTCTGCCTGTCTTTGCTCCTGCAGTGTTGGAGTTAAAGGCGTGTGCATCGGTGCTCAGCTTTTTATGTGGATACTGGGGATTTGAACTCAGGTCCTCATGCTTTCATAGCAAACGCTGTTACCCACTGAGCCATCTCCCCAGGAGCCGTTCTAATGTGTTTACATTTTTAGTAATTTTTTTTCTTTAATATACGTATTTAAGATTTAGTTTATGTGTATTTATGTGTATGTATGTGTCTTTGTGTGTGCATGCTCATACTCATCTGTATGCAGGGGCCCAAAGGGGACTGAAGAGAGCATCAGAT
The DNA here is from genome assembly GCA_026225945.1 of Cricetomys ansorgei. Lineage (NCBI taxonomy): Eukaryota > Metazoa > Chordata > Mammalia > Rodentia > Nesomyidae > Cricetomys > Cricetomys ansorgei. The sequence continues at coordinate 1,383,675 of JAMJFZ010001899.1, forward strand.
CTTTAGTACTTTTTTGATGTAAGATGTGTTGAATCCATGGACGCAGAGTCTGTGGTTACAGAGAGTCAACAGCATGTATGTGTTTGCTGAATTGTGGTTAAACTCAGCTTCTTTACTGTGGCTGTGGGTACGTGCACATCGTGCACGAACATGCACACATGTGTGTAGGCCAAAGGACAACTCAGGTGCCTGGAGCTCATCAAGTAGGCCAGTTTGGTTGGCTAGTGAGCCCCAGGGATTTGCTTTGCTTGTCTCTGCTCCCCCTCCCCCATCCAGCTCTCTCTCCAGCCCTGTGAGTCATGGTTTGATTTTTTTTGTTTTGTTTTTGTGTAACTCTGGATGGCCTAGAACTCACTCTGTAGACCAGGCTGGCCTCAAACTCAGATATCCGTCTGCGTCTACCTCCTGAGTGCTGGGATTAAAGTCGTGTGCCACAGTGCCTGACTGGATCACGTTTTATTTTTTATTATTTTTTTAATTGTGTGTAGATGTGCTTGTCTACGTGTCTGCCATGAGTATAGTGCCCCAGGAGACCAGAAGCAGTGTCACATACCCTGGAGTTACAGGTGGTTGTGAGTCATTTAACGTGGGTGATGGGATCTGAGCTCTGGTCCTCTGGGAGAGCGGTAAGTACTTTTAACCACTGAGCCATCTCTCCGTCCCCTAGGTCTTTTTTTTTTTTTAAAGAGCTGGGTATGAGGCAGGAGGATCATGAGTTTAGTACTAGACTGGGCTGCACACACAGTAAGCTCCCATCTCAAAAAACAAATAAACCACAAAATAATAAATAAATAGGCATACGGTTTGAGGGAGCAGAAGGATGAATTATCATTTTGCCTTAATTTTACGTTTGCTTTGCGTTCACACTTCTTGCCGATTTGCCGTCTAACACTGATGTGTTCAATTTTCTTTTTTCTTTTTCTTTTCTTTTCTTTTTTTTTTTTCAGATAGGTTTTCTCTGTTGTAACTCTGGCTGTCCTGGAACTCACTCTGGAGATCAGGCTGGCCTCGAACTCACAGAGATCCACCTGCCTCTGCCTCCCTAGTGCTGGGATTAAAGGTGTGTGCCACCACCTCCAGGCTGATTTCCTTACTAATATATGAAGTGCATAGGTGGTTTGTGGATGTGGGAGTCTGAGGAATGCCACTCGGACTTGGCAGCTCCCAAGGTCCTCTTGGAGAACTCAAATTCTCTTCTGGTACACACCTGAGCCCCTGGGGCTCCAGGCGAATTCTGTTGGGGACAGCGACAACAGCCCGGTTGCGGGGCTGGTTGTTCCCTGGGACCGCGCTCTGACGAGGCTTCTGTGTTTCAGGAATCTGGCCAACTGTGAGCGCCTCATCGAAGTGGAGGACATGATGGTGATGGGCCACAAGCCGGACCCCATGTGTGTCTTCACCTATGTGCAGTCGCTGTACAATCACCTGCGTCGCTTTGAGTAAAGATGGCCATCTGGAGAGGCCGGGAGGAGACTGTGGGGTCACTCCGGTTCCCCATGGCAGCATGACCTCCAGGGGAGCTGCCTCTGTGGCCTGTGACCGTGTGCCTACCCCTCACACTCAGTTACCGATGAAAAGTATTGATGAGGCTAAGCTGAGCCCCACAGCCTCTCACAGCCAAGGGCTCGAAGGAAAAGGAAGAACTCTAGAGTCAGAGAAATTGGTGCTACGTAATGATCTTCCTACAGGAAATGCTCGACTTCCCTCTGGTGAATTTGATACATTGGCTTGACAGGGTTTCATTTGTTATCAAGTTTTCTTTAAAAAAAAAAAAAAATCAAAACACCCAGGGTTTTTTACTTCCTCACACTATTGTGGGTCCTTTTCTCCCCTCCGTCGGGGCCACTGCAGAAACAGACTCAAGTTCTTGGGAAGAAACAGTTTAACCACCCCCAGATCCTGGGCAGCAGATGACCTTCATATCACCTTGCCTCTGTGGGGAGGTGGCAAGGGTCCTACCTAGGCCCAGAGGGGCTTCTGGCATTCACAGGAGACCCACAAGTGTTCGGCTAAGAAAAGGTTGCCTGAGCAGTACCAGGGAGGAAGAATAGATCCTTCCTGCTGAGAGAATTCCCATTTGTCCCAGGTGTTTATAAAAAGGATTTCGTCTGTACCACTGACTTGTTCATACATAAAAGATGTGTCAACCTTAGCTTGTTATTTTTGTTTGGGAGATGGGGAGGAGGGTTGGGCAATAAGAGACTGCATAGATTTCAACAAAGAGCTACTTAAATCACACCTTAATTGTTTATGTATTTAAAACCACTTGCTGGGGAGGCTGAAAACGACATTTGTTGTCTACCAATGTGCTTGTCCCCCAGCCACCTCTATGTTGTTGAAGGATTGTGAACAGAAAATTTACCCCTTGCAGATCTGTCCCTTAGATATTGGCAAATATATTATGATATCAAGTGGCCCAAGGTTGATGGTTTTGAGTGATTATTGTTTGTTTGTTTGTTTGTTTGTTTTCTTGGGGGTATATGTTTCTTTCATTTTATTTTTTACAACACAAGGAGTAGATCTCAGATCCTCACATATGCAGGCAAGCTCTCACCACTGAGCTCCACCTCCTGCCCCTGGGGTGGTCCCTTTCATGGAAGCCCATGGAGGGGTGCTGGTTTTACTTCACAGATGTTTGGCAGTAGGTTTTGAATAGAAAAACCATTAGATTCCATAAAGCTACAGGCCTTAGCTTATTCTTCCTCAAGACTGAAGACTCATTTTATAATTGAGTTGGATTTTAGCCACAGACTTTTAAAACTTCCCTTGAAGGACCTTCATTTCATGAGACCCCCTCCAAGTGTGCTTTTGTGGGGTCATCCCTGTGCCTCAGGTGTTGGGTATTTAGAACAGAGGTCCTTGGGGACCCCTGAGGCTCTGGCAGAGCATGCAGGCTTGAGTAGCATTTTCAGTGGATTTATTTGCTCAGGCTGTAGCCTTAAGTCTTTTGGGTTCTCCCACAGTGAGAGCCATTCCCTTCCTGGCTCTCCCTGCATTTGTAGGCTTGGAGAGCCCTATTCTTAGCAGAGAGACATACTAGGGCTTAGGGTTTCAAACATAAAGCCAACAAGGGCACACTAAGGCTCTATAAACAGCATGCCTGTATGTCACTGAGTACTCACACATGGCAAACCGAGCTCTCCCGGGTGGCAGACATGGCCTTGTGCCTCTGCACATAAAATACAGCAGATCTTACTGAGGCAAGGAACTGCTCCTAAACTCCAGGAATGGTGTCCCTGTGTCCCACCTTCAGAATATTACAAACTAGATATGTTAAGAGTTGGTTCCATGATGCTCTTGTTTGCAGTTTGTGTGTGTGTGTGTGTGTGTAGAGGATTCTAAACAAATGTTTTGGGCCAGGTATGGTAGTACATACTCATAATCCCAGCACTTAGGAGATGGAGGAGCAGGATTTTGAGTTTCAGTCTATCTTGGGCTACATAGTAAGACCGTGTCTTAGAAAGGTGGTGGGGATTTTAAAGTTGATTACACCTAAGCAAAGCGTGAAGCTTCAAGGCATGGGAAAAATGGAAAAAGTCCTCTCAACCTCAAGACATTCCTGTTAAAGATTCATGTTCAAAAATACTTTCGTATATTGCATGTTGAGTATTATTTCTCCCTTCTTTTTTGTCCATCCTCCCCTCACCCCTCTCTTTTCCCATGAATTCCCTAGACAATTTCACTTCTACTTTAATATGTAGACACATATGTGTATTTTATGTGACTCCATAAAATCCAGTAGCCACAAATGTGAGAAAACACATACGTGAGACTGGCATCTTCAGCTGGGATTACAAACATCCTGTTTGCAGAGTCTGACTCCTGGCTGCCTTTTACTGTGGTGTTGTATCGCTTTGCATCCCTTTTCCTTCCTGAGTGATTTCCTGGAGCCGTTCATAACTGTCTTTTCCAGATAGAGCCCCTCACCTGGATTTTGTTAAAGCTTATTAAATCTGATCAAATAGTGTTTCCGTGACAGGACCATTTCACCAGAGCCAGGATGGGGTTTCACTTTTCTGTCAGCTGCTGGGTGTTTTTCCAGGCAAGTGGGAACCTATAAGCACTTTCTGAATATGATATAGCATGAGCTGGTCAGAGCAGACCATGCAGGCCAGGTGTGTGGGGGAACAGTTTGTTAAAGCCAATGAGTTTCACAAATGTGTTCAATGATGAGAGGTTCTCGGCTTTCCCATTGGCGGTGGTCACACTGTAACCAGAGGAGACCAGCATGAAAGAACACTTCATTCTGCCATTACGATCTGTTGATGTGACTGCAAGCAACTTGATAGAAGAGCAAAAATGCTGACGGGGTCGGTATGTTCAGGGCGGTGCATCTGCCAATGGTGCAGATCCCACTCTGGTTTGGGTTTCTCCAGTTGGCGACATCCTGGTGATGTCATACCCGTTTGGGTGGCCAGCTTGATTCCCACTTTACCCCTCCTAGCTATACTCTTATATCTTTGAGATCAACTTCTGTCCAGTGATGGCTGTCTCTGATGTGGTCATTTCTGATCTTTCTTGCTTTTAATGTTCGGCTCGGACTTGCCTTTAAAGCCTTTGATCACTTATCTCTTGCTGTTTGGACACCAGATGGCCCTTGACCTCCTCTGAAAGAACATGCTAAAAATCCTAAGGCCTGCTTTGTCCCTGGAAAGCTCCAGTTGGGGAGAGAACCCTGGAAGAAGGAAATCAAGAGTGCTCCCGTCTGTGCTTCCCAGGGCATCTGAGCGGAAGGCCAAGCAGATAGAGTGGTGACTGGTGGAGCCAATGCTGAGGTTGGCAGCACCAGAGACATGTCAGACATGCCACTGCCTTGGTGTCCATGCTGGAATCTTTTTGTCCTGCTCCCATGGCAGTTCACAGTTCACCTCTGAGCACTGTGAAGAGGGCATCCAAAGTCCTGAAGCTTCTGAGCTACCTGCATTTTTAAAAGGCTTCACTGTGACAATTCTAATTTACAGAAATGTTGAATCATGTCACAAACATCTCTATCCCATTATTCACATTCTGCTGATTTGTGTTCTGTTTCTCAATATACAGTTTTGTCCGTTTTTACTGAGCTTTTTGGAAGTAAAACACAGACATCACAAAATCTACCTCTGGATATGTCAGCAAGGATGATCAGCATTCTCAGGGGTGGAGATACAGCTCAGCAATACAATGCTTGCCTTGCATGTACAAGGCCCCAGCTTTACTTCCTAGCAACACACACACACACACACACACACACACACACACACACACTCCGGACTGGTGCCCTGTAGACCATCCCACCCTGTATTTGTCTGTTTCCTTCAGTTTAGATGGATTTGGGTGACCATGTTGGACACTAATACTACCCAGGCCCTGAGTATTTCTGTCGCAGCACGTGAGGCACAGACAGGGTGGATTTGCCTGCTCCCTGACTCTGCTCAGCCATGCTTCGCTGTACCTTTCGTGCTGTGACTGGACCTCTGACCCTGAGAGTCTTGAGACCCTGTATCTTTTTCTCCAGTAACCTTTCACCAGTACCTTTAGTTTTGACTATTTGCCCGAGTCTATAGTTACACTGGGGCTTGGAAGTTACGGTTTAAAAGTTGTGTACTTTTTCTAGTGGATTTATTTTTAATTTATTGTGAGGGTACTTGTGTCGTGGCATGTGTGGGGAGGTCAGAGGACAACTTTGTGAGTTGGTTCTCCCCTGTCTTTATGTGGGTTCTGGGGCTGGAGCTCAGGTCATCAGGCTTACACAGAAAGGGCCTTTCTTTTCATGAGAGCCATTTTGTTGGCCCTGTGGCTTTATTTTTCATTTTGCTGTATTGTAATCTCCCATTGTCAATTCTTCTTGATGCTCAAACATGTCCAAAGTTTGTCTATCGAGAGAAGACAGCTCTTGTGCCTTTTGTCATGCCTCTATGAGCTCTTCTAAGATGCTTCAAGCTGGCCTTTTCCTTGTTCTATCCCCGGAACCAGCCATTTCATCAGGTAGTCCTTGTGTCTTGTACTGGGGACTTGAGACCCAAGACCTAGAGCTCATCCCCACTGGGTTTCATGCTCTTGAGGGAAGAAACATTTTAGATAGAGAGGCTTCAAGCGAATGGGCCAATGGCAACAACCCCCAATACCATGGGCTTCATCTGTACTTTTTTCCATGTTTGCTGTTCCTATTCTACAAGAATCTGGGTTCTCCCAAATTTCAATATATTTATGAATTTCTGAAGTTATAATATGCAACAATAGTATCGGCATTTTTATTTAGTAGTATTGGGAGATGGGCTCTAGAGCCTTGCATTTGCTAGGTACATCCCACTGAGTCATATAGTCAACCTCTTAAAATATTTTTATTTTTTACATTTGTGTGTGTATACATACTCATGTGTGTGTGGGTGTACGCGTAAATGTGCCAGCCATAGTGCACATGTGGGGGTCACAGGACAACATGCAAGTGTTGGCTCTCTCCTTCCACTGTTGGGTTCTAGGGATTGAAGTCAGATCATTAGGTTTGGTGGCAAGCACCCCTACCTTCTGAATCTTCTCACTGGTCTGAAACTGTCTTAAATTTTGAGATAGAGTCTTGATAAATGACCCAGGCTGGCTTTGAACTTGTTTGGTAGCCCAGGCAAGACTTGAATTCATGGTCTTCTTGCCTGAGTCTCCCAAATCCCAAATTATAGGCCTGCACCAACACACCTATTTTAGTGTCAGAACATTTAAACAGACTGCTAACAACACACCTACTATGAGAGTTTTGGGGTTTCTTTGCAGTCTTCCCACTTCCTTAGACATTCCCCTAAGGGTACACAGAATAGTGGATTCAAAACTCCTTTCTTGTTCTCTTGGAAGTCATGAGTTTGGAATGCAGTTAAGTTCATTCGTGTCTATTTATTCTACTGACGGATCGCTTCTATCATTTGTTTTGTGTATGTGTAAATTCCTTTCTAACTCCAAAAACAAAGTGCTATCAGGTGTACTGAGTTCACATTCCCCCATCTGTTTCCACCTGCTTTTTCTCTGGTTTATCCTTCACGTGTCTTTCCTCCCTTACTCTCCCTCCCTTTCATCTATTTTTTTAAAATCTTATTTAAAAAACAACAGCATAACGGGGCTGGAGAGACGGCTCAGCAGTTAAGAACAGTGGCTATTCTTCAGAGGACCTGAATTCAATTCCCAGCAACCACATGGAGGCTCACAACCAACTATAATGGGATCAGACGCCCTCTTCTGGCATGCAGATGTACATGCAGGTAGAGCATTCATATAAATAAAATAAATAAATCTTAAAAACAAACAAACAAAAATACAGTTAGTTGGCCACACTTGTGAATCCCTACATCCATACATTTAAACAAACATAGGTGGAAAATATTTTTTAAAATTCCATCTGTACCAAATATATTTAATCCTTTTTCCTTGTTGTTCACTGAACAATATACCTATTTGCATAACATTCACATGGTATTAGGTACTATAATGTGGATCATAGGCAAATACTACCGTATTTTATATAAGGGATTTGTGGAACTGTGGACTTTGAGGATCTGAAGAGAACAGATTCAACTACCAGGGATACTAAAGTATGAATTCTTTGTTTTGTTTATTTATATTTATTTATTGGTTTTTCGAGACAGGGTTTCCCTGTTGTAACTCTGGCTGTCCTGGAACTCACTCTGGAGACCAGGCTGGCCTCGAACTCATAGAGATTCACCTCCCTCTACCTCCTGAGTGTAGGGATTAAAGGCATGTGCCACTACCAATGGCTCTTTTATTATTAATTGAATGTATATGTATGTATCTGCGTGTGAGTTAGTGCAGCTGCCTAGGAGACCAGCGTAGGTCACTGGATCCCATGGAGCCTAAGTGACAGGCAGTTAGGAGCCTCTTGAAGTGGGTGCTGGGAACTAAATCTCAGTCCTCTGGAAGAGCGATACATTCTTGTAAATACTGAGCCATCTCTCCAGCCCCGACAACTGAATTCTTATTTATTTGTCAGCTTTCTGTTACCTGAGATAAGTCAATTATAAAGCAAAAGACAGTTTTGGAGGTTTTAGCTCAGTGGACCCCACTGCTTTTAGGTCTTTGGGGAGACAGCATTTCATGCAGGGATGACTTGGAAGAGAGAATAGCCTCTCAGAGACAGCAAGAGCCAGAGCCGCATGGTCCTCTTCCAGAGGTACAAGCTAGTGACTGAAGGATCTGTTAGGCCCTGTCTTTTAAAAGTTCGGTCACCTCCCCTTAGTGTCCCAGACTGGGGACCAAGCCTTTAACCAATAAGCCTTCAGGGATGTGCAGATCCAAACCATGGCAACTGCCCTTTTATGATTATTCACCAGTGAGAGCATCTCCATGGCATCTCATCTCCAGACAGTGCCCATACAGCACTGTGGTGTGTGGCCAGCGTGCACTTTATCTGCCCAGTCCTCTGTGGAAAGTCATTGGGTTGGTTGTTTCCAAAATTAAAAAAAAACTTTTTTTCTTAATGTGTATGGGGTGTTATGTCTGTGTACCATATGTGTGCTTGCAGAGACCAGAAAGGGTATTGGACCTCTTGGAACTGGAGTTGTGAGCCATCACATGGGTGCTGGAATTGAACCTAGGTCCAATGGAAGAACAGCCAGTGCTCTTAACTCCCAAGCCATCTCTCCAACCCCTGTTTCTGATGTTTACCAGACAAACATTGTCTGCCGAGGTGAGCAGCCTCCTGCATCTGCTGGTTTACATTTGTGGGAGGAGCCTCCAGGTTTCACTTCCAAAATTGAGTATTTTGTTAGATATTATCAAATTCCTCCCGTTTTGGACCCTCACATGGGAGAGTCTGTTTCCTTCGGTGGTAGCTGTTTCCAGGCCTGCTGCTGGGCGGTTCAGCATAGTCATACGAGTTTTCATGTATATGGGGTATTTGCAAGTTTTTGTTTTTCTTTTGTTTTTTAAAAATGTGTTATTTGCTCCTGTCCATTGTTTTGATTTTCAAGGCTCTTTTATATTTGGAGAGTTCTGTACTTCTTGAGCTCAGCTGCCTTCTTCCACCCTGCCTGTTTTGGTTAGCTCGGCTGTCAACTTGACACAAACATCTGGGGACAGGGAGTCTCAACTGAAGAATTACCTCTGTCAGACTGGCCTGTGGGGGCATTTTTCTGATTGCTGGTTGATGTGGGAGGACCCAGCCCACTGTGGGTGTTATCGTCTCTAGGCAGATAAGCCTGGGCCATATAAGATGTAACCATGTAAGTAGTATTCCTCCCTCGGGTCTGCTTCAGTTACTATCTCTGTATTCCCACCTTGAGTTCTTGCCTTGGCTTTCTTTAGACTGTAGCCTGTAAGCCAAATAAACCCTTTCCTTCCTCGACTTGCATTTGATGAGTGTTTTATCACAGCAACAGAAAGCAAAATAGGACACTGGCTGTCACCTGATTTGGCTCATACCACCTCTCAGATGGGTCAGAACAATTATCTCCTCCTTCTGGTCTCCTGTCATTTGCTCGACCTTGACCCCTTGTTGGGGTCAGAGTGAGTGATTTTTAAAAAATATTTATTTGGGAGGGGCGCTCATGCCACAGCATGTATACGGAGACGCTAGAGGACAACTTGTGGGCATTGGTCATCCTTCCACCATGTGGGTCCCTGGGATTGACTTAGGTTGTCAGGCTTGGTGATAAGTGCCTTTACCTGCTCACCCATCCATTGAATGGCCGTCTATTGTTCTTGGGATAAAGGATTCCTTAGCGCGGTGTTGAAAATCGCCTCACTCAGCCAGGTGTCTCCAACTCCAACTCTCACCTGCCCCCTTTTCCTGAATCCTCCCACTTGGTCTTCAGAGCTCCATCTAAACTTCAGGTTCTTGGGGAGATCTTTGTTGCTACTCTCCTCCATCGCTTTAGAGGGGCCATGGCTTTGCCATTCCAAGGCCTTGTTTGATCCCAAGACCCTAAGCTTGTGGAGGGCAGAATGCGGGCCTAGTGCTCTGCAAAGTCTAGCAAGGAATTCTAAGCATTTTTTTTTCAAATTTAAAAAATTACACTTAAAAAAAAGTTACACTTAGGCCAGGCATAGTAGTACACCTCTTTAATTCCAACACCTGGGAGGCGGGAGCCGGGGGGAGCTCTGTGAGTTAACGGTCAAGCCTGGTTTACATAGTGAGTGAGCTCGAGAACAGGCAGACCTACATAAAGAGACACTGCCTTAAAAAAACAAAACAAAACACCAAGGGGCTTGAGAGATGACTCAGCTGCTAAGAGCACTGACTATTCTTCCAGAGGACCCAGGGTCGATTCCCAGCACTCACATGGTGGCTCACAGCCATTTATAACTCTAGTTCTCTTGGACGGGCATGTATGGACATATATGCAAACAAAACACTCACAAAATAAATAAAATTTTAAAAAGAGAGAGCATTTTAAAAAATGGTACCTATCTCTCTCTCTCTCTATCTACCTACCTACCTTCTTGTGTTTACCCATGCGTGTGCCTATGTGTATGTGCCACAAATGCACATGTAGAGGCCAGAAGACAGCATGAGGGAGTCAGTTCTCTCCTTCCACCATGTGGGTTCTAGGAATCTAAGGTCATCAGGCTGAGCGGCAGTCTTTACCCACTGAGCCATCTGGCTAGCCTCTTAAGCACTTTTCATTCATTCATTCATTCATTCATTCAGTGTGTATGGGTATGCGGGTGTGTGTGTGTGTGTGTGTGTACTCACATGTGTGACTGAGTCAATGCTCATCTGGAGGCCAGCCGATAACTTGTGAGAGTTGGTTCTGTCTTTCTACCATGTGGCGCCTGGAGATCTAATTTAGGTCACCAGGCTTGGTGGCAAGCACCTTTGCTTAGTTCTCTAAACCTGTGTAATGGATGACCAACACTTTCCCCTTGGTAGATTGCTGGGTGCCAGGCAACAGCAGGAGGAGGGGATGAGTGAGTAGGATGTTCTGACTGTCCCAGAACCCAGAGGGAAGTTCTGAAGGTTAAATGCTCATTGTCAGAATCGGTCAGGTGCTATCCAGTTTCTTTCCAGTGTGGCTGTCTTGTTCAATGTTCCTTTCCAATCACTGGAGAGTTCTGAGACCTTGGGAGAAGGCTCCAGGGACCAGAGTGACGGCCCCGGTGGCAAATGTAGTGGAGTTGAGGGTGAGTAGCTGTAACCTAACTGCTGAGTGCTTAAGCAGAACCCCCACTGGGTACACGGTTCAGGTTTCAGCTCCAAAGTGCAGCATCACTGCTGTGGACAGGAGGTACAATTAGTGTTACCACAGAAACCGCCGGCCTTGCTCCCATCAATCATTATTAGAAAGTTGGAGTAGGGGAATGAGAATCAAGTTCGGTTTAGAACAGAAGAGTATTGAGGGACCTTACAGTATGCCAGAAAACAGAGCCTCCTCCTCCAGGGGGAGGCAGGACAGGCTCCCCCCTCTTAGAGAACCACAGAATGTTCATAAGGGTAGCATTTTCTTTTTAAAAATTTTTGAGACTTTATTTTTATGTGTATGAGTGTTTGCCTGGATGTATGCTTGTTCACCTCACCTGTAGTGTCCCAGAAGGCCAGAAAATGGCATCAGATCCCAGAAACTGGATTTACAGATAACTGTGAGCTGCCATGTGGGTGTTGGGAACTGAACCAAGGTCCTTTTGGTAGAGCAGCCAGTGCTCTTGACCTCTGAGCCATTGTTCCAATCCCTGTATTTTCTCATGAACAGAATATTGCCTAGTCCAGTAAACAAGAGGGTCCCATGCGAGTCCCATGGCAGACTCAGAGCACACAACCTGGAACAGCAGAGACCGCGTGGCTGGTCTCATCCTATGAGTCCACAGTGTGTAGAACATGGGCTTTGTTCCTGTCTGCCCACTGGGGCCTTGGACACAGTTTGTTCCAAGGTGATGCTTAGTGGATCCCAGGGCCTGCACAAGAGTCTGATTGTCTTGTCTAGCTATAAGACTGCCCTGCCCTATGACAACAGTGAGACACTGTCTGCCAGGCCAATAAACACATTTTAAATGGAGTTTGTCAGAACTGGAAGAGGATTTGGGGCACAGCTAACCACAATCAGAAAGCTGGCTCAGTGGTGAGGTTCCTGGTCTGCAAAGAGTTAATGGCTCTGGGCAAATCTTGCCTCAGCCACAGGGCTTCCCCTTCAGCTCCTCCCAACCCCAATAGCATCTGATTCTCTAAGTCCCAGAGCTGTGTCACCCCAGAGCAAGAGAAAAGCTCAGGCCTCTGCTCAGATCCCACCCCTCCCCAAAGTCCCCCTTAGCCAAGGCGTTTCATTCCACAGGACATCTGTTGGGTTCCATCTGTTACTTTATCCAGCAGGCTTACGCTGCTTGGAGAGGGTGACTAAGGGAAACGGAGTATTTTCAGCCAGGGGCCATCATCGTTGCTGGATCAAGTGTCTTTTGGTGCCCCGGATTTCAGGACAGGTGTGTTTTTATTCAGGAAAAACAGAGCACAGGAATCGGAAGGCTAGATTTCCCTTCCAAAACATCACCTCCCCTCCCTCTCCCAGCCTGCCCCAGTGGTGATGGCAGCCACCGTTTTTGGTTGTAGAAGAACCATAAAACCATAAACCAGGGGGCCAGGCTTCTGCTCTCTATCTCAGCTTCTAATGTGCTTATAAACTCAGAATCGTGGTTCCCTCCTCTCTGTGATGGGCCTCAGCCTTGCCTTTCCGGCCTCCAGGGACCCACTGAAGGGCGTCAGTGAGTTGTTTCAGGAGCTTGGGAGGACAGTGGTCCTCACTGTGAGACCACAACATTATTGGGTCCCTGGTGTATGCAGGGTGGCCTCTCTGTGGTCTGAGCCCTCTTTCAGGCCAGAGATGTAAACGAGAAAGTACAGAGTTGGAAAGGAGGCCAGACTGGGGGCTGTCTCCCAAAAGTCTACCCGTACTATGGGTGGGGCACTTTTCTGCCCTTACATTTTTATTTTTGTTCTTAGTGCTGGGAATTGAGTCCAAGGCCTCACACATGCAAGGCAAGTGCGCCACCACTGTGAAACGTCCCTAAAACTCTCGCTCATCTAGCATCGATGCACAGATATAAAAATTTACATCCTTTCAAAAACTAATTGTTTGAGGGCTAGAGAGATGGCTCAGTGGTTAAGAGCACTGGCTGCTTTTCCAGAGGTCCAGGGTTCAATTCCTAGCACCCATACAATGGCTCACAACCATCTGTAATGCCAGTACCTGGGATCTGACACCCTCTTCTGACCCTCTTGGATACCAGGCACGCACATAGTTCAAGATGTACATGCAAGCAAAACACCCCACACACATAGAATAAAATAAGCACTTTTTAAAATCAAAGTCATAGTGTATATAGATGAAGTCACATAGTACCAGAAGACATTAAACAATACCAATTTATTCTCTTTCCCTTGCCTTCTCCCGTCTTAGCCCTAGGAAGAGCCAGCCTCACCTTTTCTCTGTGTTTCCCTCTGTAGTTAATCCTGTGTCCAACTGATGTTGTTTTATTCGTGTTTCTCAGTTTTTCCCTTGTAGACGCCCATTGGTTTCCTGCTGCGGGGATGAGAGCTTGGCTCTCCTGCACTGTGACCCCATCATTTCCTTCCGCTCAGCTCCCACAGTGTGGTCCTATCAGGACACGGGTTCAATTGATAGCATTTGCTTTATTGTGAGTTTGCAAAATGCCCTACATATGAACTCTTACCTTCTCTCCCAACCGTGCTGCTGCTGGTTTAAAAAAAAAAAAACATGTCCACATGTTCTGTGTCTGTTTTCTGTTTGGAGGGGAATGGGGTCCCCTCCTTTCTACACAGCTACTGGATTCTGAGAGATAGAGTCTCACCAAAGTAACACCAGGTCATAAAGGGTTGCTTTGGGGTTCTGAACCACTAGGAAGAAGTCTGGCTCTCTGGAAGCCATCAGACTGGAGCTGTCACAGGTAGAAATCACATGAAGACACAGAGCTGCTCCAGGAGCCCCACTGGCCTGCCTTTGGCTCTTGGACTCTGGTGGAGATATGGGAATGAGAAAGGCTCTGAGATGACCCAGCCCTACTTCCCCTGACAACTGCCTGGCTGCCAGTTGCCTGCCAGGACCACAGGAGCTAACTGAGTTAGTTAGCCACAGGGGTCATCGCTGATTCCATTTTATGCCACTCAGTTTAGATTGGTTCAGCAACAGGTAACAGGAACAACAGCCATCTCTCCAGCTACCCACAGCCTCGTCTTATTTGACCGGAGCGCCATTTTTGATTTGTCTCTTTCATACTCTTTCCTCATTTGATATGTTAAAAAATATTTTAGTTCTTCCGTAGGTCAACCAACCATCTATTGTTCTCTTTCCAGTGCTAGCAACTTGGTCCAAGCTGCAGCCATCCAGCTGAGATAACATTATCACCTTTTCCCCTCCCCCACTGACAGTCCTTGAATTCATTACTTGTTTCCTTAGGTCCCATGTGTGAGTTAATCTCAGCCTGTATGCCCAAACTATCTATTGCTTTAAAAATTACCTGGTAATATATTGTCAGTTGCTCATTCTACACCCTCTTCCCTAAGTTATTTAAACATTTCTGGATACTACTTTTTAAATTTTATTTTTATTTATTTTTTTGTTTTTCAAGACAGGGTTTCTCTGTTGTAACTCTGGCTGTCCTAGAACTCGCTCTGTAGACCAGGCTGGCCTCAAACCCACAGAGATTCTCCCTCCTCTGCCTCTTGAGTGCTGGGATTAAAGGCGTGCTCCACCACTGCCCGGCTATAATAATTTTTTTATTTGTTGTACATTGTTGTGTCTGTATGAGGGTATTGGACCCTAGAACTGGAGTTATGGACAGTGGGAGCTGCCATGTGGGTGCTGGGAATTAAACCTGGGTCCTCTGGAAGAGCAGCCATCACTCTTAACCTCTGAGCCATCAATCCAGCCCCCACTGGATAATGCTTTCTACACCTCATACAGGCCATTTTCTTTGCTCCCTTGGCCACTTCCCTCCTGGTATTTGCTATTACCCTAGGAGTTCACGGTTCTCTGGTGTGTAGCCCAGCAAGCCTTAATCCATCTAATCTATCTTAGTTTACTTCCCCATTTTGTTGGTGCACAGCCTGCAGTAAAAATTTTTAAAAAGATTTATGTATTTGAGTGCTGTAACCTGCATGTATACCTGAATGCCAGAAGAGGGCATCAGACTTCATTATAGATGGCTGTGAGCCGCCATGTGGTTGCTGGGAATTGAACTCCGGACCTCTGGAAGAACAGTCAGTGCTCTTAACCACTGAGTATCTCTCCAGCCTATCTGGCAGTAGCTTGTGTGTGTGTGTAAAATTTTTTTTATTTAATATTATTTTTATTAGTATGTATGTGTGCATGCACACACACATGCATGTGCCTATTTGTATGTATACCATGTGCATGCAGTGCCTGCAAAGGCCAGAAGAGGACATCAGACCCCCTGGAAATGGAGTTATGAGCAGCTGTGGGCTGCCTGATATTAGTGCTAGGAAATTGAACCAGGTCCTCTGTAAGAGCAGCAATTTCCATTGACCACTGAGCCATCTCTCCGGCTTCCTGAAACGCCTATTTTCCCCTTTATATTACATTGGAAGACACCTGGCCTCATCACTGTACTACAGGTGCACACTTCACATTACACTGATCATTTGGTTACAAGTATTCTAGGTTGGAAATCATTTTCACACTCCGGTTTCTTGAAAGGATGATTTTCTAGCTTCTGTGTGGCTACTGAGCAGTTTGCATATTCTTTTTCTCTGGTCTTCATTTAGGTCTCCATTTAAGTGCGCCAGGCACATAATGGGGCCTTTTAATTTGGAAGTGCCGGATATTTTTAGTGTTGGGAAAGGACATGTTAGCAGGCCTCCAGACCTTAGCGCAAATGATGCCGTGTTGGAGGCACTATTCTGATCTTAGACCCCAGCACATAGACCCCAACTCCTGCCAAAATGGGAACAAAGACCGAATCCATTAAAGACCTAGTCCATAGTTCCAGCATCCAGGAGAGTCTCTAAATGTACGAGCCTTGCCTTTCAGATTCTGTAGTTTTGCTTCTCCATAACTGTTCTTGCTGATGGAAGTGTGTCAACCAGGATGTGGGCTCTGTGCATAAAAGACAAAGGACGAGAAGGCTCAGGGCTGCGTGGGTTGGGCAAGTTCCTGGTGTGGCCACCGGCTTGGCAATACAGACTTTCTATTCGGCTTTAAGAGTATTCGTGTTGTGCTCTCTGGTGGGATTATTTCTCGACAGTACTGTTTTTGTTATAATTCCCTTCCTTCACTTTTTTCTCTGCTCTTTATTAAAGTAGGTTCTTAGCTGGAAGTTGGACTTTCTGGGTGGTTCTTCATTCTTATTTTTCCTCATTTGTAACAAGTTGAACATCTCTGACCTGAAAGTCTGAAATCTGGTGTTAAGGCCCCCATGACACTCAGAATGGTCTGACTTTGGAGCATTTCCTGTTTTAGAAATTCAGATTAGGGATGTCTAGTCAGAGAGTCAATGAAAATATTTCAAAATATAAAGGCCTCCTGAAACACTTTCAGTCTAAGCATCTCGGAGAAGGCAAACTCGGTGTGACCGTCTCCACTACGGGATGGAGACAGAGTGTCGGTCAGCTCTGTTACCGTGACAAAATACCTGAGATAACGCATAATGAAGAAAGGTCTATTTTGGCTCGCAGTGTCAGAGGTTCCAGATCGAGGTCGTGGGCCCTGATACTTTGGGGTTGGAGCAATACAATGCATCACAACAGTGGAACATGGTGGAGGTGCCTGGAATTGTGAACCAGAGAGAGGAAGGAGCCAGGGTTCTGATATCACCATCAAGGTCATGTCCTCAGTGACCTCTTTTCTTCCATTAAGTCCCACCTCTTAAAGGTTCCACTGCCTCTCAACAGAGCCACAGATTAGAAACCAAGTCTTTACACATGGGCCCTTCCCTTTCCTTCCTTCAAACCCTCCCATTTCAAATTCATGGCCTCTTGTTTGTTTTTACAAATGTGTGTGTATTCCCAATTAAATAAATACAACCGTCTCAGTTCGTATAATGCTACTTGTATGTATATTTTCAGGAATTACCATTTGGTATTGGGTGCTCTTCTCGGTGGAAGACAATGTTGTGCCCAGTTTTAGAACTACCCAAAGTACCACCAGGAGACCACCAGTTCTGATGCAAAAGCAAAGAGCCTTTATTCTGCAGAGCAAACCAGTGCACTGGTGTCTGGCACCACCACACAAGATGGCTGACTCTGAATGTGCTTCCGACATGGATTTTTAAAGGGAGCAGGGGATCTCTGTGATTGGTCAGAACCCAGGCACTGGATTGGCTCATTAAATGTTACACAACAACAAGGATTTCTGGGAAAGCAAGTACTTGACATTAAACAGAAAGGTTTATGGGAAAGCAAGTACTTGACATTAAACAGAGAGGTTTATGGGAAAGCGAGTACTTGACATTAAACTGAGGAGAAGTTAGTGCCTTTACTACTAGGGGCCCTGAGCTTTTCAACTATTTCTCCCATTTTCAGCATTCTTTAATTGTGTGTACATACAACAAACACAAGCACACACACGTACACATACACACACATGCACATACAGGCACACACAGGCACACATACACACAGACATGAACATATACCCAGGCACATATACACACATGCACACACACACACACTCAGGCACACGCACACAGACATGCACGCACACACACAAGTACACATACACACAGACATGCACTTACACACAGGCACTCATACAGATATGCGCACACATACAGGCACACACAAGCACACATAGACACAGACATGCACACACACACACACACACACACACACACACTCACAGTGCCTGCAGAGGCTCTGGAGCTGGAGTTCGAAGTTCTTGGCCAGACTTATCAACTTCCTCTTTATTCTCTCTTGGGTTCACAGATCCTTCATGCTTTTATTTGCCATTTGCCAGGGTCCTAGGAGGATTCTAGAAGGTAAGCAGCCCAGGATGCTAATTCAGATGGGGCTGCATTTTACAAACAGCATTATCTGTCTCACTCAAAAAAGGATGGGCAAGATGTACCTTTCTACTCAAGTCTGCACATGCCTTCCATGGTGAAGCTCCCAGAAGGCCCAACCCATGACATTTCCAGGAGTGGACACTGCACCCACCACACAGAGTTGTCATGAGCTAATCCAAGCAAAATGTCTTGCATAGCACCTGGCATCTGACAGTTTTAGTGACAGTCATTATGATTTTAAAAATCTTGGGATAAACTTAAGGACTTTGGGGAATTGGGCAAAATTCTGTGTATTCTAGACTCAGCCCTGAAGCCACAAGCAGCTTTTGCAGAGATTTTTTTTTTTTTTTTGGATGCCCATCAGTCCCTGAAACTCAGGATTCTGAGGATTCCATGGTGAAGGAGAGGATCCATTTTCCAGGAGTGCTGGTTGCTATTACACTGTTTCACTTGCTAATTGGCTTAAGCTCCACCTGGAATGTGCCCCCCCCTTCTTTTTGCTTTTGTTTTTTGAGACAGGGTTTCTTTGTTGTAACTCTGGCTGTCCTGGAACTCACTCTATAGGCCAGGCTGGCCTCAAACTCATAGCGATCTATCTGCCTCCTTCCCCACCTAGTGCTGGGATTAAAGACCGGTGCCCCACTCCCTGGCCCAGATCATCTCTTACAAGATTAAAATCACTCTAACTTGTAACAAAGGTATCAGTCTTTGTTACTGATTGCCTAGAAATATCTACAGTCCAGCCAGCCAATGTGCCTCCACCCCCAACCCCAATTCCTAGGCAAAAGTTTATCTGTCATGTAGCCCTGGCCATCCTGGAGCTCTCTGTAGACTAGCCTGGCCTCAAACTCAGAGATTTGCTTGCCTCTGCATCCCAAATGCTGGGATTAAAGGCATGTGCCACCATGCCTGGCTTCATCCTGCTGGCTTAAAAAAATTTATTTAAAAATGTGTGTGTGTGTGTGTGTGTGTGTGTGTGTGTGTGTGTGTGTGTGTGTGTACAGTGCAGGTAAGCATGGAGGCCAGAAGGGGGCACTGCATACCCTAGAGTTGGAGTTACAGGAAGCTGTGAGCTGTTTGATGTGGGTACTTGGAACTGAATTCTGGTCTTTTCCAAGGACAGTAAGTATATGTCCCTTTCTGCTGAGCCATTTCTTCATCTCCCAACAGATCAGTTTTAAATCTCTACCCTGCCACCAAAAAAATCTCTGTACTCAATGGCAAGCAGTCCTCCAAGGGCTTCGTTTCCTCATCTGTCAAATGAAGATGGCATTAATAACATCTGACTCATCGGGGTGCCCCAAAGATTGAAGAGGTAACCAGCAGTATAGAGTTCAAGAAAGCTGACCATCACTGTCATCCCCTTTCCCAGTTTAAACCCCTTGCAAACCTTGAAGCTCCAGGCACCGCAGGACATGAGGCTTCCTACGTGTGGGAAGCTTTTCCAATGGCTGAGGCAGAGGAAATGTGATCTCGATTTTGTTTGTAGCTTCTACTACACTGCATAGCAACAGAGCAACAACGGAACACAGCTGGCCCACCGCCCGAGGCTGGCAGCTTGCTTTTTAAAAATATATCGTATAGACTTAAAAAAAAACCAAAAAACAACCCTGAAGCTTCTAGTTTCACATCACATCCAGACACCTGTTATAGTAAATATAGTATCTGATGTTTGCTTTTCTCAGAGTGGCTCTCATCACAAAAATACTGATTACAAATTCCCTTCCTCTGTGCTCCTGAAAGGAGGATAGAAACTAGTCGCCACACTGCCCTCTGGTGGACTGTGGTGATTCCTTGCGTTTGGGAGAGGTGTCCCCTCATTCTCTTCTGGATCTTTAGCACAGCCGTGTGGAAAGAGGCTAGCTTGGCGCAAAGGGATGGTTTGGGGCCTTTTTACTGGTGCTAGCCATAACCCTTGGAGGGGCTGCTCTCTTCACTCTGACTGAGGAAGCTTGTGAATGACTAGGATCCTCTTTCTTGTTTGTTATTCGTGGCATTGGGCTCATTGGAAGATACAGCTTTATTACATATTTTACAAGACTCTAAAAATGATCTCATTTTTAGCCGTTTGAACTGCAGGTCTGAGTTTCACTAATATTTTGTTCCTGCAGTTAGTCCCCGGTAGTGTAGGAGTGAAGAGAACAGCTTCTTCAAGGTTTATGGTTGGCACCAACAAAAATGTTCCCCAAACATCCTCTTGGGCTAGTCCAGCCTCTTTCTAGCTGGATGTGTTAATTGTCCAGAAGTTAATCAGAATCAACCCTCACCCCAGTATGCCACCATGGCAGGTTATTTTGAGCTGTAAACTGTGGGGCAGCTGTAGTACGAGGAGCTTTTATGTCTCTCTTCTTCTCTGCCGGATAACAGGCTGGTCACGTGACCAGCCAGGCAGGACTCTTGTTGCTAGTGCAGGGAGGTCACCCCGAGATGTGTCTGCACAGAGCCAAATGACAGAACTCTTGTCTTCCATTCTTTCCCCCAGTTTGTATCCAGGCCCGTTCCCATGCTCTCAACCCCCTTTCCTATGTCTAGTCATTTCATTACAATGCATTTTATAAAAAAGATATATGAACACCCCCATTGTGATTGCTATTTGCGATCCCCCCCCCTCTCTGAGTTAGGGTCTTGATTCACTGATTTAATATTATTTTTTGAGACAAGTATCATTGTGTAGCTCAGACTCGGTGGGAACTTTCTAAGTAGCCCAGGAAAGCCTTGAACTTGAGGTTCTCCTGCCTCAGCCTTGAGAATGCTGAGATTACCATGTCTGGATCTGACTTTGTGTGTGAGAAGCTTCCAGGCATCTTAATAATATGCTAACATTAAAACAATAAATTGTATGCTTTCTCCTTTTACTAATTTAATTTCCAGGTCCCCAGTCACTGCATGTAAGAGGGAAGGAGATAAACTTCCTCTTTCACTATCCGTGAGAGGGGCAGGTGGTGTGTCAGTGGCCTTCACTCTCCAGGAAAGCGTCTCTCAGTGGGTTCTGCTCTTAGCTGTTTGTACTTCATCAGCCTCAGCTGCTGTGGCCAAAAGATGAACTAACCACGCAGGCAGCCCAGTGCATCCTGATCCTGACTCATCTTGCCTTTCAAGCAGCTTTATGTGCCCCTGAGAGGTTAATCCCTGGGGCTGAAATCCAAGCTGGTTTCCCCTAAGAGCTGCCAGGGCCAGTGGTGATGATGAGCAACCAGGCACTGGATTTCTTCTAGGACACAAGGGTTCTATTCACCAGGTACACAGACACAGCACAAAACGCCATTCTTGAATCCCATCAGCAAAGGAAATGGGTCCAAGTGCAAAGACAATCTTAGACTCATGTTCTGTTTCCTGCTGAAAAGTGAAACTCAAGGGAAGGAAGGCCACAGGAAGGGGAGAGCTTGCACCTGGTCTTGAGTTGGACTGGGCAGGTTTGCAGTAGGGTCTGGGATCCATCTTCTACAAGCAGCCTGGGCTTGTGGTGTGGATCGCTGGCCTCCCTGCAGGGAGATGCTGCCCAGGTTCAACAACAGGCCCTTCAGTGCGTCAGAAGACACAACGCTATGCCAAACAGCGCAAGAAGCATATTTGTATTTTCCATGGTCTGGACCACGGACTTTGCCTGGCTCACGTGAGTGCCAGGAGACAAGTATTTACTAAGAGCATGTGTTCAACATCCTGAAATGTACTTTTAAAATAGAACATTGACAAACAGTCCTGATTTATGCAGCCAGTAAGTCTGTAATTAAAGTTTAAGATGACTGGCATTAATTAGTATGTAACTTTTACTATGCAATTTTGATTTTAAAATACCTTTCACAACTCTAGAGACCACACTGTGGTTTGGACTTTGGAGGAAAGCCTGACCCACACCAGGCTTGTTACCATCTTGATCTGTTGGAAACTGGGCTTTTGGGTCTAGTTAATGTGCCAGAGAATTTTTTTTTTTTTAAGTAAGAAATGAAGACAACTCTACTTCCAGACACATTCTTTTGAGTGTGAAATTCTTCATCTTCTCCTCCATCTCCTTCTTCCTCCTCCTCTCCTCTCTCTCCTCCTCCCCCCTCCCCTCCTCCTTCTCCTCTCCTCCATCCTCCTCCTTTTTCATCCTCCTCTTCCTTCTTCCTCCCTCCCGTCCCCCCGACAGTGTCTATCTGGGTGTCCTAGAACTCACTATGTAAACTAGGCAGGCCTGGAACTCACAGAGATCCATCTGCCTCTGAGCTGGGATTAAAGGTGTGTACCAACACCCTCCAGCCGGAATTCTTTTTAAGAACTGTTATAAAGACCAGGTGGCAGTGGTGCATGCTTTTTAATCCCAGCACTTAGGAGACAGGCAGTCAGATTTTTGTGAGTTCAAGGCCACCTTTGTCTACACTGAAAGTTCCAGGCCAGCTAGGAAGCATAATAAAATCTTACCTAAAAAACAAAATGAAACAAGTCTGAAGAGATGGTTTAGTGGTTTAGAGCACTTACTGCTTTTGCAGAGATCCTGGGTTCCATTCCTGGGACCCACATCAGGCAGCTCACAACCACCTGGAATCCAGTTCTAGGAGGTATCCGATGTTCTCTTCTGGTCTCCAAGAGTACCTTCACACACATGGTGCACTTAAATTCGTGCAGGCACACACAAATATTTACACAAAAAAAGGTCTTGTAAAATCTCCAAATAGAGTTCAGTGTAACTGTGTATGTGTATAAAACTGGTTCATCAATTTAAACATAAATAACTAGCTGTCTATTTTATCTATTTGTCTCTTCTCAGCACTGGCCTAACCTCGTCTCTAAGGCAGTGTTCAGTGAGTACAGTGTGTTGAGTATATGTGATATAGTTCTTTACAACTAATAGAAGATGGATTAATTTCAGAAGGAATTCTTTTCCTTCCTTTCTTTTCTTTCCTTCTCCTCCACAGAACTGGAAAAGAAACTTCTTTGCCTTGAGTTGGAGAGTTGGCTCAGTGGTTAAGAGCACTTTTTTTGAGGAGTTGGGTTCAGTTCCCAGCACCTACATCGTGGTTCACAACCATCTGTAACTCCAGTCCCAGGGGTTCTGAGTTCCATGAGCATCAGGCAGGCACATGGTGCACATATATACAGTGCACATATATACACCCAGGCAAAACACATAAAATAATAAATAAATCTAAAAAATTAAAAAAAAAATCTTAGTTAAGGGGATAAGAATTAAATATAAAGGAAAATAGTTTATAATGAATAAACAAATAGTAGATTTTATCATCACAGAAATAAAAACTTAAAACAATTGAACGTTCTTAAAATATATTTGAAATCAAATCATTTATAGACTTATAATACAATGGAAGCAATAACAATAACGAAAAACAGTGAAGCTAAAGATATTAATAGGAATTATTCACTTTGTATAATATAACGAAGAGAAAAACATTTGTTGAAACAATAAGGGGCTGGGGACACGGCTCAGTCAGTAAAGTGTTTGCAGTGTGAGTACAAGGTCTGTTTGCATTCCAGCAGCCACCAAAAAGCTGAGCACAGCTGTGCACGAGCTGTTATCCTAGAGCCGGGGAGGCAGCGACCGGCCAGCTAGTCTAGCTGTGTCAGTGAGCTCCAGGTTCACCTCGAGACCCTGTCTCCAAAAATAAGGTGAGGCTATCAACAGCACCACGCGGAGCCAGCTGGAGGCAGACAGAACCTCACCTTTCAGTTCAGCACAGCTGTGGCGACGGTTCACTCTGTAAGCGTTCTTTACTGTAAAGCATTCATCATACTCCACGTCACCCCTCTTATTTAACTTTTGTGTGTGTGGGTGATTGGCCAGCATGTATGTCTGTGCACCACTTGAATGCAGTGCCTGTGGAGGCCAGAAGAGACCAGCAGATCCCTTAGGACTAGAGTTACAGACAGTTGTGAGCCACAGTAGGGGTGCTGGGAATTGAACCTGGGTCCTCTGAAAGAGCAGCCAGTGTTCTTAACTGCTGAGCCATCTCTCCAGCTCCAGTACTCCCTTATTACTATGTCTTTTCTTTCTCTCATCATTATCTCCTCCTATTTTTACTTCTTAATTATAAATTTCCGTGGCTTTAGCAACCTCTTTACCTTCCTAGCCACAGTATCACCTCAGTTGTTTGCTTTTCAGAGTTGAGTTCATAATTTTTCTCCCCTCCCCTCCAGTGTGTGTGTGTGTGTGTGTGTGTGTGTGTCTGTGTGCGTGTGTACACTTGGGGCCTGAAGTTGATCTGGTCCTTCACACTTCTTCCCCCTCTCTTCTTCCTCCTACTCCTAATCTTATTAATTAAAATCTGAGCATTAACCATTTTATCCTTGCTTGTTTATCCTCCAACAGTTATTGAAAGGGCCGAAGTTGTTAACTGGCTAGTACAACATTTGCGTAGTGTGGTTGCTCTCACAACTAACATCCTACTCAGGGAATGCAGAGTTTACAACAGGCACCTTGAGCTCCCAGATCAGGAACTATTTTCTGAACTACATACCCCAACTCTACCATATTCAAGTCCCACTTACACACTGAAAATGATTGAAGTGAAAGACAGTAGTTGATTAAAAAGAAGATCAAGCCTTGAAGAAATAACACGAGACTTTTCTTTCTTATTGCTTGTAAGTGTAGAGGTGCAGCCTGAGAGTAAGTAATCATCTTTGGTTATTGTCCCTGAGTGTTCCTGGCCCATTTTCCAACATAGTTTTTCAGTAGACTAAGAAAAGCAAAACTATCAGCATGGTGTGTACCACTTTACGGCTGGACCTGGCACCAAAAACCTGCTTAGCATTTTTGACGTTTGAGATAAACTGCAGACATGATAGCTTGGATGAGAGTCACTTTGCCCTGACCACTAGATAAACCCTTTCCTCTAACTCCCCCCAATCTTGTCACCCTCCTTCACCATGCCTCTGTCACCAAGTCCTCAATAAACGTCACTGTGCACGGCTCCGGGTCTGTCTGCTGCTTCTTGAATTTCCTGGCACCTCGAAGTCTTTCACACAAGATTTTCTCGAAACAAAACTCAAGCAAGATCATAGCCATGGTTACTCTTCAATTCACAGGCCGATCACCCCTCTCCAAGGGTTAGCGGTCAGGTCCAAAGCTGCTCTATGGCACAAACATGAAAAGAGAGGGCCCCTTTACTTTCCTTACTCTGACTCAAGTTATGAAATGTACGGAGAACCAACAGTTGAGAAATACTTAGCTGAGCATTTGGGAAGCAAATGTTTCACATCTTCATAGATTCCAGTGTACACTTGCAACCACATCACCTGTCCTGGTATTAACTTACAAAGAAAACCATTCTAGTTTCTTATTTTCCCTTTTGTCTGTTTGAGAGGATTACTTAGGAATTCAAGTGCAACAAACTTACAGAGTGGAAGGGAAAAAAGAGGAATCCTCCCCCTCCGTGTGTGCGTGTGCCTGTGCACGTGTGTGTGTGTGTGTGTGTGTGTGAACACTCAGAGGCCTGAAGTTGGTATCTGGTCTTTTCCTTCATGGAGGTAGAAACTCAGCTGAACCCCAAACTTGCTGACTGGGCTGGTTTAGGCAGCCAGCTTGCTCTGGAGATTGCCGCCTTTGCATTTGGAGGGCTGGAATTATAGGTTGACTTCCATGCCCACCTTGTAGTTATGTGGGTTCTGGAGATCTGAATTCAGGTCCTCATGTTTGCATGGCAAGCACTTTATCCACAGAGCCACCTCCTCAGCCCAGAAATGTTTCTTAATCGTCTGAAGGCTGAAAGATGAAGGGTTATGGAATGCAGGAGCAACAGACTTCAGTGGGACCGATCCAGTCAGCTGATAGACTTAGATCAATCATTTAAATGTTGCTCAAAAGCTATCCTGGTATTTCCCACTAAACTGATGTCATGGACTATTTTGAAGTCTTCCTGAATGTCAGGAGACATGAGGTCTACTTCTGGCTTGGTAGCAACTTGCTTGTGAGACCGTGAACACAGTACTATGTCAGCTCTCTTTTCTGTAAATTTGCAGTTAAATGATGTGACTTTTCTTTTTTCTTTTTTTGGTTTTTCAAGACAGAGTTTCTCTGTTGTAACTCTGGCTGTTTCGGAACTTACTCTGTAGACCAGGCTGGCCTAGAACTTACAAAGATCTGCCTGCCTCTGCTTCCTGAGTGCTGGGATTAAAGGATGGTTCCACCACCACCCGGCTAATGATGTGATTTTTCAAGTCTTGCTTTTCTTTTCTCATTTTCATTTCTGAACAGAATTAATATGGCTTTTCTTAAGGCTGAAAGGACTTTCTTCTAGTAGAAAAACAGCTCTCTCCTTATCAGTTGTACCAGCATCCTGAGTTTTGAAGATTTCCTCCCAGAACTGCTCAAATTTGAGCCTCAGACACACCTCGGGTAGGGTGGACGGGCTTGTTAACTACACATTGTAGGGCTCACTAAGCTTTCTGATGAGATACAGTAGGCCTGGACAGGGAGCAGGAATGTGCATCCCTAACAAGTTGGAAGGAATGCCAAATTGCTAGTGGTGAAGGGCTTGGACGCCCATAGACCAGCTGCCTTCAGCTTACTCAAGTTTCAGAGTCTAGTTCTACACTCACCTGGACAGAAAGGTGTTGTCCTGGAATTAGAGCTGGCAGAAAATTTGAATGTCAAATCAATTATCCTCCTGTGCCCCCACCCCCATTATGGTTATTATCATTGTTTTAGCAAAGGAAACTTTTCAGTTTTACATAATTCTCTGTCTCTGTCTCTCTCTCTCTCTTGTGTGTGTGTGTGTGTGTGTGTGTGTGTGTGTGTGTGTAGGTCAAAGGATAACTGTCTTCTACCATGTGGGTTCTGGAGAAGCATTTTTAACCTTCCAAGCCATCTTTTCTGCTCCAGTTTTGCTTTAAAAAAAAAAAAATCCAAATCCATGGCTGGAGAAATGAGTCAGTAGTTAAGAGTAAGTACTGCTCTCGCAGAGGACTTGATTCCCAGCACTGACTTTGGAGGTCTCACGGTGGCCTGTAATTAGAGCTCCAGGGTATCTGATGTCTTCTTCTGGCCTCTACAGACATTGCACTCATGAGCACAAACACACACACACACACACACACACACACACACACACACATATACATAATTAAAAATAAAAGCTTTAAAAACTGAAATCCTGTGCAGTGCCTCAACATATGAAAGGGGTTGAGTTATTTATTATATAAATTCAAATATGTATCACATAGGGACAAGAAAGCTGTTTCACAAATAGCAAATTATAAAAATTGCAGACAATAGTAAATTTTGAGTTGATTTAACGTTTTACATACCCACGTGCCTTACACATATTAATTTATAAATGTCCACTGTTTCACAACAAATACTATTATCCCTATTGTATCTATTTCACCAGCCACATGGGGACAAATGGGAACATGTTCCAGAACTGTGTTCTTAGACTACTTTGTCATTGTGTGGACATCACAGAGTGTGCTTACACAAGCCTGGATGGGCTAACCTTCCAAAGGGCTGGGCTCCGTGGTTCACACATACATGACATACTATGGCTCATAGAACCACAGTGACAGAAAAATATGAGATTGAATCAAGCAGCAGAGAAGTGATGTAAGCCGAAGAGCAAGAAGCAGGAATGGAGGAGGCAAGCAGCACGTGGGATACAGTGTTACCCTGAGCTTTTGTTTTCAATAAATAGCAATGTGCCGTAAAACAATGGCTAAAGAACAGCACAGTAAACACACCCGAAACAGTCATTTATGCCTCCCAGTTCCCCAGCGACTGCATGAGGTGACCGCACGCCCGAGTTGGTCCCACTGTTTCCTTTATCTCATGACTTTCTGGAATGTTTGCCTTTGCTTTAGTGATTTTTTTTTTTCAGTGTGTGCAATCTTAGTACCAGCACATCTCTCAAAGTATTCCGCTCTCATACAAGGTATGTTTAGGCTACGTATAGAATTTCAGATTTCTAGTATTTTTTTTTTCTTAAAAAAAAAAAAAAAACCACACAAAACAACTAAGAGCATTGTTGTAAATTAACAACTTGTGCTGGACATGAAAGCTTGCTACTATTTCAAATTTCCTTTCTGTGTCTTTGAATTTAGATAATCTACCAGAATTAGGTATACAGACACATGAAAGGTGAGTACTCATTTTAAAGAGGTCTTTCAGATTTGAGTCCTCCAGCTGAAGGTTCTTTCTCCAGTGTGCTGATTACAGGCACGAGCCGCCACTGCTTTCGTATTGTTTTTAGTCGCCATTAGGTTTTAATACTTTGTTTCATCTTGCTCACCTTTATAGTTGCTTTCTATCACACGGACAACTCTAATTTCCCATTTCCAGTAGTAATGCAAAGCCTTTTAAAATAAATGTGCTGTTTGTAAAATGAATGTGGTTGAAGGTGGGCATGGCTGTGTTAAAACTTAAGACCTTGGCACTGAAAGGTTGACACTGCCTTGGTTCTCACCCTTCCTAATGCTATGACCCCTCAATACAGTTATGGTGACCCCCAATCATAAAATTATTTTCACTGTTGTTAGTGTTTTTATTCAGCTGGAACAGAGATGGAAAAGTAGCCTGGCATTCGGGAGTCCGGGAACCACACAGCTCTGAGGTGGGGAAGATGTCCACAATGGAAGTGTTTATAGTTCTGAAGGGAAGACACCCTGGCAGTCAGGAGCCCAGGGACCACACAGCTCTTGGTGCTCTGAGGCAGGTAAGGCTTCTCCAGCTGAGCGGCCCGCTACAATGTAACAACACTTCCCGGCTCAGTGTAGCTCCAGTTCAGCTCTGCTCCAGGTCTGCTCTGCTCTGAGGGGAGAGGCTTCCCTAGTGTTGCAACTCTGAAGGAAAATATCCCGAGCTGCTCTGAGATGTTCTGCCTAATCTGAGGTGTTCTTACTTCTGACTCAGTTGAGGTGTTCACGCTTCTTCTTTCCATGGCTGCCTCCACTTGAGAGGAAGGCAGCAGTCAAAGTTGTACCCTCTACTTTGCAGAGTCCAGAAGGCGGCTCTTTATATAGTGTCCCTGAGAGGCTCCGCCCTCTCAGGGTGGTCTGTGATTGGTGGGATTTTTTTTTTCCCCTTATTTGGCTAGTCTGGAGAGGGTTGAGCTGTCCCCTCTTAAGACCATGTGTGTTAATTGGGGCTGCTCTGTGCTGATCTGCCAGGTTGGGGGACCCACAGCTGGCTGGGAGTGGGACCCCAGGAAGGAGTTTTCCTACGGTGGTGTTAGGGGCAGACGGAAGGAAATCACCAGGACTCGAGATTGATGCAAAAGCAAAAGGTTTATTTCCAACGCATTGGGGTCCGCTCCCACAGATTCCTTTTCAAAGGCAGAGCCCAGCAACAGAGTACAAGGCGCATTCTATCGGCTACACAGTCATGTGGGTACCAACCCTCAAACTGATTGGTGCTGGCAAACAGTAAGGTTGTGGGCTCTTAGAAAATGAAAGCTCAGGGTTTTAGTCAACGAAGGTAGCGGGGAAACTCCCAGCCCAAGGCCATCAGTCAGCGGTCCATATCTTGTTCGTCCCAGAAACCATCTTTCTTATTCAAGTTCTGGAAACTGTTCTGAGTCACCTTGCCCCTGATTTGGGCCTACACAGTTTTGGTGCTCTGAGAAACCTGACTAAAGCTTGGCTGCTTTGTCCTTGTCTTTTCAGTGGTGGGGTCACAAGTCCCAGAGCTCCCCAGCCTCGCAGAGATAGACTTCCACAAAGGGGAAATAAGCTGACTCCTTAGTGGTCCTCAGCACCATTTGGGGCTCATGGTGGACACAAAGAGTGATGGCTGTGGCCTTGGGGTCCCTAGCAGAGTAGCTTAGGAGCCAAGCTGCAGCCTAACATGCAGCTGACAGCAAGAAAGACCTGGCTGTTGAGAGAAGTCAGATTTGTTCCCCAGCAGAAATGCAGATGGCAGTGAGGTACCATTTTGGGCTGGAGCAGGCGGCCAGCAGCCCAGTCCTCTACCTCTATCCGCCTGTTGCCATGGTCACCTGCAGGGCACACTATGAAGCAGCCCATAGCAGTTTGAAGTAGCTTGACAGCTGGACATCTGAAGGAGGCAGGGTCAGGAGGGTTGGTTCTGGCAAGGCGGTGGGACTGGGATGGAGGTGGAGCCCTCTCCACAGGAACGGTCAGCAGAGCCCTGGCTATGGACTGCTTAGGGGCATTGGGGCTGGATCCTAGGCCGCTCCCAGTAGAGAGGGGCGTTGGGGGGGCAGAGCTCTCCACAGACGCAGGAGTCCTGGGCTGCGGAGTCTGCGGAGCTCCTACAGTTGCTACTTCATAACTGTGATTTTGCTACTTAACGGAGTCTCACTTACTAAGAGGATCGGAAATGTGTTTTGGATGGTCGCGACCCACAGGTTGAGAACCTCAGGTTGACGGTACCGGAAGCATAACTTCATCCCAATTCACAACAGTTTCAAGATCACTCAGCAGTGAGATGCACCTTGACTGCTTTTCCTTTGAGAAAAAGCTCATTGCTTGGTGAATTTTACGCCCTGAGGGAAGATACCTGGCTGAAAACCCCGTTCCTGCCCATCCCTATCTGGAGTCACCTGTGCTCCGCAGGTGTCGCCAGCTCGCAGGTCCCTCCCTCCGCAGTTTCTTCTTAAGGACTCCGCGCTGTGACCGCCCGCAGTGTGTGGCTGGGTGGTCCCGAGCCATCTGAGGCTGGGGCATCGCCGAGCCCGACCCTGCAGAACACCTGCAGAGCCGGAGACTCCGGTACTGGGAACCCCGGATGACCCAGTCCCCTGTTCCGTGCTTGACTTTATCTCGGCAGGATCGGACCACGGAGAATCCACCATCAGCCCCAAGTTCCACGCGGGTCTGGGCTCCGCAGCTTGCACATTTGCGCTTGCGCAGTCATCTAATCCGGGCACCTTCGCGTCCGGTTGCTATAGAGACCGCAGTTTCCCCTCCTGGTTCTTTCAAAGTCAGGAGCTCCAGTTGGGTTAACGAGACCCTCACCTCAGGGAGTGCTCTTTGAGGCACTGAGGTAAGTGAACTCTGATCCACCTCACTGACCTCGTCTCCCTACCACAGCTGTGGCCTTTTAGGATCAGCCATCAGCCCTGATTAAGTCCCGTATCTAGACGACTCACACCTGTACAGTTATATCTCAGGGAGCCACACTGAGACAGGAGGGACTGGATTGGGAAGCTCAGGAGTATCTGAGAGAACTGTGTGGGCCCCGGTGCTCAGCCTAGTCAAGATCTGACTCGATCCTTGGTTGTGAAGGCTTCAGAGGCCCCTAGGGTAGGTGCGAGGATGGTAGGACCGAGAGGGGTAGTCCCTCAGAGTTCAGCTTTGTCTATGGAAGGCAGGTGTGATGATCGTTCAGAGCCAGGGGCCCGTACTTCCATCTTTCCACGAGTGTCCACGTCCACCAGCTGCCCTCTCCTGTGTTTCCCTTCGTTGTCACGGAGTCACAATGTCCAGACGCCAGCTCGCGGATGTCACAACTGTTCATTCCTTTGAGAACATGTCTGGGTTTGTGTGTTCGGAAGAATACAGCTCTATGATCCAGCAAGTCCAATAAGAACATCACGTTCTTCAAAAGATGCAGAGGAGAATATTAATAGCATTCTTGTGCTAGCCCTAAGGGAGAATAGCCCACATATTCATAAGCAATAGAAAATGGTGGATTTTGATATAGTCACCTGGCTTATTACATAGCAACGAGAATGGGTGAGCTACATTATAAGCAATCAGGCCACTCTTATGAACACAATGTTAAATAAAAAAACCAGATGTAAAAGATTACACTCTGAATGGTTCAAAACTAAAGGAACTTATATTTGTAATATCAAAGATCAGGTTAGTGGTCACCCTGTGTGTCTGGGAGTGGTGAATAGGAACAAGAAAGAGGTTTGACATGTTGGTAACATTGACTTGTTGGTCTGGGAGCTGGCTACACAGATAAGCTTGGTCAGATTATGCTTTGTACCCATTTCAGCATGTCACATTTGATGATGGTGATGATGGCAGAACCTGTTGTTTTCATTTAATGCAAAAATCGTTTGTATTTGATCAGGACTTTGGAAATCTCAAATGGCCAAACTACTGCAATCTCCACCCAAGTTTCTTCCAGAGGAGTGGTACATTGCTAACAAAAGCCAGTACCACAGAGCAGAGGCCCAACGGTCCCGATCTGAACGTCTGGTAGCAGAGAGCCAGAGGCTTGTGGATGAAATCGAGAAGACCACCAGGAAGTCTCAGAACGATGTGAACAAGAAACTTGGTAAGGCAATGCACTTAGTGTGCTTGTGAGCGCATCCTGGTGAGGCTATTGCTGGCCAGCTATAGTGGTGTCGCGTTTAGTGTGGGATGGTGTCATTCTTGAGGTATGGGGGTGGGCAAAACATGTCCATTCTTCAGGTTCTGTGTGTAAGACAGTGCTGTAGGACAGACACAGACACACCATCCGAGCTTCACCCATCTATCACTCACTCACCAGTTTGATTCCCATTCACTGATAGCACATTGGACCAGACATTGGGACCACCACAGGGGATGGGCAGGGTGTGCATTGGGACCACCGCAGGGGATGGGCAGGGTGTGCATTGGGACCACCGCAGGGGATGGCAGGGGTGCATTGGGACCACCGCAGGGGATGGCAGGGGTGCATTGGGACCACCGCAGGGGATGGCAGGGGTGCATTGGGACCACCGCAGGGGATGGCAGGGGTGCATTGGGACCACCGCAGGGGATGGCAGGGATGCATTGGGACCACCGCAGGGGATGGCAGGGATGCATTGGGACCACCGCAGGGGATGGCAGGGGTGCATTGGGACCACCGCAGGGGATGGCAGGGATGCATTGGGACCACCGCAGGGGATGGCAGGGGTGCATTGGGACCACCTCAGGGGATGGCAGGGGTGCATTGGGACCACCTCAGGGGATGGCAGGGGTACATTGGGACCACCGCAGGGGATGGTAGGGTGTGCATTGGGACCACCTCAGGGGATGGCAGGGGTGCATTGGGACCACCACAGGGGATGGCAGGGGGTGAATTGGGACCACCGCAGGGGATGGCAGGGGTGCTTTCATGGGTTCCCACCTTGAAAGGAGAAAGATACATACATCATTGATCAATATGGAGCCAGATAGGTGCTGGGTGAAAAGATCGAAGCTGAGGTTGGGGCAGGCGCTGGAGAACTGGGGGTGTTCCCAGAGATAAACGTTTGAGCTGCATTTATAGGAAGAATAAGTCAATCTTAGCAATTCCAAGTTGAAAAACAGCATTTAAAGAATGGTGCTCTTAAATAAACAACATAAAGCAATAAACATAAAATAAAATTGACAGCCATTAGCCAAACACTTAAAACAAGCAAGACAGAGGCCGTGAACTTGGATGTCTAATGGGCAGGGAGGGAACAAAGTGGGTGAAGGCAAGACGAGAGGGAGTGAGGATGACTGACTTTCGAAGTCTGAAACTGAAAGTCATGGATTCGTTGAGCAATTTAAAATTAACTATTTACAATGGCATTAAAAAAAAGTTAAGTTCAAGGCCAGCCTGGTTTACACAGCAAGTTACAGGACAGCCATGGCTACATAGAGAGACATATCTCAAAACAAATAAATAAAAAAAAAACCTCAAGGGGCCAGCAAGATGGCTCGGCTGACAGCCTGAGTTATATTCCCAGAACACATGTAAAAGTGGAAGGAGAGAACTAACCTTACAAATTGTCCTCTGACCTCCACATGTACGCAGAGGCACATGTGCCCACAGGTACACACCATGCATGT
Source organism: Cricetomys ansorgei (assembly GCA_026225945.1). NCBI lineage: Eukaryota > Metazoa > Chordata > Mammalia > Rodentia > Nesomyidae > Cricetomys > Cricetomys ansorgei. The sequence continues at coordinate 1,417,302 of JAMJFZ010001899.1, forward strand.
ATGTACATAGCAACAACAAAGAAAATAAACCAAGGAGTTGGGGTGTAGCTCCGTGGTAGATCATGCATTTGCCAGGCAATAGGTTCTACCCGTAGCCCTGAAACACACACAACAAAGCCCACCAAATGCTTCTGAGTGAATCTAACAAAAGATGCGCCGTTCTTCACTGACAGCTACAGCCCGTCACTGCAACAAGCCTGAGAGATCATAAATACCGTAGGATGCGGAAGTTATCGTGTTGAAAAACTCAGTATTGTAATCACCCACAGGGTGACAACTAACCTGATTTCTAATGCTGCAGATTAATCTATAGATTCAACACAATGCAAAGGGTGATGCGATGATGCAACGATGCAGAGCAGGTCACCTGATCACAGCAGGAGGAGAAAGGGCCTGTGAGAGATATCCCTAGAAGAGATTCATCATCAATAGGTTGCTTGACTGGTTGGGATTGATTGACAGGATACTAGCAGTTCTGTCAGGAAAGTCTGAGGAAGTATTAGTAATTAATACAAATAAAGTGAAGAGGTTACTTAAAGATTTTATTTTATGTGCGTATGTATGTCTGTGTATGTGCATGTGAGTGTAGATGCCTTTGGAGACCAGAAGAGGGCATCAGGTCCTCTGTACTGGAGTCACGTGTGGTTCTGAGCCAGGAACTGAACTCTGGTTCTTTGCAAAAGCAGCAAGTTCTCCTAACCCCTGAGCCATCTTTCCAGGCCCTGTAGTGGTTGCTATAGTAACCATCTCACTGTCCTGTATGTTTCCTATAACTCAGATATGGACAACCTAATCCCCTCTGAGAAAGAAGTTACTTGGGCTGGGGAGATGGCTCATTGCAAGCTTGTGGACACAAGTTCAGATCCCCAGAACCCACACAAAAAGCCAAATGTTTCTCTGTTGGGGGCAGAGAAAGGAGGGTTTGCTGACTACCAGGTTCGGTATGAGAACCTGTCTCAAAAGAATAAGGCAGAGAGTGATAGAACAGGACCCTCAACATTCTCCTCCCGCTTCTGTATATGCATAACATATGCACACCCCATATGTATGCATATACACAACATGATCTAACACCACACACACACACACACACACACACACACACACACACACGCACGCACTAATGCTTGTGTTATTTTAGGGAGAGGAATTCGATAGCTACACAATCAGTACCTAATAAAATTAAGATTCAAATGTGGAACTACTCATTTTGAATTCATTAAGGTATTATGCCGTTTGCTTTTATAATTAGCTATCTTTTACTTGTACTGCTTAATAAATTTTCCTTTAGACAGGTGTGGTGACATATCTCATAACCCTAGCACCTGGGAGGCGGAGGTGGGAGAATTGAAAATTAAAAGCCATCGTAATAATTTTTCTTTTAAAAAGGAGTGTGGGTGTGGGTGTTTTCTGCTGTTTGGGTCTGAGCACTTGAAGGCTGCTGTTACTTTTTCACTTGTAACTTGACTCCGCCCCTCTGTTCTCAGTTGAAAGATTTCTAACTTGTAACTTTTTAAACCTTAGCTCAAAGGGTTAGGAAGAACAGGAAAGGAAAGAAAAAGAAAGGAAAGGAAAGGAAAAAGGAAAGGAAAGAGGAAAGGAAAGGGAAAAGGAAAGGGAAAAGGAAAAGGAAAGGAGAGGAAAAGGAAAGGAAAGAAAAGGAAAAGAAAGGAAGGAAAGGAAAGGAATCTGTCTAAGCCTGGGGAACTGAACTAACTCTAAGTTCCTTTTTTTCTAATAACATTTTCCCTGTAGTTATCTCAGTAATTTCTGCCTTCTTTCTTATTTCCTAGAACTATCTGTCTTTATCTGAGCCGTGTTTCTGCCCGCTTTCCTATTGCCAGATTTAGCAGTTCATTTTTCCTGACACCTCCCAGTTAACTCTGGTGCTCAGTCTTCCCCTGTCTCTTTCCCAACTGCTGTATCCAACTGTCAGTTTCTCTTATATACCTCCCTCCAGGCTGTTCCTAGAAGTCCAAGTGGCATGTAACCATAAGGGGAATGTGCTTTACAACACAACAAACTTGTTTGGTAAAGTGTTCCTTTGCAGGCCATCAGCCAGGTGTGGTGGCGCTACACTTTTAGTCCTAGCAGTCAGGAGGTAGAGGCAGGTGGATCTCTGAGTTCAAGGCCAGCCTGGTCTATAGAAGCAAGTTCTAGGACAGCCAGGGTTATACATAAAAACCATGTCTTCAAAACCCAAAAGAAAACACAACAACAACAACAACAAAAACCCCAACAGCAAAGGCCGACCTGAATTACAGAGTGAGATACTGCCCAAACAAATGAACAAACAAGCAAACTTACTTCTTTGGTATATCCTAAAAATGAAAATGAAGCAATAATAAAAGCAAATCGGGTCATAAAAGTTATATAAAAAGTTTATCATAATATACTACTGAACTCAAGTGTAAACAATGTTATAAATTCAAAAATATAACTAGATAGTTGGTTAGTGTTTGATAAAATGTTGATATAAATATATTGGGAGATGGAAAGCCAAAGAGGTTGTTGTTTTGAGTTGGTTAAAAGCAATTTGGTGGTGGTGGTGGGGCACAGCTCAGCATTAGAGAGCTTGCCTAGCATGCATAAGGGCCTGGGTTCAGTCCTGGGCTCTGAAAAAAATGCAAATCACTGTCTTTCATCAAGAAAGATAGCAATAAACTGGTGATGAATGGATACTGATAAAAGCAAATGTCAGAAAAAATAATGGGGGTGTTGAAATCAATGCTTCAAGAAGTGGCCATGGGTAGGAGAGAGTCAGAGACTCAGGAGACTTTGTAATGCTATTTGACTTTCCAAACGATACACATTTATATATTTGATTCAGTTTAAAAGTTACAAGATTAGAGCCATTGCTCAGCAGTTAAGAGTGCATACTGCTCTTGCAGAGGACCCAAGTTCAGCTCCTGGAACCATGTCAGGTGGCTCCCAACTGCCTGTGACTCCAGCTCTGGAGGGATCAGACCACTCCGTCCTCTGCAGTTAACGAAACTCATGTGCACAGACACAGACGCAAACACAGACAGAGGCACACGCATGCATGCGCACACACACAGGCACAACCACTATTAAAACATTATAATAAACCTTAAAAAAATTAGAGTTATCAGCCAGGGGTGGCGGTGCACACTTGGAATTCCAGCACTCATAGGCTGAGGCAAGAGGAAAGAAAGTTCAAAGCCAGCCTGGGCTACACAATAAGACTCTATTATGAAAAAAAAAAGATAAATAAATAAATAAATAAATAAATAAATAAATAAATAAATAAATAAATAAGTTATCAAAAATAGAGGGCAGTTAAAGAATTAGAATTTAGTATGGTTAATATTACATTGAGTGTAAAATAATATCTCCCTTCCCTTTTGCTGATAAACATTTGTTTAATTACATTTTTATTTTTGATATGGTTTATATATATCCCCAAGACAGGGTCTCAGTGTAGTCCTGTCTGGCGTGTACTTACAATGTAGCAGATAGAGAGTGACCTTGAATTTCTGATTCTCCTGCCTCCACGCCTCCCCAAGTACTGGAGTCACAATCTTGTGCTACCACGCCCAGCTTCTATGGGTGTTGGGAATGGAACCCAGGGCCTCATGCGCATTAGGCAAGCTCTTTACACACTGAGCTACATCGCTCAGGCTTACTGGCCAGCGTTTATAAACATGTCCCAAGAGCTGGTTGTGGTGAAGCGCACCTTTAATCCCAATACACAGGAGGGAAAGGCAGGTGGATCTCTGAGTTCCAGGCCACTCTGGTCTACAGAGTGAGAAAAGAAATGATGGTGATGATGATGGTGGTGATGATGATGATGACAGTGATGATGATGATGGTGATGATGATGATGGTGGTGGTGGTGGTGGTGGTGGAGGAGGTGGTGGTGGAGGAGGTGGTGGTGGAGGTACCAGAAGAAGCACAACTCTACTTCAGGTAGTGCCATAAATGCTTTAAAAAGCGACCTAGGGTTGGAGTGGGGCTCAGTGGTGAACAAGTGAGAGCCCTGGGTTCAGTCCCTGGCACCATAGTAAACACACACATTCCATTTCAAACACATACACGCACACACACGCGCACGCGCACACACACACACACACACACACACACACACACACACACACACACACGCACACACGCAGTCGGCTCCAGCAGGAGCAGACAAACCCTGGTGTGACTTCTCTGTGTGCTTCAGAGCAGAGACTTGAGGAACTCAAGTTCTGGAAGAGGGAGTTAGACGACAAACTTGAACAGCTCGTGAACCAGACAGATGAACTGCTCTTGCACAAGATCCGCCTGGAGAAAGCCCTGGAGAGCTTTAAGGAGCCGCTGCGTATCACGGAGCAGTGCCTGGCCTACAGGTGAGCCACCTGAGGTGGGAGGCTTTGTACCAGGTAGCAAAAGCTAACCATGCTAGGTGATGGGTTGAGCAGACAAACCAACAGGTGTCCTGTTGGAACGGAGATGAAGCCAGTCTCGCCCATGGAAGGAACACCATATTTGGTTCATACCCAAACTCTGCTGTCTTCTAATTAGAAATATAAGTTAGGGCTCAGTTTTCTGTGAGTACCAAATAGTTACAAAAATCGTATTAATCTTACAATGGTTTCTTTTTCTGTCACTTAAAAATATTTTGAGGTTTATTATTATTTTTATTTTATGTGTATGGATGTTTTGCCTGCATGTATGTCTTATGTACCAGTGTGTGCAGTGCCAGAGGAGTCCAGAAGAGGGTGCTAGACAACCTTCCTCCCAGCCCCCCACCCCCCTTTTATTACAGACATTTTTAGGCACTATGACGGTGCTGGGAATTGAATCCAGGTTTTTTGGAAAGCAGCCAGTGCTCTTAACTGCTGAGCCATGTCTCTAGCTCAGTTTCCCATCATTTTAAAATAGTCTAGAAATGACCAGTGCCTACTGGCATGCTGTGCTACAGTCTTAGGGTTCCAGGCTTTTGTGTTTTGTTGCCTCTCAGAACACAAGTTTAATCCCTTAGGCTACCTCAGGATCTGAGATGGCAGTTTAAGCTCCAAACACTCTCTGTCCCCACCAAATAGGATTAAGTAGAGTTTGGCATTCACCATTTCTTTGGACTTGCATCCCATCGGCCAGAACATAATTACATGACCATACCATTAGAGGCTGGGAAATGGCTGTCTTTAGTTGGAGCAGCCAGGTGCTAAAGCTAGTTTCAGGGGTTCCATTCCCAGGGAAGAAGGTAAGAAAGATACCACGGTAGCCACCGGGAGACACAAGCCTGTTGAGATGCACAGAACGCCCCGCTGTCTATAGAGTGGATGGATACATCTCTGTTGATCTGTAATCCAGGAATAGGATTCCTCTCTTCTCTTCTCAGGTGATGCTGATTTCTAGACCTGTTTCCTAGTCTAGTTGGAGAGTCATGATGAACCAATGAGTCTGGTTTTATCTAGGCAGGGTCTCACTATGTAGCCCAGGCTAGAAGAACTTACCATGCAGCCTAGGAAAGTCTAGAGCTCCACGTCTTCCCACTTCAAGCTCCTCGGTGCTGCCCCATCATGCTTGGCTCTCGCAGGTGGTTTTGTCTCAGCAGAGCCCTTTCCAATCCAATCCTCAGAAGGACTGGGGTTCCAGGACTGAACTACCACGGCTAATTTATGTGGAACAAAGGATCAAACCCAGGGCTTCATGAGAGCTAGGCAAACATTCTACTGAGCTATATTTACTGGTCCCACCCTGGATTTTGAGTTAACTTGTCCAAATCTCGAGTTTTACAGTTCATCCCAGGCTTCAAACCTTGTAATTAAGCCTTGTGTCCTAACAGCTTCAAGGTAAAGTTCAGTGTCCTTAACTTAGCAGAGTTTGCCAGTTCCCCTGTGACCATGGCCCTGACCCCGTGCAGCAAGCAGGCGCAGATCCCTAGATAGATTCAGAGAGCATGTGAAGGCAAGGGCACACCTGCAGTGTGCTCCTAAGCCTGAGGCTAACCACAATGCAAGAGGGTGCTGAATTTGTGAGCATGTACTATTTACTGGGTACAAGGACATGTGCTTTCTATGACATCCATTCTCCCGCACACCCTGTGAAGTACTAATAGTTATCACCGTTTACAGAAGCGGGCATCAAAACACAGATACTATTCAATATACCACAGGCGCCACAGCAAGTGGCCAGGGAATCCCCAACCCAAGTACTACCAAGCAGAGTAGAAATAACAAAGTATCTATCTGGCAGTGGAGTGGGTGGGGGAAGCAGTGTAGTACAGTGGTTAGGAGCATGTGCAATACAATGGATAAGTTCCTTCACTTCTCTAAGACTCAGTTCTCCTATATGCATTTAAAAAGGTAGAGTGGAGGGGTTGGAGACATAGTTCAGTGGTAGAGCAGCTGGCTAGTATGTCCAGAGCCTGGATTCCACCCCCAGCATTGGGGGTTGCTGAGGGGGTTAAGAGGGAATTTTACATTAATACAAAACAAAACTGTCCAGAGTGAGGACTTAGTGGTTTGGGTATCAATATTGGTATTTTTAGCTATTAATACTATAACAGGACCCTCACCCCCCACCCCGCATTCAATCTCTTGTCTAAAAACAGGAATAGAACTAAGGAAAGAAACACCTGTCTTTGAAATTCCAGGTAAAAAACCAGTTGTTTCCAGTGAGTAAGTAGGAAAGGGAAGGCTTCAGAGTAGATGGCCAAATTCGGCAGGAAGAGGCGACAGGGGGACACACCGGAAGTCCCAGCACTCAGGGGCTGAGGCGGGAAGATCTGGAGCTGGAGACCAACCTGGGATACGTAGGGATACCCTGTCTCTAAAACTAGGGGCCCCATCAAGCCACCAAACAAAAATCAAACAAATGAAGGGGCAGGGAAGTTCACGTGGCCGGTTTTCAGGCCAGGCTTCTGCGCGTGTTTTGGATATTTCGGAAAGGCTCAGGTGTCCTGTGTCCCTCCCTGCCGATCGCCGTTAGGGACAAGCGCTTGGGCATCGACCTGGTGCAGGACGTGGTGCAGCAGGAGCTGCTAAAGGAGGCCGAGATCATCCGTGGCGTCATGGACCTGCTGAAGCGCACGCTGGAGGAGACCACGGAGCAGATCAGGTACCGCAGACCCCACCCGAGTGAGTGGGTTAGGGGGGACCGGGTGTCGCGCCTCCGGGGGTGAACCTTGGCGGTCCTGCCACCGGGTTCCTGCCTCCTCCACGGGCGCCCCCTGGTGGCGGGCTGGTTGTGGCGGCTTCTCACCAGGGTATGACACGCGGGAGCCCTTTGCATCCACGCAGACCCCTCAGTTACAGTTTGGCAGGGAGGATTTCAACTGAAACTTGGTCTCCAAGCATCAAACGGTATGTGAGTGACTCAGGAACATGGAAGTGGAGGGCGAGGGGAGGCCATAAGGACCTAGCGCCATCTTCATTTTCCAGGGTCTCCCACCATCCTGCAGGTGTCACCAGGCATTTCCCAGGGGAGAAACCGGGTTTGCCTTCTCCCTTCAGGCTGAACCGTTCTGCCAAGTACAACCTGGAAAAGGATTTGAGGGATAAGTTTGCGGCCCTAACTATCGACGACATCTGCTTCTCACTCAACAATAACTCACCAAATATCAAATTTTCTGAGAACGTCGTGAGAATCGAGCCCAAGTGAGTGGGACCCTGTTGCTGGCGTAGGTGGTGCTGAGGGTACCCCGGGGTCCTCTCCAGTCAGACATGGTCAGGGGATGCATCGCACAGCACCCCAGAGCCAGGAAGCTTGGAGCAAAGGCATCTGCTGAGCAGTTTACCCCGCCTCTGTCCAGAGCCTTCTCTTACTGTAAGGAAAACTAGCACAGAGTGTCCAAAGACTTACAGTGTATTCCTTCATCTATTAACAAGTGGAAGATTGTAAAATCTATACTAATGGGTAAATTAATAACTTTCCACATCTATCCTTTCTCAAGAAAACCAGACAAGCGCAGGCCCATACAAACGTATGCACATCCGACAGGCAGGTCCATTTTGTTTAGTTTGCAAAAATATGTATCTTTCGTGTGACATCTAATTTTTATTTTTTTAGTTTAAAAAAGTTACTTATTTATGTATGTGTATGGATGGTTGGGTCCACCCGGGCACAATTGGAGGTTAGAGGACAACCAGTGGGAGTTGGTTCTCTCCTACCTGTGGATCCTGGAGATCCCACTCACCTCGGTGGGCTTGGTGGCAGGCGGTTTTGCCTGATGAGCTACCTCACTGGACCCTTAACTTGCATTTTCAATTAGTATCATATCATAGAGCTGACTCATTCATAGTTGATTTTTTAATTAAACATGCACTCATAAAATACATACAGCAAATACTAAACACACAGGTCAATGATTATTATTGTATTAGTATCTTTTTAATGCATAAAAAATAGAAAGATAAAGTACCCTCAAACTTAGCCTCTCAGAATAATAAATGTTTATTGTCTCATGATCTTGGGTGGGTTGAGAGGCCAGACTCTGCTTAGCTGGTGACCTGGCTCAAGGTGTCCTGAGTGGAAGTCAATCCGGGGCCTGGGGCTGCACCCATCTGAAGACTCAATGCGGAGGGGTTGGCTTCCAAGGTGACTTGTGCGATGATGTTGGCCTCAGTTCCTGGCTTTGTGAGCGTCTCCGGGGATAGTTTTATGACTGGTATTTCCCATCCCAAGTGATGGAAGAGAATGAGAGGGGAAAGAGAGAGAGAGAGTGGGAGAAGATCGAAGAGCCGCTACGTCGCTTTTTAGTATCCCAGGCTCTGAACTGACATCTCATCTTTGGACTTGTAAGAAACAAGTTGGCAAATTTGTTCTCATTCTCAAGGCAAGGGAGACCCCTGTCTCTGGGGACAAGTCAGAAGCTGCTGTTGGGTCCTCAAAATAGTTCAAATTGACATTGAGAGAAACATGTGGCCATTTTAAAGCTGTTTATTTTCTGCTGGTTACATATTGACATGTCAGGGCTAATCAAGTTAAAAAAAAACAAAAACAAAAAGCCACAACATGGCAGCCGAGAAATGTAGCCACGCTCGCCTTTTAAACCAAACAAGTTTAAAAGTGGCGAGGGGATCTTTCTGAGTAGTCAGGATCTGAACACGGAATTGGCTCGTTAAATCTCATGGGGAAACAAGGGGCTTCTGGGAAAGCGAGGACTTGACTGGTAAGTGGAGAGGAGAGGTTAGTACTGCCACCACTAGGGGGCGCTAGTCCTCACACTGCCTCTAGTCACAAAGTGGAGAATCCTTAGGCTGTCCCCAGGCATGGAGGGAAAGAGCACCCTCCACCCTGCTACGATAGGAACTTTTCTGCCACCTTGCCCCCTCTTTGAGACAAAACTTTTTGATGTAAACCAGGCTGGCCTCGAACTTGAGATCCTCCTGCCTCAGACCCCCTCAGTTCCTTTCAGTCTAATACTTTTTTCCTACTCCCCTAGACACTTTATTGACTTCTTCTAATGGAGTTGTTTGTCTGCTTTTTATTAAATAACATTATACGTTCTATAGGGTGTGTGTGTGTGTGTGTGTGTGTGTGTGTGTGAGTGTGTGTGTATGTGTGTGTGTAACATTTTTCTTAGGAAACTAGAGAGATGGCTCAGTAGTTAAGAGTGCTTACTACTCTTGTAGAGGGCCCAGATTCTGTTCCCAGCACCCTCGTGGTAGCTCACAATCTGTAACTTGTAATCAGATCCAGCTTCAAGGGATCTGATGTCCTCTTCTCACCTCTGTGGGCACCAGGCATTCACATGGTTCACAGATACATGTAAAACACTCATACACATAAAATAAAACAAAACCCCATCTGTTCAACTCCTAGCTTCCTCTCATTCGCTGTGCTAGGTTATAACTACTGATACTCTTACATTTTTGTTGACACTCATTGTCTCTAGCTGTGTGATCTTGACTAAGTTCATTTGTTCTCTGAGCTTGTTTTCTCCTCTGTGAGGTTGGGGTCATAAAAGTAGCTTAGTAGGCTTCCTGGGGATGAAATGAGGTGATGTCTTTAAGGTGTCAGTCAGCCCAGCATCTGGCACGGACAGGGGAGGTTTCCAAAGATACTGCCATTGGCAGACTGCTGTTGGCTCTGCCCAGTGGAGGAAAAGCATCCTAGGTATTTGTGGGGCGGAGGTAGCTTAGTTTCCAGTAATTCTCAGGAGCTGCCCCCCTCCAATGCCCCAGCCCCCGACACGCTGTGAACAAGTGAGAGACTTGTTTTTCAGCTCAGTGAGTCTGGAGGACTGGTTGGACTTCTCAAATGCCAACGTGGAGAAAGCAGACAAGCAGTGGAACAACTCGATGACGCTGAAGACCCTTGTGGACCGGATCCTGTCCCAGACAGCCAATGACCTGCGCAGACAGTGCGACTTGGTAGACACAGCCTTCGTAAATGGGCTGAAGGAGACCAAGGGCGCCAGGAACAAGCTGGCTGATTATCTGGCCAAGGTGAGGTCCCCGGGACACACTGTATCCATGAGGTCTTACCACGGAAACATAAATGTCTGCACGTGCTGAGCCTCTGTTGATACTCACTCTGCAGACGACAGATCTGCAAGGAGACAGAGCCCGGAGGCAGGAGAATGGAGGTTGGGGTCTGGACACAGCTTTAGTTTCTCCTCATGTGACATACAGAGGACCCTGAACTCACACCCTTCGAGTTACCCAATGGTATACTGGAAAATGGCTTTGGGAGCCGAAAATAGTCTCCGAGGTTTGAGAGATGGCCTAGAGGTTAGGAGCACTGGCTGCTCTTCCAGAGGACTTGGGTTCAATTCCCAACACTCACATGGCGGCTCACAATTGTCTGCAACTCCAGTTCTGTGGGATCTGACACCCTCACACAGATGCACATACAATAAAATTCTCTGAGGTATAGGACTTATAGATTCTCATGGGGTAAATAGCCCTGCTGTGTCAGTTTCAGACTCCCTGTTTAACAAAGAGCTGGCAGAGGCACTGAAAATATAACCACCAGAGCTCACAGGAGCCAGCTCCACGCACCTCCTTACCTCAGGAGCTGTGTTCTGAGCATGAGTGACCAGTCCACAGCCCGACCTCAGCATGCTGTCTGCACCCTTTGCTCCAGCTGTAACATGGGGGCCATGACCCAGACTAATGCTGGGAAAGAAGCCAAGGCTTCAGAGCAGCCGTAGGGTTGGGAGTGGGGGGAGAATACTATACAAGCAATGTCTGTCACCTATGTCTTCTAGTAGCTGCTTCTAAGACAGTAAAAAGTAGGTAAAATAGGTTTTCTAATATTTTATTTTCAATATAAATATTTCAATATAAATATACTTTCAATATAAAAATATTTTAGCATGTTATCGGTAATTAACATTATATCATATATATATGTAATATATATATGTATTTTTTAAAACTTTATGTGCATTGGTATTTTGTCTGTATGTATGTCTGTGTGAGGGTGTCAGATCCCCTGGAACTGGAGCCATAGATAGCTGTGAGCTGCTATGTGGGTGCTGGGAGTTGAACCTGGGTCCTCTGGAAGAGCAGTCAGTGCTCCCAACTGCTGAGCCGTCTCTCCAGCCCTTATTTTATATTTTTATAATGAACTATTTTGGGGTCAGGGAGGTGGCTAAGTGGGTAAAGTGCTTGATGTGCAAGCATGAGGGAGGGCCTGAATTTGGATTGCCAGCACCCATGGAGGGTATGGAGGCTCATACTGTGATGCTACTACTGGGGGATGGGGGTGGGGTGCGGACAGGTGGATCCCGAAGGCCTGCTGAGAGACCCTGTTTCAAAAAAGGTGAAGAGCAATAGAGGAGACACCTGACATTGACTAATGGCTTCCATATTTGCACACATGGGCATCTGCACCAGCATATACATGCCGAACACACACACACACCACACACACACACACAGCCCGGAGTGGTGACATATGTCATTAATCCTAGCACTTGGGAGACAGAGGCAGGCAGAGTTTTGTGAGTTTGAGGCCAGCCTAGTCTACATAGCAAGCTCCCAGCCAGCCAGGGCTACATGGTGAGACCCTGTTTCATGAAACAAAACCCTGACATATACAGTCTCTTAGTATACTATAAGTGGTTCAAGCTCAAAGGGAAACTATTTTTCTGTCTTTAGAGTCTCAAATTCCAAGGTCCAGTAGAGACGCAGTCACCCAAGTGTGGGTGAAGTCATGTGGACGGAAAAATAAGCAAACGTGGACTTTGACTCTGGGGTCCCACACCCCCATTTTGGAGCTTTGGACTGAGGGCCCATGAGGAAAGGGCCCACTTGGCTTTCATTTGACAGAGGCCTCCCTGATCAGAAAAAGACTTTGCAAGCTAAAAGGACAACCTCCAGCCTCATTTCATTACAACAAGACAACTGTTTCTTTAGTAGGCAAAGCATGTTTAATTCTCTGAAAGATTTATGATTAAGTTATACAGTGTTTAAAACAATCAGAGGACTAGTTCAGCAAATATTTTTTTTTCTAGAAAAAAGTCAAATAGTAAATGTAGGCATTATGAACCAAGAGGCATCAACCAGTGGTATTATGTTTGTATTTATTCAGCAAGGAAGACAGCAGATTTCCACAGATTTGTCATTGACAAGAACTCAGTAAGAACAATAATCACCATGATAGAGTTTTTAAACAGTAGTCTACTTACAAGAGAGGAATTCTGGTGGGGAGATAGCATCTTACTTTGTTCGGCATGTGAAGTTAGTGTTTCCTATAGAACCCTTTACAAGCATTCATTTGCCAATGCTGGTCTACAATGAGCATTACATAATTCATTTAAAAATGTCATTTCATTCAGATCTGTACTGCCAGATGATGACACAACGTCCGAGCAAATGGTTTTAATTGGCTGTGTTCATTCCCTGGGAAGTGCCTGTGGACCTGCTGTCAGATGCTTCCCTTGATATTTGCCTTTTAGCATGCAAAATCCCTTCCAGCTGAGGGTGAGGCAGACACTCCTTCCCTGCGCTGTTAAGTGAACTCCGAAATAGGAACATTTCCTTTGGCTTGCTTTCAGGTTGGAACCGCTGCTGAGAGTTGGAAAATGTCATCACAAATCTGTGCAGGGAAGGAAGTCTTCCTTCTTGCTTTAACTTTGATAGCGCCGAAGTGTGGAGAGCAGCTTGAGCCCAGGGACAAGCAGGATGGCTGCGTCCTAAGCTTGGACCTCAGGCTGTCTTGCCTCAAGATTTTAGGCCAGGATCAAGGAGGAATGTTATTGAGTCTCCACCGAAAGCTAATTTCCAAAAACATGCAGCTTTTCTTAGCAATGGTTGAGGGTGCTTCTTATTCAGAAACATTCCAATCTTAGCCGTGAACTGCTGAGCTGTGGTGCACGCTGAACCATTGAGCTGCCATCTCTAAAAAACGGTGCAAGGATCTGAGAGCTAATGAAGCTTCACTGGCGATGAAGTTAGCGCAACACCGCTTGACAGAGCCAAGTGTTTTATGCAAAGTACATTTAAAAATTACTGTGTGTATATGTGTGTGTAGCGTATGTGTATGTATGTACGTGTGTGCACATGTGGAGGCCAGAGGTTGACTTTGAGTGTCTCCCTCCATTCCTTTCCACCTTACTTTTTGAGACAAAGTCTCTCACTGAACCCACTGACTAGCAAGCTCTGGGGATTCTCTTGTCTCCGACCCCCAGCCCCTGTGCTGGGGTTACAGACGTGCTCTGCCACACCTGGCTTTTACAAAGGTGGGTACTGGGGATCTGAACTCAGTTCCTCATGCTCCTATGTAGGAACTTCTGTTGAGCCAGCCATCTCCTCAGCATCTACAAAGTATTTTCTAGTGAATAGTACAGTGACATAGACTTTAAATAAGTTGCATTTTTATAGGCTCTGTAAACTTGTTTAGCTCAACCTATTTCTGCTCAACATGTATTTGTACCTCAATATCATAGCATGTTCGACTCCAGGCTGTGTTGAACTAGTAATTTCTGAAGTGTGTGTGTCTAGAGTAGTAGTTCTCAACTTTCCTAATGCAGTGACCCTTTAATGCACTGCCTCATGTCGGGTGACCCCCAACCGTAACATTATTTTCTCTACTACTTCAGAACTGTAAGTTCGCTCCTGTTATGAATTGTAATGTAAATACCTGACATATGGATGATCTTAGGTGACCCCTGTGAAAGGGTCATTTGATCCCCAAAGGGCCTGAGACCCACAGGTTGAGAACCGCGGGTCTGGAGGTTAATGACAGATGCCTTTCTCTATTACTCTTCCTCTTATGTTTTTAAGACAGGGTCTCTCACTGATCCTGGGGCTTGTCAGTGTGGTTGGACTGGCCGGGCTGTCAGCTCTAGGGAACCCCAGTCTCTGTGGCCGTACTCCAGTGTTGGGGTGATAGAAATGCACCGCTGTTCCCAGCCTTTGTGTGGGTGCTGTGGATCTGACCCCAGGTCCTCATCTTGCCAGCAGGCGCTGAACCACTGAGCCTCAGCCTACTTTCTCAACTTTTTAAAAAAGTCATTTTATGTAGAATATTCATAGAGGCGAATGCTTCCAACTCAGCATTGTCTTCTCCAATAAACAACAGTATTTGAATGTCTGTCAACTCATTAAGAGAAAAAGAAAGCAATGCCAAATTGGTTATTTAGTATACAAAAATGTTGATTATTGATTTTACTCTAGTCCCTGGACTATTTTTCGAGCAACTATTTTGTATAACGAATAATCTTGAGCAAGTTTCTATTCCTTGGACAGGCTCCCTTAAGCTGCTACCACCAAGCAGGATGCAATTAGCTGGGAACGTCTTCCCTGCTTGGCCAAAAGGACAGCTTGAAACCTTTGATTGCAGTCTCAGCTTCATGCTGAGACACTGCAGTGATGAGATTTCCTGGTTTTTCTGATCACTGGTCTCCTGGGAGTTGAGGCTGTTGTGATTGGTGCTCTGTCTATCTAATGATGCCAGTGTAGTGTGTTGTCATTCATCGTGCCAACAGGTGCGTAGGTTCTACTCCTAACCCGCAAACACTGAAAGCTCCACTGGGCCTTCAGTGTGCAACACTCAAGTCTGGTTTTCTTATTTTAGCATGGTGCGTATACATCGTGCCTCGGTTTGAATATTTCTGTCCCTTTCAGAATTTATACTGAAGCTCATTCCCCAAGAGGTGGGTCCTCTAGCAGGCATTCCTCAGGAGTCTCACAGAAGGGATGAATGGAAGTAGACAGACCTTCGCACTCTGCCTTTGTCATGGGCAGACACAGCAGCGAGGTGCTGTCTCGAACAGAGAGTGCTGCTGTTGCAGCAGCCACAATCCTGCCTGCTCCTTGACTTTGAGCTCCCCAGCCCGACTGTGAGCAGTTCCTGCTTCTTATCCAGTTCCCACTTTTTGGCATTTTAAAATAGCAGTAGGAAGGGACTGAGACACTGGTAACAAAACAATGAAGTAAGACACTCACTGTCTGGTGAGGGGCTGGCTGGAAAACTATAGACCTGGAACTCTGTAACTGGCTGTTACTGACAGTGTTCTGGGCAACAGTGCAAAGCGATTACATCATTACACACATTCTGTCGACACCCCTTAACTCTTGTCCAAAAGTGGCCCCAGATAGACCAACAAGCATGACTGTGTCTCAATATGACTTTGTTTGTGGACACTAAGGACGGTGCTTTCTATAATTTCTATGGGATGAAGTATTCTGCTTTTGATTTTTTTTTTTCCCAATCAGTTAAAATTTGAAGCATTTCATAGAATGCAAGATCAGTCAGGAGGTGGGAGGAAAGGTTTCAGAATATCTGTCTGGTAAAGGAGAGAGGGGTCTGGGCAGACACAGCACTCCACTGGTGGTGACCAAGCACATGCATGATGCTCATCGTCATATGGCATCAGGAGCTTCAAATGAAGCCAAGGAGAAGACCCCACGCGCCCGCAGGAAACCCAAGATGACGTATGGGATGTGGGTGAGGGTGTTGGCCCCAGCCCCTCGCGTATGGCCTGTGGGGGTGCAAAAGGGCCTGGTTTCTCTTAAAACTTCACATCGCTACTCGATCAGTCTCATTCCTTGATATTTGCTCAAAGAAGACAAAAACTTCCGTCTGAATAACGAGTATCTATGTAGCAACTACTTTTCAAAAAGAATAATCGTCAGGAACAAGTTTGCATTCTCTGGACATGCTTCCTTTACTTGCTATAGTCAGATGTAATTTAATCGGTCTGTGAGTGATTTTTCTTGCCTGGCTCTTATTCTGGAGTTTAATTAGCTTGCAGCCTCATTTCTCTTTTTTTTTTTTTTGGTGTAGAAATTGAGAAATAGTATTAAAAATATGTGATAAAATAATTGACTTAGCCACAATCTTAAAATGAATATTTGCTTATCTTTTACGCATCTATCCTGTGTGCACGTGTGTGCGTGCACTTGCATGATGCTTTTATGCCTACATGTGTGCCTAGGGGCTAGAGGATGAGATGAAAGGAGCCACGCCAGTTCTCTGCTTCCACCGTGTAGCTTCTGCAGATTGAACTCAGACTGTCAGGCTTGACTGCTGGTGCCTTTACCCCCTGAGCTGTCTCGCTGGCCCTGAAATTTTATTTTGGGGACGATATTAGGATATTTAAGAGAACACACGATTCATCTTTTTCACTCATTAGATTAGCAGGCGGTTTTTCTTATAAAGACAGTTCAAGTATCAAATATGCATCAATTAATGAATACAGCTGTAAACAGACACTTGAGGGTTTTAGCTAAGTTTGAAGTCAAAGAAACTATTAATCACAATCAAACGCAAATGATTAACATTTGCTAAATTTAAAAATAACCTTTTATTTATTTTATGTTTATGATCGTCTTGTGTGAATATATGTCTGTGCTTGGTGCCCTTGGAGGCCAGAAGAAGGAGGGCATCAGCTCTCTTGGAACCAGAGTTATAGAGAGAGGTTGTGAGCAGCCACGTGGGTGCTGGGAACTGAACGTAGGTCCTTTGGAAGAACAATAAGTACTCTTAACCGCTGAGCTACCTCTCCAACCCTTACATTCGCTAAATTTAAAATAGAGTAGTATCTGTAAAGTGAGGTTAAGAAATCCTTTTTTAAAGATAAAGATCTTTAAGATTTTATTTTTATTCATGTGTATGTGTGTTACATGAGTGTGACTTGCCAGAGGACTCCAGAAAAGGGCATAGGATCCCCGGAGCCGGGGTGATAGGGTTGTGAGCCATCCTCTGGGAGTGCTGGGAACCAGCTTCAGTCCTCTGGAAAAGCAGCAAGTGCTCTGAACCACTAAGCCACCACTCTGGCCCTGAACTTATGGAAAGTTAAGAAGCAGCTTAA
The DNA here is from genome assembly GCA_026225945.1 of Cricetomys ansorgei. NCBI lineage: Eukaryota > Metazoa > Chordata > Mammalia > Rodentia > Nesomyidae > Cricetomys > Cricetomys ansorgei. The sequence goes on from JAMJFZ010001899.1 coordinate 1,434,523, forward strand.
GAAAATCAAGTGCAATGTACAGAATTCCTCTGGATTCTAATCCGAACAAGCCAACTTTTAAAATATAGATGAGTGGAAAGCAGAACAGTAGGTAGTCAAACTAGGAAGGTACCACTCTCAGTGTGATAAACCTACCGTGGTTGTGCCAACTGAAAAGCAGAATCCTTATATTTTAAAAATACATACTCAAATATTTGAGGCTGAAATGATATAATATCTGAGATTTGTTTTATAAAATAATTAGGCTGATGGGCGGGGGTGGAGAGACAGACATATGGATGAAACAAGATTGGGTATCTTTGTTCTCTTTTGTTGTTTGTTTTTTTGAGACAGGGTTTCTCTGTGTAACTCTGGCTGTCCTGGAATTCACTCTGTAGACCAGGCTGGCTTCAAACTCAGAGATCTGCCTGCCACTTCTGGGATTAAATTGTGTGTGTTACCATGCTGAGCTAGGCTAGCTGTTTTTTATTACTGTCCATCTTGATGTACACAAGGCTCATCACTCTGCTTATTCTTCAGCATGTGTGGAATTTTTCATGAAAAGAAAAGTTCAAAGGGGGAAGAAATGGCAGTGCCAGGGATTTAACTCAAGGCCTTATGCGTGCCAGGCAAGTCTATACCAGTCTATACTCATAACCCCAAAGAAATACTAATCTAAGAAAACTGAGTAATTTACAAGTGTCTTTCTGTGCACAAAGCCAGTTTCAAAAATACCCACATAGGCTCTGGGGAGATGGCTCAGTTAGTAAACACGAGGACCTGAATTTGATCCCCAGAACTCATGTCTTCTCTTTTAAAAGGTCAGAGAACAAAATAGCCAGGAGTGGGGGCAAGTACTGCTAATCCCAGCATTAGGGAGGTGGAGACAGGTGGATCTCTGGATTGCTGATCAGCCAGCCTGGCCTGCTTGGCAAGCTCTGGGCCAATGAGAGACTCAGCTAAAAATAAAAAAGGTGTCCAGCACCCAAAGAACTCAGGATTGACCTTTGGCTTCCACATCCACACACAGATGTACACATGAACACAACTGAATATCCACACATGCACTACCAATGAAGTCGGGGGCCGGGGGGCACCATCATTCTTTTCCCAGAATTCCAGGGGACAGAACTGGTGCTGCAGGCTGGGGTTGGTTGCACAAGGGACTAGGCCACCTTCTGTTCCTGATATGAAGCTACTTTGTAGGCAAGAGGCCTTGAGCAATAGTGTGAGGCAAAGCTGGCTGTACCAGCTACTGTTCCGTTGTTGTGATAAAACACCCTAACAAAAGAAATTTTGGGAAGGAAAGGGTTATTTCTGCCTGCAGTTTTAGAGGAACTGAGTCCCTCTTGTCAAGGAAGTCTTGGTTTGATCACAGGATCAGGAGATTAGCTGCTCACCTTTGCATCCACACACAGGAAGTAGAAAGAGAATAGGAAGTGGGGTGAGATTATAAACTACCCCAAACACCACCACCAGCTGGGACCAAATGTTCACATACATGAGTCTATGGGGGACGTTTCTCATTCAAACCATTACAGTGGCCAAGCCTTTGTTTAGGTAACTCACATCTTCTGTGTGGGTATGAGGTAGCCATGGCCAGTGGGATCCGCTCGGTCTCTGGGGTTCCAGAGTTGGGTAAGCATCTTTGCTTTGGGGACGGGTGGTCAGGCTGTCCTGGGTTTTGCTTAGGTGGTGAATATGTGGGGTCGGGTCTTAATGTGCGTGGTCACAATAGCTCTGTCTGTGCCGTTGATTTCCATGGAGCACAGCCTAGCCTCACTTACTCCAATCCCTTCGGTCAGGTTATGGAAGAGATTTCTTCTCAGGAGAAAAACATTGCAGCTCTTGAAAAGGCCATCTTGGCCCAAGAAGGCCCAGCTAAGGTAGCGCACACGCGCCTGGAGACCAGGACGCACCGGCCCAATGTGGAACTGTGTCGTGATGTCGCTCAGATTCGGCTGATGAAGGAGCTTGAGGAAATCAATCACAATGCTGCCAGGTGGGCCAGTCCCTGCTGGGGTGTTAGGTGTTTATCCTAATTGTAAATTGCAGGGAGGGTCACTGCAGAGGGTGCTGCTAGCTCTGTAAAGTTGGAAGGATGCCTTCTTAGATGCCAGGCCTGCTAACTCCAGCCAAAGCTGTTGCCATTCATGAAGCAGATCTCAACCTAAAGACATTCTGTTATAAAGTCCAAATCCAGATGTTTAGATAATATCTGCCATTTTAAATATTGGCTTTTCTGCCAGGCGGTGGTGGCTCACACACCTTTAATCCCAGCACTCAAAAGGCAGAGGCAGGCTGATCTTTGTGAGTTTGAGGTCAGCCTGGTCTACAGAGTTCCAGGACAGCCAGAGTGGCAACAGAGAAACCCTGTCTCAAAAAAAAAAACACCAAATAAATAAATAAATATTGGCTTCTCTTTTCCAGTGCTGGAAACCCAGGGTCTTGTGCTTGCTATTCAAGTACTCCACCTCTGAGCAACATTCTCCAACTTTTGAGATCAGTTCTTGCTAAGTAGTTCAGGCTGGTCTTGAACTTTCCCAACTTTCAAACTTTCAAAAGCCCAGGCTGGCTTTTTTTTTTTTTTGTTAAATTAAGAGGCTTTATTAATTACTGGCCAGGTCCATACCTGGCCTTCCTAAGAGTATGGTGACCAGGCTGGCCTTTAAGTCATTATCTATCCCCTTGGGTGCTGGGACTGCAGGTGTATACCACTACACCTAGCAAATATATGTCATATGCCACCAGCAAGAAAGCACTAACCTGAGAAGCAAGCAAGGGATGAGCACTATCACTTTGACTGGATATCCAAGCACATCCTCCTGCTCTCTGGAAAAAGCGATGCGGAGCGGGTGATGATTCCTCAAGCTCTTCTCTGTCTCCTAGGTTAAAGGAAACCTTGACCGAGGCTCAGATAGAGCTGAAGGCGCTGTACCGCAGGCAGCTGGCCCTGCAGGAGGAGATCCAGGTTAAGGAGAACACCATCTATATCGACGAGGTGCTGTGTATGGCGATGAGGAAGTCCATCCCACCTCGAGACGGCGAGGAGGGAGGGTTCCTGGCAGGGGGAGGGGGCATCCGTGCAGAGGCCATCTGCTGATGGGAGCCATTCAGATATTCATTAAACTACATCATTACAGCAAGGGCACGGAACTCTCACTTCAGGTGGGCAGCCTGCCACAGCATCTCGGCAGGATATCTCAGGCAGCTGGGGTCTGAGACTTGGGGACAAGGTTCTGTTCTGCTGTTCTTCTGTTCACAAGGTTCTGTGGCTGCGGATGAGGTAGATATTTCACAATTCAATGCTGTGTATCAGCACCATGGGGATCTCACAGGACTCAGGGCCAGGAGAGGGAGCCAGTAGAGATCCATTCCACTTGCATGCTGGGGCTGGGTTTTCTATCCAAGGCATGCTCCTTTTTCTCATGGAATGGGATGTGAACATTTCCTAGGGGTCTCAACATCCATTTAACCCTAGGAAGCAATGTGAAGACCACTGGCTTAGATGTCCCCTCCCACCTCCTGGCAGTTCATCTCAAGTCTACGCAACTGTCACAGAAACCGATGACAGAGAAGGTGGTTAGGAGCTCCTCCCCTCTTTGAGCGAAGAGAAGAAAGGATAGTGCCAAGGGGCCTCTCGGTTGTTTAAAGTTCAATCTAGGGGGCAGGGAGGAAGAGCAGTAAGCAGAATCGCTGGTGTCTGTGGTGGTGAGATCAGAGAGGAAATGCCCCTTGACTCAAAGGGAAGATCAGGAGCTTGGCAGCCAGTAGAAGAGTGGGCGGGTAGCTGTGGTCACGTGTGTTTGCTGTTGGATGCAGACGCTCAGAGCTTCAGTTTCTGGTTGGCATCTGGGGAAGACAGCAAGCCTGGGCTGGGTTGGGAAGGCAGTTCCCTGCTCAGCATGCATCCTCCAGCGCCCCCATGTGGCGGCAGGAAGTTTTAACTCTTATTTTTCCTTCCTGAAGGAAACTCAATTTTGTGTTTTATTCTAGACTATTTATAGTACTATATAAGATAGAATTATAGACTACTACAGTACTCACTGGGTGTTTTAGTTTTGTTACATTATTCATTTTTAAAATGAGTAGCAGTAAAGTGAAAGAAAATTCGAATTCATGCTACAGATTTGAATCTCTGAACAGTGGTTAAGAGTATAGGGGTCAGCTGTGCAGTGATGGTGACACCTTTAATCCCAGCACCCAGGAGGCAGAGGCAGGCGAATCTCTGTGTTTGAGGCCTGCTTGGTCTGCAGAGCAAGTCCCAGGACAGCCAGGGCTACACTGAGAAACCCTGTCTCGAAAAACAAACAAAAAGAGAGAGAGTATAGGTGTCTAGGGGCAGGCAAGATAACTCAGGGAGTAAAGGCAGTTGTGGCCAAGCCTGAAGACCTGCATTTGATACCTGGGAACCCACACTGTGGGAGGAGAGAACTGGCTCTCACGAGTGGTCCTGTAACTTCCACCCTTGCTCCGTGACGTCCTTGTGGCCTCCACCCCCACATAAGTAGTGTGTACGGATGTAATAAAAAAACAATTCTTTTTTGAGAAGAGATGTTGGTAGAGGGAGGGCTGGAGAGACAGCTCAGTGGGCAGACTGTGAGTATAAGTACCTGAATTTGGATCCCTGACACCCATATAAAGAATTCAGACATGGCAGTGTGTGTCTGTAATCCCAGTGCTGGGAGATGGAGACAGGAGGATTCTGGGGCTCACTGGCCAGCCAGTCTAGCCACACCCGTGAGCTCCAGGTTCAGCAAGAGACTCTATATTAAAAAATAAAACAAAAACACAAAACAAAACAAAAACAAGGTGGACGCAATAGACGAAGAGCTCTGATGTTGACCTATGACCTCCACACCCATCCCTGTGTTCTCCCCCTTCCTCTCTCCACCCACCTACCCACCCACCCACATACCCTCAAATGTTTTAGGATCTGGTGGTATATCTCAGTAGTGGAGCTCCCGTTTAACACATTCAGATATTCGGGTCCTCGTAATTCACACATACACACAAGCATGTGTGCATGCATATACACATGTAAGTTCTGGAGTCAGGCATCCCTGAGCAGAAGCTGCCTACGGTACCCACCATTACTGTGAATGGAGTGAGATAGAGTGTGCACAGGGCCCAGTGCCCCAGCCTGTCTCAGGAGGAGGCAGATTCTCTAAGCCATTTGGAGCACCACACCTATGTCGCCACAATTCCAACTGCACAAAGTAGTTTCAATTTTTAAAATAATTGTTTTCTTCCTGATTGTGTGTTGCACCCATGTTCCATGTTGCTGCGCCTCTTAAAAGTTTTGATTAGGCCATTTCCACATTGTTGTTTCCCTTCCAGCGAGAGCTCTGCCTGTAGAGTAAGAGGGTTGGAGCAGGCAGCCCAGAGCCCTTCATGTCTCTGACACTCCCCAAATCTGGTGTCACAGGGCAGGAAGCCATCTCAGGATATGGACCCAACTCCCAGGAGTTTAGGAACTAGATGTTCCCTGCCACCAGCAAGTGGCTAAGCTGAGATGGAAAAACCCTCTCTGAAACGCAATGTCCATTTGTGTTCTGTGACTCAACCACTCAGGGTTTGAGCATCATCCTTCAGAGTGCCTTTTCACACCCCGAGTAAGGTGTGATACTCCTGCCTGGGGCCCAGTGTAAAGGCTGTGGGTGCTCTGCTGCTCTGGCCTGAAGGGCAAAAATATCTCCCTTTCTAGCCTAGGGGGCAGACCCCAGTACCCAGGCTGACTCAACACAGGGGTGGGGCCTGATACAGCCAGAAACATTCCCGAGCACACAACTCCTGGAATTGGAATTTGTTTCGTGTCAGGTTCTGCACTTAGACACAGCCAGAGCGGATCCATCGGTCAGCCTGGGGAGGACCCAGAACAAGTTTCACAGCTTCCCGAGTCTCAGTTTCCCCATCTGTAAAAGGAGACAAATAAAAACCAGGCCAGTCCAATGAAAAGGTTACTTGACACAGTGTTGGGCAGGCACTATCATTGTGGGAAAGATGACTTGGATCATGGCAGAGACCATTTCTCAATATATAGATATGAAATCCACGAACACCAAAATTTCAAGAGGACAAATTTGTCTTTGTTAACTTACTTGCTGGCACTCACATGGGATAAGGACGTTTCACCAAGAAAGCTGTTCTAGCCCATTTCACAGTGGGCATGTGCAGTAGCCCAAGGCTGTCAAAACCTTTGTAGCTACTAAACCCACCGGTTTAGTCCCCTGTACCCACTCAAACCAGACAAATCTAAGATAAAATAAGTCTTATTCTTGCCAAGTGCAGTGGGATATAGCTTGTGAGGTAGAGGCAGGAGGTTCAGGAGCCCACAGCTAGCCTGAGATACATATTGAGTCTAAGGCCAACCTGGGCTACATAGTGAGATACTGTATAAAAAAGAGCATTATTCACAGGCGATAAAAACTACTTGTAAATGCTATTCTTTAAGTCAGGCATCCTCTACACTTGAACCTTTGTTAAATAGAACTGAAGTTGAACTTCAGCATTAAAATCTCACCTCTTCAGTTAGTTAGCAGCAGTAGGGAGTGGAGCAGGGTGGGTTGAGCTGACATGATGAAGGCAGAGGCTTCCTGCATGGGATCAGTGACGTTAAAAGTGTCCCGGGAGCTTGCTTGCTGTCCTGTGTGGGTATCCCCTACAAACCCGAAATGAGCTTTCACCACACCCCACATCACCGTCTACTCTAACCTTGTATTTCACATTTGCCCAAAGTGTGAGAAATGTTTATTCTTAAGCTTTTTTGTTTGTTTGTTTGGTTTTGGTTTTCCCAGGCAGATTTCTCTTTGTAGCCCTAGCCGTCCTGGAACGAACTCTGTAGACCAAGCTGGCCTCGAACTCAGAGATCTGCCTGCCTCTGCCTCTAGAGAGCCAGGATTAAAGGCGGCTATAAATGTTGTCTTGCTATAAATGTTTATTCTTAAGTCATCTAGTCATGGATGTTCTAACTTGAGCTAAAGAGAGTTTAGAGAGGAATAGGGGAAAGAATACTTCATAACCCAGGTTCCACCAGAGTTTGCAGACAACTGCCCCTGAAGGTTTCTTCTCTGAGAACCATGCAGTGCACACCCGAGTCTCCACCGCCACACTGGTGTGACAAAGTCCACCCTTCCCGGCAGCTAAGCTGTTGAAGGTCTGTCTCCTAGGAATCAAGAGATTGAAACTGAAGCACATAGAGATGGGGAACACCTAAAGGACTCTGGGGGGAGGAAGATGCCCAGGTTCTTCGATGCAGAGTTGAACAACAGTTCTTTCTGTGAGATGCTTTTTCTTAGATGAACTTTCTAGAAGTTTCTATCACTTGCTCCCTTAAGACCTTAACCAATATGTGTTGATCTCAGCAGTGAATGGCTCTGCTAAGATCAGACCCTGTGTGGAGACTTTGCTTCTGATCCTAAGCAGGGCTCCATGAAAACAGCAGGGTGTCATCTTGCCCTGTTCCCTCCCTGGACTATCCCTCCTCCTCCACATGACCTAGCAGCCCCCAGGCCCTCTCTCCTTTGCTTCCCACCACAGTTGACTGTAGCAGGTAGCTACTGTGCTTTTTTACCCTCTAGCTTAGGAAAGAGAAAGGAAGAATAGAAAGAAAGAAATCTTCACTGCCCTTGTAGCAGCCTTGAAAGAGAGAAAGGGAGAAAGGAAGAAATATTCATTGCCCTTTGTCTTTAGCCTAGAGGGGAGAAGGAGCTGAACCAACAAACCAACCCACCAACTGTCAACTACCCCCGCACCCTCTGCTCTCTGGGTTATATTCCAAGCAAAGTTCCCAGAAGTCCAAGAGGCATGCAGTCATAAGGAAAGCCATGCATGACAAAAAAAAAAAAAAAAAAAAAAAAAAAAAAAAAAAACTTCTTCAAAGCATCCTGCTTCGGTTGGCTAGGCTGGGACTGGCTGCTAATGGAAGCTGGGTCAAGAAGGCCCTCTCCTGAGGAGTTTGGACTTGGGAAAGGAAGCCTTCCGTTCCATCTGGCTGCTTTCTTGGGTAGAGGTTTTGGAGCACAGATGACAGCTGTTGTCTGATTTGTGAACCGGAAACAGAAAGCCAGTTAACAAAGAGAGAGAAAAAGTGGCAGCCAGTGTACCAAGACAAAGACGAGCAGAGGCACTCCTCCACCTCTACACAACTCGTCCTGCACTCCGGGCAGTTCCTGAAGCCCTTGCATTCTGAGAGACCCCCAATCACCTCACGCTGACCCCCTTTCCGGATCACTGACTTCTAGTGGGTTTTCATGGCTCTGATACAATGAGCTGTCTGTCACAGGCCATGGCTGCCTGGCTTGAGGAGCAGGTTGGGGGAGGGGAGGTAAGGCCACTCAAATGTGATCTCAATAAATACAATGTAACTCGGTGGAAATGGAGGGTACATTCCTCACAGTGGTACAGCGTATGCAAAGTCAAAGGGTTAAAAAGGGGTGAACCTGTTTCTAGAAGAAATTGGGTATATTTGGGTCCCTCGGAAGTATTTTATAATCTCAAATCCAAACCAAGTAAAGCTTACGATAGGTTTATAAAATATTTTTTGATATTTTGTTGATAATCCAGTCACTAACACCCATGAGATAGATGCTCATTATGTGCGGGGTAGTACAAAGTGATTTCCATTTCATAGGTGGGAAAACTGAGTTCTGGAAGGATTACCAAGCATAGGATTCAAACTCAAGTAGGCTGCTGGCTCTTTAGAGCCATGGCTGAGTTCAGTAGCAGGGAATGATGCAGTGTGGAAAAACCATGGCGTAGGTGGTAATTAGCTCATTGTGACTCAGGTGTCAGATTTAGAGTCTGAGCTTAAAGTTTCCAGATCAGAACTAAGACTTTAATATCTTAATCCTGGGGAGTGACCTGAGACTTGAATATCTTAATCCTGGGGAGTTTTTCCCAAGATGAATTAAACTCCCTAAGTTTAAATTTGCCTTAAGTTTGGAAGGGAGTGGGTGACCACAGGTCCCAGGTGAGCACAAAACAGGTCTTCCGTATGGAGGAGGCACAATTGGTGACTTAGCTTTCTCGATGCAGAAGAAAAGTGTCAAGAGGAATGGACAGACTCCATTCTGTGAGCTGGCTGCTTTGTGGACTTTCTAATCACCTCAAATCTTGCTGCACTTGACTGCAGTTTGTCACACACACCCCAATCAGCTGCACATAGAACCCTGAGATTCAGGAGACAGATCCCATTGTTGACTGCCTAACCCAACACTGGTGTATATTTGCAGGTCTACCTTGCTCCATGAACAAAATGTGTTCCCCTCCTTGCAGGCAGTGGTGTTGAAAGGGGTGACTGGCTCGAACCCCAAGGAACCTTGAGACCGTCACACTGATGCAAATGCAAGAGGCTTTATTTTCCGACGCGCTGGGTTCCACTCAGCAAGTTCCCACGCAGGGGACAAGCATGGTGGACACGGATTCCTTCCCCCCTTGGCATTTTATGGGGTGCAGGGAAAAGGGGTCTGGGGATGGGGCTTGTGCAGCTCTGATTGGCTCAGAGCTTTCTATGTCCTGTACCTTTCAGACTAATTGGTTGGGAATTCGCATGCGTGCAGGATCTGGGGGGGGGGGGGTAGTCAATCGGTGTCCTTGGACTAGTTGTCCTGGAGACAGGGTGACGCCTGGGATGCCTGGGAAGGAGGAATTCCTGTTGATAGGTGTTAAGCTTAATGGTCATTCCCCTGTGGGTGGGGAGGTGGCTGTTCTTGGGAAGGCATCTCCCCGATAGGAGGCATCTCCCAATACGTGACTGCTAGCACTCAGGTGATGAATTCCCAGAGGTCATTTTATATTTCTTAAGTCCTTTCAGTGTTATGAGATTCAATTCTGATGTGAGGTCAACAGCAGAAGCTGGCTGGGGATTCTGGGAGAGACGTCTCTTCTTGCCCTCTCCCTTGCCTTGACAACGGCTGGATGTGCAAAGCTGCTGGAGTCTCTAGAAGCTACAGGGAAAGGTCAGAGGACTATGGACTAGAAGTTACAAATGGAAGCCCTATGGCAAGCCAGCAGCCAACTAACTCTAGGCTATGCACTTAGAGCACAGTAGAGACTGTTCACCCTTAGGTGGGGCTGTGACTACACTGATCACCCTATCTCAGATGCCAGGTGTGGACCCTGAAACTAACCAGCTATCCCAGAAATATTTGACTAGTGAAAGTTTATGGGGGATAGTGCTGAAGCCAATTTTGCCACTTTTGGAGGGAGACTTCCTTTGGCTGAAGCAGGGTATCTGGGAAGAGAAGCCAGCCAAAGTCTCATCCAACCTCCTCATTGGCAGGAGCAGGAATCCAAGGCCTAGCACAGAACAGGAGTGTGCATGGCCGGACCTCAGGCAGGCAAAGGAGGGAAGGCAGGCTCACTTCCCGTGGAAAGCTTCTATCTAGAGCCTTATGCTTAATGATGTATTTTACAAACTTTGCAAATGAGGAATTGAAACAGGAACACAACTGCCTGCCAGAGGTCCTGTGCTAATGGGTTATTGGTGGCAGATTGGGTCTTGGGCCTTCAGATCCTGAAACCAGTATCCCTGGCCCCAAAGTATTTTCCCCTGGAAATTCATTCAAAAATGTTGGAATGCATTTTTTAAAAAATGTAAATGTTAGACTCTCATTGATACTCTTGAAGCCCAGGGGAGGGAGTTGCTTGTCTATCCACCTGCAGCTGGGTCTTTAGCTTCCTTGCAGCGAAGCTAATGCTGACCCAATGCTTCCTTCAATTCTTCACTCACAGCAAAAGTGAGCTTACACCATTCAGATAGCCGGTCTGTGGCACTGGGGCTGCTGTAGTTTAGATTGTTAAAAATGTTTTTATTAGCGTATATTAATTGTACAAAATAGGTTTCATTATGACATTTCATAGATGTATATAATGTATTTAAGTTAAAAATTAATGAGCATGATATGTGGGATGTGAATATTCGTGTGTGTGTGTGATGTATGTGTGTGTGATGTGTGAGAGAGAGAGAGAGAGAGGGAGAGAGAGAGAAATGTATGTATTTCTCATGGATTCCAGGAACTGAACGCAGGTTATCAGGCTTGTGTGGTAAGCACCTTTACCTGTTCAGCAATCCTGCTGGCCCCTAGATAATGTATTTTGAATATCTCACCCCTACATCTCTCTCGTGTTCCTTCCTTCTCCCACTAATCTTGTTTCTCTTCCCAACTGTCACCTCTCCATCCCCTCCTCTGGTGACACAATGAGTTCCATTAGGGTTGCTTACAGAAGAATGGATAGCAGGTTATTTAAGTTATCAGTGGTTACACTACTGAAGAAAATGTTTCTCCCTCCCCTGGCAACCATGAACAGCCAATGGATCCTCAGGGTGAGGTGGGGCCTCATGAGCTCCTCCCCTTTCTATGACAGGGTGCTGGTAGGCTTCATCTTGTGCAGGTCTTGTGTGGACAAACACATCTGCCATGATTCGAGGATGCAACAGAGTGCTCTGCCCAGAAGACAGTGCTCGATAACGCTTGCCATAACACTTTGGCTCTTATGTTCTTTCCAGTTCCTCTCTTCTGTGATGCTCCTGCGCCTTGCAGGGGAAGATGCAGATATCTCACTTAGGGCTCAGCTTTCAAAAGTCATTTATTCTCAGCACAGCAACAAGTTCTGAGTCTCTAAAGTTACTGTTACCATTCCAAAGCGAAGTTTCTCTGACCAAAGCTGACAGAAGCACTCATTTATAGCAGTAAACATAACTATTCAGAAGGCAATTTGATGGACACATTCAGAAAAACAAGAACAGTAGCTTCCTTGATAGGGCCTGTGACATCCCCAGCCATGGAACTTTGACCCGGTTTATAGTACCAGCTGTGATTTTCCCCCCAGTGGAGCAGGCTGTTAATCCAATCAGAAAACAATTGGTTGCCCCTATAACTGACTTGCCACTATTGTATCTGTAGGCTAGTCTACCATCATGCCATTCCCCTGCCGCATGGTCCTCAGCAGTCCACAGATGGGGCTCCACGGATCCTCCCTCCATGTGGAGAGAGTGCCACCTTTGTCCAGCTTGCCAGGCCCAGCCTTCCTGGCCCCACCTCCTCTAGGTACCCAGCAGTCAAGCACCTTTGCCGGCTATGAGCTGCTTCATGGTGAGCTCCTGGCCATGGCAGCAGGCAGACTGAGGTGAGGACTGGGCTGCTGGCTGCCTACTCCCAGCACAGAATGGTACAGCACTGCCATCTGTGCTTCTGCTGTGGAGTACAGCTGACCTTTCCCAGCAGCCTGGGGCCTCCTGCTTCCTGCTGCCTCTCAGGCTGCTGCTTGGCTTCCTAACTACCCTACTGGGTACCCTGCTTTCCCCCCTCTCCCCCCACCAGCCCCGTACCTGCCATGAGGACTGAGGACCACAAGGGAGCCAGCACATTTCCCCTTTGCTGGAGTCTGGCTCTGCAAGGCCAGGGAACCCCAGGGCTTGAGACCGGGGGGGGGGGTCTTCCAACCTAGCAGAGTGGCAGAGAAGTGGCCCCAACTAACACACATGGCCCTGAGCTGGGGCCCCCCTCCAACCCTATATAAAGAGTTGCATTCTGCTCAGTAGGGGACACAGCTTTAGCTGTTACCTTCCTCCCTAGTGGAGGCAGCCACATCTAGTAAATGTCTTTTGTGAGATTTGTTGCTGGGCCATATTTTTTCATCTGGGAATATTTCTCTTCAGAGCTGCAACACTGCGGAATGTCTTCCCTTGGAGCGGAGCGGAGCTGAGCTGTTACACTGTAACGCTCCAGCTCAGCTAGGGATGCCTTCTCCACCTTAGAGCTGTGTGGTCCCTGGGCTCCCAACTGCCAAGTGTACCTTCCTCTCAGAGATGTTAACACTTCCACTGGGGACACCTTCCCCATGTCAAAGCTATGTGGTTTCTTGGTTCCCGACTGCTAGGGCACCTTTCCATCTCCCTCCGAGTTGGAAAAAACACTATCAGTACCAATGAGCACATGTTACCTGGCTGACTGGTAGTGTAAGATATTGGAACATAGCTGAGTAAGATAGTTGATGACAATTCTCCTCCAGCAGTCTTCATAGTACTTTCTAGTACCAGGAGGGTTAGCCAGAGGGGAGTATACGTGTATCTTGATTATTTTTCAAAGGCCCATGTGTTAAAGGGTTTGATCCCACTTTGGGAAGTGTTGGAAACTTTAAGAGGCAGAGCTTAGTGGGTGGTCTTTAGGTAGCTGGGGGTGTGTTCTGGAAGGGGATTATGTGACCTAGCCTTTTCCTGCTCTCTTTTGTTTCCTGACCATGAGATGAATGGTCCCATACAGGACACTTAACTGATCATGGACTGTGAGTCTACACAAACCTTTTCTCTATATAAGTTGATAAAGTCAGATATTCTAGTAACAGAAACCTAACGAAAGGTTTGGGATGGGTGTCGTTTGCCTACTTATTCCCACAGCAAACATGGGCTGGGCTATTTCAGACTCAGAGTCCATGCTGAGTGCCAATATTAGGGATGAACAAGATGGAGCACCTTGTCTTTTGGAACTAAACCCTGAGGCAGATAGTATCTGAAAATTCCATTTCAGGTAGTGGAAAGAGCTGTAATGGAACAGGAGACATGATAGTGCTCTTGATGGGTGGTCACTTGAGAATGAGTGGTCAGAAAAAGGTTTTCAGATGGACTGATTTGGGAGCTGGGAAAGGCAAGTAACAAGGTGGCATCTGCGTGTACCTGGGGGAACGTCTCCTCTAGATTTCTTAGTAAACAGCCAGCGTCCAGAGAAGCAGGCAAGGCGATACAAACTAAGGTCAAGGTTCAAGCCAGGTTCTGGTGAGAGACATGGATGGGGTAGGGTGGACTGGGGTTGGGGGCTTTGGAAGGTAGGTAAAGAGATGTGTGGGATCTTCAACCATGTTTCCTCTGAGGATCATGAGCTTTAGCCAATCAGAGACTGTGGGTGTGTCCAGAGGTCAGGGCAGGTTCTTGGCCTCTCTAGCCTCTCATCTTTTCCTATACCATCTTCTATCTGCTTGAGAAGGGAGACTTACAGAGCTTGTGAAATTTCTTTCTAGTGTCCTCAACAGCCAAGAAAGGAAACTTGTCTTGCAGGGAGTAGTCCTTTGTTTCCAGGGAGATGGATGAGTGGCCACCAAGTGTGCAATGCTGTTTATCATTTCTAAGATTGTGTTCACTTGTGGTATCTTGGCTTGGAGGGGAATTGCGGAGCTGGCCGGAAGGTAGGATGGAGGCCACGACAGAGAGTAGCAAGTACCTAAGAGTCTAAGGGCTGAAGGAACCCTGACTGGCTGATTTTGCTGGGAGGGTCGAGTGTTGAAAACAATTGTGAATTGTGTATGAAAACAGACATGAGTAGTTGGCAATACTGAGTGATGTAGCCAGCTGGAGTGGGGCTGACCTGGGAATCCTGGTCCTGTCGCGGTCCCATCCACACAGTGCTCTGTGGAGTTCTCAAAAAATAGACAGACTCACTGAAGATGTTTTGGTTGGCAGCTTGCTTTTCTCACTTGGGGTCTTGAAAAATGTTCACATCGAGACATGAAACCTAGTCATTAAATTGTCAGCATGACTGGGAATTATTAGTACCGATGTTGCCCACTATCCAGTTGATAGACATTTTAGTTGGAGATAATTTTCTATTCATAATAGCCCTTCAGTATTCAGCTTTGTCTACTTTTCTGAGTCTGCATTTCTATGAGATGACTTTTTATATTTTTATTTTTATTTGTGTATATGAGCATTCTATCCACATGTACACCTGTATGCCAGAAGAGAGCATCAGACCCCATTATAGATGGTTGTGAGCCACCATGTGGTTGCTGGGAATTGAACTCAGGACCTCTGAAAGAGCAGCCACTGCTCTTCACCACTGAGCCATCTCTCCAGCCCCTCCATCTCTCCAGCCCCTCTGTGAGGTGGCTTTAATCTTCAGCCACAGGCAGGCAGCCACTGACAGGCTTGTGGGCACCTGGCAAGTTCTGATGGAGACAGATGGAGAGAAGGGATTGAATGCACTCTCTAGGGATGGCACTGGCTCACAAAGCATGAGTCCTTGGGGACATTTCTGTTTTTCCACTCTACTGATTAGTAACTTCTCAAGGGGTGATATAGGTGAGTCCCTTTCGCAGCTGGTTCTATTTCCCTCATGTATGAAGAAGGGTGTTGAGTTCATATGAGAGGACCTGGTGAGGATTTGTGAGGTTCCCCCCATCCCCACCCCTGATAAAATGCCTTACATTACCAGCCCCTGGTGGAATCCTACAGAACACTCTTGTCTGAATGAACCCCACTATCACATCGGGCTCCTAAGCTCTACACTCTGAATAGCTGCTTTAAAGGGTGCATTTGTCTTAATACCCAGGAAAGGTGGCTCAGAACAGAACACTCTGAAACACTTGTTTACTATAAACTAAGGTGGAATGGTCTCCAAAACAGACCGTATTTCATTTATCCAAGAACAGCTAGGGCTGCTTCTGATTCTAGCATGGCTCTATGCACTGGGGATTTACAGTGAACACAATAGAAGTTCACATTCTCAAGAACCCTACATCTCCCTGAACATTGAGGGATGTGTGTACACATGCCTGTGTGTATGCGTGCATGTTTGTGATTACGTTTTAAAAATATGTATTTTTGCCAGGTGGTGGTGGCGCACGCCTTTAATCCCAGCACTCCGGAGTCAGAGGCAGGCGGATCTCTGTGAGTTCGAGGCTAGCTTGGTCTACAGAGTGAGTTCCAGGACAGCCAGAGTTACAACAGAGAAACCCTGTCTTGAAAAAGTAAGATAAATAAATAAATATTGTGCTTTTTTAAATGTAGAGAAAGCAATAATCAGACTGATTAAATTACTTATGCTCTAGGCACCACTCCCAGGAAGTTGCATAGGGTGGATGGTCTCCACGTGTCATTCAGTCGGTGAATTCACAGGATTCTCTGGCTTCAGACTGTCAATCAGAATGTCTGTGTGTCCCTCTCTGGAATGGCTGTTTGAGTAATATGTATCAAAGGGTCTTCATCTACTGAAAAGAAGGAATATTTTATGTTTGCAAAAGATGGCTTCTTTGGGGAGGGATTTTTTTTTAAAGTTTTTATTTGTTGGTATATAAAACAATGGGTTTCATCATCATATTTTCATGAACATATATCATCGTACTTTGATCAAATCAGTCCTCCGCTATCCTCCCTGTCCTCCTCCTGCCTGCTCACCTTTCCCTCCCCTCTAATATTTCCCCTTCTGTCATGTCATATCTATGCATGCCATATATCTGTATATTTGCATATATATATATATATATATTTGAATGACCTTTCTCCCCTTGAAACAGTGGCATCCATAATTCTAAAAGCATCATAATTGTCAGAAAAAAATTGTTGGAAATGGAAATTGCAATCACATTTGCAATTGTGTTAAGAAGTCAGAAACAGAAAAATATATAGTGCATTTTATCATTTAAATATGTAATCTGGAAAAGTTGATCTTAAAGAAAAGGAGAGTGTAACAGAAATTGCTAGAGGCTGGGAAATGTGGAGGCAAATAGAGGTTGGATAGTGGGTACCACAATACTATTAGGTAAGATAGAAAAGTCTGACAACAGATGCTGGTGAGGATGGGCAAGAGGAACCCTTATTCACTATTGACAGGGAATGCAAACTAGTACAGTTGTTTTGGAGATCAGCATAGAGGTGTCTCAAAAAACTAAAAATAAAACTACCATGTGACCCAGCTATACCACTCCTGAGAATAAGCCCAAACCAAAGGACTCAATATTATTCCACAGAGACACTTGCACATCCATATTTACTGTTGCTCTTATTCATGACATCTAGACAATGGAACCCATCTCTATGCCCAGCAACAGATGGATGGATAAGGAAAATGTGGCTCTTAGTTAGGGTTACCGTGGCTGTGATGAAATACCATGACCAGCAGCAAGTTGGGGAGGAAAAGGTTTATCTCACACTTCATCATCATGGCTAATCAACTAAGGAAATCAGGACAGAAACTCAAACAGGGCAGCAACCTGGAGGAAGGAGCTGATGCACAAGCCGTGAAGGGGTGCTGCTTACTGCAGCCTGCTTTCTTATACAACTCAAGACCACCAGCCCATAGACAGCATCACCAACAGGGCCGGGCCCTCCCCCATCAATCACTAATTAAGAAAATGCCTTACAGCCAGATCCTATGGAGGCTTTTTTTCTTTTTTGAAACTGAGGCTCCCTTCTCTCTGATGACTCTAGCTTGTGTCAAGTTGACACAAAACTAGCAAGTTCAGGCTCATATACAGAAAGCGATTTTATTTAGCTATAATGAAAACTAAAACTATGAAATTTTTTAGGAAAATAAATGGAGGGATTTTTTAAAAGTAATACTTTTATTAATAATTTGAGTTTCATACAATGTATCTTGATAAACGCCCTCTTCCCAATCCTCCTGCTCCACCCTCCCACCCCCCTGTGCCCTCAAAAAAGAAACAAAAACAAAGCAAAGCAAAACAAAACAAAATAACAAAAACAAAAAAAGAAAATTAAGTCAAGCTTCTGTGGCAGGATCATGGATGTCAGGCAGAAGGCTGCTCTGATTGTGAACTTTGGCCTGGCCCATACTAGCCCAACATGAAGCATGACAGAGTTTGACCTGAAGTTGTGCCTCACCTGGATACTGAGCAGACTCCCTGCTATCTTGCAAGCACCAGGGCATCCCACAGGCTCCCCACCAACCTACAAGGACCAGGCAACAGGTTATCCCTCAGGTTCCAGGACCTCACACAGGCACCCGGTCATCCAGCAGTTACCAGAACTTCCCACATGCATCAGTGCCTCCTGAAGGCACCTGGACATTCTGCTGGGACCCAGATATCTCGCAGGCACCCAGACATCTGCAGGCACCAAGACCTTCTGTAGGCACCAGGGGATGCCGCAGACACTCAGGCATCATGTAGGCACGCAGAGACTGGAGGGATTTACAAGGGGGTGGGAGGGTTTGTTTGTTTTTTCCCTCTTAGCATAGCATTAGGAACAGTTTACAACACTACTGATTTTTTGTAAACATGCGTGTAATGGCAACTTTGGTCTGGCCTCACACCTGATGACTGAGTGTCCACAGCAGGAAGGACATGATGTCACCTGAATAGAAAACTAAAAGGAGACATGGCCAAGGTAGGCAGGAGTCTTTCACGTGGCTGAGAACCCAGCACCTGAGTTCCTTCTGTGAGCAGTTCCATCTCTGAGCAGACTTCTTCTGAAAGTGGGAATGGTCCTGCTTCCTCCAAGGACACACTGGTGGGTTCTGTCAGTGTGTAATCAGGCCCAGACAACCTCAAGGTTAGGAATCTCTGACATGAAGGATACAAGGCATTTTTTTTTTTTTTGAGACACAATTTCTCTACGAACTCCTGGTTGTCCTGGAACTCACTCTGTAGACCACGTTAGCCTGGAACTCAGAGATACACCTGCCTCTTTCCTGTGTGCTGGCTGGGATTAAAGGTGTGCGCCACCATTGCCCAGCTACAAAGCATTTCTGATTGAGTAAAGTCAGTTGGTAGAAGATTTGCCCACAGGCTGATCACACCTGTCAGGTAAGCAGGGGTCAGACCCCCTCAGCAAAAACTACTTCGAATTTGCTCTGTGGCTGAGTGGGAATGTAAAATAAATAAATAGATAGATAGATAGATAGATAGATAATAAAATAAAGTTAAAAAAAAACTTTACCATATGACAAAAAGAAATGAGCCAGGATTGTTGGTAAAGATAGCACTTTAAAGACACTTGGGGTCTCGCCATCACCAACAGTCCAGCCTTTGCCAGGCTGTTCATGATGGTGTGGAACTGGCAAAAAGGAAAGAGAAGAAAAGGATGAGGGCATGGGAGCCCCAAACGTAATTCACTGAGAACCGGGTTTTCAGGTTCAAAGTGCATCTAGATGTCTTCCTCTGGAGAGCGCTTTTTACATCATGGGGTAGGCGATGACAAAATAGTTAAGTTCTGAATCGATCAGCTTTCTGTATTTCCTGTAAATTTCCCGTAGGGTCCTGTCCTCTTCATTTGTCTCATATCGGTTTGTATAAATTCTCACCTGTGTCGATAAAAAAACAACACACACACACACACACACACACACACACACACACACACACACACACGGGTGACTACTTCATTTAGGACCTGACAACCATCCAAATGCGCCTACATAAATAATTAATGGCAGAATCAGAAAAACTCCAGGCACAATTTCCCTTGATATCCATGAGGGATTGATTCCAGGGCTCCCTTTGGATACCAAGATACATGCATGGATGTTCAAGACCCTTATGTGAAATGGAGCAGTGAGTGCAGATTATCTCTGGCTTCCTTCCTTTCTTTTCTTTTCTTTCTTTCTTTTTTTTTTTTTTTTGAGACAGGGTTTCTCTATTTAACTCTGGCTGTCCTGGAACTCACAGAGATCCTCCTGCCTGTGCCTCCTGAGTGCTGGATTTCTTTTAATACCTAGTAGAATTCAGATGTTAGGCTTAGGGAATGGCAACAAAGTAAAGGCAAGGGGTTAGCTAGATTCATGGATGTAGAACCCATGGGAGACAGAGAGGAAGAAACTTCCAGTTCCTATCTGTGGGGCTGGTCATCTCCCATGGACAGATTCCAGGGCAGTGCCTGTCTTGTATCTGTTCCCTTTCCCAATTTCCTACCTAGATCAGGGCAGAAGTGCCAAGTCTAGATGTCCCTCCTTCAACCCCATGCAACCAGCTGAGGGTCCTTACCTTTAGTGTGCGAAGGGAGCATTGCCCCTCCTCCTGACTCTTCAGGATCCGCTCCACAAACTTAACATCCAGAAAAGCCCAGATTTTGAAGTAAAACAACTTTCGGCAGGCCAGGATGAGGAGATGCAGCTGCTCATCCAGCGACTCGTGGTTGTTGTTAAATTCGAATGTTAACTTCTAGAAAAGCACCGGAGAGGGAAGGTGGGGGAGGGGTCAGAGACGCTGGACTACCCAGAATTTTGGAGGTCTCCAGTGATTTAAGTCAAATCTGGCTTTTTGTCAAGTTTGGCTCTTCCCATCCTCTGTTTAGTGCTGACCACAGGAACCTTGGGGCTGCCTGTGTACTTCCGTGAGCCGGTGGGAAGGTAGGAAGAGGCTGCCTGCTGCTGGCAAGGCACCTCCTGGCTCAGGCTTCACAGCTCTACACTAAAGGTAAAGGAGCTTTTCTTGGTTGACGTGTGCAGGGAGTGAAGAGTGACTTTGTCATCTGATGGAGTCTTTCGAGTATGTGGGAGGTTGATAACATCTAGAACTTTGACAAAGAATTAAGTGAGCATGTAAGCCCAGCCACAAACAGGCAGAGGACTTTCCTATGAGCAACAGTGGCTCACAAACTCCTGGAGAGCCTCGCATACCACTCACCTGCAGAGTGTTCCGGAAGGTGGGCAAGAGGTCCATCAGAGTGGGCCGCATGGACCAGTCTGGGTCACTGAAATAGCAGCTTCTCAGGCTGATGCTCCTGACTGGAATCTCCTGCAGCAAGATCCGGGCCAGCCGCTCATACTTCATGACTCGCTCGAAGAAGAAGTTCACCTTCAGGTTGCTGGCTTGCCTGGCCAGCTTGGCCCAGGACATGCCCCAGACTACCTGGCCGTGGGGGTCATGAACGTGGCATTTGATGTTCATGGTCCGGAGGGTGCCAGCATTGTTCTCACTCAAGGTCTCGAGCAGCTCATCGGAGATGCAATTGTAGTTGAGCGTTAGGAATGTCAAGTTGTGGAATGTGGCCATGGCCTTGTTGAACTGGGAGCTTCCATAGACGGCCAGGTGATGGCTGAAGAAGTCCTCAATGTTGAGCTCTGAAGCCACGTTCTCATTCCGCAGGTAGCTCAGAGAGTTGAGGATGTGGCAGCCTTGCTCCACTGTCAGCCGGGCCCCTTTCAGGCTCAGATGGTCCAGGTGTTTGCCCATTTTCTTTAGGAAAAAGCTCAAGCTCTTGATGAGCGAGCCCCTGATGCTGTTTCTCCAGACCAGCCGGTCCAGCTCCAGGTGCTGGATGGAGAGTGATTTCAGCCGGTTGTTACTCTTGCCAAGGCACGAAAGGAGGCCTCGCATGGTGACCTGGAACTTCTTTGTCAAGACAGCATTATAAGGGTTCAGGAACTTGATTTCCAGGTGTTCCAGGTAGCGGCCAAATTTCTTAACGTACCAGAGTGCTGACTCGAATTCGGATGCGTGTACTCTGGATGGCCTCCCGCTGAATGTGATGGTCCTGTATCGCCAGAGGTCAGCTGAGTACATCATCTGGTTCCACTGTCTGCAGACCAGGGCAGCTCTGGACCTGTCTCTGTCTCCCAGCCACCAGAAAACACGTCGCAGGCACACATCTGGCAGAGTGGCCCAGCAGCTCTGCTCTTGGAGCTGGATCACTTTACCTTCTTCGTCCATCAAAGGACCCAGATGTACAGTATAGTGGTGTGGTGAGCAGGGCTTCCCAAAACGGGGAAAGAAATGCAATCGAGTATTCTCTGTGAGGGGTAAAAAGGAAGAGCTGTTAACTGCTAAGCAGAAATCAAACTTAATTGAACAAACTTTCTCTGCTTCTGCTGCACTGTATCAGGCACTGTGCCAGATGTGGGTGGCTCGTTGGTGAATCCAGGACACAGTTCACACTGCGAAGACTTCATTGTCCATCCAGGGTCACAGACCAACAACCGACTTCAGTATGGTGAGAAGCCACCTGAGGTGGCACATTCCTGAATCTCAGGACTCAGGAGGCCAAGGCAGAAGGAACACAAATTCAAGGTTAGCCTGAGCTACACAGGAAGTTCCAGTCATCCTGGACTATGTAGCAAGACCCTGTGTCCAACAAAACAAAATACCCAGTGAGTGTAAACACAGGGAGAGAAGCATCCCCAGGCATGCTCACAATGTGGCAAACAGAAGGGGGACAGCACATATAAGTGACTAGTTTCCAAGCAGGGAGGAAGTGCTGAGGACTGCTCAGAGGAGGTGATATCTGAGGTAAGTACTGATGGATGAGTAGGATTTGCAAGGCAGAACCAGGCTGGGCTAGTGACAGAGGAAACTCTGATTATATTACAGGCAGAGGGAATAGTATGTGCAAAACTGCAGAAGAGTGAAACGTGGTAACAACTGCTTGTGTATTTTGAACTTGTAAAGTCTATTGTTACATAGAATTTACAAACAAACAAAAACAAAATAAAAAAAACCTTTCTTCCACTGCTTGTAAACAAACTGCCCAAGGTTGCAAGCCTCTACTAGGGACAGTGTGGATCAAGGGGTCAAAAGGCAATCTGGAAAAATGAGAACTTAAAAGCCAAGTCATAACAGATGTTTATCTAGCACTCTTGGAGCTCAGAGTTTGATCCCCAGCATAAACTGGGCATGTGCTCTTTCCCAGAACAGTGTGTGTGTGTGTGTGTGCGCGCACACACACGCATGCTAGGAGGGATTGGGAGGTTGTAAAATCAAACCCCAGCAAAGTCACAGGCTAGATGAATATGCTGGTGGGCTACAGACATGTGTGTGCACACATGCTGTGGTGCATGTGTGGAGGTCAGAGGACGGCTCTGGTGTAGGTTTTCACCTTCCACCTTGAGACAGGGTCTTCTGTTTGCCACTAGCTAGTGCAAGAGCTCCTGGGGTTTCTTTTCTTTACACCTTCTCCCTTGACATAGGATGGCTGGGATAACAGCTACAGCTTAAGGTGTGTTCTGAGGATTCAAACTCAGGTCCTCGCACCTGCATGGCAAGCACTTTACCCACTGAGCATTTCCCTGTCCCTGAGTTAGAGACTTTTTTTGCAAGGATCCCCAGTGACTAAGAATAGCACTCCCACTGACAGGAGGCAATGGGACTCAGTGGCCTGTCAACTGCTACTGTGATCATAGTAAATTTCTTCTGGCCTCAGTGTTTCTAGTCTGTCAATAGAAATAGTAATTCCTTTCTCCTAGATTTGGGAAATTTAAATGGACTGATGCGAGGAAAACACCTGGGAGGTAGGACGTGCTCCGCGAGTGCTGGCTGCCGTTAGTAACTTGAGGCCCCAGGTACTTTTGTATTTTCCCTATGAAGATGCGAGCACGCCCATTTTGCAAAGAGAGAACACGGGGTTTTGTGGGGTTAAAAGAGTTTCCTTGTGAGACGGTATTATAAGTGTATATGTGTGGGATTCTAACCCATGCTAGCACTCCCGAACCTGGGCTTGGTCCACCATAATAGGACACAGCTGCCTGTAGGACAGGCAAGTCCACGAGAATAAGACACAGAGAGGGAAACCTAAGGATGTCCAGTCACCAGGGCGGCGCGCCCCTCCCACGCGGGCCTAGTAGTAGCTGCGCGAGGCCACCGCTGCCGGCCGGGTGCGTGCGTGCCTCGGGCCGCCCGTTACCGGCTGGCTGCGCCCCACTCGGGCTGCAGGGACGCCGAGCGCGCCTGCCCCTCCGCCCGCGCTGCTGCTCCCACGCCGACTCCCGAGAGCAACGGGGGCGGCTCCCTAAGCTCGCCGCGGCCAAGGCCACCGCTGCCTTTGTGACGCGCTGCCACCCACCGGCTCTGCTAGAGATCGCGGGCCGCTGAGTCCCAAACCCGAAATTGCTAGATCCACTAATGGGGAGAGGGTGGAGAGGGCGCTGCACGGACCCTCCAGGGGAGCACCCAGGCGGAGGCAGGAGGCTGGAGGCTGGAAGGAGGTGTACCGCGTGGCTCCCGCCCTGTTCTTCCTCTGAGTGCTGCTGTAAAGAGGCCTGACCCACCAACTCTGCGCTCAGGCCCGCTCCCTCTGCCTCTCTGTCCAGTCCTGGCCTCAGGAGACCGAGATGGCAACCAAAGCTTTGGGCTTCCATTATTACCAGACGAGGAATTCTCCCATCCCGACGCTAGCTGCGAGCTTTCACTCTCCTATCACCAAATGAGGCACCACTTTACCCCCAAAAGGGTGGATTTCAAATGCGGTCTGCAAGTAGACCTGACTGGAACCTAACACAGCCTGAGCTCAGTTCCACTTTCAGCTTCCAGAAGATGGTGCACACCGAACACACCTATCTTGCTTGGCCCTTTACTTCTCTGGTGGGTAACATTTTGCAGAAGCCCAGAACTGAAAGTTGAGTATTCTGTTCCTAGGTAAGCTGCCTCAATCGCGTACCCCTTACTTCACACTGAAGGCCTCACCTGCACACACACCCCTTCCCGGTGTTTCGCCCCTGTCATTCTCCCCTTCTCCACGATGAAACACACAGTTCTCACTTCAAAGGAGGTGAGGAGATACTTTAATTTGGACCCAAATATGAGTGGCCATGGCCCCAAAATACAGACTCAGCTTGCCATGTTCCAACATGGTAACAGTTTTGTGAAGTTTTTTATACTAACAGAACAAAGAAAGTCACAAATAACACTTTACAAGTATTGGTGATGTGTCAGGTAGGCAGGTTACAGCAAAGTGGGGAGACTCTTGCTATAGGCCCAGGATGCCATGTGATCTTAGCAGTTGGGATCTGCTCATACATTCCAAAAGCTTTACCTAGGAGTCACAGGATGTTAGGTCACACACAGATGTGGATGATGATAGGTGGATATTTATGGGGCTAAGATAGCTCAAGGAACTTGGTGCTGAACCTGCAACGTGCTAAACGTCCCACAAACACTGAAGTTCTAATCAGTCAGTCAACCTTTGTAGAGGGCTCCGTTAGGTTCGGCTACTTTCTGGGAACTTTAATTCTCCCTGTTCTAAACCCCCTTCCCGTCCTTTTCCCTCCTCTCCTATTTTCCCTCCCTCCCTCCCTCCTGTCTCTTATTGTAGCACCCACCTCTAGTCCCCACGTTCCTCACATGTCTTACTCTGAAAACTAGTGAGAAAGACAAAGAGGTCAGGAAGAAACAGGACAAAGCTGAGGTCTCTTGGGCAACCCAGCAGTTGAGTCTCGGTGCTTAATCAGGTTAGTGGAAGAACTGAAAGCTTTTTCTCTGGTCATCTGTAGCTCTTGGGCCAACAGGGTATGGCTCAGAAGAAGGAAAAGTCCTAAGGTCATTTTCTGAAGCCCAAAGATTAAAGCCTGTCTCTCTTCCTAAATGTGGACCAAAGTGCTGAGAATAAGTCGAGTCTCCTGCCCTGAACTAGAACGAGACATCACCACCCCTCCAAGGCCCAGGGGACTTTGTGAAAGATGGGGCAACAAGACCCGAAGAGCCTAAGGATCAGGGGCCGGGCGGAGTGCTATGAAATGCTCTCTTCTGGATTTAGCATGGCCATGGCTGTGGCAAAAACGGGCACACACCAGCTGTGGTTACCTGAACAAGACCTGCATATGCATGTATGTGCTAGCATGTGTGTGCACACATGCACGCAAACACACACAGACTCAAAACATGAAAGAAGGATTGTTAAGAAGGCAGTTGACAGGAGTGGGGTGGGGACAGGAGAAGGCCATGGGGTAAGTATGATTCTAATACATTGTAAATGTGTATGAACTGTAAAAACTTAAAGGAAAAAATTTGAATTACAGAGATTGGCAAAGAAAACAAACCGTGGAAGGAATAGTGCCCCAGTGTGAAATGGAGCTCTTCTGAATTCTAGGTCCTCTGTCTGGAGCTAGCTGGCCCTCCTCGCTTGTTTTTCTCTTGATGAGCTAATCTCAGGCACTTCTCCTAAAGAAATGGAAATAGATGTTAAAAAGTTTCAAGTGGGAGGCAGTTGAAGTAGTTTTACAACCTTGCAAAAAAAAAATCGCTGGAGCAGCAGTGCTCCTGGCCCCTTTGTGTGTGGGGTTGACTGACCCTTTCATAGGGGTCGCCTAAAACCACCTGCATATCAGATATTTACACTATGGTTCATATGTAGCAACGACAATAACCGTGGTTTTTATAGTTCTCAAGTGTGAAAAATTCCTGCTCAACGGAAGGTTGGTTCACCAGTTAGAATTTCTCCTGCTTTTTTAGCACAGCTTCATGGGCCCCCCACCCCCCACCCCCACCCCCAGTGTGTGCGTATGTTTGAGATCCTCCCCTATCCCAGTACAGGGACTTAGTCTAACTTTTCAACGCTGATGTAAACTTAGAAGCACTCAGGCCCACTGGTGCCAGCTGCTAACCAGGGAAAACAAGGGCCGAGAGCCCCCTGCTCACCTGCGATTCATAGTGAGCTCTAAATCATACATCACTGAGCACTTTCATACTGAAATGAATTTTCATACTGAAAATGGACCATAATGATTGATTTCTTACAATTTCTTGGGACATATTTAGGTTAGAAATAGTCTCTATTTCTTTGAAGTTCAAATTTGATTGGGCATGTTGTATTTCTACTTACTAAGTCTGGTAAGGATGGAGAAAAATGTGGAAAGAAATACCCCACTAAGGATGAAATTAGTTCATTTTTATTAAATGTATAAATGCATAAATAAATTAGAAAAAAAAGATCTATTCCTTCCTCATTTGAAGGACTGCACATCTTACAAAGTAAAAAAAGACATTCAGCATAGTAATGAAGATACTAAGATAACATATGGGTGACAGACGATTCAACCCTGTGTTTGTTAATAGGGCTCGTGTTAGAGAAGATAAAGCTTTGAAAGGACATCCACAGGCTGCTGAAATGGCTTTCTCAGCAATATGGCTGGGGAAGTGGAGTGTGTGTGTGTGTGTGTGTGTGTGTGTATAGGGTTTAGCTTGTGTGTGTATGTGGGATGCTGAGGAATGAACCCAAAGCCTTGAGCATGCTGGACAAATGTTCTACTACCGAGCAATGTACCTAGCTCCCCCCCCCCCATTTATTTATTTACTTGGCATAGGGTCTCACTATGTTAACTTAGTTGGCCTTGAACTTACTATGTAGCCTAGGTTGCCCTCAAACTCCGGGTCCTCCTGCCTCTGCCTTTTAAAACAATTGTGTGTGACGCTTCTACACGTGTGTAGATATGTGTGTGGCAGTCCATGCTCCCATGTGTAAAGGTCAAAGGTTGTTGCTCTCTTGGTATCTTTTCTTGATTGTCTCTCCTGTTTTGGAACAGGATCTCTCACTGAACCTGAAACTCACCACTTGGGCTAGACTGTCCAACCAGAGAGTCCCTGAGACCTGCCTTTCTCTGTTCCCCTAGCACCGAGGTTTCAGGCACAAGCCACTGTGCCTGTTTTGCATGGGTTCTGCAGATTTGACCTCAGACCCTCAGACTTGTACAGCTGAGCCATCTCCCAAGCCCCCCCCTCACTCTCCCTAAGTGCTAGGATTATAGGAATTCCCCACCAAACCCAACTGAGTGTGCTGGTTGGTTTTTTGCTAACTTGACACAGCTAGGGTCATCTGGGAAGAGAGACCTCAGCTGAGGACACGTCTCCATCACATTGGCCTGCAGCAAATCTATGGGAGGGCCCACATTGTGGGTGGTGCCACCCCTGGGCAGGTGGTTATGGGTGCTATAAGAAAACAGGCTGAGAAAGCCATCAGGAGGAAGCCAGTAAGCAGCATTCCTCCATGGCTTCTGCATCAGTTCCTGTCTCCAGATTTCTCCCTGACTTCCTTGAGTGATGGATTATAACTTTATTCTCTGAATTGCTTTTGGTTATAGCATTTTATCATAGCAATAGAAAACAAACTAAGACACTGAGCTAGTTTGAAAACTAGCTTTCAGTTGATATAATACCAAATAATGTCTATTTAGTTTTTTTTTTTTTTTTTTTTTTAGACAGGGTCTCTTTATGTAGTCCTAGCTGTCCTAGAACTTTTCTATGTAGACCAGGCTGGCCTGCAACTCTTCTGTCTCTGCCTCTGAAGTGCCAGGATTAAAAGCTTGTGCCACCATGCCTGGCCAAATTTTGTGTTTTTCAAAAGCATCTAGCCAAGAACTTAAGAGCATAAACTCTGGAGCCTTACATGTAAGTTCCAGGTTGGATTCTGCCACCCTTGAACGGTGCAGTCTCCCAAAAGGAGAGTTCTTCATCCTCCCACTTTCCTTATCTGTAGTCTGAGGGTAAAGTAACCTGTGTGCTGTCTATAAGGAAGGTCAGTCACAGCCAAACACTGTAACATTGTACAATGTTTGTAACATACACAATGGTTGACTACTTCTAATGACAACTCTTGTTACAAGAAACAGTCTTGTGCGTCTAGGAGATAGCTCAGTGGGTGAAAACCTTGCTATACAAGGTATATACAAAACTGCCAACCCCAGTTCAACCCCTGGAACCCTTATAGATGCAGGAGAGAACTGACTCCTCGAAGTTGTCCTCTACCTCCACATATTTGCCAGTATGGCCCTCCTCCCGATAATAAAACCGAGAGGGTAAAGCTTTCTTTAAAAAGATAGTCTTGGATGGAGAACTCAGGATGAGGGATCCTGCTATAAACCTGGGTGTCTGGAGGCAAGCCGCCAGCTGCCTTCACACCCAGAGCCAGACCTTTCTGCTCTCAGGCCTAAGCTGCCTATCTCTGCCTGGAGGGAGCTCACTGACTGTCCTGGGCTTCTCCATTCACCTCACAACCTTGGAGCATTGGCATGTGTCAGGGCCTGGCATAGCTGCAGTTCTACCCTCAAAGGTGACTGGAGGTGACACAGCCAGGAAGCAAGTGCCAGAGAGAATGTACAGGGGCACAGAAGCGGGAGGAGGCAGGGCAGAAGCTGTCTAGTCATAATACTGGTAAGCACCCCGAGAGGCTGGGGTGCCTTTAAGACACTGGGCAGCTGGTTCTCTGCCAGGTGAGGAAGACAGCAGGGTAAGTTGAGAGCAAGGTACCTGGTGCAGATTTAGAATGGGCAAGGGAAGTAAGATTCCACACTGACAACACCTCCGAAGGATATCGTAGGCTGCCTCATCTTCCCAGGGAAGAACAGCCCTCTGCTGGAGCACAGACTTCCAAGACAGATCCGTGCTGCCATTTTGGTCGGTTGTCTCTTGCTTTGTTGAACTCTTTCTACTTTTGGTCTTCGGACGAACATCTGTCTCCACTGTGGTGGTTTGATTTCTGGCCACCTGACTTGTAAAGGATGGAGGAAGGATTTTTGGCTTTCCATCCAGAAGATATTTCACAGTCCTTGAGCTTGGACATTGTTTCTGCAAATGTAATGTGTGAAATTAAAAATAATACTTCGGCTACAACAGTTGGACAATACAGCTGAGATACCATGAAAGGCTTTCTCCTATAAACACTTGGAAGTGATGAATAAGGGCCAGCAATATGGTTCTGAGGGTAAGGGTACTGGCTGCCAAGCCTGAAGGCCTGAGTTTGATCTCTGGATCTCACACAGTGGAAAGAAAGATCTTATCCCCACAAGACCTTCACTCAGCATATATGTGCACATACACACACACACACACTGCAATAAAAAGAGGGCACCTCTAAGGTCCCTTCACATCTGCTGTTCTGTAGTGTTTTATTTTTCTCTTATTTTTTTTTTTAATGTTTTACTATGTAGCCTTGGCTGGCCTGGAACTCACTGTATAGACCAGGCTGGCCTCAAATTCAGAGATCTCTCTGCCTCAGCTTCTGTCTCCTGAGTACTGGAATATTCTATGTTTTTTTGTTTTGTTTGTTTTAGTTGAACTGTTTAGAAAGATAAATAGCTCTCTGTTGGGATAGGGTGTGGAGGAGATAAGTTCCTGGGAGAGAAGCTGTGTGAAGTTTCTCAGGAGGAAAAGGCTCTATAAGACAAGAGAGCAACTTGGCTCAACAGTGCACTAAAAGATGTTCAAGGCTGTGGAAAGAGAAGTCTGGAAGTTCTCTAAAGTAAAACCAATCAGTCAACCAGCCACATCATCTGACATCTGTGGAGTCCCCTTTCACACTCAGTATGCTGTCAGCCTTATTATTGAAAGATGGAAAAAGCCCTTTTAGTCTCTTCAGGGAGCTCACAATCTAAACACCATGTGAGCAGAAAGCCTAAAAGGGCAGGCCCTGTTGAGGACCACATTGCTATGTCCAAGTCCTGAAGGTTTGTGGGCTAAAGGAGCAGTCAAAGCGGCTGGGAAGCGCCTCCACTCCCTGGAAAGGTGAGAGGAAAGGATGCTCAGCAAGCTCTTCTTTTAGCCCTGGAGAGATCCTAGCTAAATATAAGTTGCCTGCTTCTCAGAAGCAAAAGGAACATGCTTGTCTACACTGCAGCTGGATCCATTCATTGATTAGATGCCTTTCCTGACCCATGCTAATGAGAATCCCCCACCCGGAGTACTGGGACCCCGCCTCCTCTGGGGAAAGAGTTATAAGCAGGGGAAATCCCGCCAAGTTCAGCTTCCACCAGAAACAGCTCCCAAGGCTTGCTTTCGCATCTCATCTGATTCCCAGGCCGCGGTGGTCAGAACCCACGAGAAACCCACCGAGACCCACGTCCAGTCCCCTTCTGGCTCCTTCCCGCCCTTAGCTTTCCACCCCTGGCCAGGGTGGGAAACAGAGCCGAGATTCCCTTGGGCTACAGGCTGGGGCGGTGGCAGTGTGTGTGTGGGGACCAGTAAAACCTACAAAGGTTGGTGATGGTTAGAGGTGATCAGGGCCAGTTGTCTGGGATGCTCCTTGAAGGGCTAGGCACAGATGAAAACCAACTATGCTTGCCACTCTTGCTTAAAGGAAACCTTGGAACAAAGCAAAACAAAGTGAAATAGCAAACATCAGAACCTGTGATAAGTGTGCCATGAAAAATTGGTCCAGAGTCTGCTTTTCATAACCTTGCTTCTTGGAGTATGAACTGGCTACTGGCATGGTTAGAAAGTGAGTGATTGCTACTCACCATATGGGAGACAGACTTATTTTCTGGAATCATTTGTTTGCAATAGTCACAATGGGTTTTTCTTCCAGGAGATACAGTTCTCTTCCCTGAGTAAACACAGAAACGCCACAAATGACTGCTCTTGACAATGGCTAACCCACCTCTCCCCTGGCTGCTCTCACGGCCTGTACTCATGAGCAGTAACTATCCCTAGGCTAGCCTAGTCTTGATTTCTTTACAAGACAGCAGCCTTAGCGACACAGGAAATGCTTGGCTGGAGACCATTTGTATTTACAATGACACTCAAGGTGGCAGGTGGCCCTGAAGAAGAGAAGCTTCCCTGGAGCAGAACTGGTTTTTAAGCAAGTTGAAAAGGGCTATCCAGAGCTGCCCAACCAGGCTGAGATATCCTACCCAGCCAAGTGTTGGTTATAATGTCACTGTGTAAAAGTTGTGTTGGAGACTGTTGGTTGTGTGGGAGCCCCAGGCACACTGGAATGAAGGAAAAGTACACAAATCTCAGACCTTCTCATTTGCCATTGACCAATTTTGACCATGGGTAGAGTGTTGAGCTAAACTCACTAAAGGGGTTTCCACAGTTTCTCTAAATGTTATCATGTTGTCAAAAACACCAATGAAATCACCAAGAGTGTCACATTGATAACTGTGTCCTTGGCAAACACTATAAAGAGATCATTGAATTGGGTCAGCAGACAGATCAGTGGTAGAACACTTGCCCAGCATGTATGAGGTTCTAGGTTCAGATTTCTGGTACAGGAACTGGAGAGAGAGAATCTGAATGAGAGGGAGGGGAGAGAACTCTATGTAGTGACACTAGGAAGCTGATATACAGCCTACAGTCTGGAGCTCTTGCAGCCTCCCATCTAGCCATTGCTGGTTGTTGTGGTTTGAATGTGAACACCCCACCTCCTGGTGAGCTCAGGTGTTTGAACACTTGGTCCTTAGCTACTAATGTTTTGGAAAGTCGTGTTACCTTTAGGAGATTGAGCCTCATTGGAAGAAGTGGGGTGCTGGGTGGAGACCTAGAAGTTTATTAGCCCAGTCCCACTGTGCTTTCTGCTTCCTGACTGTGGGTTCAGTGTGACCAGTGCAGTGGCTCACATTCCTGCAGTCACGCCCACCCTCCTCAACATAACCAGGCTGTTATCTACTCGAACTGTGAGCCACACTAAACCCTTCCTCCCTTAGGCTGCTGCTTATCAGCTTATTTTTTATTTTTATCACAGAATGATAAGAATAGGCAATATACTATATAGTGGAGAAGGATCTATGCTTTGTGCTAGAAGCTCGAGTGTCCTATTTGCTCCATGATACCTGTATGTTTTTCCTCTATAGCATGATTCATGTGGGCCTTACCAGGCTGGATTACATCTTTGGCATGTAAAGAAAGCTCTGCATATTTAGGATTCCCTATGGCTTTCTCTCTTCTGTGTGGCTCTTACACCCCCATGCCTGGCTTCTTGCTTTCCCTGGAAAGCCACTGAAGGCCACTGCAGACAAGAAGGCTACTTCAGTTTAATGGAAACATACAGAACAGACGTTCTTTTCTCCTGTGCTGTCAAGGGTTCTGTGTCTGGGCCTGGAAGCTGCTCTTTCCCTCTCCAGCTTCTACCTGCGGCTCACCTTCCTCAGGCCTGGCCTTTGAGCTCAGACACGCATCTGTGTGCTTGGCCAGCGCCTGGAGTGTGACGGGCTGGTTGCAGTGGGGACAGCGCTCTGTCCGGCTGCCACAGTGGGACTCGTGGACATCCAGCTTGCTGAGGTGCACGGCCAGCTCACAGAACTTGCACTTGGCAGGGTGCTGTTGGCTTTCCTTGGTCTGTGGGAAGATGGAGGACATGGGCCCAATTCCCGAGGGAACTGAAGCCCATCAGAGAAAGTGCTGGCAAGGGGCAGAGGCAGAGGCTGTCCTTGGGGAATATGAATCCTCTTAGATTCATTGTTTTAGTGTGCTTTCTGTCGCTGTGATAAACATGACAAAAAGCAACTTGGAGAGGAAAGGGTCTATTTCACTTCATCCCTCCACACCACAGTCTACCATTGAGAGGGAGCCTGGAGGCAGGAACTGAAGCAGAGACCATGGAGGATGCTGCTCACTGGCTTGCTCTGCTTGCTGTCTTATATGATCAGGACCACCTGGCCAGGCGTGGAACTGCCCACAGTGGGCTAGGTCCTCCCACATCAGTCATTAGTCAAGGAAACGCCTGAAGATGTATCCACAGGCCAATCCGATGAATGCAATTCTTCAACTGAGATTCCTTCTTCCCAGGTGACCATAGCCTGTGTCATGTTGACCACGGGACTCTCCTGTATCAAGCCTCTGCATGGGGCAGAAGAATCCGCATCTCTGGGATGGCTCTCTGCTGTTCTACTAGCCACTCGGGTAGGGTGGTAGTGGCCAGGAGGGAATCTTTATGACTGGCCTCTCCTCCTCTCTCTGACTCTTTCTCCCAGGTTGGCCTGCTTACCTATAGAGGAGAAATCACTTAACTTCAGCAAAGGAGGGCTTGCACAGGCTGCGGACACAGTACAGACTACCCAAACTACTGGCTAGTTTTATGTCAACTTGACACAAGCTAGAGTTATCTGAAAGGAAGGAACCTCAACTGAGAAAATGCCTCCATGAGAAAATGCTGTAGGGCATTTTCTTAATGAGTGATTGAGGGGGAGAGCCCAGCCCATCTGTGGGCTGGTGGTCCTGGGTTCTATAAGAAAGCAGGCTGAGCAAGCCATGATGATCAAGCCAGTAAGCAGCACCCCTCCATAGCCTATGCATCAGCTCCTGCCTCCAAGTTTGTGCCCTGTTTGAGTTCCTTTCCTGACTTCCTTCGACGATGAACAGGGGTATTGAAATGTAAGCTAAATAAACCTTTTCCTCCCCAAGTTGCTTTTGTTAGTGTTTCATCACAGCAGTAACCCTAACTGGGACACAAACACAAGTACACAGAGATGTGGGCTCCAGCCCCAGCCCCTAGCCCTCTCCTTACAGGACCTGGGCTAGCCATGCTTCATACTTGGGTCTACGAGCTCCCAAACAACTACCTCAGTTTCCCTCTAGCACCTGCCCTAGTGCTCAAGAAGTGTTTGTCGGACCAGCTTGAATCTAAATGGTTGCCTGAATTTGCTTCTCAGAAAGATAAAGCCACAAGAGAGGCTGACTCAAAAAGTTAGGAAAGAAGACTGAGCTGGGCCCGCCTATCTCATCTTCACAAATCTCTGAAGAGTGTTCAGCTTTTCTTGAATGGACCCCTGGCCTTGCCAGACCCATAGCCCTGCAGTGAAGACTAGAATGGGAGAAACTGGGGCCAGCCTCAGTGCAGCACAAAAAAGAAAAGACAGCTTTTTCTTTTCCCAAACTGAGGTCAAACATGGAGGAGGTAAAGGACTTACCCACAGGGCTGGAGAGGACTGAACTCCAGCTGCTGACCCCCAGGCCTCTGTCCTGTCGCTGCTTACCTGCTGGTGCACAGCCTCTATATGCTCCTTCATCTTTGACTCTGGGATGGGCTCCTCACACTCCGGGCAAAGGACCAGGAAGCGCAGACAGTGGGCCTCATGGAGGGTGAAGTGGACCGAGGCCACATTTCTTTTGCTTCAGGATAAAGTGGGGAAGAAAGAAAGGCTCATTGTCTTAATATAAGGCGTGGAGCCTTTTTGCATACCTAGGGCAGGCTCTTCCCAGACCGGCGGCATAGGAAATACAATACTGCTAATGCCCTCTTGCTTTGCTTGTGCTGTTGAAGAAGCAGAAAAATTCACTCTCGTAAAATAAGTGTGAGTGCAGTCCTACAAGGTACTACACTGCCCAGGAGAGTGGGTGGGAAGGCGTGGTGGGCAGGGGTAACCAGGGCAACGGGGCAGCTTTTGAGAGTGATGATAGATTCATTTCCTAGATTGTGGGATGGTTTCACAAGTAAGTGACATAGGTCAAAGTGTGCACTTTAAACGTACAGGTGTGTTAGCACAGACCGTAATCCCAGCTGTTCATGATACTGAAACACGAGGATGGCTAGTTCAAGGCTTACATGTGCTATAGAGTGAGTTCAGCCTGGGCAACTTAGTGGGACTGTCTCAAAAGGTAAAAAGAGAGCTGGGGATACCACTCAGAGGTGGTGTGCTTGACTGCTCTGTGCCATACCCTAGGCTCAGTGCCCAGTGTAGGCCACATGCCTACCATCCCGTAACACCCTCCCCCCCAACACACACACACAGAGATGAGAGGTAAATTCTTTTTTCTAGTTATCTCTTAGTAAAGCCAACATGGGAACAAAATAAGTCAGTTGGATCTCAGTCCTGCCATCATCACACTTCTCATAGGGATGAAAGCAACTTCCAGAGTCTCCAGGGATTTCCCAGCTCTCCAAGAGTGAAAGTCCACACAGCTGTCTCCTGTCCCTGGGCTCTCCTGCAGCTACCAAGAGAGGTGGTGAGACCCCGGAGAGTCTCCCACTTGCAGGATAGGGTATTCTCCTGACAGGCTCATCATCAGAGATGCTGCTTTCACTCCACCCACGCCTGCTAGTGATAGCCTAGGAGAAAGGAAACACAGGCT
Source organism: Cricetomys ansorgei (assembly GCA_026225945.1). Taxonomy (NCBI): domain Eukaryota; kingdom Metazoa; phylum Chordata; class Mammalia; order Rodentia; family Nesomyidae; genus Cricetomys; species Cricetomys ansorgei. The sequence goes on from JAMJFZ010001899.1 coordinate 1,469,719, forward strand.
GTATCCCTAACGGGCTAGTTGTCCAGGGAAGGTGCCCCCAAGGTCCCAGAACCTGAATCATGCCCAGAGAGGGACATTGAAAAGCCTCCCTGCTGTTAGCCTGAACAAGCTGTCCCCACAAGTGCACAGGGTCACATCCCCTTGTTCTCCTGATCCTCTATGTTCCAGATTCCAGAAAGGTGAAGTGAGAACAAAGTTTTCTGGGGAGGCTCACTCCATTTACTACAACAGGCATAGTTCTGCTGAGAGAAGGCTCCCTTTATTTGGAGGTGTGATCTTTGCCCCCTGCTCTGTTCCCTAATTTCTATCTCCCAGCTCCCTTGTCAGGCAGAGGGTGGGGATAACTGTGGAATATCTCTCAAGGTACCTGTCACAGATGATGGGAAGACTATGCTTCCAGGGCCCTATACTAGACCTAAGCTCTGACAGGAATGAATAGACTGCTAGACTATTAAGTTGTCTATTAAGTAATCCCTGGCTATTAAGTTATCAATTAATTAATCAATCAAGTTATTAAGTTATTAAGCTATTAATTAGATTAGTCCCTGGCTACTTAATTTCATGACTGACCAGTCAGCCCAAAACACCTGTGCTGAGAGAGGTGGTGATTCTGAGATAGCATTGACCACTCTATCCAGAGGTCCAGTTATAGCCCCCTCACCACAGGGGTTCCCAGTCCCTTCTCCCGGTCCCTTCTGGGGTCCCTCATCCTCCTTACTTTCTCTTCTCTGCCCCTCTCTTTGGTTAGTCCTGGAGAAAGTGCCTTCTTACCAGTTCCTGCACACCTGGAAGTCACCCTCCATGCTCAGCTCCTTGGAGTATTTCTGGGGAGTTTCGTGTTTTTGCACACAAGGAAACAAAACTGAAAGTATTTCCATGGCCAGCCCACAGTGGCAAGGAGGAGGAGACATTCGTAATTCTCAGCCGGGCATGCCCAGAAAGCTATTCTGCAGCATGGTCTAGTGCCTCTCGTCCTGTGCTGTCCCCAGGGTACTGTGACTGTCACCTCCAGGATGGGGATCAGTGGCCAGGCCTCCTCTGGTCAGCACAGCGGCTCTTTCCTTCCTCCTCCCTCCCTCCCTCACTGGCTTTACTCCATCTGGGTCTCCACCCCTTTCCCAACCTGTGATGTCACTCCTCCACTTTCCTGCTTCTGTCTGGTCCAGTCCTCCATGTTAAACTCCCTAAAGAAGCTTGGGTTCCAGTTGTGGTGACTTAGGAAACAACATCTGTAAGGAACCTGGAAGGGATTGCAGACTGTTGTGTTTGTATGCTTGACCCCTAGCTGGCTGCATTGATTTAGGAGCTCGTGAAACTTTCAGGGATGGGGCCTGGCTAGAGGAAACAGGGCAGTGGGGGTGGTGCTGCTTCTGCCTGATCACTTTCTGTTCTCTGTACAGGGTAACATGGAGCTGTTGCACACCCGCTGGATTAATGGATTAGTGTCACTTTGCATGAGTTTCTTTCTCCTTGCTACAAAATACTTGACAGCTTAAAAAAGGGAAGGATGGTTGGGCTACACCCTCATAGTTTGAGGGTCTAGTCCATCACCGTGGGGAAGGCGAGGTGGTAGAAGCATGAGGTGTTGGTCACGCTGAATCTAAGTCAGGAAGCGGTGAGATGAGTGCTGGTGCTCGGCTTGCTTTCTTCTTATCAGTACACTATGGTGCTACGTCCACGGTTATTCTTTCTGGCTCCAGGAAGAAACCCTCAACAAGCCCCGAGGTTTGTCTCCTAGGTGACTCCAAATCCAGTTATAATGACAAGATAACCACCCTACCCTTTGGGGTGGGAGGCGTGGAAGAAGTCCTTCCCTTAACTTACATTTTACAGGTATTGTATCTCATCAAGGAAAGTATCTGGCTCTCCATGGTCCTGTTCAGAACAGAGTACACACACTTGTCGTAGTCCCAAAGAAAGCAGGTGTGGTCATCAAACAGGCTAACTACAAAAAAGTGGGCAAACCTTACATAGATCCAGATGTTCATCCAATCAGACAAGACTTTCCAACAGGCCTCAGGTGCCATCTCAGCCCAGCCTTAAGGTTTAATAGAGTCCTGAAGTCTGTCAACTTGCAGTACATTATTGGAGCGTGTTCAGTAACCGCAAAAAATGTTAAGTAGCAGGAGTTGGTGAGAAACGGCTGCCAAAGGGCCGGAAACGGAACAGTCCAGCCTAAGCCCAACCTAGGATTTGTGACTCAGGACACTTCCTGTATCAGCAAGGTCACAGTGTGACTGTGATCCTGACAGAATGATGACCCCCCTTCAGCCGTGAGACTATCATCTCTTGTTTTGTTTTGTTTTCACTTAGGAATGTAGTGTGCTTAATAGGCATGCTGGAGTCTTGAGCTTGAAGCCCCTCCTCCCCCACCCAAGGAAAGATGCAAAAGGCTTCATTGCACACTGATTAAAGAATGGGACCTGGGGACAAAGACTCTGGGTGGGCAGTTTCCATCCTAGGAAACACCCAGACTACTTTCTCTCTTAAAAAAAAAAAAAAGGAGAAAATATTTCAGACTATAGTAGTAAGCTGCTGTGATGGGCTCAGCAAGAGAGACACAGAGGCATTTTCATATGGAAGCCCTGCCAGACCTCAGCAAAGGGAACCACCATCATGGCCAGCACCAACCTGGACAGTGGAACGCCAAACTCTGAGCTCAGGTGTTTTTATTCTTTCAGAACTCAGTATTCTACTGATACCACATGCAGATCATCAGCAATTAAACATCCTCCACACCTGCAAACAATACAAAATGCCAAGGCCTATGCATCCCTTTTTCCAACTGTGCACAAAACAATTATTTTAAATATGATTAAAAATTTTTTTGGCCCAGACTTAATAAAAAACTGTCTCTGTAACAAAGAATAGAGGCAGCCTAGAGTCCAGGTCCATTTCCTCCCAGGAAAGGATCAATTAGTCAGTTATTGTATTTAAATTTTACATCTGTTCTAGCGTTTGTCTCATGGCTTTCTGTAAAGTATAAGGTGATCTCAGACATGAAGCAGAGCTGGACTTCTCAGTTCCCATTGGCCAAACTTTAAGTAAATCCAGATTTTTCTACCAATTTCTGATATATATTTCAACCAGGATCTCATGTAGCTCTGACTGGCCTCAAACATGATTTGTGCTTGAAGATAATCTTGAACTCCTATCCTTCTACCCCTATTTGAGTGTGGAGATTAACAAGCATGCGCCATCATGCCTGGCTTCTAACAACGAAACTGTGTATCAAATGCTTGTCTCATTGTTGCAACAAGATATCTGACGAAAGCATACTAAGGGAGGACTGGTTTGTTTTGTCCCATGGTTCCAGGGGACACAGTCCATCATGGCGGGGCTGGTATTGAGGCAGGAGCAGGAAGTGGCTGCTCAACTGTTCATACATTATATCTACAGTCAGGAAGCAGAGGTCAGAGAGTGATAAATGTTTGTGCTTAGCTGGCTTTCATTCACTATTCATTAATTCAGTCCAGACTGCCCCATGAGATGGTACTACTCACACTTAAAATGACTCTTCCCATCTCAACTTAATCTAGACAAGCTCAGAGACTTGTTTCCATGGTGAATCTAAATCCTACCAAGTTGATCAGATGGAAAGTTTATGGATCTGAGCATGTCTGGTAACATGAATGCTCCAGTTGGTGAAATTTAAGCCTGCTGGAAGCTCTTGAATATGCAGAGGATTTCTCCGGGATGCTTCTGTTCATATCTTAAGTGATTCCTCTGGCAGCAGCCTCTCACTGAGTCTCTTGATTGTATGTAGAGTGCATTGAGTGATTGCCTATGCCATCTGCCACTGTTAAACACATTCTGATATTCGCAGATCAATGGAATCCCATAAGGACACCTTTCTCAAGATGAGTTCCTGTCCCTAAGTGCGGATGACTGTGATTGTCACTCCATTTGAAATCCAGGTGACTGAGCTTGTGCTGCTGTGAAGAGGGGAGCCAGGGCCAGCACTAAGGTATCTTAGGAGTCCCTGCAATGCTTTAGACAAACTTGCTTGGGAGAGAGAGGAGCTGGCCTCAGGAGCCGGGCACGGAAGCATGGAGATGAGGCCAACATCCAGTCTGAATGCTTCAGTGAGGGAATCTGAGGTGCTCAGCATCAGACAAACTCACACTGAGCTGGTCCAGGGTAATGCTTGGCTCTGAGGGCTGAGTTTTACACTGACTACTTCTTAGAATTTTTTTCCAGGTGACAGAAACAGTTGCACTAACAGAAAGACTTCATACTATCACCTGGAGTCATGATGAGCAGACCCTGAGAATTCTTGTGGAGTCTGCACATGGGGTGGAAGCACCTCTCTGAAGAAGGAAACAGGATTGGACAGATTGCCCTGCTCGGGCCCCAGCTCCAGGCAGACTCCACAATTCAGGTACAAAAGGGGAGAGAGGGCATGAGAACAATACTGATAAGTGTCAGGACTTTAGGGAATGACTACATCAGTGGCTCTGTGTCCCCTGGAACTCTCACAGGCACTGCCCTTGTTTTAATGTGCCCAACAGCTATAGTGTAAACGTTATCACCCCACATTACAATGATAGAAAAGGGGACCCAGAGAGGTTCAGTTTCTCAAAGTCATGGACCTTCACCAGTGTCAGAGTTGGGACTGAAACTGGGTTGCTTTGACTCAAGTAGCCTTATTTGACAGTTGATGTGTATAGTGTGTGCGTGTGTGTGTGGGGGGGTGATCTTCCTGTCAGGAGAGAGGATGTTGTAAAGAGAGACACTTGCACTCCTTCCTTTGGCTATCAGACTATTGTTAACAGTGGGCTTTGCAAAGAATTAAAATTCCCCCAGGAAGGCCCTGGTGGAGGAAGGAAGAGGCTGAGCCCCTGGTGCCTCATAGCACCAGCAGCAGGAGGAAGAGATGCGCGTAGTTCTGACAACTTGTAGGAGAGACAGGAGCTGAAACAAAGATGGTCAACGAGTCACAACCACATCTCGACAGTCTCTGTTTAGTTAGGGATGCCTTGCTCTTATTTAGGGCCAAGCCTCATGTCAGTATCATCAAGACAAGGTCACTGGGCCCCTTTATTTATTATCCTTCCCAATGTGGGCACATTGAACAAACTTCCTTCCTCTGCGCTTTACTGTTACCCATCTCTTTAGCCTGGGATATTGGGACAGTGGCTGAGCGTAGTTTATTGGAACTGCCAGAGCCCAGGATTTCACTCTAAAAACCTCGTTTGCCAAGAAAATTGTGTCAAGAGTCAGAGAGAAGACCGTCATCTTTTTTTTTTTTCTTCTTCAGTTTTTTGAGATAGGATATCTCAAGACAGGATTTCTCTGTGTGTAGCCATGGGCCTGGCTGTCTTAGAACTCACTCTGTAGATTAGGCTGGCCTCAAAGTCACAGAGACATGCCTTCCTTTGCCTCCTGAGTGCTGGGATTAAAGGTATGTGCAAGGCACGTGCCACTACCACCAGGCCCACCAAGACTGGCATCTTGATCCCCTTTCTCATCAGCTAGATGATAAGGCCAGCTTAAATCAGACGGTGCTGGATCGGGAGTTAGGCTGAAAACCGGAACAAACACGCACACACTATATCTTGAGTTCACAGGGGCCGCACTGGCCTTATGGCTTATTCTCAGTTTCTTATACCCTTCCCCACCAGAGGCATATGTGCAGTTTTCCAAGGCAATGATCACAAGGGGCAAACCAGGTGTGCATGCAAGCACGAGGTTAATGATCACAAGGTAGAAAGCATAGGTACAGTCACGTGGTTACAATTAATCAAGGTTAATTAACCACGAAACAGTCACCCTGCCTTGTGAGACGAAGAAGAAAGGTCTCTTTAAGTAATCTTTGACTACCCTGAAACGAGCTGCCTCTGGGCTTGTCTTTTTTACGACTTAGCCTTGTTCACCAGCTGTCCCAAATGAGATAGAGGCATTTAGCCCAAAAGGCTCACAGCAGAATTTCAGCTCAAGCTCAGTGGGGCTCCCCACAGCTAGACAAGTTCCTACGTCTCCTGACCGTTTCTGTCCGCTCCTGTCTTACTCCAGATGTCTGTGTCTACCAAGAACAACACAAAACCTGAGGACTCTTGTGAACTGTGACCTGCCAAAATGCCTCTGGAGAGGCTGGTGATGGGAGAGAGGTCAATGAGGCACCCGTAGGAGGGGCATCCACAAGCCACGGCACGGCGTCTGTGCCGAGGGCAATTAGAGGCCATCGTGCAGCTTTTGTTGTAGTTTGTTTCTGATTGTTTCTCACATATACCATTTTTCTTCCAAGACTTTACTTCTTGTAGAATGTCTCTTTCCTGCTCCATCCTTCCCTTCCCTGCCAAAATCCCAAATAGGCTTCAGGAGTGAGTCCTCTGCTGTCCCTGATACAGGATCCACTTCTGTTACCTTTGTACTTTCTGTCTCGCATATCTCAATTTGTCCCCAACCAATCACAGGAGTGGATGACTTGAGAGCAAGCTTGTTCCCGTTTCGGATTGGAATGTCCCCCAAAGGCCGGTGTGCTGAAGGCTTGGTCCCCAGCTCAAGGCACTATTGGAAGGTGGTAGAGCTGTCAGGAGGCCTAACAGCAGGAAGTTATGTCATGGTGTAGCCTTAAAGGTGGAATTGGAACTCTGGCCCCTTCTCGTCTCCCTCTGTGCCTCCTGGTAGGAGACTGTCGTCTTCTTCCATGTGCTACCACAGGCCCAAGCAAAGGTACCAAATGACCATGGTCTGAAACCCCTGAAGACCTGAGCCAAAATAAACCTTTGCTGCTTAAACACTGTCAGCTTCAGGTGTCTTGTCACAGTGAGGGAAAGCTGACTGACACCAAGCCCCTTCTGGTCTATTGCCTGTATTTCTGAAGGGACCCATGTGCCTCGGGCCTGAAAGGCAGTGACTTACTGTGGTTTGCACTAGTGGCAGTCACATGTTGGCTGACCTGGATGGATGTGGATGATTGTGTGTCTGAGATAATTAAATAGTATGTCAGGAATCTCCCCCACCCACACAATGTCCTAGAATGCAACGTTTCTCAAAGCAGCAACAAAATCCATTTTATTTTTATTTTTTTTAAATAAAACGTATAATTATGAAAGTATGCATGACTACATGTTCTTTTTTTAAGAACAGGGAACATTACAGATAAAACAAAATCTCTTTCTGCCCACCATGCCTGCTCCTGAGCCATTACTATTTTCAGCCAGAGTGTGGACGCAGGCATAATCTGGTTGGCACAAAGGCCTGTCCCCATCCCTGCTGCGACCCGAAGCCCGCCTGGGGGCTCCCATGACTACATTGTCCTGCCATCCATCTCGGGCCAGTCACTGACCCTTCCCAATCCAGTCCCATAAAAAAACACTGTAGAATCACTCTGCTGTAGTCTTAGAATTCCTTTCTAGGACACTGTGGCTACCCACCAGGCATCTTGGCAGCTTGGACCTTCCTGCAGTTGCTTTGTGTTAGGCCTGTGGGTCAGGGGCAGGGAGGGAGCTGGTGAAGGTTTACACAGGGAACCGATCCCTGTGATGTGATTTGGACAAGCTGCTATGTGGTACCTTTCCCTGGGATCCAGAACTCTGGGTTGGCATGAAGGAGTAATAACACATACTTTGACACATTGATTTGACAACAGAAGGAGAGATTTTTATGTGAAAGCTGTCTGAGATCACGAAGGACAGGAGAATACATGCAAAGAGATTACTGCAGCTGGCTTTGAGGCCTGATCCTTTCAAAGGATCGCTAGGCTAAGGAAAATCATGTAAGGACAGAGATGCTCCACTTCCCAGACAAAAATTACACGTTGGAATTGCACACGCTCCTGTCGGCTGTGTGGAAGGGCTCTGTGGTCAGAGTGGGCCCATGTTCTGGGAGACATGATCATAGAGATTGCAGTCTCCCCAAGTACAGCGTGTTTGAGTAGGAGTTTGTTTTTCAAACCACATCCAATTGCATCAAATGACTAGTCTCTCAGTAGAATTCAAGCCTCGGGATATTTGTGATTGTGTTTGGGGCAGGCTTCAGGCCTGGCTGGTTCTTGAAGTCAGAGAACGTTCTGGCAGCTCCTGTGTAGTTGACAAGCACAGGAGAGGAGCCTGGTCATCAGCCCCACGGGAAGTTGACATTTGCACGTTCCCAGTCCTTTTCCTAGTTAAAACACATTGGCACCCCATCCCCACCCATTCCAGGCAATCTGCAATCCCAACCCAATGTCAAGGACACTTCAAGGCCATTGGGAAGACCCTTCTACCTCTCCATATAGGATTTTTGTTTTGTTTTGTTTAATTTACTCATTTATTTGTTTGTTTTGGCTCAGGGCCTTGCACACGCTGGTCACTGATGGAGTACTCTACCACTGAGCATCATCCTCAGCCCAGATGATGCTTTCAGAGCTCCCCCACGGAGACCATCTTGGCCCCTGTCAGATCTGCCCCCTAATCCTGATAGTGTCATTAATTAGGAGCTTGAGATGCCTCAGCTTTTCTAGGCTCTCTGCCATAATGATCTATCTTGTCTCTGAAACTGTAAGTCAAAAATCAATCTTCCCTATAAGTTGAATATCTTAGATATCTATTCTCCATAAGTCAGGGCATGCAGACCTGCCTCACAAACTCTCCTGGGAAGCCTCTGTTGGCGACATCCCAATCAGATGACTGAATAAACCAAGAAGAAACATGGCATAGTATCAGGAAATAGGAAATCCCATAGAGGGGAGGCAAAGGGAACTTTTGAGTTGCCAGCAAAGAGAAGTCCTGGATGCCAGCTGTGCAAGCGGTTCTAGAGGACAGGTGGTTCAGACTGGAGCAGAACAGATGGTTCAAGGACTTATTTACTTTTAGTTCCAAAGGGACAATGATAGATTACCTAATGTTAGACCATGTGGGAAATCATAGTAAAAGACAGCTTGAGATGCAGGAAGAGTTTAAATAAACAGCCGGTACTTTAGAAAGTTCAGTGGGTAAAAGACAGGCACTATCCCTAAGAAAACATGTAAAAGGCATGGAAAGTACTCAACATTACAGTGCTTGGCTCGATGGTCGTTGTTCTAATAATCTGGGCATCGATTTATCCAAAACGTTGACAAAATATATTGAAACGATGCAGGGGGAGGGGAGGAGAAATGCAAGGACCAAGGGCTTGTCTTTTTACAAGAGGAAGTCAGCTGATAGTTTCTAGCCTTGAGAAGTTGCAAAATCATAGTTTATTTTGTTATGAAACATGTAGGTAAGTAAATACTGGAAGAGCCTTCTGGAAAGCCCTGTTGCAAGTGTTTGCCAGTAGAGATGAGTGGGAAGAGGTAGGGTAGGAGGGTGAGTCATTTGTTGTCCTAATAATCTGCTCTGTGGCATTGAACATCTTCTTCCGGGTACTTCCTGGGGCCATTTCAACTGTCTCTCATCCAGGTACTAACCAGGCCCAACCATGCCTAGCTTCCAAGATCAGATAAGATCAAGCATGGTCTGGGTGGTATGGCTATAGACCATCTTGACTCTCTCAAATGGCAAGGAGAGAACAGGTTGCCTGGGTGACTACCCCGATCAGCCAGATGAGACCCCCAGCTTCCTTTACAGGGACATTCACATAAGGATTCTGACAAGAACAGCCATGAGACAATGAAGATCACAGTTGGCCTATTTCACCTCAGCTGTATTTGAGTGGGCAGGAAAAGCAATCCCAGAATCCTCACATAGATGTGTAATCCTAGGCTCTACCTCTCTGCTTCCCTTACTTCCTCCACGCATGCTTCCAGGGCCAGCTCCAGCATCCCCAGGGAGACGGTGCGCACAACACCTGCCGACTTCCAAATGAGTCCAGTAGCGAACGTCCTTTTGGAATTATGGTAAGAAAAGTCATTCTAGCCTTCTAGGAAATCCTGCCTCCTGCTTGCACAATTCTCTTTCTGTTGTGATTCCTTCTTGACTATTTTTTTCTCTGTATAGCCATGTACAGGCCACTGTCCTTTTTGGTTAAAATTAAGCAAAAATAGAGCATTCACAGATAGCTTATAAACAGCAGCTGGGTTTTGGCGACACCTTCTCCTTATTTATATTTTTATTTTTATTCCAATTTGTCTAAGCAGAGACCTGACTTTAATGGGTTTCTTCCTAATTTAAATAAAATATGATTTTTCTATAAACTTTAGTTTTTAACTATTCCCATTTATTTCACATAAGTACACATATTATTATGAAAAAATATAAGGATTATCTATTCACCTGTAGCTTAAGAAACAAAATATTAAAAATAACAGCTTCTTATATTCTTCATTTCAGTATCCTTGCCTCCCCATATACTCTCCCGAGTTTGTGCTTCATTGCTCCTTTATATGGTTTAAAATAATTATTGCATATGTGTGGGCCCATGAACTGTATGATACTGTCTTTGAATATGTTTTAACCTTTTATAAACGAAATGACATTTGTGTATCTTCACAGTTTGCCTTTCCACTGGCTTTAAGTTGTTGGCATCTGTCCACATTTGGACCTAGAGCTCTACTTTATTCCTTTGAATTTCTGCCAGAAATCTATTTAGGGGCTAGAAAGAAGGCTCAGTGGTTAAAAGCACTGCCTGCTCTTGCAGAGGACCTGAATTCGATTCCCAGCATTCATATGGCGGCTAACAGCCATCTTAACTGCAGTTCCAGAGATCCAACGCCCTCTTCTGGTCTACAGGGGCATCTCAAGCATGTGGTGCACAGACACACATGCATGCAAAAGACACATACACACATTTTTCTCACCGATTTAATTCCCTTTTTGTTTGTTTGTTGTTGTTTTGTTGTTTCGAGACGGGGTTTCTCTGTTGTAACTCTGGCTGTCCTGGAACTCAACTGATTTGATTCCTTATAGAAAGAAAATCTGATTCCTTACCATTTTGTCAGTGAGAAAAGTAGAGTTAGCTCGGGACTAATTAGACTTTTCAAACGTCCCATCTTCCGATGAATGAAGCTGCAATCTTTAGGACCTGTCTCGGAGGGCTGCAGTCTGCCACCACTCTGTCCTGGAACACGCAAAGGATTGATTACAACTGTGGAAGCTGAGAAGTTTCACAGATGGAACCAAAGGCCGACTCCTACAGAGAGCGAGGAGTACTAACACACTTGCCCTCTGGAACCACGTCTGGGATTTTTTTTTAAGTCTTAAAAGAACAACAACAAAAAATATACATCTATACGACTGTGCACCAAGTCGTTCATACATTCTCCTGTGAATTAGGGTTTAGATTGTCCAGGGTTTTTGGTAATTAATACCATAATACCACAATAAGAAGAAACTATTTAGGGCTGGAGGAGTGGCTCAACTCTTAAGAGTTTGCCATGCGAACCTGAAGACCTGAGTTTGATTCCTCGATGCTACAGTGATAGGAGAGATCTGACTCCTGAAAGTTGTCCTCTGAACTTCACACACACACACACACACACACACACAGACACTCACACACAGACACACAGACACACACATAGACACAGACACACAGACACACAGACACATACACACACAGACACACATACACACACATAGACACACACACAGATACACAGACACACACACATAGACACAGACACACAGACACACAGACACACATACACACACATACACACACACACATAGACACACACACACAGATACACAGACACACACACACACTCGCGCATAGACACACACACAGACACACAGACACACAGACACACAGATACACACACACACACATAGACACACACACAGACACACAGACACACACACACAGATACACAGACACAGACACACACACATAGACACAGACACACAGACACACAGACACACATACACACACATAGACACACAGACACACACACAGACACACATACACACACATAGACACAGACACACACACAGACACACACACACACAGACACACACACACAGACACACACACACAGACACACAGACACACATACATAGACACACACACACAGACACACACACACACACACACACACATATAGACACAGACACAGTAAAGTGATAACTGTTTTTAAAAAGAACTGAGTAATTAAAATCAAGGATTTAAAAAAAATATTTTCTTTTTATTGATGTGTCTGATGTGTCTGTGTGTGGGTATGTGCATTGTCTTCTTGCACATACTCTCTGTAGTCCTTGTAGGAGTTTTTTTTTTTTTAATAAAAGATGTTTTCTGAAACAAGAAAACAATGTTGTAGGGAAAAGCTAGAGGACAAAAATTTACTCTTAGTTATCTTGGAAGTCTGAGAAAATGTCTCCTAAGTAAAGTAAAAATGCAAGCAAGAGAGAAGCTTTCTCTTTGTTGGAGTGTTACTCTTCTGTCTACATTAGCTCTTTGTCCATGGCTTCCTTTAGCTTCTTGAGAATATTTAAGGAATTGATTTAAATCAATTTGGTCAATTAATATCAATGTCTGTGTGTGGTGGTTTGAATGAGAATGGATCCCAAAGGCTCATAGATTTGAAAATTTGGTCACGAGGGAGTGGCACTATTTGAACCGGTTAGGAGGTGTGGCCTTGTTGGAAAAAGTGTGTCCCTGGGGGTGGGCTTTGCGGTTTCAAAAAGCCCACTGCAAGGCCAGAGTCTCTCTCTTCCTGCTGCCTGTGGACCTGGATGTAGAACTCTCAGCTACTTTTCCAGCACCATGTCAGCCTGCATTTCACCATGCTCTCCTCCATGATGACAGTGGACTAGACCTCTGGAACTGTAAGCAAGCCCTCAACTAACACTTTCTTTTATAAGAGTTTCTATGGTCATGGTGTCCCTTCACAGCTAAAGAACACTGACTAAGACAGAAGTTGGTTCCAGCGAGCAGCTATTGCTGTTCTTTTTATGGCATTGTGACAAAGCACCATGACAAGAAACTTATAGCAGAAGGAGATTGTTTGGGCTTATGGTTCTAGAGGGTTAAGAATCTGTCGTGGCAGGGAAGCACGTCACCAGGAGCAAGCAGCAGGCATGGCGGCTGAAGCAGGAAGCTGAAAGGTTCACATTTTGAACCACAAGCATCACACATACACACACACACACACACACACAGAAAGAGAGAGAGAGAGAGAGAACTAGAAAATAGTCCACTTCCAGCACTTATTTCAGCAATGCCACACTAAACCTACGAAACCAGCACCACCAACTGCGGGCCAAGTATTGAAATGCCTGAGACTGCGGGGACATCATCATTCAAAACACCGACACACACGAGGCAAGCAATGAAAAGGCAAGCAAGCAGGCGCTCCAGCACATTTCCCTGTACCTCTCTGAAGAGAGGAAGGAAGAGCACTTCGCTTCATCTTCAGCAGTGTTGTGCGACTTTCTGTGAAACGTGCGTCCCTCACGGTGGGCAAGGCATCCTGCGTGCACGTAAACGTTTTCATTTGTCTGCCAATGTGGAGATTTAGAAAAGGAAAAAGGAATGTCTTTCTAAGGGGCAGCATCCATTTCAGACTTGCAGAGGGTTAATGAGACTGAAGGTCTCATAAAATAAGTGAAAAATATTTCGGACAAAAACAGATTAGCTAATGTCCTACTCACTGCAATGTTAGAGAATAGCGTTAACTCAGTAAGAAGGGGTTTTGATGACAGAGCAAAGGGGAGAATTTGAAACCTCGCTCCGCCCAAGGGAATGTGGCTTCGGAATCACCATTACTATTTAGTGATGCAAAACTTCGGACTCAGCATTAATCTGGGGAAGAAATAAAAATTCTCACTTTGGTTAAGACATCATCGTATACGTAGTGATAAAAAAGAAACTTGTTCAAATGTAAAAACACTCAGGATGTCCTTCTCGTGCCTGCATTGCTCATTCACGTATTTATTTGTTGAGATTGGCAGACCTCAAGCTTGGTATGTAACTAAGGCTGACCTTGAACTCCTGATGATCTTGCCTCCGACTCTGACATGCTAGGATTGCAGGTATGGCATCCTGCCCAGTTCATCTTATTCTTTGAGACAGAATCTTTCTACGTGGTCAGGCTGGCCCCAAACTTGCAATCTTTTTGCAATTCCCAGTGCTGGGACTGGAGAGTTGTGCCTCTGTGCCATACCTCTCTCTCTTTCTCATTTAAGCCCAGTCTGGGGAAAACAAAAGGCTGGCAAAAGAATAGTTCTAGAAATGGTAAAATTTATAGTAAATGCGACATTGGATATATTTTTAAAAGTTTTTCTTTTTGTTTTTTGTTTTTTGAGACAGGGTTTCTCTGTGGTAACTCTGACTGTCCTGGAACTCACCCTGTAGACTAGGCTGCCTTGAACTCACAGAGATCCTCCTGTCTGTGCCTTCTGAGTGCTGGGATTAAAGGCACTACTGGCTTTTAAAAATTTTATTAGTTTTTACTTTTTACTATTTTATTTATTTTTATTTTATGCACGTTGGTGTTTTGTCTGCACTGTATGTCTGTGTGAGGGTGTCAGATCTCTTAGAACAGGAGTAATGGAGAGTTGGGAGCTGCCATGTGGGTGCTGGGAATTGAACCTGGGTCCTCTGGGGGAGCAGCAAGTGCTCTTAACTACTGAGCCATCTCTTCAGTTCGAAGCCAGTACCTCCTTTATTTTTTACTGTTGTATATAGTCTCAAAATACTCTATTTATTCTGTCACCAGTCATTGCATATTCCAAAATTATTTGCTCTTATAAAACATTATTGCCACTTTTCTTTCTTTCTTTTCCTAGTTGAGACAGGGAGTCTTTCTATGTAGCCCTGGCTGACCTGGAACTATATATATTCAGGATTGGCTTTGAACTTACAGAGATCTGCCTGCCTCTGCCTCCTGAGTGCAGGGATTAAAGACATGAGCCATCACGCCCAATTCTCTTTTTTAATAAACCAATTTTCTTTTCAGTGCCAGGGACTGGACCCAGGGCCTCGTGTGTACTAGGTAAGCAGTCCGCCACTAGGCTGTGTCCCCAAGGCCGTGAGCTCTCTTTTCTTTCCTGAGACAATGCCTTGCTACGTAGCCCAGCTGTCTTCAAACTCTCAGTCCTCCACCATCTCCCAAGATCACTACAGGCCTGGGACACACCTGTGCATGTTTACAGGCACGGGGCACTCCTGTGCATGTTTACAGGCATGGGACACACCTGTGCATGTTTACAGGCCTGGGGCACTCCTGTGCATTTTTACAGGCCTGGGACACACCTGTGCATGTTTACAGGCACGGGGCACTCCTGTGCATGTTTACAGGCACGGGGCACACCTGTGCATGTTTACAGGCACGGGGCACTCCTGTGCATGTTTACAGGCACGGGGCACACCTGTGCATGTTTACAGGCACGGGGCACTCCTGTGCATGTTTACAGGCACGGGGCACTCCTGGATTTTACCGACTTTCTTTTGTATGTCTCCTGGTGTGTGGGTTTGATAGTGCCCCCCCCACCACGCCCCTTTAGGAGAATGGTCTTTGGACTTCTTCATATATGGCCACAGATAATTTTAGGAGAAAAAATCGTGCCTTTTCAGTGTTTTTTCAACAGCACCTAAAATGCTCTTGGTTTCTAATTTTTAAGTTTAAGTCTTAGTTTAAGCATATGAAATTGATATTTATAGGTTGTTGTTAACAATTTTATATGATTTGGATTAATATTGCAGTGACTGTCTGTCTTGTCCTATGGCTGTAAATAGTGAAATGTAAAGCTGGGGAGAGACGAAGCTTTCCTTTCATGGCGTGAAGGCACAGTCATCAGCCACCTTCTGGTGGGCTGTGGCACAGGTGGTAACTATATACGGGCAATGTGGAATTCAAAAAGCTAGCCCAGTCTTGGAAGTTTTTACCAGAAAGAAATGTTTGAGGAGTGTAATGTTCCTCTGTGATGGAACATCACACTGCGTTTCGGTAGGGTGTGCTGATGGTTGGCCCCAATGACAACTTGCCACAGATTAGAATCACCTGAGCAGGGAGCCTCACCTGAAGAATGTCCTGATTGCCTTGGCTGAGCTGGAAGCCCCACCCATCATGATGGTGGGCTGCACTTTCTGGTAGAGGACCATGTAAAAAGGGGCACTGCAGAAGAAGAGCATTTTGCTCTGCTCGGTTGGTGTTCCCTCTGGCCTCTCGGTTCTTTTTACTGTGGCTGTTGCTGATTTCTTCACTGATATGAGAACCAGCATTTCTAGACTTCCTTCCTGGACTAAGAACCAGTTGCTGGCCAGCAACTTCCCATGTTTTCAGCACCAGATTGGGACTACTGAGGCACTCAGCCTGGTGAGCCAAACAACTGCCAACCACTTCCTAGTGAGGCAGCCTCCATGGGACTACTCCAGCTGCTGAGGTAGCCAGCCTCAACGACTGGCTTTCTAACTCTCGGATGTGAGATGTCTGTCATTCTAACATAGAGCTGTTTAATAAATTCTTTATATTCTATATCCTATTGATTCAGAGAATCCTAATACAGATGTGCAATTTTTTGTTTGTTTTTGTTTTTCGAGACAGGTTTCTCTTCATAGCTGTGGCTGTCCTGGAATTTGCTCTGTAGACCAAGCTGGTCTCGAACTCAGAGATCCACCTGTCTCTGCGTCCCGAGTGCTGGGATTAAAGGTGCGCACCACCACCACCCGGTTCAGATGTACAATTTTTATGTTTTTATCCAACTGTTAAAATAAATTTAAAAGGGCCAGTGAGATAGCTCAGTTTAACAGCCTGAGTTCAATCCCCAGTACCCGCATGGTGGAAGGAGAGAACTGACTCCAGCAAGTTGTCCTCTGACCTCCACAAGGACTCCGTAAATGTAGTTACATACATGTGCACACACACACAATCACACACAGTAAATAAATAATGGAGCTAGAACATTTTTTTGAGACATGGTCTCATTATGTAGCCTCAGCTGGCCTGGAACACGCTAGACCAGGCTGGTCTTGAACTCTCAGAAATCTGCTTGCTTCTGTCTCCTGAGTGTCGGGATTAAAAGTACATATGGTCACATCCAGTCTGCAATTTAAAATTTTTAATTAAAAAACATGTGAACATAAATTGGATGTTTTACTTTTTAAAAATGTATCAAAGAACTCTACACAACATGGTAATTTAATCCTCATTATTTTGTATTTTGATTCCACTTAACTCACAAAGCTTCTGTTAGGGGTTGGGGGACATCTCAGAAGTGAGCATGAGGCCCTGAATTTTATCCCTAAAGCCCCAAAAGGCAATCAAGAGCCCTGTTAACGTATTTAATTAGAAACCTTCTATTTTCACCCCATTCATATCTTCCCATAGCAAAGTTTTATGTATAAGTTGAATACTAATGTTCCCAAGCTTCTTGTGACAGTAAAGACCTAAGTTTAAACATTTTCCTTGCTTTGAGTTGTCATAACATATGTATCATAAGCATGTGTTCGATCAAAGTGACACAGATGTAGCAGCACATATCTGGACAAATAATTATTATATATATAAAAAATAACCTGGAGCTCAGCTGGGTGGGGGCTGGGCAACTCCTCCAGGTCCTGGGTGACATCTCTTGTCACCAGGTAGAAGCAGGACTCTGAACTCATCCCATCTCTATGCCATGATGTGGATATGCCCCTCCAGAAATATTTACATGTAAATGAAAACACAGAAATGGAAGATTTCCTCTTCTCCTCCTCCTGTTTTTTTTTTTTTTTTTTTTTTTTGAGACAGGGTTTCTCTGTTGTAACTCAAACTGTCCTGGAACTCACTCTGTAGACCAGGGTGGCCTTGACCTCAGAGAGATCCGCCTGCCTCTGCCTCCCGAGTGCTGGGATTAAAGGCATGTGGCACCACCATCCAGTTGGAAGATATTTTTAAAAGTAGCATCTCTCAAATCTATGAACTTTCCTCATCCCAAATCACATAATACTTAGACACAGAAGTCTCCTTCCCCCGAACATGGCAAAGATTAGAAGTCACCTGACTTTGGAAATTTGTTGTTCTGTCTTCAAAGTAACCATTTGCTCTACTTTTGAGAAGTACAGTTAGTATGCTTTGGCTGGTTTGACAAAATACTGTAAAATGGTATCCTAAGAAAAACAACATAATTTTCTCACAATTCTGAAGCCTTGAATAGCCAAGGTCAAAGCAGGCAGAGCTGGTGTCTGGGAGGAGTCTGCCCTCTGGGCCATAGATGGAAACTTCTATGCGGGTCTTCACTTGAGGGAAGGGGAAAGCTCTCTGGAATCTCTTATATAAAGCTGCCAATCCTATCCAGAGAGGTACCACCATCATGACCTAGTCACCTCATATGAGTCCACCTTCTAAATTTATCACCTGGGGGTGTGTGTGTTAGGATCTTAGTATTTAAAGTCTGGAAAGAATAGCCCATAGTAGAGGGCCTGCCTAGCATTCATTAAGCACTAGGATCCATCCTCAGCACTTCAAACAATAAATAAAATTCAGGAGACAGTCATTGAGACCCTTATGTATGCCAGCAAGGCTTTGCTAAGATCTTTAAATGAGGGGTTGGTGAGATGGCTCAGTAGATAGACACTTGCCACCAGACAGTGCAAGCCTGATGACCTGAGTTCGAGCCCTATAACCAAAGTAAAGTTGGAAGGAAAGAACTGACTCCACGAAATTGTCCTCTGACCTCCACATGTGTGGTGGTTTGAATAGGAATGACCCCCATAGGCTCATATATTTGAATGCTTGATAATTATAGAGAGTGGTGCTACTTGAGAAAGATTAGGAGGTGTGGCCTTGTTGGAGGAAGTGTATCACTGGGGGTGAGCTTTGGGGTTTCAAATGCTCAAGCCAGGCCCAGTGTCTTTCTCTTCCTTCTGCCTGTGGATCTGGATGTAGAACTCTCAGCTACTTTTCCAGCATCATGTGTGCCTGTGTGCTGTCATGCTTCCCACCATGGCGATAAGGGACTAAACCTCTGAAACTATCAGCAAGTCAAAAGTTGACATTGATAAAACACTAACGACTCACCTAAGAGTCAAGCTTAGTTTTGATGGTTTTTGTGTATGCAGTTTGTGAGTGAGTGTGTGGTATTTTAGAATTCCATCACACATTTAGATTTGGGTGTTGGTTACCACAATCAGCCCACAATACTGATCGGTGACCACAGAGTTACCCTCTAGTTGTCTTCCATGAAAAAAGAAAGAAAAAAAAAAAAAAAAAAGCAAAGCACTAGTAATGTTCTCCTCCAGCCTCACCCTGGCAAACCCCAGGGTTTTGCCTCCCTTTAATTTTGTCCTTTGCGGCACATTCTATAAATGGAAGGGCACCATATGTGACCCTTTGAGACTGGCCTCTTCACTCAGCTCAGTGCTGTTTGGTGCACACACACGTGACCCTTTCAAAGCTGGGGAGTCCTCTGTGTGGGACTCTTTACCCACGCCTGTTTATCCGTCCCCCCACCCCCACCCCGCCCCGACAGTGACCTGAGGGCTGCTTCTACTTTGGGACTGTTATTAATAAACTGCCGAGAGCGTTTGTACAGAGGTTTGTGTGGGAATTCAGGCTTGTGTATCTTTAGGCTAAGTGCCCAAGAGAAGAACGGCCGGGTTCATGGCAAATGCATGTTTAACCTCCTAAGAGAGTCGATTTTCAGCACACCTGTAATGCATTTTACAGTCCCAGCAGTCTGAGAGAGCCAGAGATTGGCTGAGTGTTCTCTTTACAGTGCAGAACCTTTCTAAACTCATGCAGTCCCGTTTGTCAACACCTGCTATTGTTTCCCAAGTGTCGGAGTCCCTCTTGGGAAGTCTTTGCCCATGCCTGTATCTTAGAATGTCTGTCCTACATTTTTCTCTGCTGAATCCTGTAGGGTTCCAGGGTCAGACATGACGGGCTGTGAGAGAATGAAGAAAAGACAGCCACATGGACATACAGAAAAGTTGGAGTCGGCTGGACTGGGCTTCCTGAGAGAGAAGCCTCAGAACTCTGAAAGTTCAGCTAGCCGAGGGACCATGGCTGTTGCCTATAGATAAACAAGGAGGCAGCATTTATGGTCTACAACTGGATCAAGGAGGCGAGTTTAGCTGATTTGGGTAGGGCAGGCTCTGGGGGTGATGAACATCTGGGGGCAGAAAGCTATGGTGGACACTTTCTGTACACACTATCAACTCCTACACTCGGACCCCAGATGAAGGATTTGACATTTCTCTGAACCTTACCTCAGTGTGTGTGTGTGTGTGTGTAGGTTTGCTGTTTTCCCTGGAGTCTAAGGTTATGGTCCTTTGACACAGCTGTGCCCTGTCAGCAGCACACATTCACCCAGAGCTTTACCTACTCAGGCCTTCTCCACTCCCCATATTCCTCTAACGGTTTCAAAGTTCCAGGTCTTACATTCAGGAGTTTGGTCCATTTTTTTCCTGCTTATTACACAGAGACAGGGGGCAGATCTAGTTTCATTCTACAGGGGGCTATTCACTTTCCCCAATACCACTTGCGGAAGTGTCTGCCTTTTCTCCATGGGATGTTTTTGGTAACTTTGTCAAGGACAAAGTGACTGTAGCTATCTGGGCTTTTTATCTGGGGTCTTCATTATATTCCATTGATCTACATGTCTGCTTTTGTAAGGCTGAAATGCCATTTTTGTTACTATGGCTCTGTAGTGTAATTTGAAATCAAGTATCACAATTCTGCCATCAGCAATGCTTAATTGTAAGGTTTCCCAAAGCAGACTTCGATCAGTATGTGAAAATATTAGGCTTCCTTAACTCTGTTAATACTCTCAACTCTCTCCATGTAAAACCAACGGGTATAGTTTTAGAGGCAGTTTCATAATTTGATGCTTCTGCTCCACAGATGGTTTTATAAGCCAGCAATTTTGTTAGTGAGATGGCAGAGTATCAGTGTTTGATTTGCCTGTACTTTGTGATTCCTGGAGTTGAAGGCTTTTGCTGGCTGGGTGGATTTCTAGTCTGGAAGCTGCCTTTGGAGAAGTTGCATCTGCTGCCTTACTATTTCCAAGAGCATTTTGGTCCCTATTTTCTTCATCGTCCCTGTTTGTAAGAAATCCACCCTTAAACTGGGGCATTTTCAAAAATTTAAAATTGTTGGTTTTTTGACCACAGAGTAAAAACTACACATTGAAGCTGAAGTCAAATGGATGAAACACTTCATTCTAAAGCTCTTGCGCTAATGGTAGACGCTTGATACGTCAGTTTTAAGATTAAAATTGCATGGAACAATTCAGGAGGGGTGAAACTTACACCATACTGTATTGACTATTATCAACTAAATATCCTTAAATAATTTTATGTGCTTCATGAACATTACTTTCTTAGCTATTTACTTGTGAGTTCAATAAATGAATCTTTTTCATAATGCTTTTTATTAATAATTTGAGTTTCATACAATGTATATCTCCATAACACCCTCTTCCATTCCTCCCTGTTCCACCCTCCCACTCCTGTGCCCTCAAAAAAGAAAAAACAAAACAAAACACCAAAAACAAAAACAAGACAACAACAACAAAAAAGAAAATTAGTTAAGCTTGTGTGGCAGGAGCATGGATAATGGGCTTCACCATGGTCTTTGGAGACAGAAGTCTGCTCTGATTGTGGACTTTGACCTGGCCCACATTAACCTGAGATGAACCATGACAAGAGTTTGACCTGAAGTTAGACCTCATTACCCCAAACCGGGCAGAGCAGGCTCCCTGGTATCCTGCAAGCATGGGCTATCCCACAGGCTCCCCAACATCCCACATGGACCAGGACCTCCTGCAGGCAACTGGTCATCCCTCAGGCACTTGGAAATTACACAGGCACCCAGTCATCTGGCAGTAATCGGGACCTCCCACAGGTATCAGTGCCTCCTGCAGGTACTAGGCATCACATAAGGACTGGGATATCCCACAGTACCCAGACATCCTGCAGGCAGGCACCAGAGGCCCTCTGTAGGCACCAGGACCTCCCACAGGTACCAGGGAATCCCACAGACACCCAGGCACTACACAGGCACCCAGGCAAAATAAATGAATCTGATTGTTTGAATACATCAAGATTATAGAGATGCAATGTCATTTATGCATAAGTTGTCAATACACTCATTTTTATTTTTGCACTTGTTAGAATGCAATGCAATAGGCAACCAGAGTTTTGTGAAGCAGCTCTTGATGTTCATATATATGTGTGTGTATATATATAATATTTATTTATTTTAAATTATATGTACATGTGTGGGGGTATGTATGGATATGTACACATGAGTGCAGGATCCAAGGAGGTGTCTCCCCTTGGTACTGGGATTACAGGTGGTTGTAAGGCACCCAAAGTGGATGAGAATTGAACTCAGGTTCTCTGAGGAGTAGCAAGCATTCTTAACTGCTGAACCATCTATCTCTCCAGCCCCTCATTCTCAACTTTAAAAAAATAATAGCCCCCAAAATATGAACTCAAACATTAAGGTTCATTTATTGAACTCACAAATAAATTTTTAACAGAAAAATGATGTTCACGAAGCACATAACTACAGTTCCAGAGAATCTGACAGCCTCTTCTAACCCTGGGGTCACCAGGCATGCAGATGGTACACATACATACGTGCAGTAAAATACTCATACACATAAAATCTTAAACAAAACAAAAAACCCCAACAGATCTATATTACTAAGTGCCCTTGTGCAGAGGGAGTGGGGCCACATTGGTGCAAATGAAAAGGCAGCCAGGGTGGAGGTGGAGGCTAAAGAAGGCAGTTGCAGACTTGAGAGAATGGTGACAAGAAACAGAGTTAAGATCTTGATATAAACATGTATCAAGTTTTAGGGCCTAAGACATACAAGGCTGAGAAAAGTGGAAAATACAGCAATCTTCTCAGGTGGTGGTGGCAGGGTTGGGGGTGAAGTGAGAGGAGAGGTTGGGTCCTCATTTCATATAATACTTAGTAATTGAATATAAGTTATTCTCTAGCTCATCTCTAGATTACTTGTAACACCTAACACAATTTAAACCGTATGCTAATAGTTGCTTTCTGTAGAGTTGAGGCTATACTCATAGTTTCCAGGTTTAGAATAGAAGCAGCCATCCTAGGCTAAAACACATTAACCATGTCAGCAACAAGGTAGCATTTTGGTAGGTGGTGAGAGCTGACTGTACAGGAATCTGGACTCAGACATATGCCACGTAATACCTAAGAAGCAGTCTGGGGATCATGGGTAAGATTCCCCAAAGGAAGCTGAGAATGAAAGGCAGGCAGAATGAGAAGAGAGTCTCTGTTGTGCCAAAGTCTTTGCACCCTCCTGTCTTGGAGCCCCAAACAGGACTTAGTAACTGCAGGGAGTAAGCATAGCTCTGTTGAGAGCAGGCTGAATGAGTGAATGAATGAATGAATGAATGAATAAATAGATAACGCCACTCTCACCGTTGGCAGGGTTTTGTCCCTCTTCTTTAGAGCCTCATCTCCCTCCATAAAACAGCACTAGCGAGGTGGTCCGCGTGTCCATTGGAGCGGAGACCGCTGGCTGCGCACGCGCATTCGCTGGAGGGCAAAAGTCGTTCGGATTGCGAGGACAGTGACCACCTTCCTTAGCGGTCCCTGTAGAGTGCTCAGGGTGCGCTGGGTGGGTGAGGGCACGAGGAGGGAAATGGGTTCTATGTCTAAGATAGGGCTAACGCAAGGGGGAAGTCAGCGGATCCTGACCGCGAGAGGACCGCGGTGGCGCAGGGCTCAGCCACCGCCTTTAAGAGACACCCCTCCGGGATCGGGATGAGGAGAGCGCTTTGGAGAGAGAAGCCTGAGAAACACAGAGGCCAGTGGTGCTTTTCATCTGGGACCCTCCGGAGCCCAGGAGAGAGCAGGTGCGGGCACAGGAAGGGCCCTCACGCTTGAGGATAAAATGATCTTCACACTCAGCGTAGCACTGGCGTCCAGAGTGTCAAAGGCTTGGCGAGCGCTGAGGTGCCGGGGTCCAGTGTCCCCATAGAGGTCTGGTGCCAAGCACTGGAATCTGCAGACACCTCCCTCCGCCGCGGGGTGGCAGAGTCCCGGGACAGACGCACCCTAAAGACCGGGAGGGGGTGACTCCGCCCCGGACTGCAGGGAAGCCCCACCATGGGGGGCGGAGTTGTCGCCGCCCCCAATCCGGTGGGACCGCGCGGCCCCCTTTTAAGCTCGCGGAGCTTCTAGTTGCCTCGCAATCTTCTCTCTCGCCAGTCTGTCTCCCTTCAGCGCGATGGCCTCAGTGAAGAGTTATGTGACCAAATTCAAGTCCTTCCTGATTTTGTTCTTCTCCCCGATCCTGCTGCTTCCACTCATCATTCTGGTACCTGACAAGGTCAGTTGTGTGTCTGGGCAGCCCGGCGGAACCCGGGTGCCCAGTGCAGTAACGGGCACGGAACCCGGGAATGCTGAGCTGGATCGCATGGATTCCCCACGCGGGGACAAGCTCCCCTGGGGCGCGAGCTCAGATGCTCCAGGCACCATGCGGGAGGTGTCCTGTAAAGAATCCGAGGGATGCAGAGACCCTAAGGTGAACACATCCTAGAGTGCACCGATTGCAGGAATCCTCTGGGTGAACACGGAGACCTGGACATTGGGACAGATCTGAACCACACAGGCTTAGCCTCTGACTCAGAATCTCTTCCCTTGAGTGCACAACCAGCGCTTTCCCAGTTGAAAGATGCTACTCTAGCCAGCAGGGACTCTGAGGGCTGGGCTTTCCCTCCTTGCCTCTACTCTAGGGAATAGACATTTCCCAGCTGTAGATGGCGTCATTCGGGGACCTACAGAAAAAGAGCATCACCTGTGTGGATCTTGAGTTCTGACTTTGCCACTTCTGGCCTGTTTTTTGAGGCTCAGTTTCCCCAACCACGCTCTATTTCTTTCCAGCTCTGAAACCAAAGAAGCCGCTCAGTCCAAATCCTGCTGCAGCCTGAAAGGCTTGGTCTACATTGCCCACTGCTCACTGCCTGCTGTGGTTGTGGCAGAAAGCGGGACACGTTCCCAGAGCTCACGCCTTGGGTGGCATGGCACTGGGCTGCAGGGAAGCAGTGTCCCATGCCCTGGCCTCCTAGTGCTCCTGGGAGGAAGGGAGAGAATGAATGGCCTTGGCTGCTGGGCAGAGGAGGGGCGGGAGCCCTGGCCCGACTCTGTTGGCCTGTGTGCAGCCCGTTTGGCGAGGCCAGAGCTCTTTGAAGCCTTTTGTAGCTGCTGGCTGCTCCTTCTTCTTTCAGCCCTTTCACTCTCAGCCCAGACAGGAAACCTTGCTCGGATTCCGCTCCCTCCACAGGCAGGTTTGGGAAACAGTGGGACTCTTCAGGGGATGCTTTTGAGAGGAGAGGCGTGCACTTGGTGCACTTCCATTCACTTCACTGTGCCTTTCACCGAGACCTTGTGCTCTCTGGGCCTGGGCACTTTGATGGGTACAATGGGGTGACTGGATTCTGAGATTTTAAAGCTTTGAGAATAAAAGGGGATCGTTCTGGTTCCCAGGATCGGGGGAGGGAGTGTGCTGAGCAGAAGACCCTTATAGGCCAGGTATAGCAGACCAACTGTTATGACTCTTCAGTTGTCACACTGTTAGTGAGCATCCTCAGTGATCTGGGACCTGTCCTGTCTGTGGGAGGCAGCCAGACTAGAAAGCTGTGATTTCAGCTCTGCTGGTGGGGAGTGATGTTCCCTGGAATAATTATAGATAGTCGCTTGGTTGACCTTCCTGGTAGAGGACAATATAACTAGGACCCCACTTTATTCCTGGCACACGCGTGTACACACACACACACACACACACACACACACACCCACCCAGAGAGAGAGACAGAGAGAGAGAGAGACAGAGAG
Source organism: Cricetomys ansorgei (assembly GCA_026225945.1). Taxonomy (NCBI): domain Eukaryota; kingdom Metazoa; phylum Chordata; class Mammalia; order Rodentia; family Nesomyidae; genus Cricetomys; species Cricetomys ansorgei. The sequence goes on from JAMJFZ010001899.1 coordinate 1,495,361, forward strand.
AGAGACAGAGAGAAGAAAGAATATGAATATCAGCTAGCTAGGTTCCCAACTGGTATGTGTGTGTATGTCCTGGGAATGAAGACTGGGGGACTGGGAGGCCACAGTGAAGGTTATTCAAGAAGCTGTCTCCCTCACCTTCCCTCCAACTGGATTGGGTCCTGGCAGCCTGGGTCCTCACCTCCGATTTTCTCTCTCTGTGCCTCTGTTTTGATCGCCATCAAAGAGTCCCCTGTCACCACTCACCATGCCATCCCTCATTGTGCAAGAAAACCCAGAGACACATAGCACTCACAGGGAGTGTTACGGAATTATTATATCTAGTGATATATTAATAATGAGCAAGGACAACTCAAGGGATGCAATACCTAGGCAGCTTAAACAGAGAGCTCACACCTTGTGGCTTTCACATGGTTTCCTCCGAGCTTCTCCAGACGGCTTCTCTGTTCCTCCTTCCTCCTCACAAGCCTTAATTACACAAATGAATAGAAACTAACAATTCACCCCCCCAGGGTCTGCCAATGGACTTGTCACCTACCCCAGTGAGTGTCCAAGCTGAGGGAGACTAGAGTTTTCTCTGGTCTCCTGGCTTCATAACCTGAGAGGGCTGTAGGGATCCTTCATCTGCATTAACATGAACAAATGGCTCTTCATGTGGAGATCTAGGGGGCTACTCCATTGTTTTTAGCAGAGATATTAACAGGTGCAGGAAGCAAGTCTCTTGCAAGCTGCAAGGCCTTAGGAAGCAGCCTTCCTCCACCCACCACAGAAAGCACATACACCGGATCATGATCCCATAAAGACAGTATATAACTATAGAATATCCCATTAACAAGGGAGAAAATCAGTTGGACCCTGGGGGAAGCCTGAGCACCATTGCCCCAACCAGGTGACAGCTTTTAGAACACGCTGCCTGTGTGGCCCATGGCCCCTCTCCGAGCTCTCTTCTTTCTTCTCTTCCACCTTGCTTGCTTTCTGACCTCCTCTCTGATCCACTTTTTCTACCCTTTCTCTCAGTCCTCCTCTGCCTTTAAAGCTCATTTTAATAAAACCGGTGACAAGTTTAACCACTTCCTTTATTAAACTTGTAAGAAATTCTTATTTTCCCAAGTCTGAAGTATCAGGTATAAAGTAAAATAAGGAACCCTCATTGCCTTATTATTAATGTTTTGATGGACTGCTTTCCATATACCAACTAACTAGTCTCTGTCTTACATACATTCTCTCTCTCTCTCTCTCTCTTTCTCACGGAGAGGGGGTTGGGAGGGAGGGAGAAAGAGAGAGAGAGAGCAGTGTGTGTTACCTTTGTCTACTTCATTTTCATTATGCAGTGTGTAATGAGTCATATAAGGGCATTTTGTTCAATGGTGGGCTACATTCCCAATTGTAGTCCAATCAGATTACATCATCTAATGATGTCAAAGCCACATCACTTTGCCTTAATTGCTAATAAAGATGTCACCTGAGGACACATGGCTTGGAATGTGCCCCTTGCTGACTGATATGTGAATGCTGTCAGATAACATCCCTGGCTGATTCACCGTGCATGGGTGCCTTCTGACCCCTCTATGTGCTAGGCTTTGTGCTGGGTATGGGCTTTTAAACCCCAGAGCCTACTTCAATCTCATTCTAGACATCTTCTCAGTGACAGGGAACTGCAGTAAATTTACTTAGAATTCATTTTCTTCTCCAAGGTAGGTATGTCCTCCCTAGGCATTTCTCCCTAGGCATTTCTCCCTAGGCATTTGTGATGTGTGTGTGTGTGTGTGTGTGTGTGTGTGTGGTGTGTGCTTGTACATTCGGAAGTCAGAGGTCAACAGCAGGTGTTGTTTCTTAGCTGTCAACCAGCTCATGGTTTTTTGAGATAGGATGTCTCAGTGGCCTGGATCTGGCCACACAGGCTAGGCCAGCATGTCTCCACCTTCTTAGTGCTGGCACAAGTGTTTGCCATAGCACCTGGTGCTTTCATGGGTTCTAGAGATCAAGTTCAGGTCTCCACACTTACACAGTAAGCACTTTCCTGACTGAGCTCTCTCTCCAGCCCCCTCTCCAGGCTTTTTGAATACCCCTTTCCTACCTTGCTGTGAGAGTCTAGGTAACAGAGGGTTGAGTGTGTTGATTGATTATTCAAGGATAAGACATCTCCTGGACTTCTTGCTAGTGGGTGGAGGAGAGGAGGAATTAGCCTCATGTCCCATCCTCTTCTAGGGACAATGAAACAGTTATAGGACATTTACTGTCTGGGTTCAGAGAATAAAGGCTGGAATGTCACACAGCCTTATGGGCCCTCTGAAATCATCAGTTTACAGATGAGGATAGGAAATGATCCCAAAGAGGAACCAAGATTGGGAGCAGGAGAGAAGACTTGTGAATGACATTGTTTAGAACTGCTATAACATGATGGTAGACACAGGCTGATTTTCAGCATTATTTAAAATGTCTCCTCAACATACCTTTTTACTACCCATGCCCAGAAGGAATCTCCTCTACCCGGAGCTCACCCTTTGGCTTTCAACCAGTATCCATCCTATTAGGAGAGAAAGGGAAGGCTCAGCTTTGCTCTCTGAACCTAGACTGATAAACGATGAGGAAAGATCTACAGACCCATTACTCACAGGAAATGAGTCCTCGCCCACAAGCGACTCCGAAGCTCACATACACTGTTCTAAAGGGGACAGGGACCATCGGACTGTAGGCAGATTTCAGGAGAATACTAAACAATTTTTAGGGTAATCTGGAGAGTTTAAAGAAACAAACAGTGGCCAGGGACAAAGGCCATTGGATCCCTCGCAATAGACAAGGAAGTGTGCCTGAAGCTGAAGTAAAGGGCAGTGGTATGTGACAAGTGTTTCCAAGGTATGTTGACAGACTTTACATTTTTGGTTTTTATGTGATTAGTAGCCTTTTATTGTTATTGTTCAGAGTCTTGCTTTGTAGTCCAAGCTGTCCTGCAGCTTACTATATAGACCAAGCTGACCTCAGACTTGCAAAGATCCCTCCTCCTTCAGCCTCCACACGCTGGAATGACAGGCATGCAACACCATGCCTAGTTCAGACTTTAGTCTTCCTTACCTGCCTTGTGAGTCTAGTTAACAAAGACTCAGAGAAGGTACCAGGGACTATTGTTTCTTATTGGTAGGAACTCACTTTAAGCAGATGCACAGCCTCAGGGTAGAACCTCTTCAAGGATCTATTGTCTTCTACCTTCCTTCAGTTCAAAATAATCATTTCAGGGCACTACTCTTTGGGGGTGATAGTCCCTAAAGTCTTTCAATCTTCTCCCCTGCACAAAGCAGAGCATGTGTAGATTATGGAGATAACTTTTTGTTGTCATAACTAGAGAGGAGGCTGCTGGTGTCTATTGGGTGGAGGACAAGGGTTATGCTAAACAATTCACCATGTACAGAACAGTCCCCACAACAAGGACCTGCCTGCACCCCAAATGTCAATGCATTGGATAGGGAAACACTGCTTTAGCCAATAGGGAGGTGGCCTGGGATATTTATGAGTATCTTCTTTCTTAGAAAACATCTGTTTATTGCATTGCCAGGACCACATACTAGGAAAGAGGGAGGCGGGTAAAGGTTGGATTTGGGGACAAATCCTGTCTCTTCCTGGCTGTCGTGAGACTCTGCCTAGGGCAGGACACAGGCTTCCCCACTAAGAGCTCCACATATGCAGCTGCACCCCTGTGACACTGGGTTGCAGAAGCGAAGCCTGCTGGGCCTCAGAACCGTTTCTTCAGTTTGCCAGGTGTGCCTATGTCATCATCCTTATGGCCATCTACTGGTGCACGGATGTCATCCCGACCGCTGTCACCTCCCTCTTGCCTGCCCTGCTCTTCCCACTTTTGAAGATACTTGACTCCAAGCAGGTGAGTAAGCTGAGCAAGGGTCTCCTGGTCCTCCCATGTACTCTCCTCCTCCTCTGAGTCCCTCTGAGCTTTCAGGCCTAGGGATGCCTACAAAAGCCCAGCAGTGGATCCTTCGAGGACAAGCATAGAGACAGATCACTCCAAGCTGCCTTTTGAAATCTGGCTTGCTTAGCTGTCTACGGCACTTGGGTGGCTGCCTTGGACCCAAGTAGTATGTGATTAGGGGCTGCCCTGATGGTGCATTCCTGTTGCCCTCCAGGTGTGTGTCCAGTACATGAAGGACACCAACATGCTGTTCCTGGGCAGTCTCATTGTGGCCGTGGCTGTGGAGCGCTGGCAACTGCACAAGAGGATCGCCCTGAGAATGCTGCTGTATGTGGGGACCAAGCCCTCACGGTAAGAAAACCTGCTTTCTCTGGCGGCATGGGTCTACAGGGGCCTTGGAGCAAGGAAGTGGGGTGTGGTAAAGCAGGACATCCAAGGCGAGGGGAAGGGTTGGCCGCTGGGTAGGCAGGGCGATTCTGAGTAAATCTTTGGGATTTAGGAGAGGAGAGGCTCTGTGAAGGACAGCGTAATCTTCTAGATCAGTCTTGACTTGTGGGTCATGACCCTTTGGAGGTCGAAAGACCTCTTCCCAGGGGTCGCCTATGACCATCTGCATATCAGATATTTACATTACTATTCATAACAGTAGCAAAATTACAATTATAAAGTAGCAACGAAAATAATTTTAGGTTCGTGGGGTCACCACAATACGAGGAACTGTATTAAATTAACTATATTAAATTATATTAACTGTACTAAACTGTATTTTAAAAAACTGTAAAAAAATCACAGTATTAGGAAGGTTGAGAAACACCGCTCTAGATATAAGTGGAAAGCTAAACTACCTACACATAGGGCTGCTCTACCACACCTGGCAAACATCCCTGATAAATGGGAGTTTCTTAGAACTATAGTTGAGTTGGAGGCCTCTTGCTGACCCAGCCAGAAGTATAGACATTAGCAGTATTTGTGAGAAGGGGATAGCAGGGAATCTGTACAGTTACTTTTCTTACATCTGTGACCAAATTTCTAAAAGGAACAAATTGAAGGATTTATTTTGACTATAGCTTTGGATGATGGTCAGTTCATGGTTGATTGGTCTTCTATACCTATCATGGTGGCAGAAGTGTGTAGTAGCAGAAATTCACCTATATCAGACGGAAAACAAGAGAGGAAGCCAAGAGCCAGAGGTCATGGCAAGATACACCTCTAAGACAAGCCCAAATGACATATTTCCTCCAACTAGGTCCCAAATCTTTTTTATTGTTCTAGAACTTCATACATGCATATAATGTGTTTTTATCAAATCTACCTCATTTTCCCCCAATTTTTCTGCTATCCACCACATACCCTGTGAAGTATTAGTGACACAAATGGTATGGGAGTAATCAACTACTTCTGATTGGACTTAAGGACTGCTCCAAAAGATGTAACTCATGTCTGGTACCATTAACTGGGCCAAAAACCCATGGCTGGCTAGGTCATAGGCTCCACTTCTTATGTTTCACCTCCCAATAATGTTACCATATTATAAATCCATCCAAGGGTTAATCTGTTCCTTATACCAGAGCTCTTATGGTCTGTCCTTCACAGTCACACTCAGAGGTGTGCTTTGAGTAGACATTTCAAAACAATAATTTATTTAATTTTATGTGCATTGGTGTAAGGGTGTCAGAACCCTGTAACTGGAGTTATAGACAGTTGTGAACAACCATTCGAGTGCTGGGAATTGAACCTGGGTCCTCTGCAAGAGTAGCCAGTGCTCTTAACCACTGAGCCACCTATCAGCATTTCTTAATCCAGTCAAGTTGGCAATGAAAATTAACTGTCACAGAGAGGAAGGAGGGAAGGGAAGAAGAAGGGAAAGGGGAAAAGAAGAGCTGGTCAAACTGCCACCCATGTTGGAATTCCTGGTCTTGACTTGACAGGAAGGGTGGCCCCAGCCCCACGCTGTGCCCTGAGATGTGGTGGGCAGGGCATGAGGGACTCTGGCTTTCCTCTCTGCCCCTCCTCTGCAGGCTGATGCTGGGCTTTATGTTCGTCACGGCCTTCCTGTCTATGTGGATCAGCAATACTGCCACCACGGCCATGATGATACCCATTGTGGAGGCCATGCTGCGGCAGATGGTAGCCACAAACTTAGCTGTGGATGCCTGTCGGAGGACACTGGAGCTGTCGGACAAGGACAAGGCCAGCGAGTTGCCAGGTGCACCCTGGTTTAGCTATTGCAGCTATGGCCTTCCCTACTGTTGCCAGATGCTATAGCTCCTCCCTCCCTGTCTCCTCATGCTATTCCTTAAACATGCATAGAGGGAAAAATAGGGAAATGGTTTCGTTATTAATATCAAGGCTGTGGTTATTACACAAAAGAGAACTCCTATACTGAAGCTTAGAGCATTGAATTATTTAGCCAGAGATTATAACTGGTCCTGAGATAGAAAGCATGGAGTATTCATTTGATAATTAGTTTAGGTATCTTTGAGCATCTACTTGATGCTCCTCATCCTTGCTACTCTTGTTTTCAGGGCCACCTTCTTGGCTGTCCTTGAACAGGTCATCCCTCGCTACACTCCCACAGGTCTGCGGGTTTGCTTCCTGCTAGGCTTAGGACTCAGAAGATGCAGGATGGGATCTGCCTCTCCCTCTGCCTATTACCTATTCTTCTCTAGGACTCTTCACAGGAGGAACTCAGGACCTATAGCTACTGCCTGGTGGCTTCTAGGCCCTGGGTGAGGTCCTGGCAACATGGAGGTGACTGGACACACTCTGACTGCTGACTCTTACGGAGCTCAGTGGGATGACATAAGTGGGTACCCTCACCTGAATCATCTGCTTCAGGAGAAGTCATGGACAGGCTGGACAGCACAGCAGCTAAGTGAGGGAGGACCTCACTAGGAGGAGAGACGTCTGAGGTAGACTGAGACACCCTTGGGTGCAGGGAGTAGCTTGAGCAGCGACAAGAAGTCAGGGAATAAGGACATATACCTTAAGTTGCTGGGCTTGTCAAGTACACAGGGGGACCCCTAGAGAAGCCATAGGAAAGGATTATGGGAAGGCAGATGGGGCCTGGCTGTGATTTGGGGCTGGAGCTGAGGAATATGTGTGTACCTGACCTCACATCAGTAGCAGGGTAAAGAGTTTTGAGTGGCTGGGTGGTCTACACAACTGACATGGCTAACAGCCCCTTGTCCACCACAGGAAACCAGGTGATCTTTGAAGACATCTCTGTACAGAAGCAGGAGGATGAGGACACAAAGAACATGTACAAGGCTATGAACCTATGTGTGTGCTATGCAGCCAGCATTGGGGGTACAGCCACCTTGACCGGGACGGGACCCAACGTGGTGCTCCTGGGACAGATGCAGGAGTGAGTCGTGACTGTGCCTTCTTTAGACATCACCATGGGTTTCAGGGGCTGGAGGGGCTTACACGACTCTTTTTCTCCTGGCTTGGCCCTGGAGCCGTCAGTCTAGTAGGGTGAGAAGATGAACTCATATAGTCTCTGTGTCCCAGCATCTCTGCACCCATTCAGAGTCCTCCCAAGGAATGGAGACCTGATGTCTTGGAGCTCACAGACAAGTCTGCTTTCTATCATGAGCAAGTACAACTTCTTTCTATGGCTCAGGGCTTCTTGCTCAGACAGGGAATGTGAATTGGACTCTGAGCTAACATCACAGGAAATGGCAGTTTTAGTCATTGGCAAATGGCCGTGGTTTGAATTCACAGCAAACAGACATCTCTAAAAGAGTCCCTCCCAGCTCACTAACACTGGCTGATAATGGCCAGGGTCCTATGATCTTCGGTGTCTACAGACCGCACGGAGTGTTGGGGCTGGGCCACCTATTGCCTTCACTATTGCCACAGGCTCCTTCACTGTAGTCCCATTAATGGTATAGCTCCCTGAGGCCTCAGATGCACCACAAGGGTAGCCTAGACGTGTCCAGCTTCTGTCTGCAAAGGGACATAGGCTGTGAGGATCCCATGTCTAGGCTCTGCCTTGTGCTGGGTGATCATGGGATCACAGAGGTGAGAGAAGTCTGTGCCCTACCATAGGCTTCTCATGGTCTCCTGAGGGTGCCAGATTCAGGGGCTTTAGGCAGCCTGGTAAATAAATGTGTTGATTGAAGTGTGCTCAAATTGCAATGGTTGGGGACAAAAAGGAGGTGGTGCCTATTAAGTGCAGATAAGAGCTCTGGATAGGGGCAGGGAGGTCAGCTGGTACTGGAACCGGGAAGTGTAAAGGACAGGGCAGCAGTCAGCCCATCAGGTGAAACTCTTGAGATTCAATAACTAGGTTCTTTTGATCCTGGAAGTGTTTTCTGTGATTGTGACCACAGAGCTTTCCCTGAAGTCCTATTGCAAAAAGTGGCCTGCCTGGGCTGAGTGGGGGAAGTCCTAGGTAGGATTTGATGTCCTTGAGCTAAGCAGGGCTAGACAAGGCTTAGGGAGGCAGACCCTCGGTTGGAAGAAGGTGGGTCTTGGGGCTTGGTAAACATCTTCCAGTCCCACTCTGGGAAATGCCAAGATTCACTGTCCACAGTATAGTCCCCCTACCCCTACCTATGTGTGTGCATGTGCACATGCACGCGCGCGTGCACGCACACACACACACACACACACACACACACACACACACACACACTACAGTGAGGTTTCAGAGGCATCCATGCATTCCCTTAAGTTATCAGCCAGATCATGTGCACGTGTGTCAAAGCTGTGCTTTTTCTAGAGGCCTGGGCAGTTCTTTGCTGAACCTATCAGTGTGATTTGTATCTGCAGAAGGGTCACTAGTCATTCATTCTTCAGTCTACTTTCTTGCTGGGGCCATGTTCTGGAATCCCCAACAATGATGAACTCTGGTGTCTGGACCCCAGGCTTATGTAGCCTGCGGGCAGGCCCATCTCTCTGGGTTCATCTGCCCAGCCTGCTCCCCACAGCTCAGCGTGGCGGTGGAGGTGCAGACCAGCATTTCTCCCTTCAGATTGTTTCCTGACAGTAAAGACATCTTGAACTATGCATCCTGGTTTGGATTTGCCTTTCCCAACATGCTGCTCATGCTGGTGCTGTCCTGGCTGTGGCTCCAGTACTTTTACATGAGATCCAAGTAAGTGTGGGCTGCTCTCAATCTAGCATCTGATGGTGCCCAGGCCACCAGGCCCTGTACCTTCAGCCTGACCTGCTGACTTGCCCTGACCCCCATTCTCATCTAGCCTGGAGGCTTGTGCCTTTGAATGTGTTGTTCCTTCAGCCCAGAGGGAGACTTCCTGTCTCCCACTTGCTAACCTCCCCAGCACTAAAGGCCAGCTCAAGGGCTGCCCTTTCCCAGCTTTCCTTCTTTTCCACTTCCCCCTTAGAACAACTCACACTGAGCAGACACTGGGCCCCTGAGCCGCCCTATCCTTTGACACCTATCTTTGTGCTCCAATGCTACCCCTTCTCCTTGACTGTGAGCCAGGGCCCCTCTGGCTCCCATGTGTCTCCTGGCTCAGGGAGAAAGAGCACGTGTGCCATTCATGTAGTTTAAGGAGATTGAAGAGAAGCCTGTCCTCACATGCCAAGTCAACACGGCCGGACACATTACCAGTCTGTCACATGGGACTAGTGGGCCAGGTCAGAACAATCCTCTTGATACAGTCTGAGTTAGTCTAAGCTCAGACTTTCACGGAGTGCCTGTGGTGTTTCCAGCAATGTGCCAGTCCTGGAAAGTTTACCTTCCTATTCCCAGCACACTGTCAAGTTCACCCAGAGTCACCTTTGACAGAAGCCAGACTTTGGACAGAAACTATGACTCAGGGCTGACAAATAGCTTTTTAAAAAAATAGTTGTTGTTTTTTTTAAAGACGCAAATTTACCAGGGACACGAAGGTAACCATGTCACACTGGGAGGGAAGGCTCTTGGTTAGGACCCACCAGGGAGCTTGAGTCTAGAAAGAGATGGGTGTCTGTGATCCCAGGGAAGAGACTTGATAGAAAGGACAAACTGCCTAGGAACCTGTAAGTTCATGGGGGAAAATGGGACATTAAGAAAAATCTATTTTCTTCTGAAAGAGCAATTGTTTTTTACAAAATTACATTATAAAATTGCTATACCTGTTCAAAACAATTATAACAGTGCTTACTAGCATCAGGCAGGGCCCCCTCCAGCCACCCACCCTCCCTCTGCCCAGATCCTCACACCCACCCCTAATACACACACTCAAGCAAAGCATTAACAGCAGCTTGCTACACTCAGCTTCTTGAATATGCACCAGGACTAGAGTCCTGCTGTTCACTCAAATCCATCCAGCGGGCTGATCAGCAGATGGTCCCTGGATCCTGCTGCAGGTTGACATCTGTGTTGCCTCATGAGGCAGTTGAGATTACAGTACCTACCAGGTGTGGTGGTACCAGCCTGGACAACATAGTCCTACCCCCTAGGAGCCTGAGGTAGGAGAATCTCAAGTTCCGGACTTGCCTGGACAACACAGTTAGACCTTATCTTAAACAAAACAAAAACAAACAAACAAACAAATAAAAAACAGGGCCAGCAATGGGAGTCAGTGGGTAAAGGCACTTGTTGCCAAGCCTGATGATCAGAGTTTGATTCCTGATACTCACATGGTGGGAGAGAAACTGATCCTACAAGTTAGCCTCTGTCCTCCACACTTTTCCTGTAGCATGTACACACACACACACACACACACACACACACAAATGTAATAAACAGACAAAACCCCAAGGACTAGTGGTATGGCCCAATTGTAGAGCACTTCTGTAGTATAAGGCTCTGGTCTCCATCGCCAGCACTGCCAAAAGAAAAGAAGAAAGGAAGGAAAAAGAAAGAGAAAGAGAAGCATTGCATGCCAGACACTATTCTAAGTACTATGCATTTATAAATTAAGCTTCAGGACAACCTGTGAAGTAAGTGCTAGTATAGTTATCACCAATTTACAGATAAAACAACTGGAGAGGTCATATGGTCTGTGCCAGGTTGAACGGTGTGGAAGTGGTAGGCTGAGATTGGAATCCAGTCAGTCAGTTCCTGAGCCCGTGCCAACGGTTGCTGTCCTGGTGTTAGGAGGACTGCCTATGACCTTGGATTTCCCTAAAACCCTAAGGTCAAGTATGCAGAGGGAGCTGGCTAGACAGCAAGACTATCAGGGTACCACCAGCCTCCCAGCTGGAAGCTGATAGGGACACAAGCCTAGTTGACCACCCAACTATGGTTCATCCAGCTCTGTACATCCTCCACTGCTCTCGTGGACCATGGGAAGCCTGAACAGTGCCCTCTATGAATATATCAGGACTTCTGGCTGCAGTCAGTGGAGGAGCAGGGCTGTCATCTATCCCAGTCCTCCTTGACATGCCACTCTAACTCAGACACCAAGTGCAGCATAGCTCACAGGTAGCCTAGTGTCCATTCCTGATCCTCAAGGTAGAGATCGGCTCAGCAGAGATGGGAGCGGACCTCTGTCCTAGGTCATGCCCCACCGCATACCAAAACATGGTCATTGCTTCCTGCACCTGTGGCTTCCTAGACCAGGTCTGGTGCAGTCTCTGCCACAGGAGGAGCCTCTTCTATTCCTTGTGTCTCAAGCATTCTTAAGGTTCTCATCTGAAGATGGATCCCAGTACCAAAATCTTGGCCTACAGCCTGATACAGAAAACCTGTTTTACTTGAGTTTGTGGGCAGCTTCTTGGCTACATTCAGCCAAATGGGTCATAGACCTTCACCCAGGCCCATTAAGAATGATGTGTCGTGTTACAGCTGTCTTGAATGCAAGCATCCCAACCAGCCTCAGCTGAACACAGGACAAGTGCTCTTTCTGAGAGTTCTTCCCATCTGATACTATGGCAGAGGCATATGTGGCCCCAGGGATACTTCCTGGTCTCTGTAGCTCTGCAGCATAGGCACTGTGATGCACCATAACGAAGGCCATTCTTCTGCAGAAGGACACTGTGATCTTTACCCCAACTCCAGGATTCCCACAGGATCCACTTGCCTGTCTCAGGTCAGCCTGGATGAAATGAACCCAGAGGAGAAGTTCCCAGTGAAACTGAACAAGGGTCAGGAGGCTTGGTGTCACCACTGTTGGGGCCAGCACCAGAAGATTGAAGATTCTATGCAGCCCCAGAGTCTGTGATATCAGGAACTTTTCACCAACACCAGCTAGGCCCAGGCTTCCCACTGCCTGTTCCCAAGCTAGGCGGCTAGAAATACCAAGGCCTACTTCTTATCCTGGGAAGCAGGAGCCCCCAGAGCAGCCCTGAAGTCTCTAGGATGGCAAGTCCATGAAGCCAGTAATGGCAGAGAGGTCCCTACCCATGAGAGCAGAGCCATGGATCTTATGAGGGAGGCCTTCCCCAGTTCAGCATGAAGGTTCCAGCTGATTCTTCAAGCATAAGATTCTTATTGCTGCCTCCTTCCCTGATCCTGGATACCCAGGAAGCCAGGTTCTGACGTCCTAGTGCCCGTGGGAGGCCGCCATGCCACTGGCACTGACATTACCACACTGCCCTCAAAGGTAGTTCACATCTAGCAGGGTTTTGGGAATCACCCCCTTTCCATCAGCCCAGCCCTCCTAAAAGGATTCTGAAGGGGAGAGCTCTTCAGGGACCATGCTCTTGGCCTTGCTTCACTGCTCTGAGGCTGACAGAAGCGGGATGTATGTGTGACATATCTCTGCGAAGAACTTGCCTGCATTTTGTCCATTAGTAGTCCCAGTTACCCACTCCATGCAGCCCGGTTGTTGTCTCCCTCTATAGATTCCCCTCCTTCCCGCTGCTTCAAGCAACACCACCCAGGGGAGTTCATGCAAGCCATCCTGGGCAGGCCTATCTTTCAGGGGACCACCCTGAAGGGACCATCCCAAAGCAGAGCCTAGACGGGCTTCCTTCCTGTCCCAGCCATAGCTGCTGCCTACCCCAGGTCTCCTGAAACCTTTATCGTATACCTCTAGGCCCTCTCCTCTCTCCTCCTATCCTCCTGCACCACTAGTGCCGAGAGTGAGCTCGAGTGAGCGCCGAGCACCATGAAAGGCAACCGCAGGCTGTGATGGGAAGAGGAAAGCTTGGGGGTCTCATAAGGGAGTCTGGATCCTGCGGGCTCTAGAACTTCCCATAGCCGCTTCTCTGGGGACCCTGAAGCACAGTTCGTCTCCCCTTTGCTAGTGGCTACAGCAGCTCTGCTGATGACCATGGTTAACACGCTCTACCCTCCCACGGCCTGCACTGTTCTGCTCAGCCTCTCAGCCCTCCATCCTCCCCTCCCTGTCTACTGCCGTCCCTGTGAGCTGGCTGAGGTGGTGGTACACCCCCTTTGTACCACCTCACCTCCAGCCCTGGGGGCGTTCCTGGAGTTGCACTCTGGACTCTTAGACTCTACTTCTCAACAGTCTCTTTCTAAGAATCTTGGGTGGGTGGGGGAAGCAGATGAAAATCAGAGGAGGAAAGAGGGAGGGTGGGACCGTGCAGGCCCCAGAGCAGTCAGGATGCAGTGTGGCGTACCTGGCCACTGCGTTCTGCAGTGAGTCCGTCAGGCTCTGTCCCAAAGGCTCTGAACCCGTCCACCTGCCCTGCCATTCTCTCATCCTTGCATGGTCTAGTTTAAAGAAATCTTGCCTCTGCTGCGGGCAGAAGAGGAGGGACAACGAGAAGATTGCCTGTAAGGTGCTACAAGAGGAGTACAGTAAGTTGGGGCCCTTGACCTACGCTGAGTGCAACGTGCTCTTCTGCTTCATCCTGCTCATCGTCCTGTGGTTCTCCAGAGACCCTGGCTTCATGCCTGGCTGGCTGTCCACCGCCTGGATCGACGGAAATACCCAGTAAGTTGTTGATGTGGAAGGAGGCCTTAGTTTAGGATAATGTTGTCTAAATGCCACTGCTCTCAGCAATGGGCAGCAACAGGAGGGTACAGCCTGGGCCCTGGGTTTGGAGCTAGGCTTTAGAAGAACGTTCCGTGGACTTTAGGGTTCATTTGTTTTCTATGTCTTCATGATGAAAGCTGCAGGTGCATTTGTTTCTGTGGCTCTTTCATGTCTCACAAAGGGCTGAACCAAAAATGCCTAGTGAGCAGGGTGGTCAGAGCTCTGGTAAAGTTTATTAGGCCAAAAGGGGGTCCCTTAGAGCCCTGGCTTCTGCCATCTTCCTTTGTCTTTCTTCAGAACCTATCCAAGATGCAACACAGTTACTTAGCAGGAGGGGGAATATTTGGATTCTCTCCTGGCTCTTAGGGGGAATCAAACAAGAAAGGTTGAGGAATGACTATCCTAGTAAAAAGCAGAAGATACGGGTATGGAGGTGGCTGACTGCTACTGGCTACTCCATCTTGGTTACTTGGCTTAGCACCAGAGTCCTTTGAGGTTCAGTGAATCTAGAAGTCTAAAACTCCTGGTCAAGAAATCATGAAGTTCATCCATGGAGCAATGCAGGCTGATGAGGGGAGTGAGCGTGTGGGTTGGGGAGTCACCCAAAGCTGGTGGCCAAGAATTTCAGGGTATAGGTTATAGCCAAAACTCAGCCTCTCTCCATTCCTAACCTTGACTTTGGGATCTCTGGTTTTCTTACATGACAGAGCCCATTTCTTCCTGAAGGAGCATTTAGACATAGAGCTGTAGGACAGGGCAAATTTGTTGTATGACTGTCATTGAGTTCCTACATGTGCTTCCCTGTGCAGCTATGTCACGGACGCCACAGTGGCCGTCTTTGTGGCCATCTTGCTTTTCATCATACCTTCGCAGAAGCCCAAGTTCAACTTCAGCAGCCAGACTGAGGGAGGTAAGGCTTCTATCATGGCGTCACAGCCATCATGATTGGGGTCCTGAGAGCAAAGGATCCCATGGGATGGTCCTTGAGTCCAAAGGACAGGGAATTCTGTCCTACCAAACAGGACTGGCTGCATTTCAGAGCGTAGGGAAATGGAGATCTTTAAGATACCTGCGTTATCATCTAGATGGTATAGATTCTTTGTCTTTAAACATTTGAAGTCTAAGTCTTGTTTGTGCATCGCGACAGGCACAGAAGGTATTTCAAATTCTCCATAATGGTAACAATATTTTCCTCCCTGTTTATGCATATATGCTATAAAGTTGTCATCCAAGTACGCGTGGCTTGAACCCTGATTCTTTGTTGATTTGCCTTTTACTTTAGCTCAGGGAGTCACGGTAAACATTTCCCATTAAACTACAGCTGCCAGATTGACCTTCTCTAATGCTTTTTCACAGAGAGGGATCCTACAACCATCCTCCTATGGAGTAGTTCGGCATTTTAAATTTTTCTTTAAAATTTTTTTTAATTACCCTGCTTTCTCTCTCCCTCATGTGTATGTGTGTGTGTGTGTGTGAGGGAGAGAGAGAGAGAGACACTGGATACGTGTGGAGGTCAGAGGAAAACTCTTGAGAGTGAGCTCTTTCTTTCCACCATGTGGGTCTGGCGACTGAACTCAGGTTGCCAGGCTAGTGAGAAGCCTAATCCATCTCACCAGTCCTGAACTTTTCATGATTATAAGTTAAATATTCTGGATACAGCTTTTTCTTCGAAGGTGTTTCCTTAGGCTAAGTTCCTAGCAGTGTTATTGCCATGGTAAAAGAACAGAGATGCCTTAAGATGTCTTAATAGGTTTTAAAGTATATGTCCAAATGGCTTATTTCTCCTGAATATGTCTCTTGCTTTCTAATGTGTATACACACACATGTACATGTGTGTGCTTTTTTCTGCGCAGAAAGGGAAGCTTCATTCTACCCACCAGCGCTGCTGGATTGGAAGGTCACCCAAGAAAAAGTGCCCTGGGGCATTGTGCTGCTCCTGGGGGGAGGATTTGCTATGGCCAAAGGATGTGAGGTACGTGGCCAGCTCCAGGTGACCCTTAAATTCTATTAAGTTCTACTAATTCTTAAATTTCACCCCCTCCTACCCTGGAGCTGTCTGTTTCCACCACAGGCTGCATGTTCTTTAAGCAAAGGACTCTGTGCTGTTCCCCTGAAAGGGGAAGCCGGAAGACTCCAGGGGCTGAGGATGCTGCAGCCCTGACAGTCCCAGGGAAGTCTCTTTTGAGTCCTCCTGAGTATTCTCGCCATGTCCTTTGGATCCTCTACTTCCTGAACTCCTTGTTAACATGGTTTCAGAATTTCAAAACTTTTCTCTAGTGTTAGCAGTACTTAGCACCATAGGAAAAGATGGGTTTTTAAGGGAAGATAGAAATTCACTACTTCCTGGGCAGAAGAGATGGAGCTAGCTTGGTGCTCATTCATCTCCCCCAATCCTCCCTGTGTCACTCTCTGGCTCGCACTCTCTCTCTCTCCCTCCCTCTGTTTTTCCCTCCCTTTCGATCCTTTCCTTCCCTCCCATCCATCCCATCCCACTCATTCACCCTGCCTTCCTCCTTCCTACATTCTTCTAATAATTCTTCCTTCTTTCCTAGTCATCCATCCTGTCCATGTACGCATCCGTCCAACACATTCAAGCATCTTTGCATTCATCCAGGAATGTAACAGACAGGCTTTGTTTGTACTGTGTTTAATGTTTCCTCAGCATCTAGGACAAAGACTCGTGCGCAGTGAATATGTGCATGCCCTTTGTTTAGTGCTGGGGACCAAGCCCACACAGCCTTGTATCACTGAACCATATCTTCAACCTAATATATAAATTATATATATATATAAACTATATTACATATTTCACATATAAATCCACCAGTCTAGTTAACCTCTCTCCCCACCATTCCTCCACCCACCAATTCATTTCTCCATCTGGCATTTTTCTTTTACTCAGCAAACATTCCGAGTATCTCCTAATGGTAGGCTAGCCCCAGAGGCTACGCATAACATCGAGACATGGTATCTGTTTTCGAAGACTCCACAGTCTAGAGGCCTGGGTGTGTCAACAAGAGCCTTTTGGGAAGAAGTGATATAAGATCAAAGAGGTACCTGGTTGAGGCAGTGAGGTTGGAGAGGCCAGCATTCTAAGGGGCTGGTTTCAGGATAGCAGGCATGGCCTTGATTCTGGCAAGCATCCAAGAGTGGCTTGGTCAGACGTACACTGAGAGCAGCCATACTGACATCAGGAGTGGAGGCCAGAGGCCAGCAGGCCTAGAAAAAGAACCAGTGGTCCCTCTGCAGTCTTCCTTTAACTCCTCCTCTGAATCTGACCATCCTCTCCTTGACACTTGTCACCATTTTTACCTCCAAGATACCTCTTTCTCCCACCTTCCTTCTTCCTCTTCAGCTCTCCCATAAATATGGTTGTTTTCCAAGGCTCTGCCCTTGGCCACTGGTCTTTCTGCTTTTTGCTCTTATCATCCTATCCCAGAGCTCCAAAGGCTAAATCCTCAATTTCTGGCCCATATCCTTTTCCCAAGCCTCAAGAATGTGGAAGACTAAGGGGAGAAAGTAGATAAGAGCCATCTAGAGTGACTTGTGACTGACTGGGTACCAGAAATTAGCAGGACAGATACTCTCTAGAATGACTCCCAGCAGCAGCGGAGGGTGGATCCATTTACCAGCTGGGGAATCTCAGAGGAAGAAGCAGATTCTGGACTGGAGAAGAGGAACATAAATTGGGACATATCAGGCCTGATGTGCTCACAGGACATTTAGACAGAAACTTTCAGATGACATCTGATGTTTGAATCTAGTAAATAGATCAGCTGAGCCACAAGCAGAGCTGTAGGAGCCAAAATATTAAGGAGGAGGATGAAAACTGTAAGGATGGTTCAGATCACCTATGTACAACAGGAAAATCAGAATTGGGGTGGACTGAGCTCACCGGACCCTGGAGGAGCTGAAAACCAGGAGCCCTGACATGATGGTCTCCTGTGCTTCCCAGGTTTCGGGGCTCTCCGAGTGGATGGTGAGGCAGATGGAGCCCCTGAGTTCAGTGAAACCTGCTGCCATTACCTTGATCTTGTCCTGTCTTGTTGCTATAACCACGGAGTGCACAAGTAATGTGGCCACCACCACCCTGTTCCTGCCTATCTTTGCCTCTATGGTAAGTTACTCTGCTGGGGAAAGGAAGAACATTTCATGGTAAGCTATGAACCCATGACCATTTCCTGAGTCTCTAGAGAGGCAGTGAAATTAGGATCTGGAGCCTCATGAGGCTTGAAGACCCAGATATGGCCCTGGCTCTGATGTGGACTTGTGTACACTTGATGATCCTGTCCTAAGGCTCTCTCTCACTACTTTGTCTGTTCTTTGTATTACCCACCACTGCCCAAAGCATCAGATGTAGGCCAGCTACTCAAACTTTATTGCATTAGTGGGCCAGATGGTCTGGGAGATGAAGGCAGGATGGCTTCAGGTTCAAGTTGTCTGATCTACAGGGTGAGTTCAAGGTGACTTAGTGAGACCCTGTCTCAAAAATAAAAATAAAATAAAAATTTAAAAAAGATTGGGAATATAGTTCAGTGATAAAATACCTCTCTAGCATGTGTGAGGCCCTGGGTTCAATTCCCAGCAACACACACACCACCGCCACCAGCAGCAGCATCTCTCTCCCTCCCTCCATGCACACACACACACAAAACAACAACCACACAATTATTATATTAATCTAACTACCTGGGATATTTTTCAAGATGGTGAGAGGAGGACATCTATCACTGAGACCACAGAAAGAAACCCAGGGGATGGAGGACCTGAGAATGGGGAGACCTGTCTGGGTCTTCCTGGCAGAATGGGGAGAGGGCATACCTGAAGACTTCTTAGGAAAGAGAGGGGTCACTGGGATCTGAGACAGAGAAAGGAGGTGGTGGAGGAAGGGCTGCCGAATGCTGATTCCAGTGTTCTATGGGCAAGCTCGGTTGTGAGCTGAGAACTGAGGAGGAAGCAAAACTTGTAGGGCACCAACTGCCACCTGTTCATATGTTCCCTCTGTCACTCATCAAAAGTATTATCGACCTCAGGGAGTTCAGAGAGAGCCAGAAGACCTGAGCCTCCTCCTAGTGGTGTGCTGAGAGTCCCTAAAACAGACAGGGCCATAGAGACCCTCTACAAGGGAGCCTCAGCAGAGTGCCCTGGAGAGGAATGGGGAAAGCTGCAGCTAGTCTGAGCTCAGGGACAGGCTCACAAAAGATCTGAGCCTAGTGCTGAAGTTGGTAACTTTCTATCTGAGTAGTCTAGAGCATTCAGTCCAAAAGAGCCAATCTGAGTGGTTTTTCCTTCTATTCCTAGGGAAGACAGAAGCGTTTAAAATAGCAAGGTAGCTCTCTCCTTCCCTAAACAGGCCACCCAGGCAGAGACTAAAGAAGAGAAGGAAGAGGCAGAAGAAGTGGAGAAAGAGGAGGAGGAGAAGGAAAAAGAGGAGGACTGGAGAGGAGAAGGGGAGGAGGAAGAAGACAGGCAGAAGGGGACAGGGAGGAGTGGGAGCAGGGATAGTGAGGAGGGACTTTTGGGGTTGCAGTGGGGATCTCCTCTCTGGAGCAAAGGCTCTGGCTATGTCATCTCCCGTGAGCCCTGTGATCACAAATAGCCCAGCTCGGCAAATACGGATCTTAACCTAAGGGGATAGCTGGGTCCTTTGAAAATAGCTCTTCTAGGGGGCTGGAAAGATGGATCAGTGGTTAAGACCCACATGGCCACTCTCAACCATTTGTAACACCAGTCCCAGGGGATCTGTGCCCTCTTCTGGTATCCTTAGGCACTGCACATGATGCACAGACATAAATCTAGCCGAACACTCATACACATAAAGTAAAAATAATAAAATCTTTTAAAAGGCTCACATAGAGCCAAAAATTCTGAGTAAAATTTTCCATAGCTACCTTCAAGGCCCTTCATGCTCCTGCCTGTACACCCGCATGTGGAGAATGAAAAACAGTGAGCAGCCAGCAGAGTGGCCCTGTTTGTATACACCGTCCTGCTGCCGGTGACCATTGAGCCAGTTTCCTGTGCTTTGGTGTTAAATTGTTACAGTGAGATCTCTGCAAATGTGTTTACACGTGGGAACATGCATGCTAAAGATTCACTTTGATAGCTGTTAAAATTATGTCATTTATTTATTCACTAAATATGTAACAAGTGCCAACTCTGTGCTGGTAGATGATGCAGAATTTTAAAATGCAGAATGAAATAGGTGCAAAATGCTTCCCACAGAAACAGGTAGGGAGTGACCCTCATCCTGTGAGATGCCTCTGTCTGTAAGAAGGCAGACAGGTAGCTCACAGGACTCTTCAAGGTTCTGTGCAATCTAGAGGCCCAGTATGGCCTCTGACTCTCAGCAAGCGCCATATATATGTGGACTAAACTGAGGAGCTCCAGAAAGGTCTCCGGGGGAGGTGGCATCTGTGCTCATCCTTCAGTAGTTATCATGTAGAGAAGTTCAAAGTCCAGAGGGACTGGCCAGGCACAGCTGTGGAGGTTGCAATATACCCCAGGCCTTAGGGAATGCTCCCGAAATACGGCCTTGGGGGGCTTCTGTGTGTTCCGTTCAGTGAGTCGCAGCATTGTGTGTCTCTCCAGGCTCGTTCCATCGGCATCCATCCACTGTATGTCATGATTCCCTGTGCCATGAGTGCATCACTTGCCTTCATGCTGCCTGTGGCCACCCCACCTAATGCCATCGTGTTTACCTATGGACACCTCAAGATTGTTGACATGGTAAAAACCCCTTTTGTTTGCTCCTTTCTAGATTATGACGCTATCAATATGAAGGGCATCCCATTTATGAACGATGTGTGAGTTTCAAAAGGATGTCACATGGGGCTAGGGAGATGGCTCTATTGGTATAGCACTTTGCTATGCAAGCTTGAGGACCAAAGTTTGGATCCTCAGTACCCAGGGCCTGGAACCCCAAGACCAGGATGGTGAAAACAGGAGGATTTGGGGGGCTCCTTGGTCAGCCAGTAGAGCCAAAGCTTCAGGCTCAGGGAAAGACTCTGTCTCAAAAAAAAAAAAATGAGGCAAAGGGATGGAGAGATGGATCACTGATTAAGAACACTCAGTGTTCTTAAAGAGGACCCAGGTTCAGTTTCCAACACCTGCATGGTAGCTTACAACCATCCATAACTCTTCAGGTAGACACACATTGCACACATACATTCATGCAGGCAAAACACTCATACACATAAAACAAATCTAAACAAAATTTAAAGGCAGAGAATTATAGAGAAAGACAGTCAGTATTGGCTTTTGGCCTCCGCACATGCAAGCGTGTGCATGAGCACAGCACGCACACACACAGGGAAGAATAACAAAAGGACATCACGTGACCCGAGAGCACCATAGAACATCCAGACCTGTATTTGTCATTTTCATTTATGGTGCAGCTTTTCTAATTGAAATGAGTTCGTATTTTATATGAATTCTGTTCTGGTGGAAAGTACTAGAAATCCCTACCTGGAGAAACCTTCGTGGTTCCCAGAGAAATCCTGATGGAGCTCTTAGAAGGAATGAAGTGGGGCCCTCATGTGGCAGCAGAATTGACAGCTAGCAAAAACCCTGAGGACATCGAGGACGGGGACATAGGCAGAGGCTTGTGGGGTGTCTGAAAGAGGGAACACATGGTGGGGACTCCACTTGCCTGGGAGGTGGAGATGCCATGTAAGCAAACACAGTACCAGGCAGAGTTTCTTATGACAGGCTTGGCTTTCTCACCTCTGGTGGGGAAAGGGCAACTCTGTGGCTCTGGGTTGGGGATGGGTGATTAGGTGAACTGCGGAAGCCAGACTGGTCCTTACTGGGGGACCAGTCAGTCATTAATGATCTCAGAGCCCCTACCAGGGCACTCTGGCGCTTCTCAAGCATTTTCATTAAGTACGTGGATCCCAGAAACCACATGCTTCAAACCTGATTCTGGGCCCCAGCAAAAAGCCTACACTGGGGGCTGGAGTGGTGTTTGTGACTGTTAGGAAGTGTGCAGAGGGGGTGGCAGAAGGAGCTGCAGGGGAGTCACAGCAGTGGCTGCTGTCTCACACCACTTCTCTGGGTCACTCTCCAATCCCATAATGAGTATAGAGAACCTGCCCGTGTTGGTTCCTTCCCGGGGATCCCTTCAGTAACAAGGGCACTTGAATTGCTTTGTCTGGGGAGGAGAGGGGCCCAGAGTGCAGGGACATAAAGCCCAGCCTCCTGGTCCTTCTCTCCAAGAGGACTGGCTCCCAGAATCTCATCTGCTCTTGTTCTGAAGGAACACGATTCACGTTGTTGACTGTCTTAGTTAGGGTTTCTATTGCTGTGATGAAACACCAACTTGCATGAAAGCAAGTTGGGGAGAAAACGGTCTATTTGGCTTACACTTCCATGTTGTAGTCCTTCATTGAAGAAAGTTAGGACAGGAACTCAAGCAGGGCTAGAATCTAGAGGCAGGAGTTGATGCAGAGGCCACAGAGGGATGCTGCTTACTGGCTTACTTTCCATGGCTTGCTCAGCTCTTATAGAACTCAGGACCACCAGCCCAGGGATAGAATCATCCACAAATAGACTGGACCCTCCCCACCAACCACCAACCACCAACCACCAACCAAGAAAATGCCTTTTAGCCAGATCTTATGGAGGCATTTTCTCCATTAAGCTTCCCTCCTTTCAGGTAACTCTAGTGTGAGTGTGAGTTGACATGAGACTAGTCAGCACATTGACTGATCCTGTTTTTATTCTCCAGGTGAAAACAGGATTCATGATGAACGTCCTTGGAATCACAAGTATATTTTTGTCAGTCAACACTTGGGGACGGTTAATATTTAACTTGGATAATTTCCCTGACTGGGCTAATTTGACAAGTATTAACACTTAGGAAGAGCCACAAGAGCACAAGCATGGCCCCCCACCCTTCTGAGGACAATGAACCTTCTGGCACACCTTGTACAGAGCACTGGTGCTCATACCCCAGTGTGATCTAATGATGCCAACGCCCCAAGATCTAGCCAACTAGCCACCTCTTCCTCCAGACTCAGATTCGGAGATGGTAATGGGTGACTGGAAGATAGGCTCGGAAGAGAAGGGAGTCCCTTTGAGAGGCCATGAGGCCCATATTTCCTCTGGAGCAGGCAGGACACAGAGGGACCAGGACTCAAGATCTTGTACCATGTGGCTTGGAAAGACTGCTGGCCATATGCTGGGATCTGGTCCTCACATGCTTATTCCCAGGGTGTCCACACGGGGATCAGATCATCGAGATGAGAGTCCAGCCGCTGTGCCTCTTCTGGATGCCCCAGATCATCTCTGTCACTCTGAAGAGACCTCCTATCCAGGACAGGGCTCTGATCTTGAACAGTTTCCCACTGCCAGAGTGAGAGTGGGAGTCAAGGCCTCCTGAAGACTTGGGCCCTACATGGTGCCATCACCAAAGGCTAGTGCCTGAGGTGCTAACATCACGACGTTCCTGCTCACCCTTGGCTGACCTGCCCCCTATTAGCTTCATTTTATATTAACTATATAAAGGCTCCCCAGTGAGCCTCCATCAACTCTTAGATCCCTTTACTGTCTGGGCCAGTAGCTGCTCGGTCTCTTGGCCAAGGCTTCTGAGACGACCCCTGTTTTTCCAAAGGACTCAGTTTGATTCTTCTGGGAATGCTCTTCCTTCTAGCCCAATACTTCGGGGCTCACACTCCAAGGATGAACAGTGGTGTCTCTTTGGGGGGCGGTGTCAAAGTGGTCTACCTAAGTCTTTTCTTGGCTAGACTCCAAGCAGATTCAGCAGTTTATTTCCAAGGGCCAGGCTACTGTACAGTTTGTCCTGCTAGAGTCTGAGCTCCTCTGGGAAGGCCCTTCCCCTGGCTGTGCATTGTGACCAGGCCTGGAGGCAACAGAGTGTGCCTAAGAGTGAGCAGCTCTTGTTGGTCCCTGAGCAGACAGACCCTGCCAGTCAGTAAATTGACGGACCTGTGGTATGGGGAATGACTCCAGGGTGGCCATGGGAACCCATAGAACCCTTCGCATGAGAGGGATAAATGAGAGGAAATTCTCCCTTGTCCCTCAGTGACACTCTCTTCCTTGCTTGTATTGCTTTGAAAAGAAGCATTGGTGGGTAGATAAGGTCCATGGATGCCATTTTTTTTCTGAGAAAAACAGTATAGGGACCCAAGGAGTCCCCACCAAAGACCAATTATGTGTCTGGTTCCTTGGGAGGGATGACTCCTGACCACACTGTTGAAGAAGGGCTTGCTCTTGTCAAATACTCCGTCTGCTATGGAAAGTTCCAGTGTGCTGACTTTGTGCCTTGTGAGGAGACGGAGGTAGATGAATAAACAGTTGCTCTCTGTCCACCTCCTGGGTGCCTGGCCTTCCTGGAATCTACCAGTTATCATATTCCATGTTTGCAGCTAACTTGTGAGACAGCCAGCATTAGAATCCTCATTTGTCCTTGAAGAAAAACAAGGCTCATAATAGCCAAGGGCTGAGTCCTGGTGGCCATTCTGGATCCAGTAAAGATAGGCCTCTCACTCTAAATCCTTTTCTCCTTCCTCTAGCCATGAAGGGCCTTGGCTTTATTGGGCTTATAGAGAAGATCTATAAACACGAGATCTTCCTTGTCACCTGAGGTGGGCTCAGGACATTGCTCAAGTAGACAGAACTGGTCCTTTCCATAAAACTCTCCTGGAGGAGACTGTGGTAGAAATAGTAAACTCCTGCCACCCATGGCACACTAATGGCCTCCCTTCTTCCTCACCCTACGAGCTGGCCTCCACTGCCCCACTGTGACTGACATCTGTGACCGCTGCTGGGTCTAGAGCCAGCACTGTGGCTGAGCCGGAGCAGGTCACCATGAGTATGACCAAGGACTGATCTGTATAGAACGGGCACATGCTTGGTGCAGTAGGCAAGGCCAAGGCAGTAGAGCATCCCAAGAGGGCACTGGAAGATAAGTAGCATGGCCAGTATGGAGGAAAGGAATTGGGGCGGGCAGAGAACTCTAGTACTAGACATCATCCAGTTGAGGGTTGAAAAGAAGCTTCTGGAGAGCAGGACCCATAGTGGGTGGAAGAGGCTGACCTAAAGCTGTCTCCGAGTGACATCCTTTACAGCTGGATGGAGGTGTACCTACATGTATGGCTCGTGTTCACGTGTAATGCTTTGGTCTATAAATAACTGAAAGCTCAGTGGACAGTGTATTGGCCATAGGGCCCTTTGGTGTTTACCTAATGGAAGTGTGGGGTAAGATCATCCAGTGACTCACTCAGGCCACCAAAGGCTTGGGCTCCATAGTCCACTCTGCCATCCTCAGATCGCTGGGGCCTTGTGTCACATCCCCATCTACATTCCTTCCTAGAAAGAAGAGAGGGTGCATGAGTTGGTGTGTGGGGGTGTCTGATGATACCAGAGTACATCTTTCTCTTTTGTTGGGGAAAGTATAACCTCCATCGGAAACCCTGAGGAGACTCCTCTTTATGCTTTATTGGGTAGAACCAGGTCACATGTTTCCTTTGACCAGTCATGGACAGAGGAGCTGGGTTTCAGCTGTAATACCATGAATCAGGAATTGGCCTGTTCCTGGTCAAGGGATTTCCATTCACTAAACAAATGAAAATCTAAATTCCAGCAGGAGAAAAGGCAAGGCAGGGGGAGCTGCTGGGTAAGCAACAAAGAGTACCTGATGTCATCTCTCCAGGCCACTTGGTGGCTCTGTCGCCACAAAAACACAAGCAGGAAAATGTCAGTGTATAGCAAGAGAGCAAGTGGCTATCAAAGAGCTTTGGCACTGCCTTTACTTTCCAAGGGCCAGACTTCCTCTGAGGGGCCCACTGGACTCCCGTGAATACAGTGTGGACCATAAAGCCAGCTGGGTCCCGAAATGTGACATGGAACAAATCATTCTGCATGCTAGGCCTCAGTTTCCACTGTGAAAGGGCCAGACTAGACAGTCTGTAAGGGCCTTTTCCCAGAGTTAGAGATCCTCATCTTTGTGAGCCACCTTTCTCCTTTTACCAGCTATAACTCCTCCTCAACATCTCTGTCTCCCCCACCTTCCCCTGGTCCCACATCAGCTGAAAGTGAGCCTGTGACTTTCAGCTCCTATCTGAGGTTTAGCCTGTTACTGAAGGCCATCTTTGGTTATCACCTATATTTGCCTTTAACATTTGGTATTGAGTGCCCTCTTCTTAATATGTGAACCAGACATTTAGGGTCACAATTAGTTGAACACAAAATTCTGACTGTTATTATCTTCTGAATGTATTTGCCACGGACTTAGAAGTCCATAAAGAACATTCATTCCAAAGGCCAAGGCCCAGGGGTGCCTACCCTCTCTCTGATCACTGAACTAGGTGTTACCAAAGGCAGGCTGTGGGTCTCCTTACCTGTTCCTTCTGAACTCACAGTTTCTTTGGGGTATCTGTCTGGGACAAATGCCCTTCTTCCAAAACCTCTTGCTTGTAATAGACAGGCTTTGGCTCCAGACTCTAGGCAGGACTTCAGTTGATGAACAGAGTCACCCCTGAAATGAATAAAGATATTCTTGGTAAGATCGTGGGTATATTCTTGTTTATAGAAATAAAAGCCAATGACTGGATTGTCTGGTGAAAAACTATATCAGGCTGTCCCACTTTGAGCAGGGTCCCTTCTTCACGGTCCCACAGCATCTTAAAAGCCCTGTCTCTTAGCATATAGGGGAGGTCTCACCCTCTTCACATTCAAAGTCCTTTCACTCAGCTGAATCTCTCCACATCACAGAGGGACACTTTTCCATTCTGGGACTGGATGTGTGTCATGTCAGCCTGAAATCTTTGCAACCAGATTTTTTTTTTTTTTTTTTGAGACAGGATTAATCGGTTGTAACTCTGGCTGTCCTGGAACTCACTCTGTAGACCAGGTTGGCCTCAAACTCACAGAGATCGGCCTGCCTCTGCTTCCGGTGTGCTGGGATTAAAGGCATGTGTTACCACCTCCCAGTCACAACCAGATTTTCACTTGATTTCCACTGGTGTCAGGAACTAGGCAGGACTTCCATGGGTGCTCAGAAATGTGGAAGAGTCATTTCCCTGATCTACTTGTCCCAAAGCCACCTCCAACTTGGAACCTCAGGCTGCCCCCTCCATCTCCATCTCAAGGGTAGAGAGGGGTTGGAATTCAACCTCAGAACACCCTGATATCCAATCAAGACTTTAAATCAGACTCCATAGTAACAAAAAATTAATATGAGCAAACAATAAATTTTAATAGGACAAAGAGCTATCTTAATATTTCTTTCAGAAACTTCAGACCTTGAATCCCCCATATTCCCTCTCCAAAGGTAACCATCAACACTTGTTCACATAGCCTTCTAGAAGCATATACACAAGATTATGTTAAAAATTGCCTCTTTGTGGCAGATAGAAGCCTACGGCATGTGTATTCTGCCTCGTTTATTCCCTTCTACTCCACATGAAATCATTTATTTGAAGGTTATTCTATTTTGAGACATACTAAGCTTCGCTAGCAATTTTTTTTTCATTCAAGCACTGACTATTCTTCCAGAGAACCTGGACTCAATTCCCAGCACCCACATGATAGCTCACAACTGTCTGAAACTCCAATTCCAAGGGATCTGATATCTTCTTCTGGCCTCCAAGAGCACCAGGCACGTATGTGTTGTACAGATGTGCACATGGGTAAACACTTATAGACATAAAATGATAAAAATGAATTGAAAAAGATAAAATCAAATTTTGTAGATGGCACAGCCTGAAGCCTGTGCAGTCCAGGGATTTTGACAAAGGTGCTGATAAGTCACACCCTGATTCCCTCAACCTCCTCTCAAAAGGTTTTCCCATCTCTTCCAGAAATCCGTTCTTCCTCCATGCAGGCAGGTCCTGGTTTGTCTGCATGCATTGGTTTTGCCCACTGGACTTCACAGAAATGACATCACATGGGTCATACTCTCGGGTCTGATTTCTTTTCCTTAACAAAATACTTTTGGGATTTATTTCTGTTGCTGCGTATATCTGTTCATTTTTTTTTTCTGTTCTTGTCATGTAGTATTCCATTGCATGGAAATTTGCTGTAATTCGTCTATTCTGTTGGTGGACATTTGGGTGTTTCCAGTTTGGGGGTTTTACGAATAAAGTCTCTAGATGCTTCCTCTTTGTGGACATATGTTTTCATTTCTTTTGGAAGGCCTGAGAATGAGTCTCCATCTTTTAAACACCAGCTTATGTTCCCCTGTAAATGTGTACCATGGAGTAAGCAAGTTCCCTGTAGTTACACACTTAGGTCACTTCCTGTATATAACTGGTGCTATCCAAGAGAAATCTACGTGTAAGGTTCTGTGCACTTAGGTAAAGAGTATGCTCCTAGAATGATGTGCTGGCTTGAAGGATGTGGATTTGATTCTGAAACACCAACATGAAGCAATTTGCCTTCTCAGAGGCTCTGTCCATGTGCATTTTTAAGACCTGGGCCTAGGCCTGCTCTCACACATGCCTAGGCAACTCTGTGTGGAATCATATTCAACCTTTGTTCTTTTATCTTTGAAAAATGCTTTTTCATTAGTTCATGCATACATACATGCATTCATTCATTCATTTATGTGATGCCAGGGCCTGGTGGATGCTTAACTCTACCATTCAGATCTAACAGTGCGTTTCTTTGTGTTGTGCTTCTTTAAATTGTGAATAAATTTGGATATTTTTCTTGTGTTTATAGTCTATTTAGTCTTTTCCTTTAACATTTCTGTTTCTTGCTCTTCTTCTTCCTTTTTTTTTTTTTTTTTTTTTTTTGAGAAGGCTCTTTAAAGAAGAGTTCATTTCAGAACCAGGTGGTAGTGGCGCATGTCTTCAATCCCAGCACTTGGGTGACAGAGGCAGGTGGATCTCTGTGAGTTAGAGGCCAGCATGGCCTACATATGAAGCTCCAGGACAGTGAAGACTACATAGAGAGATCCCAACTCAAAAACTCAATATATATGGAGGGGTGGACGTTCTCATGTCAGAACTCTTTGGATATTGAGGAAATTAGCCATATGTCATGGATTTTACATACGAGTCTCTGCGGCTTCTCACTCCTGTTTATTCTTTCCTTTCATTTTTGTCTCAAGCTAGTCTCACACATTTTTCCATAAGAATTTCTGAATCAGCTTCTCTGATTCCAAAACACTCTGGCTCTCTGGCCAGCATCTATGTCTCTGGCTCTGTCTCCTACTCCTTTGGCCCCCTCTCACCCCAGGGAGCCCTGACCTCGGCTCTATGGACAATTTGGATGGAACTGCTGTGCTGTAAGAGCTGCTGTTGCTGGAGGACAGTGGATCTTATTCGCTGCATGCCAATAGCAACTCCTCCTCCAGCTGCGAAAATGAAAGATGTCTCCAGACTTTGCCAGATGTCCCCAGGGAGGCAGTATCCCCGTGACTGAGCAACCCATTCCTCGCATCTAGTTGCACTGGCTTCGGGCTGTCCCTTCTCTGTCCCAAATCTTTGCTCAGGAATATGCCTTCAACTGCTTCAAACTGCACCTCCTCCTCCTGCCCACCTGACATTCTCCCCACACCCTTGGCTTTCCTCGATTGCACTTCCTCTTTCTAACTTGCTCTGTAATTTACCGATTTACTTCTATATTTTATCTACCTCTCTCCCGTCTCTAAGAACACAAGTCCTGTGAGAACATGTTCACCTGTGGATTGTCCTATGCCTAGAACACATCTGACATGTGGTAGATGCACAATAAATGCTGGCCGGATGAATGTACCAGGATGGATTTGTAGATCGTCGGGTGGAAGATGCTACCTTTACAACATCACCTTCTGTGGGAAGATGGCGTTCCCTCCTACACGCAAACTTTGTTTCATTGCCTCGTTTATGTTACAGCTTATTTAAAAACATTTGAAAAAAATCTTTTGTAGGGACCAAAGTGACAGAAGGGGTGCTTTCTGGGTAATACTGATGGCTGAGTTCAATCCTCACGCTCAGGTTAGAAGCCAGATGTGATGGCTTGCCTTTGTAATCCAGTGACCCTCAGCTGCAAATTCAAGGACCAGCTGACCTTGAGTGCACAGCACGCCAGCAGAAACCAGAGACTCCCTGGGTGCTGAGAAGTCCCTCACACCCTCCAAGTCTTCACAAGGTAGCCCAATAGAGTCTTGGAAGAGAGACCTTGCTTTGGCAGACTCTGAGAGGACACAGCAGAAAAGTCCCCTTATTTTCCCTTTCCCCAGGCCCTTCCAGATTGGGCCTTCCTGTCTGGTGTGAAGCAGAACACCCAGGAGCCTGAAAAATGCAGCTCTGACCTCTTCTCTCAGGGACACATTTCCAAAGCTCCAGGAGCTCTCTCCTGACTCCTGCTCCCCAGGGTCCTCCTTGCTGAGGTCTTGATGAGGGTGGACACCAAGACCACATGAGTCTCAGACCCATCCCAACAGCTCCACCTCAAGGTAACCTGACGATATCCAAGGCATCCTCCAGAGGCCTGAAGCTGTGACCTGGTGCCACAAACACTGAGCACCCGGTGCAGTTGACCCCAGACTGTGAGATGAGCCCAGGCTACCACACTCACATGGACGGTACAGGGCAGCGGCCTCTGCCCTGGCCCCAGTGGTGCTGCTCTGAGAAGAGAGAGCTGGGTTTCTGAGGTTTGGCAGGCCAGGCCTGCTGCCTGCAGTGCAGCTGAGACCAGGCTCTTGCCCAGTGCTGGGCTGCGGCAGTGTCTGGCGGTTGGCCGGTTCACATGGATGGCTACAAGGCTTCTCGATGTACCGTCCCTGCGGTGGGAAACCACAGCTATGGTCTGTTGGGGGTCTGTCTAAGTGTTGTGACAGAAAGGCTCAGTGCCCAGCCTTGGGCTTTTACTGGTCTCTCCCAAGCACCTCAGCGAGGGTTCCCCAGGTAAACCGCCTCCCACCTGATATTCTGCTAAGAGCTGGAATCATGCCAGGTGTGTGGTGGGCCAGGGCCCCAATGAAAGACCCATGATGGCAAGGGTGTGGATGGAGGTGGGGGTGAGTGTTGAGAGAGCAGGGAGGGGCAGGAGCAGGTAAAGGGCCTCTGACCCATTGATGTCATCGTCAGTGTTGTTTTCTGAGCCACTGGCTCCTTTGCTGAGAGGTTTATCTGGTGGCTCACAAAACCAGGGTGAGGCCACCTA
Organism: Cricetomys ansorgei; assembly: GCA_026225945.1. Lineage (NCBI taxonomy): Eukaryota > Metazoa > Chordata > Mammalia > Rodentia > Nesomyidae > Cricetomys > Cricetomys ansorgei. Next base: position 1,526,234 of record JAMJFZ010001899.1, read on the forward strand.
GAACTTGAGTTTTGGATACAGAAAAGGATGTTGAGGACAGGCAGGAAGCATCAAGACAAAGCTATGGCCCTCTAAACTGTGTCTTCTTGCTGCTAGATTTCACAGAGGGCCTCACTCTGAATCTCCCAGCTTTACAGTGAGAACAGCTGGCCCTAGTATCAGCAAGTGATGATACTCCTTAGGCCATGGAAAAGCTGGGGTCCAGACTGGGGGGTAGTGAGTCTTGTAAGTGTTGGCGACAACAGTGAAGGCAGGGCCCGGACAAGCATCCTGATTCCACAGTCCACTTCTTACATTCAAGCCCAAAGCTACCCCACTGCTGTTTGAACTGTGGGGTCCTCTGGCTTGGCAGGACCAAGCTCCTCCAATGCACCCAGTTGTCAACCTGCCTGGCATTGGGCCACCCAAGGGACACTTGCTCTCACAGACTTAAGGTCCTGCCTGTTATCCTCTCTGCCCCAGAGCCCTAGGCCTGGCTCTGACTTGGTCCTCATGAACTCCTGGTTCAGGGAGGGAGAAAAGAAGGGAGGGAAGGTGTCTGGGCCCAGGTCTGAGACAGGTCCCTGAGCTGTCTGGAAGCTTACACCCTGCAATCGAGGGAAACCCTGCAGGGCAAACAGGATAGGAGAGAGGGCAGGTAGAACCATGATTATTGGGTGGGGTGCAGAATGGGCCTGCGGGAGGGCAAGACCCACCTTGAGGAGGTTGTGACCTAAAAATGGAGCAGAGTGTTATATAAATAAAATACCTACAGGCTGTGTTTCTTTTTTAAAGTTAGGATTTATTTCAGTGCTCCCATTCTTAGCTAGCAAACAGTCCTCACATGCCAGTTCCTGGTGCCAGCTCCTGGTGGTTTCTGTCCAGCTGGCTGGTCCAAGTTGAGTGCCCTTAATCTGAGTCTAAAGTTGTGTGTGTGCGCACGTGTGTGTGTGTGTGTGTGTGTGTGTGTGTGTGTGTAACTGTAAAGAGCAATTCAATTCTACTTTGATTAACCTTGCTAGGTACCAGATTTTTACTGAGGCAGGGGGTCACAGAGAATAATGGGGATCTCCCCCTACTCTGGAGGATAAGCCTGAAGGTTGAGGTTAGCTCCATCCATGTGAGCCATGAAGAGGGCCTCACAGAATGGACTCTAAGCAAAGTTTCAAAGACAAATGATTTTTCAGACTTCTTTTTTTTCTTACAAGAGATGGTTGGGAGCACTTGCCTGTGGGCCATGTACAGGCTAGTAACAGAGAGACAAGACTTAGGCTGTGTCTTGAGAAGTCTAGCAGAAGATAATCATGTCTGTGGAGACTGTACAGTGTCTTCAGGACAAAAATAGAAGTATTGCAAGATGAATCAAGGCAGGAAGAGGGAGCCATCAATCTATGTGGGGTCTTGAGAACAAGGGTCTAGGTACCCTTGCTTGGTGGGGGCTTTGTCTGAGGTAGTGCATCATGGAGCTGAGAGGTGGTACTCTCTGGCAGATCTACTGGGAGGGGAGGGGAATCTTAATTGGTTCAGGCATGACTGGTGACAGGGACCATCCATGTAAATGGCTATTTTGTGCTTTTTTGATTTTCCTCTCTCCCTCCTTTATCCCCTGCTTCCCTCTCTCTCCCTTCTTTCTTTCCTCTCTTTTCTGATCTTGGCCCCTTTGGGCAATACCAGCCTGTCTGTAGCAACCATGCCAACAGCCAAACAGTGGCCCATATCTGTCCATGAGATCCAGATCAGGGCTGGAATTGAGCAGCATTCTGGAATCTTCCAGAAGTCAGAGGCTCAAAGAAGATTTGACCCAGGTCTTCTCCCAGGCTCCCCTTGATGCTCCAGGCCCTGGGCTCAGACCTGAGGCCCAGGATGGGGCTTGGGCAATACCATGGCCTCCCAGCTGCCTTCTCAGAAACTGCTGCTGACTTGGCCTTTTGAGCAGGCTGCCTGGGAGGGGCTCCAACAAGACAGGCCTTGTGAAAGGCCTGTTACCTGCCGGTGCAGAGCATCCAAAATAGACTCTTGAAGGGCAGCAAACCCTCTAATTCAATGTGTCCCAACAGCGGGTCGGTGTGGGGATCACTGTGATCTGGCTGGTCTCGGGCTGTAATTACGGAGTCAGAATAAAAAATTACAGGCATTGTGTGGGCTTGTTTTAAATATAACGTAATCCATACCGTCCTCTCTCTTATTTTCTAGATTTGAGGTAAAGCCTTTGGCAGTTGGCGTAGGTTTTGCCTGACGTGTAGCAGATAAAAATGGCCCTTTCACACTGAAGAGGGCTCTGTGGGAGGCCTCCCCAGACCCTTAATGTTCCGGGTTGCCCCCTGCCCACAACCACACATGGGTACGCATGCATGCCAGTCCTTTCTGTTGATCACATTCTCCACACGTAATCTCTCTCCCCACTGGCCTCCGTGTCTCCAGTCTTCCCTGAGCTAGCCTACCAGAAGCATCTTTGTAAAACTTGGCCTTGATACTTGAAAATCTATTAGTGGTGCCCCTCAGAGTACAAGGTAGACTCAAATCCAGTCTCTCCTTGACTTCCCATAGCTAGAGAGCAGAAGTGCAAGGTGAGGTGGGGGCCCTGGACTTCCATGGAGAGACTTTGGTTACTTCTTGTGTGAGTTGTCTGGGCCTGGATGTGTTTCTTCAACTCTAGAGCTTCATTTACCTCTCTACAGAGAGAGAGCACAGCAGCATCTCTCACTGTGGGCCAGAAGCTTCAAGTCAGAAGGAGATGCCCCACCCCTGGAGTGGTCTTCAGTCTGTCCCTTAGGAAATCCCTTATCCAAGCCTCCATTGGCCCAGCATTAAAAGAAGGCAATAGGGGCTGAAGAGATGGCTCAGGGGTTAAGAGCACATGTTGCTTTTGCAGAGGACCTGGGTTTGCTTCTTAGCACCCACATCAGGAGGTTCACAACAACCTGTAAGTTCAGTTCTAGAGGAGCTGAAGCCTTCTTCAGGCCTCCAAAGTCACCACACAGTCATCCCTAACCCCCACAAATGGTCTAAACACACACATACACACACACACACACACACACACACACACACACACACACACACACACTAAAAATAAATCTTTTTTTTCTGAAAGAAGGCAGTAGACTTACTGATTTGCAAATAGTGAACATTTCTTGGCATTGTTGATGATGTGTGGTGAGGTGACACATGTGAATTCATCCTCCCAGGAAAGCAATGTTGGAATATGAAGAGTCTTACGGTGTATTTGTATCTCAGGAGTGTGACACTAAGCTAAGGGGAAAATCAACCTGTGGATGAAAACATAACTTATAAAAATATTGTCCATACTTAATAGTGAGATTATTAATGTAAATAAGTAAGGAGTGTCCCATCAAAAGGCTGTTATGCACTGACAGTATTCAGGAAGGACATTTCCCTGTTCCTTTATGAATTCAAGTGCTCATAATCTGAAGCAAGAGAGCAGACAGAAAATCGTGTACTAGACAGTATTGGCGAGGGACAGAGACAAAAGTGAGGTGGAACTAGAAAAGTAGTTACCTTGGGATGAGTGGCTAAGGGGTTGATATTTTGTTTATAATTTCTGATATTTTGAAAACATGCCAGAAATAGGCATATGTTTCTTCCTTCTCTCTCTTTCTCCCTCTTTCTGTTTTCTTTTCTTTCTTTTATTCTTTTTTTTTTTTTTAAGATAGATTTTCTCTGTGTCGCCCTGGCTGTCCTGGTACTCACTCTGTAGACCAAGCTGGCCTCAAATTCCACCTGCCTCTGCTTCCCGAATGCTGGGATAAAAGGCATGTGTCACCACTACCTGGTGGGCATATGTTTCTAGAGTGATCTTTTTCAGGCTGTTAGAAGTTAAAGTGAGGGAGTTGTACTTGGGATCTGAGTTCCCTTCCTGGCTTCTGTGTCTGTGGTTCTAGTGCTTTGGGTCACTCATGGGTCTAGGAGGCTGTTGCAGAGGCCTGAACTTTCCAGATTCATCTGCCTCTGTGGACAAGCTGGGGCAGGTATGCTGCGGGAGGGGGCACAGATGTGCTGGGGGGGTTGGGTGGGCTGCCAGGGGCAGGTGTGTTGCCAGAGGGTGTCCATTTGCCCTCCTTGGGCATTCACCATGCAGACTTCCCTCAACATCAGCTGGCTATCTGAAATCCTGGTGCCACTGGAAGGTGGGTAGTGTCAAGAGCCTAGTTCTGGCTCTGCTGTTCCCTAGGGTACTACTGATGGCCCTCTGTCTGCCATGAGCCAGGGGAGCTCTGCTTGTAGGATGAGGTCTTTCTATAACTTTAGGTGAGGGGTTGAGTAGCAAAGCCTCTGCCTGCTACTGGAACTCTCTGTTGTCCACACATCTGAACTCTGGGGGACCCACTGAGTGTCTCTTTTAGACCACACATTTCCAATTGCCTGGACATGAAACCCCATCTGGCTGGTTGCCTTGAGGTGTGGCACTTAGGATACCTTATTGGAAAGGGCCACTAAAGGACAGTCTGGCCACCCCTAGCTGCTGCTTAGACCTTACTGACAGGCTCTAAGCTAAAAGTTCAACTCAGGCGAATGACCTGGACAAATGAAAAGGGTCCTTGTTGAGGTCCTGGTGGAAAGATGGGCACCATTGCACTTCAGAGGTGTAGTTCCCTAGGGAAAAAAAATAAAACTATGCTCAGGGGGTCAGCTTTCAGCTAAGCAGGACTTGCCTGGGACCTCCATGAAGGCTACATCCCTGACTTGTTAGAACCCAGAGAAGGAACTGAGAGATGGAGACAGGAAAGCTTAGGAAAGAGTGTAAAGACAGACAGGGGCTGACAGTGGAGACATAGAGCAGAACAGTGGCTGAGAGGCTGTGGGGAGTCGTCACTGAAATACTTACATTCGCACCTACAGGCAGGCTCACTCTCACTGTAATCAGGCAAATTAGAGGAAACTCGATGTGCTGTTTTACACCCACCAAATTAGCGAACATTAGCAAAGTTATAACAATGCATGCTGCTTATATGGTAAAAACCAACCTAAACATACTGTCAGCTCAGTGTGAATTAGCATAGCCTTTTAGGGAAGAAATTGGGTGATAGGATTCCAGAACTATTAAGTTGCTCATACCTTTTCCCATGCTAATTCCACTCCTGGGAACATGTTGCAAAGAAGCAATCCAATTGGACAATAATTGCTTTGTACATAAAGATAACTAGCCAGGGCTATCAGCTACACTCTGTGTGCTAGAGCACAGTGCCATAAACCTCTTTGTTTCAAGACAGAGTTTCACTATATAGCCCAGACTGTCCTTGAACTTGGGGTCTTTCTGCCTCAGCCTCCTCAGGACTAGGTATGAGCTGCCACATCCAGCACAACTATTTTTAAAAATAGATAATATAATAACTATCAGAATTCTTACCTGGAAATAAAAACACCTGTATATTAAAATTAATAACTACATAAAACAGCTGTTTGGAAATTCCAGGTGGCCCCACCCTGCTGTGGTTCTTCATTCTGGCTGCCCATCTGGTCAACCAGTCATCCCACCCTTGCCATACTCAGCCTGTCCTGCCACTCCCTGTCTGGAGCTCTTGAAGCCTAATCCACAGACCTCAGGCTGGGATGGGTGGGGTACTGTGTCAGCAGAGCCTGCCCACCTGGTTTGGCTCCTGTGGTGGCCCTAGGGATTTGGAGAGGGGCTCTGTGAGTCACATCTGGAAAACCAAACCAGAAAAGATAAGGGATGGTAGAGGTGGGTCTTCATTTAAGAAAAGGGATGAGGTGGTTTCCAGGTTTCCAGGCCTCTCGCTGTTTGCAAGCACAGCAGTCTGTGGAAGCTAGCTGGTGTCTGGATTGCTAGCTGGAGCATCATGGGAGTGAAGGTAGCTTACAGACTGAAGATAAAAGGAGAGAGATCCTGGGGTAATCTCCCTTGGCCTGCTGACTCAACATGAGGCACAGTCTGACTCTGACCTGAGTTGTCAGCTCTGGGTCTTCTTGTCCCTGGTGCCAATCACAGAAGCTGGCAGTCAAGGAGAATTCAGTACATTGGGTGAATGAGCAGGCAGGCACAGGGACAAGGCCATGCCACATGTGAATGAGCAAGTCAGCAGACAATGTCCCCTTTGTTCAAAGCCTTTCAAATGGGCCCTAATCATTCTCAGGGGGTGCTGTATCCCTCCTGTCTGTCTTGTTTTCTGCCAGGGGATGTCCCACCACACAGAGGCCAGGAACAGTCTGTTACCATGTCCAGGTCCAGACAAGCCAACCTTGTTCATTCCATCCAGGGCTATCCTACCGAACACAAAGAGGCTTTATGACAGCTCTTGCTCCTGATGCTTTCAATGTCACGGGCAAGACAGGAGCAAACAAGAAAGGCAAACTATGAAGCATGCACATGGGGGCTGTCAATAGAGATGGCAGTGGTGGGGAGGACAAATACCAAGAAGGGGACTTTGGGGTAGAGGCTGGGTCAGGCTCCCTGGGGTGATGGAACTGGAGTAGGGCCTGGAGGGCAGGCAGTCTACCTCACAGAAGGAAAATAGGGAGTCTCGGGTAAGTGTCTATCTGGGCCTTCCTTGGCCTTTTCCTCTTGAACCCACCAGTGTGGCCTTGGCTCAATGCCAGTCAGTCTGGCCCTGGTTGGAGCAGAGTCCAGCATCAGTCTCTGTGTCCAAACTCCTAGAGCTCTGAATTCATCTTGGCCTTCATTCATTCATCCATTCAGTCTGTTCATTCCTCAGACATCCAAGGCATAACTGCTGGGTGTCAGGTACCATTACAGGTTTGGGGATACATGGTGAACAAGTTAAAGTCGTTGCCCTCCACTGGGCAATGTAAGACAGTCATGACTGCTCTGTGAGGGGTGTAGCTGCCTGTTAGGAATTAGAGTGGTGACCGAGGGAAAGTGCAACATTTAATCAGGCAACACTTTCAGTGGCGTTGTAGTTTACTTTTCTGTTTCTGTGACACATGACCAAGGCAATGTATAGAAGAAAACTCATTCGAGCTTACGGTTCCAGAGGGCCAGAGCGCGGTGGCAGGAGCTAGGTGCTGACAGCAGAAGCTGACGGCTCACATCCTAAACTGCAGGCAGGAAGCAGAGAGGGAACTGGGAATAGTCAGAATCTTTGAAACCTCAAAGTCTACCTCCAGTGACATATTTCCTGCAGCAAGGTCAAACAGCACCACTCACTAGGGACCAAGTGTTCAAATGCCAGAGACTATGGAGGACATCTTGTTCAAACCGTCGTTAAGTGGCACAGATGTACCTGGTGTAACACCTGAATGGTGTGAAGAAGCAAGCCACTAAAAACAAAACAAAACAAAACAAACAAACAAAAAAACCCTAGGGAAGATGAAGAGCCTCAAGGCAAGAGTAAACTTCAGCATGTTTAAGGATTAGTATGTAGGCCAGCAAGGTGTGTTAGCCTTCTGTTACTCTAACAAAAGACCTAAACTAATTGATTTATAAAGTAAAAAGGTTTGTTTATCCTTACAGTGTTAGAGGTCCTAGGCCATGTAGGACTCTGGATGAGGGTATCTGATGGCATCATGCCATCCATGCCAGGAGTGCATGGAAAAGGAACTGGCTAGGAAGCAAAACAGGAAAAGGGAGGGGCTAGGCTCCACGTAGGTATGCCTCCCAATGACCTAAGGCTCTCCGATTAACTCCCACCTTCTAGAGGATCTACAGACTCTCAATGGCATGTTTGCCCTCACCTATGCAGGGCAGTTGGGTGTTGAGGGACACTTAAGATCCAAACTATAGGAATGGACAAGGAGGAAAGAGAGAAGGTGATAGGAGACAGCAGAGGCAGCAAAAAGCCAGACCTGGCCATGGTGCTGGCTCCCAAGTTCCTGGGACCCAGCATCTCCCGTATTTAAGGCTTGTGTTTGTTTCATCTGGGGTTGGATTCAGGCTGTGCACACTAACAGTCTTGACTAGCTGTTCATAGGGGTCACACGCTCATGCAGAAGTGCCTGATTGGTCAGGCAAGGACAGTGGACAATCATGCCTACTCTGCTGCCCTCACAGGACACAAGGCTCTAGTTTCTGTGGTTTCACTGACTCCTGCACCTGTTCTTCTTGGGAATGACACTGGAGTCCCAGTGGTAAGGAAACCAAGTCATACTGGGTGTGCCCTACAGGAGTGAGCACCAGTATGTAGCTCTGAGTGACTGGGTGGCAGGGCAGTGTCAGAGAACTGGTGACCAGGTTAGGTGTAGTATAATTGGTAGGGAGGCCCCAGTGTGTTTGAAGAATGGGGTGACGGGCAACACCTTAGAGTCATGATTTTGGAAGCATTTTGAAGCTGGATCAAAGAGAGGAAAGGAAAACAGGAAGAAGAACTTGGAGACATCTGGCTAGAAGATGAATCTGGCTTCCTATAGGACAAGGCCATAAAGTCCTGGAACTTGGGAGAGAGGTCTGGTTGGGAGGAACACAAGGGGCCACACAGCAGGTGAGCAGAGTGGCAAGTGAGAGCAGCAAGCCCAGGGAGAGTTCTGGGGCCATCTGCGGGATTCTAGCAGGGAGGAGAAAGGAGAGCATTATGGTTCATGGAAACCATGGAGACAATAACTTGGAGGAGGGAACTGTCTCCAATGTCAAATGATTCAGGGAGGTCAGGGAGGATGGGGACTGGAAAGCCACCAGTGGATCTGATAGTGGAAGATCAGGAATGGTTGTCAAGGAAGAGGGATTTTGCAAGAGAAAGACTATGGGATGGGGAAGTCAGGGCCTTGAGTGATAGCTCTTCAGAGTCTGGAAGAGAATAAGTAGAGCTTGGTGGGTGGGTGGCAAAGGACACAGAAAAGGGTGTCCAGTTTGGGCAGAGGGGAGGGGAGATTCTGTGTTGAGCTGGGTGAGGGAGCAGCAAGAGAAGAAACACCCACAGACCTTGGTGAGGGAGACGTGAACCAGGTACCTCCTTGCTTCACCTCGTCCTCCTTCAATCTCAGGCTGCCTGGGACCTTCCAGGCCTCCTTTGTGATGCCAGTCCAAATTCCTATTGCATGTGTGTAAGAGGTGGTCTGGCCTTTGTTTTTACAGAAAGAATCACAGTATTCCCTACTTGGGCGGAGGGGGAGGGGGTAGTGACCCAGGACACCTAAGAAGGGCTCAAAGTTAGCAATGTTTCCTTTGTGGCTCTGACACCCACTGGAGTCATAACCTGGAGTTTCCACGGGAAGAGCTGAGAAGGATTACTCTCTAGGTCTAGCTGCAGATTTAAAGCTTTATAGTAAGTATATTTTTACCCTTTTTTTTGTTTTTGTTTTTTTCTGAGCCCAAATGTGTCTATTTGTAGCTTCTCCTTTGATTCTGGCTCTCCTCTTAAACCTTTCTCACAGCAGAACAAAGCACCAATCTGCTCTTTATGTCTTAGACTGTCCCCTGCTCTTCTGGTGACCTCCAGGACTTCTCCTGAGTTTACTGCAGAGGACTAGGCCAGGTTCTTTACACAGCAACAGCTGCTGTTTAAGGGCACAAGCCCAGAGCAGCCTGCTCATGTCTGGATTCTGTTGCTGCATCTTCCTGGCCAGGAATGCTAGGCAAGGCAACTCAACTTCTTGACCCCTAGCCTCCTGACCTACCTCATCCAGACCTGAGAAAGGCACGGGCACTTTCAGTAGTGCCTGGGGCAGAGTGAGTACCAGTGCTCAGTAGCCAAACTTCTGGGAGTATCAAAATGTCCTCCCAGAACTGGGGAGGACAGAAGAGTTCTTTGAGTCCACATGGGCATGTCTAGTGCCTCACTGGTTTTCCAAGATCAACACAACTGTGGCTTGAGTCTCAATCACAGGATCTTGTCTGACAAGAAGAGCTATGAAGCATCTTTAGAGGGGCTTTAGAGGGGCTATAGGAAAATCTAGTCAAGAACCAAATCTCCTGGTGGCTGAAATGCTACCACCACCGTGTCATAATGTCTCATTCAGAAGCTTCCACTTTTGCTGGCCAGCAGGCTGGATTTTCTATTAACCACCTGAGGCTTTTCACCAGCGAGGCACTCCTTGGTGTCTGCTGTTTTGAAGTACAACCTTTACAGCTATGCGGGGATTGGCTGACCTCTACTGTCCATTGTCTGTATGGCACCAAGTAAACCAGCTTTGGACTGCAAGCCTGTATTCAGCTAGGGAGACCTCAGAGATGCCCTTTTCTCCATTACTTTTGACAGTGAATCTCAGTAGAAATGTATTCTACCCTGTGGTGCCACGCAAACATTTCACTAGACAATTTAAATTTTCACTATGAGGAGAACTCTGATATACCACGTTTTTTTCTATTTTATCTCACGAACAAGAAAATGCTAGCTATGATCCACTAAGTTTACATTACACTTCTGTGTTTACTGGAATCTGTAAACACTGATTCAATCTACCAATGAGTCCCGAATGAACTTCCCCACCTTGGTATGTACCAGGCCACTCCAGGCCTTTAGCCACAGCCAAGGCCAGCTGCTCCAGCGATTGGATTATCCTCCCCTTAAATCGACCAGCTCAAACCCTTTAAATGCCCATCTGGCTTACATAAAATATTGGCGAAATTATAACATTGACGGTAAGGTGATTTTTCCCCAGGATAAACTAAAATAAAAACTACCAAAATGACACAAAAAATGTTTCTGTACTTTGTAAACTTACCTTTGTAAACTTAACTTGCTTCAGTTGGAGACCCAGTTTTTGTGCTAACACGATGAGGTAAGAGCACCACCTGTAGGTGAATTCATGTATCTGCAGATCTGTGCAATTGTTTCAGTGAGGAAGGTCTCACACAAAGGAGCTCTCACAAAATGTTGTGCTAGGTCTATCAGTCTTAAGATTTGATAGAAAGGCCCTGTTGCAGAAGTTTATTTTTAGTTATGTTTAAAATGGCTGTTTTGTGCATTGTTGGGAAGGGCTGCCTAGGCCTTGGCATGTGTAGTGTCTGCAGGTGTTGGCTTTATGTAAAAGATGTCTGGTTGCTCACGATCTGCAGGTGCTATCAATAGAACACCTGAGAGGCCTAGGTATCAATAAAAACCCCTGAGGTGAGGCGCTCAGGGTCCCATTGTCCAATATGGCACTTGTCACGATAGTGGTTCCCTCTGCTGAGGTCTGGCAGGGTTTGACCTATGAAAATGCCTCTTGTCTTCCTTTCGGACCACCACAGTAGCCTAACTACTACAAGTGGCACTTGCAATGTGGGGCCTGAAATCACACCAACTATATCCAATGTGGAGACGAAGAAGAGAAAGAAACTCCAGAATTCTCACACTACGGTGAAGTATTCTCAGAGCAGTTCCCAGGGATCAGAGATTAAATATATGCAAAAAAAAAAAAAAAAAAAAAAGAGTAGAAGTCTCCTGAAGCGGAGAGAGAGGGAGGAAATAAGCCTCTATGAAAAGAGAAGATTGTGAAAATTAACTGAGAAAGAGGGCTCGAAAGTGAGAGCCACAGAGAGAGGCCTCTAGAGAAAGAGAGCTGTGTGTAGATAAAGGATACTGAGAACTTTGAGAAGTCCTTCTGGTAAAGTAGGAGAACTTTGGTGGGATTTGTAGGGCTTCCAGGCTAAAGAGTGAAGTTGTAGCACGAGTGTTCCTCGCCCCCAGGGGCTGGCAGGACACTCCGGCGTCTCCTTTGCTCTTAAAGCCCTGGAAGCTGCTAACTCAGTAAACAGATTGGCAAAATGTCTGCCTGCCTCGTGGTGAATCATACACCTGGGTCTCTGCAAAGGCCATGGATATTGTGGGGGTTGGCCAGGTACGCCCCTCCCCCTGCCATGCTAATTAAGGCTTCCCTGCTCGAGGGGAGAAGCCACGCCCTTATGGGGAGAGGTTATTTATTGGAGAAGAACCCCTTGAATAAACGAGTTCGGGTCCACCAGATGACGTCTCTGTCTTGTGTTCGTTCTCAGCAAGCGGGGTCAGGCGACACCACGCGGTCCTAGGAACCCATGTCCCAAGCGTCCCCGGTGCTTCCCCACGGCTTTCGGCTTGTCTCTTCTCACCCCTGGCCAGGGCTGGAACCAAGCAGCTTCCCAGCCAGCTCCGGGCTGGGATAGGGTGGTGGCGGAACGTGCTGGGGAGACCGAAAAATAAAATCAACAGGGATTCATCAAAACATTAGAAGGCAAGGTTCTAACCACTTTTCCTGATCATGGAGCCGATCCTGTTAGGGTTTTTATACAGCTCAGAGATGGAAAAGTGGCCTGGCATTCGGGAGTCCTGAAACCACAGAGCTTTGATAGGAAGGTGCTCTGGCAGTTGGGAGTCCAGGGACCATACAGCTCTGACGTGGGGAAGGTGATCCCAAGGGAAGTGTTTATATCTCTGAGAGGAAGGTGCCCTGGCAGTCAGGAGCCCAGGAACACAGCTCTGAGGTGGGGTAGGTGTCCCCAGTGAAGGTATCCTGACATTTGGGAAGCCAGGAACCACACAGCTCTCACAGCTCTGAGGCAGGGAAGGCTTCCCCAGCTGAGCTGGAGTGTTACAATGTAACAACTCCTCTGGGCTCCACTCAGCCCCAGCTTGGTTTGGCTCTGCTCTGCTCTGAGGGGAGACGCTTCCCCAGTGTTGCAACTCTGAAGGGAAATATCCCCAGCTGAGCTGAGGTGTTCTTCATGCTTCTTCACTTCATGGCTGCCTCTGTTTGGGAGGAAGGCAGCAGCTAAAGCAGCACCCTGTACTACTGAGCAGAGTCCAGAAGTCTGCTTTTTATATACTGTTCCTGGAGGGGTGGGGGTGCGGAACCTCCCAGGGTGGCCTGTAATTGGTGGGATTTTTTTTGCCCTTATTTGGCTAGTGTGGAGAGGGTTGAGGAGCCTAGTTTAGGGCCATGTGTGTTAGTTAGGGCCACTTCTGTGCTGCTGTTAGGTTGGAGAACCACACAGCAAGCCAGGAGTAGGGTCCCTTGTAGTCCTAGGGGGGGAGCTTTCCTATGGGGAAGGTCTCAAATCTTAGAGCTCCCCAGCCTTGCAGAGCCAGATTCCCACAAAGGGGAAATAATGCTGGCTCCCCAATTGGTCTGGGCACCATTTGGGGCTCATGGTAGGCACAAGGGGTGGTGGTCGGGGCCCAAGGCTCCCCAGCAGGGTATCGAGGGAGTCAAGCAGCAGCTCCAAAAGGCAACTGGCATCAGGGTGGGCTAGGCTACTGGAAAAAAATCAGATTTGCTCCATGGCAGAAACACAGATGGCAGTGCAATGGCAGTTGGGATGGAGGAGGAGCACCAGGCAGTGAGGCAAAGACCCCTGGAACACACCCACTAAGAGAGGGGAGAGAGGATAAGGGCCTACAGACCCCAGTGCAAGGAAATGGTGTGGCTAGCCACACTCCCTCCTTCTGCTGGTGGCAGCTAGGGCACGGGAAACAGAAACAAGGGCACACTGTTCTACAGAGTTTTCTGATGGCTTTGTGTGTGTGTGTGTGTGTGTGTGTGTGTGTGAGTGTGAGCAAAAGCCCAAGTGGGTCTTGTGTTTTGGGGTCTATGAAGAAGGTTGTATGTTTCCCTGTAGTGGTGAAAAAAAGAATGCCAAACCACCAAGATGTTGTAGTCAGATATTCTTCCCACCAGCCTAGGATACCCTACTGTGGAAGCCAGGGCTTGGAGCAGAGAAGCCCCTTATTTAAATTTTTTTTTTTCCTGTAGACCTGACTACAAGTGGTCCAATCCAGATACTGATGAGATGGTCCTGACAAGACACATCTGCTATGGTGATGAGAACCCCACTCTACTTTTCCTGCAAAGCAGACGCTGTCTTAAAATCTGGAAAGTGTTTCCTCAGGGTCAGCACACAGAAGCTGTCTTCCAGAAATGGCTGAGGTTGTATTTCATACTGGCAGCTGAATTTGGTATTGTAAGTGTCACCCAGGCGGTATTGGTTTTAAAGGCATGAAGGGGTCATGGAGCGCAGCTGAGGCTTGGCACTATAAGAGGCCAGGAGAGGTCACTGGTGAAAGGTTCAGCTCAATGGCAGTTGAAGGCCCAGGATTTGAAGGGGTCATGCAAAGGAGTTGAGGCTTGGCACCATGAAGAGAGCCTGGGAGAGGCTATTGGTGAAAATGCAGCCCAGTTGCAGCAGGGGACCCCAGCAGTTTAGGAGATACCAGTACCATGGGATGGCCACCAAGGACAGCAGCAATGGTAGAGGGGAGCCAGCCAGAACCTGGAGGACAAGCTGTGCTGCTGCAGAGGTCAGAGTCCATGTCTTTTGGAGGAGCCCAAAAGATCATGAGTGAATTCCAGATAATTGGGCATTGATGTTTTCCTGTTGTCCAAAGACATTGTGAAAAGTTTGACAGATATTTGGTTTCATTTGGTTCTATGCATTAACAACCCTCATGATTGTTTCTCTTGTAAATGGTTTCGCTGGTATAGTGTTAAATTGTGTTGTAGAGATAAAGCAACATTTTTTGTTTGAGTTATACAGAAAAGGGGAAATGTGGAAGTTTATTTTTAGTTATGTATAAAATGTTTTATGCACTGTTGGGTGAGGCACTACTCTAGGTCTTGGCATTTTGTATTGTTTGCAGGTGTTAGATTCATTTGGGGGGTGTTTGATTGCTAATGATCTGCATGTGCTATCAGTAGAACACCAAAAGAGTTCTGTATCAATAAAAACACCTGAGCTCAGATATTCCAGGTTCCACTGTTGAGTATGGTGCCTGTCCACACACGGAGAGGGGCAGGAATGTAGTGTAAATATAAACCATAGAACTCTTTTTGGGAATCGATTATCTTTCTAATAAAACACCTGAGCAATTTTCTGATGGATTTTAATAGCACCTCTTCTGAGGAACCAATTACCTATGCACTCAGTTCATGTCAACCTTGAGAAAAAATGGTCCTTTATGTCTTTCAACAAGTCTACCAAGCCTTCATGTTTTCTTTATGTTAATAATGATGTCTTCACTGCCCATTTCCTGTCAAAGGCCCTATTACTAGACACTTGTTAGACGGGCTTAGTAGAAGCCAATTGTTTCCTTGCTGCAATGCTATAGTAAAAACACTAATTCTGGGTCTTAACTGAACTGTCCAGGCCTGGCCTCTTTCCCTTTTCTTCTTCCCTCTTAAAGCAATGTAATGTGTTCTAATTTTTTGTTTGATTTAATTTTAAAATCTATTTCCTATTATTATTATATTATGTGCACATATATACACATAAATGCACATATGTATATGTGTACATATACGTGTATATATGTAACATGTATATATGTAACTCTAAGAATGGATGCAGTCCTGCCAGTGTCCCTGTGATGATCAGAGGACAACTTTCCTTTTCTCCTTCACCATGGGTCCTGGGTGGACCACAACCATCAGGCTTACTCAGTGAGTGCTTTTCCTTGCTGAGCCATCTCACCAGTCTCATTTATTTTTTATTTTTTAAATATTTTATTTATCTATGTGTTTGTGTCTTCATATGTGCATGTGCCCAAGTGGGCAGGAAAAGGATGATAGACCCTCTGGTGCCAGAATCACAAGCTGTTGAGTACCCAACCTGGGTGCTCAAAGCTGAACTGTAAGAGCAGTAAGTGTTCCTAGTCACTCTCTCTCTATCTGAGCCATCTCTCCAGCTCCTTTGTTTCTTAAAATATTAATTGTGACCCACTAAATTGATTTCTCCAGGCTTTAACAGTTTTGACTGAAAGGTTAAAAATCACTGGGACAGTATTCCTGGTAGGCCAGTTTATAAAGACAGAAACACTGCTGCCAATCATGAAATGAAACCAGAGAAGAAAACCAGGAAAGATAAAGGCACACAGTGGGAAATGAGACACTGTCTTTTGATATTTAAAAAGAGATTTAAAATTCAAAGAGGGAAGTATTCCCTGAACTTTAAGAATATACCTGTAAGGGATGGGGAGATGGCTCAGTGTTTGAGTGGTATTCAATTCATACACACATAGCATACATTCACAAAGCACACAGACACATAAAGGTAAGTTTTTATTTATTTTTTTAAAGAATATATGTGTAATGCAAATAAAATCTGAGTTAAAAATATGTAGTACTTACAGGAACCAAAGCCGCTATTCAGAGCCCCTATTTTGTGTACATGCTCCAGGCCTTGACCTGGGCCTGACCTTTTAAACTCCCACTCTAAGGGCAAATTATCTCATCCAACCAGATAGCCCTGAAGGCTCATACAACAAAGCCCTGAAGGCCATAAAACCAGATCCCTGATTCTAAAGACTAACTTGCCAGGTATTGCCCAAAAATGTAGCCACACGTTACTGTTGCTGTTAGAAGTAACTGCAAATCAGAAGAGTAAATTAATGTCCTAAATGTTCTGAAAGGAAAAAAAAAGAATTACTAACCTGTAAAAATCTGTTTAGCATGTTCTATTCCATATCATCAAATAGAGAGAAAAGGCCCTAAGCAGTGTTGTCTGGCAGCCTGGTCAATGTATGCTAAAGATGAAGACGCAAAGTCACTGCTGAGAAGCTCACTGCTAAGAAGACCACTGAAGATCACTTGAAAGACACACGTTAGATGAGCTCACTGAGTATCAGTTCCCAGTCTTTTTCCTTTCTTCTACCACCATCACTCAGGCTAGAAAACTAAATACTTGCTTTCCCAGCCTCACTTGCAGCTAAAGATAATAGGTATGATTCAGCTTGGGTCAAAGAAATACACATGGAAGTTCCTAGTAAAGGTTTCTCTTCCCAGCTAATGTGGCAAAATAGTGCTAGCAACAGTACCACTAGAACAACGACCATGCTCCTTCCCGTACGCTTTCCATCTGAGTGGAACACAGGCAGGAGTGCTGCATGCACACAAGTGCCTTGTAACCATGTGCTGGTAAACTGAGTCACAGAGATGACTGAAGAAGACACTCTGAGATGCAAAGAAGCTTCTCAAGAAGAGCAGGGGGCACCAGCCTCAGAGGACTAAGACTTGAACAGCCCTTCAGAAGAGTATTATCACACAAAGGCTATACCGGATCTTCTCATCTGAATTGTGCGCTCCGTGAGGAACAACCCACCTGCACACTCTTCAGTCATTATTATGCACCATTCACAATGCATCATAATACAAGATTTCCTGGTTTGCCAGGAATGTCTGGTGACTGAAGTCATGGGAATGCTACAGTGCTCCCCAAGTAAAACAACTTAATAAATCTGTCAGGAAACACAAAAACAATCACTGATTATTTACAAAGATTTCCTTAAGACCTAGGTGTGTCTAAAAACATTCCCAGCACTTTGGTGTTTACGTCAGGTACAATGGCACTACTGAATTCCCACGAGGACTATGAGGCGTTAAGTTTGCAGAACAACATACTGTTAAACAGGTGGTAAAGCATTTAACAGACTGATCTGATGCTGCTACTGGGATGATATACCATGTGACTTACTGTGGGAAAGACAAACTGTTACTTATTTCTGCCACTTTGGAACAGGTTTTCTGTTTTTTACAGTCACGCCATTCTAACCATCAATAACCATGGGTGGTAAGGGCAGCTCAGGCTGTTGGCAAAGGAAGCAGAGGTAAAGGCTATTTAACCCAGTAGAAGCTGGGGCAAGCATTCAGGGCTTGCATACATGTATTAGCCATTCTAGGGTAGGAGCAATAGAAAGAATGGGGGAACTAGAATTTTGGAAAGTCTAGATGAAGATGTAAGAAAAACACCTCACTAATTGGATTCCTGGTTCTTCCCATGTCCTGTGTAGTCTGGGGCAAGAGGGCCCTGTCAATGCCAACCTTTAAAAAATTTTAAATTACACATACCCATACCCACACCCACACCCACATACACACACGTATGCATGCATAAGAGAGACACACACACAGACACAGAGAGGGGGGAGGCATATGTGTGGCGGTCCGAGGATAACTTTTGGGAGTCTGTTCTCTTCTCTACCATCGGAATCCCTAGAATCAAACTCAGGTTATCATGTTTGGTGGCAGGTACCTCTAGGCTCTGAGCCATCTTACTGGCCCACCCTTCCTTTTATTTATTTATTTATTTATTTATTTATTTATTTATTTATTTATTTATTTACTTACTTACTTACTTACTTACTTACTTACTTATTTATTTATTTATTTATTTTGTTTTTTGAGATAGGATCCTGCTATATAGCTTTGACTGGTCTGGGACTTACTATGTAGCCCTGGCTGGCCTTGAACTCATGGCAATCCTCCTGCATAAGCCTCTTCTAGTCCTGGGATTTACAGGTGTGTACCACAACACTCAACCATTTCTTTTTAATACAGTAGGCAGTAAATATTGTAAACTAACCTCAGATAATATATAAAAAAGATTATGAAAATAAGTGATTTCTTTACAAGAATTTGCATTTATTTAGCTTTTCAAACTAACCTGGCTAGTACAACTGAGGGCAAGACACAACTATTGTCTAGCATAATAAAATCAATTATTAGATCGTGCCATTAAAGGCTTTCTTGACTGCAAATGGAGAATATTGTTCTTCATTCATTATTGTTGCACACACTGTCTTTAACGTTGTTTAACATGAGCCAGGTACAGCAGCCCTATTTCCTAGAGAGAACAATATGAGGACGACACACAGCATGGGTAACATTAACACACATTTACAAAGTGCATAAGGTACATTAATAATTTCCTTCATCAACACACACTGTCATTTTGAAGCTGTGGAATGTATAATATAGTATTATGGCAAATATGTGTTTTATCACATTTTTTTTGCCTTTTGACACTTTCTTGCTCTATGTTTCTCTCTCTCTCTCTCCATTCCAGCTTCGAAACATGAATAAGTGAAATGTAGAGGAAGAGACCTAGATTAAAGATTCTTTTATGAGATGAGGACAACAGAATCTGCCAGGATCCTGTGCCCTTCCTGAAGCATCAGTGATCCAGAAGGTAGGTGCCTGGCTTTTCCAGAGTCACATTCAGCCAGTCTTCCGGATACTACTAAAAGAGGAAACAGAAGCAGTTGTTAATGGAGAAAAGTATGGAAGGACAAACACATTTCTGACATTATTTCCAGACTAGAAATAGAAAGGAAAGATACAGTATTAAATGATTTTTATACATATTTATTTTTACATGAGACATGTTACTTTTGTAATAAAAAGATAAATAATAATGATATAAATACACCAATATGATTAATATAATTAACATAATAAATAAATAACTAAGGAGAAGCGACTGCTTTGTTCATTTCAAAACCAGAAAAAGAAACTGTATTTAAGGCACAGTGGGCATTTTAAAAAGAATTAGTAAACTAGAAAAGACTGACATTCCAAAGGCTGATTATTTGTTAATAGCAGTTTTATGAGGTAGAAACATTAGGGTAGCCTTGCGGGGAGGGAATTACAACATCTATAACAGTTGTAACATTTCTTCTGACCTGAGCTCCCATTCTAGGGGATAGCACTCCCTGGCATTAAGTAAATGCCTGGAAGTAGTAAGTGCTCTAACTCACAAAGAGCCCTGCTTAATCAGGGTCATTCGCAGCCTATGGGCTAACATGACATACATTATTAAAGAGCAGTGGGTGTTGTGGGATATTTTACTATTATGTGCTGTTTTGGTTTGTAAAAGGGCTTCCTATTGCCTAGCAGCTGTGAAGCCTGTGGCATTGCTGCTCTGCTTCCTAAGCATTTACATCTTTGCTAGTCGCTCAGATCTCCACAGGTAAGGGCCAAGTGTTATTATAGTTGAAGGTGCCGGATCACATCAAAGGTCTGAGGCAGGGGATCAGAGAAGACTCTGATCATCCCCAGTCGAGTATGCTAAGAGATCATTGCATTGTGATGAAGGGGCTTGGGGAAAAGATTAAATGAGCTAGCAGGGGAAGCAGGGGGGACAGCAGAGAATGGAAAGGCAGAATGGAGAGGCATAAGGGAGGTCAAATGGAGAAGCAGAAGCAGGAGAACCAGGAGAGAACAGTGTGAGAGAATGATGGAATGAAGTCTCACCTGGGTATTGAATTCCCTGAGATTTGACTGGCTTGTAATTAATAAAGAGCATTGGAAAACCAACCATGGACTTTTAATAAGCAATTGAACAATTTATTAACAGGTTGGGGGGGGTTCCTTACAGAGCAACACATCCTGTTCCTCTGAGAGCACACGCAGAGCAACACATCCTGTTCCTCTGAGAGCACACGCTCTGCTCAACAGAAGATACTATCTTCACGCTTATTATTTTTCAGGCTTCCCCACAATCCCACTACGCAGAAGAGAGGAGTTTCCCAGTGGATCTAGCTCTAGCAAAGCCAGGAGAACCTTTGATGTTTCTCAGCTTCACTACCACTGACATTCTCAGCACAGCAGTTCTTTGCTGGTGGAGCAATGGGGTGCTGACTTGTGCAGTGTAGGATGTTAGTAGCATGGCCTCTAAGCACGTGAGGCTAGCAGTAGCACCTTCTGTGCTGACCCCAAACACACATGCCTCTGCTAACTATCCCGAGAGACAAAATCACTCCCAAGTTGGGTACCGTCACACCAATGATGGAAAGATGGTTTTAAAATGTAAACTGCATCATTCACTTTACTCCCTCGCAACAAGTTTTCTTTTTTAAAAAACAACACTTTTAATAATAATTTGAGTTCCATACAATGTGTCTCAATAACACCCTCTTCCCATTCTTCCCTGTTCCACCTTCCCACCCCCGTTCCTGCATCAAATTTTCTTGATGATCTCAGAAAAAAATTCTTTACTGTGGTTTGCAAGCCTCTGTATGAACTGGCATCTTCCTCTTCTTTTGTACTATTCTCCCATATACTAACTGGTCTTTCTGTTCCATAAACATCTTCAGTTCGTTCCCACACACCCTTTATGCTGGCTTTTCCTTCTGCCTAGAATGCACTCCCTCCTAGATCCTGGCATGCTCATCGTTCACCCACACAAACCTCAGCTCAAATGTCACCAGATCAGCTAGGCATTCCCTGATCATAGTCTCTAAAGAACCTCCTCACTCTCTACCTCACAAGAACACAACAGAACTCTGTCTTGCTTTCCCCTTGGCTGTCTTGCTGCCTCTTCACTAGAGGAAGATTGTAGTCTTTTCCACTGCTATAGCCGACATGCTCTGACTTGTACCTAGCACAGAGTGGGTACCCAGTAACCATCTCTTTCGTCTACCAACCTCACCTTCAGGTCAGGTGTCAATGGCTTCTCTTTTACTTTCCCTTCCAAGATTGTTTTTTATTAATTGATTTGTCTTGTTTTTTTCTAACACTCTCTGACCTACTTCTTTAAAAAAAAAGCATAGGTGGAGTACTATATATAAAAACTTAACATAAGAAAATCTATTAAATTGAAATATAAATAAAAACCAATTAATAATTTATGAAAAACGATTCCTTTCGTGTAGGCTTCAAGCAGGTATATAATTAGGCCAGTAGTAAAAAAATTATTAGTTTGGCCCCTCTTCCCAAATTTCAAGTGGTCAATGTATGCCCCTCCTGGTACTCCCGTGGTTGGGGCAGCTCAGCTGGTGTTGGGAATGCTGCAGCAGGTACATCTTCCAGAGGCATCTTGAGGCATCTTTTGATTTAGCCCAAGGAGTAGGCCCCCAGCACAGGCTCTGTGGCAAGTGTCAAAACAAACTATGCCTTCTGAGGCAGGAGTCTAGGCTGAGGCATGGCTTGGCACCGGGTCAGGGACTTGGGAAGGGTGATGAGAATGGAGCTCCGGCAGCTGGGCCCCCGCAGCCCCAGGACCCATTTCCCCTAGGTAGAATAAGCACCCAGCCTCTCAATATACACTCACCTGCTTTACAAAAGTTCAAAATTTATCTGAAGAAAGTTGTTCATTTTACCTCAGAATTAGAGTTTATTTATCAGAACCTGAAGTCAGTGTAAGCCCCTCCAGGCACCAATGGCTAGCTGCACGCCCCCATAATTATTCTATCTGCTGTAACTGCCGTTTCCAGCCCCATAGGCAAAAAAATTATCAATTTAGAGTGCTAAGTCTGAGCTCAAACCCACCAATTACTAAGCAGTCACTGAGCCAGAAACCCACCAATCTCTGAGCTCAAAATCCCAAGCAACATCAGGCCACCCTAGAAAATCTCCCCTCCCCCTCCCCCCTATGTAAAGAGCTGCATTCTGCCCAGTTCTCAGCACAGCTACCATGCTGTAGTCCTCCTGAGCAGAGGCAGCTTTGCCTCTGGATTTTCTCTCTCAATAAATCTCTTTTGTGAAATTTGCTGTATGAAGCTGTCTTTGTTGTCAGGCTGGAGGGAAGTGAAGCAGAGCAAAGAAGACCTCAGCTCAGCTAAGGACATTTCCCCTCAGACCTATACACCATCAGGGAAACTCCTCTCCTCAGAGGGGAGAGGAGCTGTTACACTATAACACTCCAGATCAGCTGGGGACATTTTCCCTTCAGAACTGCAACACTCCTACTGAAGAAACTTCTCACCTCAAGAGCTATGTGGTTCCTTGGCTCCTGACTGCCAAGACACCTTTCCTCTCAAAGCTCCACTGGGGTCACCTTCCCCACTTCAGAGCTGTGTGGTTCCTTGGCTCCAGACTGCCAGGGTACCTTTCCTTCCATCTCCGTCCAAGCTGTGAACACTTAATAGTCAAGGCCATCTAGAGGGATCAAAGACTACAAAACTTACCTGGAGCAGAGACTCAAACAGCCTCTTTGTCCACTGGCCAGGTTTATACAGTGCCAGAAGTCTGAAACTCTTCTGTGCTGCCTTCAAGTACCTGGGTCAATAGGATGGTCTAAGGTGCTGCAATGTCAATAAATGTTGACAGCGCCCAGAAACCACAGCCTGGCTGTTTCTTACATTGATTTATAGGCTGTTTCCATGAAACCAAAGATGATCAGCTCTTCTGGAAGCTGGCTGGCTGGCTGGCTGGCTGGGAACTGGAAGCACTTCTGTCCTGGCTAAGGACCATGGACCTTGGGCCATTTCATCGGGCCATTTTGGCACTTTGGCTCCTGGCCTGCTTATCCCTCTTGGCTGGACTTTCCACATGGAGCTCAGTCGTCTCCATTCGCAGGGATGATGACTTCCTGACGTGGTGGGAGGACGTTTCCGTGTGCTTCGAGGAGGTTTCCACGTGCTGGGAGGACACCTCGAGGACTCGAGGGGGTTGCTTTGCAGAGGGAGTAAGGGATGGCCCCCCGAAGAGGTGCTTAGAGGTCTCCACCTTCTGGGAAGACGTTCGCACCTGCCGGGAGGACGTCTCCACACAGTGGGACGACGTCTCCACACGGACAGTCGACGTCTCTTTGTGGCGAGTGCTTTCCACTCGCGGGGCTGAGGGCTTGCTCCTAAGGGGTGAGGCCATCCTGCCTGTACACCCGGGTCATGCTCTGCGTCACGTCACACAGGGAGATGTGACGTTTGGGTGTATTACGTCAGCGTAGGCAGCAGGACACATAGACTGGCAGGCAAGGATCACCTAACGCTCCCCGGCTCGGGCACCTCCCCATTGACATCAAATACTCAGCAGGCTTGGGCAACAGAGATGGGCGGGGCCTCTTCTTAGAGCGAGGTTGTTCCCGCCCTCGGGTCCCATACTGCCCCGCGGCCGGAAATGAGTGCCGTTGCTTCCGGATCTTCCCTCACCACTCCAACTGCGGCTCAGTCGTGTTGGTCGTGTTTGCCTCTCTGCTTGTTATGGCCGCGGCCGTCGCTATGGAGACAGGTGCGTTGTGCGCTGCGCCCCGAGTTTTCACCGAGCGAACGGCCCTCTGCCGCGATCTTCTCTCGCGTTTCCCCTTCCTTGCTATGTGTTTGGGCTCAACTTGGTATCCTTAGAATTGAGACCGGCGCGGGAGAAGGCGGTGTCGCCCCTCGGAATGTGGCCTGTGTGCACGTCTTTGCTCCAGGGCTGCTCAAACCCTCTACTCCCACCTCGGTTCCCGGGCCGGGGCGGGGCTGAGGGCGAGGTCTGTTTAAGGGGGAGAAACCTTTAACTGTCTGCTCTTTGGAGCTTCTCCCGTGAACTTGCTTGAAATGTCGGTAACGTGTGGTATCGTTCTAATGGGGAATCACCGTCTTTGCGCCGCTGTTTGAACATTTTGCATCTTGCTTCCTGTTTTATATAGCACTTTGGTCTTGCTTAAGGCAATCCCTGTTAGTAGTTGTTGATAGTTGTGGTCATAATGCATTAACATAGGGGACGGCACAGCTATTACAGCCGACCCCGTGATCGCCACAAAAGTCCTTCCATAGTGGCCCACAGGTGGTGAATAGCCATTCCATTTATTTTCATCAACAATTTAACTTTAGACGATTTCTTTACTGTTTTTGTTTTGTTTTGGAGACAGAGCACTGTCTGGTCTGGAACTTAAATGTAGACCAGGCTGGCCTCGAACTCAGTAGTCAGCCTGCCTCTACCTTCTGAGTGCTGGGATTAAAGGCGTGAATTACCACGCCTAGCTAGTTTAGTTTCAAATCAGTCTCAACTCTTAAATTTCTAAGAAAGTATCTCCTTGACTATTCTCTTTCTCTCTCTCCCTCCCTCTTCCCTTCCCCTCTCTATTTGTTGGGGAAGATGGTGCCGGAGTTGGTTATCTTCTCGCACCCTATGGGTTGCAGGGATCATCGAACCCAGGTCAGCAGACTTAGTTAAAAGCACCTTTACCTGTTGAGCCATCTCAACTGCTCTTTATTACTGTTTCTACAAATCTATATTTGGTTTCATGACTTTTATTTTGGGTGATTTTTACTGTCTTTTCTCCTAGATGATGCTGGAAATCGTCTTCGGTTCCAGTTGGAGTTGGAATTTGTGCAATGTTTAGCCAACCCAAATTACCTTAATTGTAAGTGGAGTACATCATTACATCATTAAGTTGAGTAGCTAGCTGTAAGTGATTTCTGACAGAAGAGCTGTAATTCCCAGTAGTATTTACTTTGATATGTTTGAATGAGATTTTACTTGTGCTGGTCTGTAGGTATTAACTGAGCAAACTAGGACTTGTTTTTTGTTTTGTTTTTTTTTTAAACTCCTTGTGTTTTGGTGGTAGAGATGTTAAAAATAGCTACTTTATTTTAGAGATTACAAGTCAGAAGTCCAGCAATTGGTTGACCTACAGATTGTTTCTTTATGCCTTTCAGTTCTTGCCCAAAGAGGTTACTTCAAAGACAAAGCTTTTGTTAATTATCTTAAGTACTTGCTTTACTGGAAAGAACCAGAATATGCCAAGTATCTAAAGTAAGTTTTAACTTTTATAATCCTAAATCTGTGTATACTTTATTATAAATACAAAGCACTGATATTTAGCAGTTTTCTCAGTGTCATACTGGAAAACTATATTTTGAATCTTTCTGCTTTTAGTTAATACAAGACACTGTCATCTCTAACTTGGATTATTACAATAATCTCACTTATTTCTAATTTCATTTTTACCTCCCTTCAAACTAAACGAAGCCAAGCAGGTGTCTCTCTTAGTAATATAAATTAGAACATACCACTTCTATTCATAAGGTTAAAATCCAGCTAACTGGTTTTAGACTAAAGTTCTCACGTGATTTGGTCTTATCGAACCTTGTCATTTAACACTCCCCATGTCTCTCTGGGTTTCTAATGCCTACCAACCCATAATCTATTAAAATGCATTGGTATAGCCATAAGCTGAAAATGAACACTTAGGAAGTGGTGCTTGAATGGAAGGTGTGTCTGGAGTAGGGTAGCCCACGTGAGTCTTAGAGCTACTGTCCTTCTTCATAGTGTCCTATGTGTCAAGCACTGTACTAAATATTTCATGTACATTAACTCATTATAAAACAAACAAACAAGGGGAGAAGTGTTAAGATGGCTTGCTTAGTGGTTGTCAGCACTGGCTGCTCTTCCAGAGGACCCGGATTCAATTCCTAGCATGCACATGGCAGCTCACAACTGTCTGTAACTCCTGTTCCTGAGAATCTGACATCCTCACAGAGACATACATGCTGTCAAAAAATACATACAATAAAAAATAAAATATTATGAAAAAAAAGCACAGACACTATCAAGTTGTTCAATAGATGCTTTCATTGTAGGATTTACTTGTAAAAAAGGTTTTGTAAACGCCACCAAAATATAATTTTTTTTTTAAAGAATGCATTTAAAATGTATCTAAAATGTTACAGTTTTTCTTCTAAAAGAGGGTGTGGTTTGGCTGTTTTTGCCGTTTGAGTCTGGGCTCTCAAAAGCTGTTTTTCTTTCATTAGCAACTTGACTCTGCCCTTCCATTCCTGGTTGCTAGACTTCTAACTTGTAACTTTTAAAACCTCAGTTAGCTCAAAGGGTTAGGGAGGAAATGAAAGATTAGGAAGGACAGAGAAACCTTTACAGTCCTTTTCTGGCTATCTTAATCTGCCTATGTCTGGGGAACTGAACTAACTGTATCCCACTCTGGTTCAGCAGTTACTGAGAAGATCTAAATTGTAACTTTTCTAAAACCTCAGTTAGTTCAATTTATCTGAGCCTTATTTCTGCTTGCTTCACTATCAGCTTTATTTCTGCCTGCTTCTCCTATCATCAGCTTTTGTACTCTCTTTCCCCGTCCTGCAGCAACTCTGCTGTAACTCTTAGCCCTAATTCTTAACTTCAACTGTCAAACTGACTTCAACAGCTCCTCTTTTACACCCTCCTCCAAGCTGTTCCCAGAAGTCCAAGCAGCATGTAACCACTTGGGGGAGGGGCTTTTCTCTGTCAAAGCTTCACCCTACATTTACTAAATTGTAAGAAACATTACAAGCACATAACTATCCCCTTTTAATTATAAAACAAAACCTTGAAGGAGACACTTTGCCAAGAAGCTTTTTGTACTGTGCAGCCTTCCATATGGTTACATGCCACTTGGACTTCTGGGAACAGCTTGGGGGGAGCTATTTAAGCTATTTAAGAGCTATTTAAGTATTTATTGGAAAGACAGTTGGGTGGTGACAGGGGAAGACTGAGCGTCAGAATTGGTGTCAGGGGAGACAGTGAGCTCCAGAAGCTGAAGATAGGGAAGGCAGGCAGAAACAAGACTCAGATAAAGATAGATAGTTCTAGAGAATAAAAAAGAAGGCAGACGGTTGCTGGGAAGCCTCAGATACAGGAGGTTACTGAGATAATTGGGAAAAATGTTATTGGGATAAAGGACTTTAGAAGTTAGTCCAGTTCCCCAGACTTAGACAGATAAAGAGAGCCAGAAGAGGCTGTAACAGTTTCTCCTTCCTTTCCTTTCCTTCTTAAACTTTTAGAGTTGAAGTGGAGCTAGCAGGGTTTTAAAAAGTTACAAGTTAGTACTCTTTCTCAGTAACAGCCAACAAACAGCCTGGAAAGTAACAGGGGCGGGAGTCAAGCTAACAGTGGAAAAGTAACAGTTACAAAAGACTTCAAAGCTTAGATACAGTGTTTAGAAAAGGCTGCAGCCTTTAAGAAAACATTTACCTTTTGGTTCAGGCTTGGAACCCACATCCAAATGTCAGAAAACAGCCTTACACACTTTAAGAAGAAAACCTTAACATACATCTTGAATTCACACCTCTGCTTTGTCTTAAAAAAAAAAAAAAAAAGCAAGCTGGGCCTTTAATCTCAGCACTCAGGAAGCAGAGGCAGGCAAATCTCTGAGTTCCAAGCCAGACTGGTCTACAGAGTAAGTTCTAGGACTGCCAGGGCTACACAGAAACTCTGTCTTGAAAAACCAAAAAGGGGTGGGAGAGGAGAGAAGTTTAGCCTGTCATTCCTTTACAGCACTCAGGAAGCAGAGACAGGCAGATTTTTGAGTTTGAGGCAGGCTAGCCTGGTTATGCAGCAAGTTTCAGACCAATCAGAGCCACATAGAGAGATTCTTGTCTTAAAAAAGGAAAAAAAAAAAAATAGAGGAAAACATTTCAAACCTTTTCTTATCCTAGTCACTTTTCTGAGTTGATTTTTGGGCTGTCTATAGAACAGATTGCACTCAGATTTGCTTTTCATGATGCAATTGTTGATTCATTTAGTAATCCGAAGGACTTTAATTATTAGAAGATTATAACATGTTACATGTGAGCAGGTTTACACACTGGCTATTGAAAGCCTTAGTCACTTTCAAGTTCAGTCTCACCAGCAGAGTTGTTGGAAGATGATTACACTCTGGTTGGAGGCTTCTAGTGAGCATATGTCACTCTATTAGAGGCAGCTTACTCCATTGATAGCCAGAGGTTAGACGGCTTTTCCTTATATTTGTGATCAGATCGACCTCCTTATAGTTCTAACCTTTTTGCAGTATGTTTGCTTTTGTTTTTCATTAATTTATGCCTTCTTGGAGACAACAACTATAGATGTTTAAATTCAAGAGAGGCAGGCTGGAGAAATGGCTCAATGTTTAAGAGCACTGGCTGCTCTTCCAGAGGTCCTGAGTTCAATTCCCAGAAACCACATAGTGGCTCACAACCTTATCTGTAATGGGGTCTGATGCCTTCTTCTGGCATGCAGGTGTACATGCAAACAGAGCATTCATACATAAATAAATCTTTATGTATATAATAATTAAATTCAAGAGAGGCTGTGAATTAATCCCTGTTGGGCAATTTTTTATATTTGTACATGGTTTTAGATTTTTAAAATAGTTAGATTTCTGACTCTTAGAACTTGGGAAGAGCCTTCATTTTCCCAGGTCAGCAATGGGTTGCAGCTGAAGAGAGCTCTCTCTCTCGACGTTCCAGCACATGGCCTGCTTACCAATAGCTAGCACATGCAGCATCAGTGTTTTTCTTAAACATTTCTCCTTAGGTGCCTTCAGCCGCAGTTTTATGCCATGGTTCCCAGAGTTCTCAGGAACCTTTGGTTATCCAGCAATTCAACAACAACAAAAAACTAAACATAGGTCAGGCAAAGTGTTTCATGCCTTTAATCCCTACACTTGGGAGGAAGGAGCAGGGGATATCTATTGAGTTTGAGGCCAACCTGGGCTATAGTGAGACCCTGGCTCAATATAAAATATTTTTTTCTTTTTTTGGCTAGAGAGATGGCTTAGTGGTTAAGAGCACTTGCTGATCTTGCAGAGGACTTAGGTTTATTCTCAGCACCCATAGGTGGTTCACAACTATCTGAAACCCCAGTTCCTTAAGTTCTGATGCCCTCCTCTGGCCTCAAAGCACTGCACACACATGGTACATAATAGGCACCAAAATGCCCATACATATAAAATATATAAAAATAATACAGATTTAAAAACAAACTAAACATAGATCTTCAAGTGTGGTCAGGGTACCACAACCACATAGCATTTCTTTTCCTCATGGTAATTCAACATAGGTTGACTATACTTTTTTTGAGTAGAAGAGGGTTTGGGAGTCAAACTTGATTTCCTGAGAGCTTCATACCAATTAAAACCAGTTTTTTTCTTAAATTGAATGCTGTTACTTCTCTGTTTATGTCTTATTTTTTAGAAATTGAAATGTGTGTCTTTCCATTTGTGCCTCTTCTAGTTCATCCTGTAAACTTGGAATTATGTTCCATAGCCTCTCAGGATATGCCTAATTTCTTATTCTGTAGTCTAATATATTATGAACATTGTTTTCTACAAAGTTGATGAGATATTGACCACTGTCTAAATTCTGGTTACTGACTAAATGCTATTAAAGCCATTCTCTTGGTGGTCACATTATTTTACATACAAAGAAACTGAACTTAACAGGTTTAAGTGCCATCTTTAAAGCTACCTACTTTATACTTAGAGCTGAATCTTTTATACCGATGTGTCACGAAAGGAATTAGATAGTGTAGTAGGAATAGATTATTCAAGGCTAAGCTTCCAGCAGTTACAGACAACTATTTAGAGTACAAATAGTAAGCCTCTACTGGAAGGGAAGCATAGCATTGGCTCCACAATGGCAACTATAGCTGCCCCCACTTCCACCTCAATTTCTTATTACCTCCTCATCCTCCCTCTTCCTTTTAAAAGCTCCAGGACAATATTACTAACATTTACAAGAAAAGTAACCCAGGGCAAGCAAGCTGTAAATCTCAGCAGCTGCTCAAAGTGGAAGAATGGAAGGTACAAGGAAAACAGCCATGCCTTTGAGTTAAACTGGCATAGAGGGCAGTCTCATGGGTGGGGAAGCCCAAAGTGTTAGGGAAGACAGGAAGAAGAAAGTAAGTTACACTTTGTCTTGACTTTCTAGTTTCAAAAGGCAGGCAAAAGCTGCACTGGAAAGAGACTGCCAGGATCTTCATTTTGATAAGAACATTAGCAATAGTCTACTATGTAGTCTGACCCCATTACATTCTATTGTTCTACAGGTGTCCTGTATCTAGTGTAGGGTCCAGTCTAGCTTTATATGCTGCATTTTGTCATCCTTCATAGTTTTGAGTTCCTTGGTGTTTCTCTGCCTCCTCTCTCCCTTCCCTTACTCTTACTCTTACTACTCTACTTCTTTCTCACTCAAGCTCTCCTTCTATTTCTCATTTGTCCTTGGTTTCTTGCAATCCAGACAGGTGAAGTCTGTTTGTCCCATTTAGTGATGTTTATTTTGGTCCCTTGTTAAGGTGGTCCCTTCCATATTTCCCTACATCATTTCTTTTGTATTTAATATGTAACTTGTAGGGAAAAAAACTATATAGACATTTTGTTACATAAATTTTGCTAATTTTAGTATTTTTTTATCAAGTAAATTTTAGATTAGCCTCCAAAGAGTTGGTTCCATCATGGCATCTTTATACATGTGTCATTATACTTTACGTTCATTTGTTCACTTCTCCCTAATTTTAGCATTATAACAGATGTTTGCCTTAAACAATTTTTACTGTGGATTTTTCTAGTTCTATCATTTATATTAATCAGGATTCTATAGCAAGGAAAAACATTCCGTTATTTTCTCATTAAAACATGTATACAGTATCAACTTTTGGAATTCTTGTTTTTATCCTATGGATTACAGTAATGGCTCTAATTATTCCAGCAGAATTGTCTACTGGAGCACCCTCATATTGGCTCTTGTGTACATCTTGTATCCCCATCCATGTGTAGTACTTTTTGACACTCTGCAATGTTCTGCATTCATGTACTTTCTCCAATCTAGTCCTTGAATTGTTTCAAGGAACTGTGGAAAATGCTATTTGAAACTGAAGCTCTGGAGACTTATGTGCTCATCAATAAATATTACAATGTTTTTATCTAGGCCCTTGTGCATCCAAAGCTAGAAACTATATATTTATATATACCCATACATAGGTATGTCTACTTCTGTGTAGTCTGTGTTAAAAGCCATGTGGGTGGGGCTGGAGAGACTGCTTATCAGTTAAGAGCACTGGCTGCTCTTCAAGAAGACCTAGGTTTGATACCTAGCACCCACATAGCTGCTCACAAACACCAGTAAATCATAAATATCCATGGCCCATGGACACTGCATGCATGTGATGCACAGACTTCCATACAGACAAAACACCCATAATCATAAAACAATTTTTTAAAAAGGCCATGAAGACTTGCCTTAATTAAGGTTTTTTATTTTTATTTTTTATTGTTGTGGAGACACCATGACCATGGCAACTCTTATAAAGGAAAATATTTAATTGGGGCTGGCTTACAGTTTAGAGGTTTAATCCATTATCATCATGGTGGGAAGCATGGTAGCATGCTGGCAGACATGGTGCTGGAGAGGTAGCTGAGAGTTCTACATCTGGAGCTACAGGCAGCAGGAAGAGAGACACTGGGCCTGGCTTGGGCTTCTGAAACCTCAAGCAAACCCCCAGTGACACACTTCCTTCAATAAGGCCACACCTCCTAATAGTGCCATTGCCTACCTATAGGGGCCCTTTTCAAACTACCACAAGGACATTGTTTGTGGTTCCAGCTCAGTGACACAGCATGCATTATACCTATCCTTTCCCCTTTTCTAATCAAATATTTGGCTTCTTTTACCCTAGTATTATTTGCTAAATCCTAAGAGTATACATGATTTCTTGATAGAATCTCTGTGGAAAATTAGAACACAGTATTTGTTCATGGTTTATTTTGGAGGAGGGGTCATGCATTGCAACTCCACACTGGCCTCAAATTAAGTTTCTTGAGTACTGGTAGTAAAGGTGTGTTAAAGTTAATTAATTATATATATAATATATAGGTAATATATATATATAATTAAAATTAATTATAATTAATATTTACGGCTGGTATCATAAAGAGCCATGACACTCTGAGATGGAAAACCTCGATAGCCGAGGCCCATGGTCTCGGTTCACATGCTGACTTACAAGCCTCTGCTTCTCATTGCTCTTGATCTCCTGGTGCAGAATCTCAGCACATGACCTCTAGGTATTTTATTGAAAGGAAGCACTGCCCACCATTACACTGGCCTTAATGCTTAACAAATGAAACCTTTACAGTGCACCAACCCCCAATTTCAGCTGGCTGACATGATGCTTTTTTAAGGGATGTCAAGTCCCTGGGCAAGGTCTTCCCTACAGGATGCTTACTTAGGTTGAGGGAGGGCCTTGTAGAGTCCCTCCATTAGCATTAATACAATCAGATGCTTTTAACATAAATATCTTAGTGGGCAGACATTAGAACAATTGTTCCAATCAAAGGCCATTGAGTGGACAATTGCTGGTGTTCCAAATTAGCATGCTTTCTGCATTCCAGAGTCCACTCCTAAGAAGCTGTTTCCAATGGCATTGGTTCAGGCCGCTGAATAAGCAGCTTAATATTTGAGAGTAAGTTCAAATATACCTCAACACAGGTGTGAGCAACCAGCAGTGTTTGTGTGTGTGTGTTACACTTTTATGGCTCCTGATGGAAAACCAATAGTTATTTATTAAGTAATTATTTTCAGAGTCTTCAGAGCCTGTGAGATAGCTCAGTTGGTTAAGGAGCTTGCCTGCAAGTCTGATGCCGAGAGTTTGATCCCTAGGGTTCCCATGGAGACCTCCACAAGTATACCATGGCATGTGTTCACCCTCCCTCTCACACAAACGCTAAATAAATACAATAAAAATATTTAATTAAAGTGTTCATATTCCTAACTTGGAAAACTAGAGCTTGGTTTATCCCTCAATTTTGACCCTGCTTACTGGATTTTATGGTCTTGGGCATGTTACTTAAGGTTTCTGAACTTAAATTCTGCATTGTGCTCTGAAATAATATGGCAGGAGACGTGTTAACCAAAGGTACTATGGTAATGGAAAAGGTAGACTTGGGTCATTTTTAGGGGAGTATCTGAATTAGGACTTGAAATGTCTTAAATTATGTTGATGATTAACTTATGGACTTAAACCCAGGTACCCTCAGTGTTTACATATGTTAGAACTGCTCCAGTATGAACACTTTCGGAAGGAGCTGGTGAATGCTCAGTGTGCGAAATTCATTGACGAACAGCAGATTCTACACTGGCAGCACTATTCCCGGAAGCGGATGCGTCTTCAGCAGGCCTTGGCAGAGCAGCAACAGCAGAATAACACAACAGGAAAATGAAGAGCTGGGGACAGACCAGGCTCATGGGACATGTATATAATGTATCACTATTGTATAGCACAGATAAAGGAACTCTTCCTGCCTACCTTTATTGTGGTAGTGCTCAGAACCACTAGTTTTTTGTTTTTTTGTCAGCAAACTTTTTATTGTTAATATATTATTTCTGTTAAACCAGAATTGTTCTACTTTGATTTGTCTGGAGATTTGCAAATTTTAATTGCATTTAACAGAACCAAGTGAATAAGAATGGAATATTAGGTATTTTAGAACATGGATGTAACATGCAGTGGTACCCTGGGCAGGATCATCTCGAGGAACCTTACTGAGAGCAGCTTATCCACCTATTCACCCCTCCTGTTTTCAGGAGTGAGATGGGACTGGATTCAAGGAGCTCTTAATCATAGAGCAGGAACTACATGATGGTTTGTTCTTTCTGCAGGAGAGGACACAGACCTAGTGATGATAGGAACAAAGACAGTTAATGGCTAATTGGACTCTTGTCCTTAAAGATGAGCCTCAAATACCTTTGAGAAAATTAGCATTTATTGACACCAGTACCACACACAGGCACTGTCTTAAACTCTTCTTTGAATTCTCTTTAAAACATATTTTTATTCTGTGTATATGTGTGAATTGCTTACATGTATGTGCACTGTGTGCCTGGTACCCAAGGATAGAATCAGATCCCCTGGAATGGAGTTGAAGGCAGTTGTTAGCCATGATGTGGTGTTGGGAACCAAACCTGGATTCTCTGCAAGAGCAGCAAGTACTGTTAACCACTGCACCATTTCTCCAGTCCTTATTTTATCTCTATTTTTTGAGACGGTCTCACTTTGTAACCCAGGCCATCTTGGAATTTGTGATCCTTCACCTCAGTCTCCCAAGTATTGGGCTTAAAGATGGCTGCCAGGCCTGGTTCACAAGCCTTTTTTTTTTAATTTAAATTTGTGTAGATTGGCCTACATGTATGTATGTGTACCACTTGCATGCCTGTACACTCAGAGACCAGAAGTGACTGTCAGATTCCCTGGAACTATAGATAGTTTTGAGCAGCCATCTGGGTGCTGGGCATTGAACCCAGGTCCTCTGGAAGAACAGTCAGTGCTCTTAACCACTGAACCACCTCTTCAACCCACGTACTTATTTGCAGAGCAACTTGGGCTTTTTCATTTGCAAGAGGTCTGGTTCTGAGTCCACACTTGCCTCAAACTTGTGATCCTTTTGCTTTAGCCTCTAAAGTGATAAGATTACAGCATGCATCACTATGCCTGTGGTTACTCAGCTAAGAGAACCAGCCAGTCACACAGGATGGAATTCTTCTGACCACTAGTTGATCTAGTTACTGTCTTTGCCTCACCCCAAAAGAATCACATTTTAGATATGTGTGAAACAAAACTGCCTGAATTAAGCATATGCATTTCATGTGTGTTAGTTTAAAGTTCTATATTTCAAAGGCAGAAAAGAGTTTTGCAAATATATAGAATTTAAGGCAATAGATCCTAATCTCTGCAGACTCGTAAGTTATTAAGTTACTTTTTATTATCTTCAGTATTTCCTTTGAGTTACTACTGCTATACTGAAGACATATCTTACTCATATCATAGCCAGCCATGTGTTAAAAAGAAAATTGGAGGTTTATATTTTAATTCTTTGTTGTTTAGATACACTGATTTCAACATCATCATTTACTCATTGTTAATATGAATTTAAAACAAGTATGGTTTCTTTTAAGCAAATCAGGAAATCAAGACACAATTGCTATCATCAAATCTTAATCTTCAGAGAATACCATCTCCACGAGGTTAGCCTGAAGGCACTCAGATTCCACAAGTTTTTGAGGCTGTTAAAAAAAAAAAAAGGTTACATTTTAACTAATGCTATGAAATGTTTTAGGGGTGGAGTGAATTCTATGTTGAATGACAAATTTTTGAACACAGAATTTATGCCATCAGAACTATCAGCTAGTTATAACAAGCTTTATGAAATAGTTCAGATACTTGTCTTAAGATGACTCATTAAAATACTTGGCCTGAAGGGCCTTTAAACTTTAATACCAGGAAGCTTCATAGAATGAAGACGAAAGACAGCAAGTCTGGTGCTGTTTCTTTCCCTCAGCTCTTTAATTTAGGATCCAAGGGGCAGGGCTGAAATAAAGGGAAACCTGGAAAACGGAATTAGAGAACACTGACACAGGTACTTTCAGGAATGAGTCAACCTCTGAACATAAAATCTTAAAATGGCTGAAAAACACACTCCAAACACTAATAGCTGCGTTATTATATTTTATTGGGATTGGCAGAGCACCGATGCGCTGTGAACAACACTGTGGTGTTGGAAATTAAATGTCGAGATCTTTTCAGACATAACTCTTAAAAACAACTTGAGTTTTAACTACATTATAGCCACAACGTAAAGATTGTAGATACTCACTGTTCCATATTTAAGTAGTGTAGGCACTGCAGTTAATTTCAGTTTTTGTCTGAAGTCATTATTTGGGTCTTTCCAACTATTCCAAAAGGAAAAAAGATCATAAAAATACTACTTGGTTTATTACAGCTTACTCAACAACTGACCTATATTAAGTATTTTAGTAATCATTTTTTGTTAACATTTAAACATTTTGAGGACTACCTTAGGCATCTTCTGCAAGCTTACATTTAAAATGTGGCTAAGATAAACAAATGAAAAGTCAAAGTTCTGAACTTATTCCAGGCCAAATTCATTTAATTATCACTACTGTGTGGTCAAACATTAATGTTTTAACTTTAAATTCAATAGTTCTAATTGTTTGGCTTATCAGACATTACCTAAAATATAGGACCTGAGCAAAAATATATGAGGCCCTTTCCACCAAGTTTTTAAGAATCTAGTCCATGTCTGGAAATAGTATACATGATCACTTACTAAGATCTGTCTCCTACTTGACAGTAGATGAACACACATTCTTCAGAAATATGCTTCAGCCCCTCTCGAACGACTGGCTCAGCTTTTTAAAAAAAGTTAAAAGTAATTACACATCAACCGATATAGCCTGTCCCCTCCCCCCAGTCTTAGTAGACTTTAACCTGCATAGAACCAAGGATGTTAAAAAATCATGTGTTCTCTTCTGGACTGAGAATCACTTAAGTCCTAGTCCTGGTTGTCCTTCAGGCACACCCAGGACATCAGAATACATTTTGCTAACGGAAAGACCAACTTAAGAGTCTGGTAAGGCTCATAATCTGGTAAGGCACTAATCATTTTGTGGACAGAATTCTAAAGAACAGGGTTCCAAGATCTGAGTCCATGACAAAAACTAGGACCACCCCTGCGTGGGGCAAATAAGGAGCTAAGGAGAGACAAGGGGACCAAGATCCTCATCTCTTCCATTACAATCCCACTTCTGGCCTTAAGCAGGGAAGGGCCTTTCCACTACAGCGCCGCAACCCCCAGTCCCGGTCTCACCTTCCACGCAGTCTGGACACCAGCTCTTCCCTTCATCGTCCTTTGAACCGCTGAAGTAGGCGAAAATGGTCTTGCCCTCGTGCTCCTTCACAGCCTTGTCGAACTCCTCGAAGCCGGACACGCTCACCTCCTCGATGGTGCCCATGGGTACGGTTCAGACAGGAGCTGGAGAGGAGCTCTAGGATCCGACCGCCTCAAGGCGGGGCCCTTGGAGGGCGGGGACAGGCTTCCGGGTGGGCGGCACCGCAGGAGCTGTGTGGCGCTACGGGAGCCTCGGGTGGCCATAACACGCTACGACCGTTTTTTCTGCTTTGCTGGAGGGATTTTTTTTTTTTTTTGGCGCCAGCTCCCTTCTGACATGTAGACTTCTGACCTGATCTGGTTCCCACCCTGGCTTCATAGACAGTGACCACAAGACTCGTCGCAGTACAACAATTTGACCCTCAAAATGGCTCAGGAAGCTCAACGGCTCCCAAGCTGCCACGCGCCTGTTGCCATGGCGACTGGGCGAGAGGCCGGAAGCGAGGCCTAGCTTGGGTTCGCCTGCCTGCCTCCTAGTCGCCGCGCCTTGCCCAGGCCAGGTGGGCTCGGGGCCGAAGCTGGGGGAATTCTGGGAAGCTGCATTAGGCATAGGGAACGAGTGAGAGGAGACTGCCCGGGGCTTGTCTTCCAGCTCCGCCCCTCCAATTACCTTTCCATTTGTCAGGCTTTAGGGGGCCGGGGCTGGGGGCGGCGTCCCGGACTGGGCGGGGGTACGGAGGGAGCTGAGAGGCAGAAAGGCAGCGGAGCCGGGATCTGAGTGTTGTGAGTGAGTGTGCCGGGCACGCTGTCTAGGTGAACAGGTGCAAAGACAGCGTGCCCGAGGTTGCGTTTGGGAAAGGAATTGTCCGGGAGCTGCGAACCCGGCGGGGGCCACGGGGCCCTTGCCCTGGGTGGGCGGGTGTACGCTGGCAGCGAAGATGCCGGCTCGTTGCGTAGGGGCCGGCAGGTCGCGGCGGGGTGTTCGGCGCCTGTGGGCAAGGAGGTTGGGTGCAGGGGTGTCCCGAGGTTTTGTAGTAAGGCGCAGGAAGAGGTCTTCAATGCGGCGGATGCGCCGTGTGAGCATAGGGGGGAGGCTGAAGGATGGTCGGCGGCCTTTGGAGAGGGGACAGGCAACGGAGCCCGCAGTCTCCCTTGGGGTGAACAAGACCTTGGGGACACCTGGGACTGCAGGCTCGGTTGAGGTTGCAAGGGACCCCAGGGCAGTGTGGGTGAATGGGGCTGTGGGTGAGCCAGAGGTGGTTGGGCCTGCTGGGTCTGTGTGGGTGACTCGATCTGGGAAGGAGGAGCAAGACGATAGGAGTCCACCAAGCTGTGAGAGAAAAGGCCGTCCAGGAACCCTTGGCCACGAGAGCATCCTGGAACTTTGGTTGAAGGTGCAAGCTATGAGGGTAGCTTCAGGATGCTGGGAAGGAAGCAGAGTGGAACTCCATCCTGTTCCTGCGGGAGAGGGGCCAGTTGAAAAGGGTGTTCCTGGGCGAGCTTCCTGGGTAGAGACCAGCCGAGGTGGTGTCACAGGACCGTGGGTGAGAGGACATGCTAGAGCATTCCCTCGGTTCTCAGGACTGTCAGCTAAGGGAATAGGGACAGGTTGTGAGAGAGTATCCAGTTTCTGTAGGCAGGGAAAAACTGGGAAGATGCCTCCTGTTGTGGGTGGACCCTGGGAGAAGATAGGCTGTGCTGCCTTGGGCTCTTGGGAAGAAAAACAAAGTGTGGCCATGCCTGGGGCCATAGGATGGTCGGAGGCTGTGAAAAGGCCCAGAGCTGGAGAAGTGAGGGAATGTGGGAATACCCCAGGTTCGTGTAGGGGAGGGCAGTCTGCGCAGGTTTCTGGGGCTCTGGCAGAAGAAACTGTATATGGGCATATGTTATGGGAAAGGGGGCAAATTGTAGGGGCCACTGATGCCTTGATGGTACTACCCAGGGCAATGGAAGAGGAAACTACCCCCCGAGGGGCTCCGGGGTTGTGGCAAAGGAGACCAGAGGTGGGGGATGTAGATTCTAGGGGTATTCCTGGCCTGAGGGCCATGGGACAGCCTGTAGGAGTGCCTTGTGCCAGTGAAGAGGGAGCTAGATGTGGAGGTGATCCAGGGTCATGGGGAGCTGCACAGGCTACAGAGCTGTCTGCTTCTGAGGACCAAGAAGCAGGTTCTCCAGGTGCCCAGGGCCTGTGGGGTATAGAACAAGCAATGGGAGCACCCAGTGCTTTGGGGAAGGAGGCAGATAATGCAAGTGTTCCAGGACTGTGGGGAATGGGACAGCTGCCCTGCTTGCAGACTAAGGTGGTATCAGAAGATAGAGGAGAAGAAACCAGCTATGATGTTGTTTCAGGCCTATGGGAGAGGCAGCAGGCTCAGGAGGTTCCTCTGGCTGAGGCATTGCCAGGGCCAGTTATGGAGGAGACACTTGGTGGGACTCTTTTAAGCCCGTGGGAAAGGAGGCAGGTCATAAGGGGGCAAGAGGCTGAGGGGCCTGCAGCTTTCGTGATACCTGGGGCTGTGGATCAGGATGTCAGTTGTGGGTCTCTCTCATGTCCATGTGGGAGGAGGCAGGCTGTGGGGATGTTTGAGACAGCTGTGATGCCAAGGCACAGGTGTGCCACAGAAGGAGTACCCTCAGCTCTGGGTGTACCTGCTGCCTTGTGGATGTGTCAGGAAAGCAGCTCTACAGATGGTGTGAGCCTGCAGGAGAGGGCTTATGTTGCCTCTGGGAGACCCGGGGCTCCTGAGGAGTGTTCATCTGTAGTAGAGGATACTGAGGCTGGGGCTCTCCCAGGTTCATGGGGAAGGGGACCCACTATCGGGGTTCCTGTGACTCCTGCGATAACTGGTTCTCTGGAGGTAGAGATTGGCTCCAGAGGTTTCTCAGGTTTGTCAGGAAGGAGACAAACTGTAGGTATACCTGTGACTGCCAGGGTGTCCCCAGCTGGTATGGACATGGCTCCTAGGGCATCTAGTTCTGTGTGGGAGCACATTAACTCTAGGACAGTCTCAGACTCAGCAGGAAGCAGGTCACCTGCAGGGGTATCCATGACTGGGGGGCTCCCTGAGTCCATGGGGGATGAGGCATTCTCTGAGGGTTTACAAAGAAGACAATCTGCTGCAATGCCTGTGGCTACTAGAATTGCTACAACTGTAGGAGTGCCCACAGCTCCTGGGCTCTTAGGGCCTTACAGGATGGTGGGTAACAGCTATGGTGAAAGATCGGGGACATGGCAAAGAAGACAAACGATTGAGGCGCCTGCTGCCGCCAGGATCCCTAAACTTGAGGGAGAAGCCTGCTCTGAAGGTGTCTCAGATCTGTGGAGGACACACATTGGGACAGTTCCTGAGGCAGTGAGGGGGGCTTTGCATCAGGGGATGCTTGCAGCTATTGGGGTTCCCATGGTTGGGCATGTACCTGCTGCAGTGTGGGTGACTGGGTCCCCTGGAAAGGAAGCAGATGAAGGTATCTCTGGCCTGACTGTGGTTAGGAGACAATCCACTGAGGGAGGAAGGGCAGCAGGGGAAGAAGCAGGGAGTAGAGGGGCCCTGGGACTTGCAGGGAGGGGCCAGGCTGTGGGCATGTCTTATACCTGTGAGCTTGATACCAGGCCATGGGGCAGCTCAAGGACTGCAGGGGAGGAAACAATCTATGAGAATATTCCCAGAGTATCTGCAACAAGAACAGCTGTGCCCTCAGTTTCAAGGGAGGAAACAGGCCTTGGCCATTTCAGAGATGATCTGCAGGGAAATGGGGAGAGAGCTGTGGGAGGAGTTCCTGGAGCTAGAATGAGCATGAGCGCTTTGGGAGAGATGGGGGAAGGGGGATTGAGGGGCACCTTCCAGTAGATCTGTAAAAAGGAAGTTGGAAGATGTCCTGGGATTCTGGGAGGGAAGAGGTTGGGGAACTGTTTGTCTTGGATATAGGTAAAAGAACCTCATGGAGTCCAGAGAGATACTTTGTGGTGATGTCACAGGGTATGTAAGGTAATTAATTAGGAGACTTCTGGAAAGATGGGGACTGCATTTCAAGGATAGGGCTATCCCAGGACTTTTTATAGGGGGATGGTGTGGGGTGAGTGTCTCTGGACTTTGTGTGTGAATGTGTGTGTGCTTGATGACTTGAGGTGTACAGCCCTAACTCTGCAGCTCATTCTGTGGTTTCAGCTTCAGCCCTGTGGTGCTGGCAGGCCCATTGGCATTGCCTTACTTGTGTGTCTCCCATCTGCTTCTTGGATTATGTCTCTGTAGTCTTAGGGACAAGGACTCTTGTACAGCCGTCTTCATGTTCCTACAAATGTATCTGCCTTCAAGTGGATCCAGTCCGGAAACTTTGGACTTATTTCTTTTTTTAATTTAAGCTAGTTTTTTTCTCTCTTAACCTTGAATTTCCTAGTTGATTTACTGTAGGATTCTTTGAGAGCCCAAATTCTCCAGTGTATTTAAAACTTACAATTTCTCAGAAAATCAGCTCAATGAAACCATATTGAGTTAAATTGTTTACTATACTCACAGTACTGATTGTGGGGAATAAAAGAGGAAGACAAGGCCCTTAGTCTTCAAGGAGCCTTGTCTAGCTGGGAAGCTGAGACACAGACCCATGAAATAGGTAAATAACTATGTGTGAGATGACGTGGTTAACTCCTGAGCGGCAAACTATTCAAGTATGTTAAGAGATCTTCGGAACAGAGAGAACGTGAAGGTGTAGCTCCTCACAGCTTCAGTAGCTGAGATTCTTCAGTAGCTATGGTCTCATTGTGAATGTATACAGGGTGGGGACTACGGATTTTGGTTGGGGGGAGCTAAACACCTACGGAGCCCATTCAGCTGGCTAAACCCCAGCTTTATTTAGAGTTGTTCAGAATGTTATCTGAGCTACTTAACAGGAATACATTCTGTTCTTTTGACCAGGCATTAGGATTTATTCATGTAGAACATATCCATGAAACTGTCCAGTCATAAGAACAATAGTTTATCATAACAGAATTAATGTCTTACTGTAGACACCTGATTTGAAATGAAAATGGCTCAAGGGATTATCATTAAAATACTGGTTCTCTGTTCTTTTGAAAATGAGAATTTCAAAAGTGGTTGCTTTTGTAAATGTAAGAAATAGCTCTCTTTCTAAGCAGTCTTTTTTTTTTTTTTTTCCTTTCCAAAATGGGTTTCTCTCCTGTAACTTTGGCTGTCTTGGAACTCACTTTGTAGACCAGGCTAAGCAATCATTCTTACATGAGGCTACTGTGGGTTCATTCTGGAATGTTGCTATATCAGCCTGGGATTATGAGTTGTTTAATCTGTTTTCTTGTTTGAAGATCATTGCACTGTTTAATTTTAGACATGTTTTGTTTAAGGAAGATTTGCCTGATGACTAGGTGGTCACTGATATTCTTCATCACCTGACATAATGGGACCAAGCCAGCCAGCTTCTACCTGTGTTCATCTAGCATCCAGTATCCAGCTAGATGGAATGAGTGACCCCAGGAATCTCCAGCCTCAGGTTATTTTGCTGTTTTCCTTCATATATTTATTATAAAACATATGTTTTTATATTATAAATATACAATATTTATATTTTATAATATAAATTTTATATTTTATAATGTAAATTTTCTTTATGTTCAAAAGTTGAAAAATGAAGACATTGAACATTTTGAAACCACTTTCTAGATTCAACAGTTGTTAATAATTTGCCCTGTTTTCTGTCTGCTGAACCGTCTTATCTTGAAGGTTATGTATAAGCACACCAAAGGAAGCTACAGACACTGATGCTTTTGATTTAAATATTTCAGAACACTTTAAAATGAACTCTCTTACCTAATTATACCATTATCACACTTAAGAAAATTTAAAAAAGCTTATGTATGTGTCTGTCTGAGTGTATGTGCATATGTATGTACAGGGTGCCTGTAGAGGCCAGAAGAGGATGTTGAACCCTCCAGGCTAGAGTGTGACGCCTGGTACCCTTATCCACAAATAGCTATTTAATTGCTCAGTCTTCAGATGTCTGAAAAAAGTAAGAGTTCAGTACTTGGTTAAAGTACTTTGTGGGTTTAGCCCCTATGGTGGATAATCCAAATGCTGTGTTTAAAAGTTACAAGTTAAATTTATTTTTCCTCTTTATTTTTTAGTGTGGTTGGTTTTGGTTCACTGTATTCTCTTGGTATTCCTTTCTAGGGTTTTCTGTTGTATTTATGGATCTGTGTCCCCGTCTACCCCTTTGTATGTTAAACACTCATGTGCAGTCACATGGTTCTAGTACAAATCCGTGCAAATGTGTATTCAGGAAAGTGTTGTCCACCGGATCATCCTTTTGTTCTTTCTATCTTGTTCCCACTCACACCCTATGGATAACTAATCTCATTAACTTCCTTTTTTTTTTTTGTCATTTTCTTTTTGTCCTAAGGACCAGATGCATGCACATATTCTTATGGAGCTTTCTTTTCTTGATATCATAGCTACTCTTTCCCGCCTTGTTTTCTAAGAAATCTCCCCAAGCCAGTTCCTAGAGCTGTTTCTAGAGATGTCCTCATGTCTTACATTTCTAGCACTCTATTCTGCAACTGTCCCAAAGTTT
Source organism: Cricetomys ansorgei (assembly GCA_026225945.1). Taxonomy (NCBI): domain Eukaryota; kingdom Metazoa; phylum Chordata; class Mammalia; order Rodentia; family Nesomyidae; genus Cricetomys; species Cricetomys ansorgei. The sequence continues at coordinate 1,569,522 of JAMJFZ010001899.1, forward strand.
ATTCCATGACCAACCTACATGGATAATGTAGGTTGATTTCAGTAATTGGCAATTACAAACCATATAATACTAAATAAGCCTTTCTATGTGTATTGTTGGGAGTGCATCTATAGGGTATCCAAGTAGTGATACTAGGCCGCTGGGTCAAAAGTAGCTGAATATAGCCAAGTTACCTCCAGAAAGGAGTGTGCCTATGCTCATTCATTATACATTTTCTTTCTCTCCCCCCTTTTCCTCTTTCCCTTCTCTTTTTCTCTCTTTTCTGTCTTTCCCGCTTTCTATGTTCTTTCAAAATGTGTATGTGTGTGCCTGTGGGAATTTATGTGCATTACCAAAAGCATGCAGTATTGTGCTCTTTTATTTTATGGAATTTCATCATCTTTTTATAAGGTTGAACATTTTTTAAAGATTTTAAAAAAATTATGTGTATGTATATAGGTTTGTGTATAGATATGGGCACATGAGGAGTCTGTCCAGGTCAGAAGCTTAGAATCCCTTGGAATTGGGGTTATAGGCAGTTGTGAGTCTCTTGACATGGGTGCTGTGAATCCAGCCTGGTTTTCAGGAATAGTGCATGTTCTTAACTGCTGAGCCATCTCTCTGGCCCCAGGTTGAAGCCCCTCTCATGTTTAAGAGTTTTCTTCCTTTCTTTCTCTCCTCTGCCTTTCCCTTTGATATGGTTTCTTTCTCTTTCTTTTTTGGTGTGTGCATATGTGTGTCTATGTGAGTTTATATGTACAGTGCATGTACAGGAGTCTGAGGAAACCAGAAGAGGGTGTTGGATCATTTCAGACTGGAGTTACAGGCAGTTATGAACCACCTAATGTGGGTGCTGGGAACTGAATCCAGGTCCTCTGCGTGAGCACTAAGCACACTTGGCTGCTGAGCCATTTCTCCAGCCCACTGTAGTTTCTTCTTTAACCTCAGTTAAATTATATATGTAACTTATATATATATTATTCCTTTGTACTTGCAAACAATATTTTCCTCTAGTTTTTCAGTTCTTTGGTCTTTGCTTTTTGGGACTTTTTATTTGTGTGCTTATGTACTTGTTGATTCTTAACCAGGGAGAAATTTTTAAAGAAATTTGTTTTAATGTAGTCAAATATAGTATTCATTTATCACTTTATTTTCTATCATGTCAGAGATCCTTTTAGTAAGTATGGATTTTGAATCATAGTTTAAAAAGACTTTTCCTGTGTTCACATTAAAGAGGAGTTCCTCAGTTTACCCCCTCCCCCAATGTGCATATCAAATTCTTCGGGTAATTGAATTATGTTTAGAGGAAAGGCTTTCCCCAAATAAGGTTACAGATTTCAATGACTGTTTTTTAATCTGTGCACTTTTCAGGTTTTGTTGTTGTTGTTGTTTTGTTTTTTTTCTACTTAGTGAGGTTCTTCCCTACGCCTCCAGTATAACCCATCTATCCCCAAAAAGTCCCTGAAGTTTTGTCATGTACACGTGATTATTTGAGCACATTTGCTGTGTTGGGGAGATCTTCCAATGAAGGTATCATGAGCTTGGGTCCACTGAATTCAGTGGCATGGATTCCCTTGTTTACCTTTAGTAGGGAGACTCCTCTAAGTTGTAAAGTCTTAAAAATTTCTTTCTTTTGGTCTGGTAATCCTAGAGCAGATTACTTAAGAAAACCTAAGAAAATAATGTAAAAGCAGAGAAAGCAGACTTTTAAATTACATACCTATACTAAATAATGTTCCAGTTAGTGGGAAAACTAGAATAATCTGTTTAATACAATTGTAGCTTAGGCTGAAAGGCTAGTTCTTAAAGGTTAGAAAATGCAACCGTGAAAGTAGTTTTGAATATGGAAGCATGCTTATGTTTAAATATAGAGCCTCCTCATAAGTCTTTATCTGTTAAGATGAAAACTGATAAGGACTTAAGTCTGTATAAGCCTGGGTAACTGGACTGTTTAGAACACGGTGCTTATATGGGTGAAGGGTAAAAGGTGTACCTAATGACCAGATGGAAATCTTGGGAAGCCCTAGGGGAAGCATCCAGTGGCTTAGGTCTGCTGTGCAATATGTGCTGTGGGTGCTGTGGGAAAGTTTTTAGGAAAACTCTAATCTAGAGTCTTTGTGTTTTTCCAGACTTTGACATTCTGAAACAGGACAAATCTGTAGTTGGGAGTCAAAGAACTTACTGGTTGTCTGCATGAAGCTTTAGAGGGCAGCCTTTATAGGAGGATCCAGTATACTGTTAGCAGGTGGAAGGAAGGCTGTTACTATGGGGCTACATTTAATACAGAACCTTGTATGTGGTATATGCAGGTGACTGGTTCTGTGGGCACACCAGAAAAATATCTCTTCATACAAATAATCTTGTGGGTAAAATACTAGGAACTGGAGTGTGTGTGTGTGTGTGTGTGTGTGTGTGTGTGTGTGTATGTATCAGCTATGCAATATGTTATTTTTCTAATGTGAACTTACTTTTTTGTTTATTTCTTGAAGAACCAGCTGCAGTTTAATAGGAATGTTCCCACACATCCCAGCAACTTGGCAGTCCGATACTCTTGCCCACATGCGATTAAAATTGAAAAACTGAAACACCCGAACAGTGAAATGTATTTTTGTAAAGATGTGGATTTTAAAGCTGGAAATGATTTAAGCAGTTCTCTCTCATTTTCTGTCATATCAGAAGAGAGGCTTAGTTATGCTGTCCACCTAGCCAAAAGAGATGTAAAACGAAGACAGTTTGAAGAACACATGAAAGATCATCTCAGAAGTCAGCCCCAAAGCTCTCAGAAATGTGTACACACCAAGGCCGAAAGAAAGGACTCAAAGAGTCAGAATGTCTGTCATTGCAGTCAACAGCCGTCCAAAGTAAGCATTTCTAGCTCAGGTGCCAAGGTGTATGTGTACACATCTCATCCAGGACAATCAGATCTTACTGTGCCAAATTCACCACCTACCCACGATCCAGGCCTTCAGCCACAATCCAGGATAGAAGAGCACAAAAACCTGTGGGAACAGAAAAGCCTGCTAGAAGTACAGCGACTCCGAAAGGAATTGAGCAGTTGTATTCATAAAATAGAAGCAGTAACTAAAAAAGGTGAGAAAAACTCCGTTCTTCATTTGATGAGTTGCCATGGTGTGGGATAATTCAAATACATTCATTGAGGCACCCTTTCCCCAACACACACTGAGTTCTGTTGTCTCCTGTGAGCTGGTTGGTTCAGTAGAGCTAGCAACCACTAAAAGAGAGTTGGGCTTGGAGAGTCTGACCCAGGATTCCTTTCTTTGATGAGTTTGTTCTGCCCATTCCCCGTGTTTGGACTGCCGGAGGGACTGTCTTTCTGACCTAACACCTCCTAATACTTACACACAAAGCATCTGATGATACTTGTCTTGTTAGTACAGAAGAGCTTCTGGCAAATTTATTTTTAATTTGCTTTAAAAGACCATAGCATATGTATATTGTAGATAAACCCTCTTTATAACTGACCACAGGCTAGAAAGAAAGAAGTATAGTCATAACATGCTGTTTTCATAGTAGTTAGTAATGTCAAGGTCCTTGTGTAGTCATTAGCTACTGTGTCAGTCCATAAAGAAGGCAAGGAGACATTTTCATAGATACAAACCCTTCCAAACCTTAGCAGAGGGAACTACTTGTCATGGCATGTACCTAGATAGCAGAACCCTGCTTGTCTTATCAAGTGTTTTTATTGATACAGAAGCTCCTCAGGTGTTTTATTGATACAAAAACTCTGCCCCCTCATCCAAAGGCCTGTTTGCATAATGAAGGAAACCTGTAGCTTAGTCTCATCCCACAATCCTTTAGCAGCCAAGCTGTTACCTTTATGGTGGGGGAACTCAAGGCTTAAGGGAAGTGTTCTCTCCTTTTTGCTTGAGACTATGGGAACGGGACTACAAGAATTCCTCCATAGCAACTTTGCTTTTCTACAGTGACTCTGCCAGAGAGCAGTGAGCGGGTGTAGATCATGAGGAAGGAAATATCTTAATCACAGATTTACATAAGACCAACTCCTGCAATGATACAAACTGCTAAGACTTAGGCAGCTCTTCCCCCAACAATGTACAAAACAATTATAAACATAACTAGAAATAAACTTCCTCAACATCCTTGCATCTCCTTGGTAAGTAGTAGATTCAGGAATGGAGAGTGGGGTTACTGTAGCCAACAGGTAGAATGTCAAGCCCATCTCTTAGACAGTGGAATATGAGGAGTTGTATAACAAAAGAAGCTATTAGGCTAGAATAGTACAAAGTCTAAAATTATATTTTGCATTTAAAGTTTAATTAAAATGTGTACATATACATGTATGTACATTATAGAAAAATATAAATACCTTATAAAGTATCTGTTGATTGAAACAAGATAAAACTACACACTTAGGATGTGGCTTGATAGGAGACAGGAGGACTGAAGAAAGAGATGTACTGAGGATGGGCACAGATTGATTTCCCAGTTCCTAGGAACCAGCTACCATGAAACTGCCACCAAAGGCAGACCAGCAGCATCTAAAATGGAAAAATGCCGCTGCCTGAAGAAAACAGCTTCTACACACAGCCAGAAAGTGTCCTCCGTCAGTGGTTCTAGCGAACATGTTGGATAATGCTTTTGAGCATCAAGGTTGGTCCAGAACATCTACACAGAATACCTCAGCCCCCACCCCCATGTGTAACATTTTAATGAGAAAATCAAACTCAGAATGTACTTAACACTAGCCAAGTATCGCTTTTATCAAATTTTTCTCTTAAGAATTTTGTGGTTGTTTTTCATGACATCCCTTAGTGTCAGTCTGTGGCATGACCCCACCAGATGCCAGAGAACAAAACTTCTAGGTCTCCTGCTTTGAAGATCTGACCTAAGACCAGGGCCTTTAGAACTGAGCTTTGGAAATGGTGAGCAAAAGGCTGGCCAGGTTTATTTTGCTTACTTAACTATTTGGTAGATCACAAATCAATACTTTGTAACTATAATAACAATGTCCTGACCAGGGCAAATGACTAAAAATATTTATGAATACATAATTTCAATTTCTGCATTCAGTATCCTTTAAGTACCTCATGCTTCCCAAACCCTGCTGGCTACCGTAGAATCACCTTCAAGGTGAGAGTTAAACCCCTGCTAAACCAGTTCCTGTTTCTGTTCTTACAGGTATGTGAACATGGATTTCCCCTACACTATGTAAGCCAAATAAATGTGGCAATAATTTGGCCTAGAGGCTCCCATATGACTCTTAGCTGTACGTGCAACTTCTGGCTTCAATGTTTTGCCCTGCTTAGCAACCTAATTGCCTTATTGTTTTTGTTTGACTTTTTTAAAGTCACACACACACTTGGCTAGTGCTGTACTACCAGGCTGCAATTCAGCCCCCCTCTCTCATGTGTAACATTTTAATGAGAGAATCGAATACAGAATATACTTAACACTAGTAAAGTATTTCTTTTTATCATACTTGTCTATTAAGAGATTTTAAAAAGAATTTTTGTAAATATATTTGGAAACAGTAGAAGAAATACATAGATTGGATCTCCCCTGTGAAGTCTTCCAGAAATGATCTGAGCTGGTCTCTAAAAAAAATAGAGAATGTACGGAAAGTGTGCTTCTTGATGCATAGAGGAAGACAGACATTTGAGTGATTTCAGCACTTCTATCTTAATGTGTTCTCATTTGGATTCTGGATAAGAAAATAAAAATAATCTTACTCAACCTGCAAGTAGTCCAATAGAGATTTTTTTTTTTTTGGAAAATAGAGGAAGCATTGTGGATTTTGGCTCAATATAAAAGTATTTTGAGACAGTAAGAAACGCTTCCCAGTGGTATCTGTCCAGTGAATTCAGGTGTGTAGGAGGCTCGCCAGCGTCTTCTGTCCCTTCTATCTCTGAGGCAGCACACAGGCCACTTGCTCAGTCTCCAGAGGTGGCCTCTTCGTTTTCTTAGTAAGACCTGCGATCTTGAGCTACTACTCCATTAAATACTTGAGGTTTTTGTGAGTTTCTTTGTGTGCTTTTTAACCTAATGTGGGGAAAATACTTTCAGATAGACTAGAAGAAGCTTTGGATCCAGATGAAGAACAGCGAATCCGAGTGAGGAGACAGGAGCAAGCCGTGCGCTGTGCTCGCATGCTCTACGTTCTTCAGCAGCAGGTATGGAAAAGCCAGGGAGGTGGAGCAGGTGACCTGCATGTGCTTTCTTAGAGGAGTTTGCAGTTTTCCTTCTGTCACAGAAAGATGAGCACAAAGAACCCTGTATAAATTCTAAGGAATTTTCAAGCTTAATTTTCTGAACTTATGGACAAGTAATTCACATTCTTTTGACAGAAAGGTGTGTGTGCTTGTGTGTGTGTGTGTGTGTGAGAGAGAGAGAGAGAGAGAGAGGGAGAGGGAGAGGGAGAGGGAGAGAACCAGAGAGTCTTACTTACTGTGTAGCCTTGGCTGAACTAGAACTCATATAACCACCTGTTCCTGCCTCCCTTGTGCTGGGTCAAAGGTATATGCCACTACACCGAGTAGAAAGCAAAAACTCTTTAGTGTGGCTGGCCCTTCTATCTCTCATTCATATTGAGTTCTTCTTATACTGGGGACCTGGAGATAGCTCTATTAACCATTTTGAACTGGAAACCAGTCAGTGTTTGGGGCATGTGGGCAGTGAATGAGAAACCTTTTCTTATTTTTAAGTGACTTGAGTTAAAAAGGGTTATGTTTAGACAAAATAGGGTCTTCTCTTTTTCTATAATAAAGATCAATGGTCAGGTATAAAAATTTCATTTCTCACTTTTCATAAAACAGGTAAAAGAAATCCAGGAAGAATTGGATAAATTGAGTCCACATAAAATTAAACATACTAAGAAGGTATGTTATAATTCTGATGAATGGTTATTAATAGAGTGCATTTTACGGTGTTTTGTCGTGTTTTATGTATACTTGTTGGGGACCGAGCTGCTAAGTGTTCTGAATGTGGAGTTTCCTTCCAAGGAAAAGGATATGAAACAGATCACTGGGTGGTCACTCCTGGTATACAGACAGCACTGTATGGTCACTCCTGGTATACAGACAGGTCACTGTATGGTCACTCCTGGTCTACAGACAGGTCACTGTATGGTCACTCCTGGTCTACAGACAGGTCACTGTATGGTCACTCCTGGTCTACAGACAGGTCACTCACTGTATGGTCACTCCTGGGATACAGACAGGTCACTCACTGTATGGTCACTCCTGGGATACAGACAGGTCACTCACTGTATGGTCACTCCTGGTATACATTCAGGTCACTGTATGGTCACTCCTGGGATACAGACAGGTCATTGTATAGTCACTCCTGGGATACAGACAGGTCACTGTATGGTCACTCCTGGGATACAGACAGGTCATTGTATAGTCACTCCTGATAAACAGACAGGTCACTTACTGTATGGTCACTCCTGGGATACAGACAGGTCACTGTATGGTCACTCCTGGTATACAGACAGGTCACTCACTGTATGGCTACTCCTGGGATACAGACAGGTCACTGTATGGTTGCTCCTGTGATACAGTCAGGTCACTGTATGGTCACTCCTGATATATACACAACAGGAAAGAAAAGACCTGTTACTGAAAGACTTGAGGTTTTACAATTCTCTTTACTATGAGAAAGGTTTTAAACAAGAAGCACTTTGTGTAGCAGCTAGACTCCAGATATTCTTAAAGGTTGCTGTGGTGTTAGGAAGTCAGCACTTGAAGTAACCCCTCACTTCTTATTTGTTGCCAGTCACGGGCAGTGTCTAGGTTGGCAGCTGCTCATCGAGGAGCCATCCGGGCCTTACAGATGTTTATCACACAGTTTACTGACCGAGGGGAGCACCCAGTTCCTGCTCGGTGTAGGGAACTAGGCAGCCTTATTCGTCAGCTTTCACTGTGTTCTGCCAAGCTGGATGCTGATCCTTCAGTGCCAGACGTGGTTATAGACATCTTGCAGCAAATTGAGGTATGAAATGGACTCTAGTTTTTGTTTATCGTGTGTCGTTTCTAGGCAGGGAAATAATGCTGACTCTCTGTAGTTCCAGTTAGTGAGAATACACGACAAAGCTACTGCCTGGTCCTTTGCAGAAAACAAAAGTTTATATTTTTATTGTTTTTACACTCTAGTCTTTATTACATTTCTCTTCTTTAAGTGTGAACCACATGAGACGCACTGTGGCACACATGCCCATACATCATCTATACACACAGCTATAAATGACTAGAAAGGAAAGGAAAGGAAAATGACAAAGAATTCTCAGGATAGTGCTTAATTTATCATTATTTGATCTAGATAGGTTCTAGAAAAGAAAAACTTAAGATACATGCAAGCAAGAGCCTCAGATCTTGGGATGACTGGAAACAGCTAGCACTCCACAGGTGGCCTATCAGGAATGGACAGTGTTCTTGGTTCTCATTGGTAACAAAGACTGCATTAGCAATGAGCTCTGGCTTTATTGTTTCATAGGTTTGCAGAGTTCTACACACACACAGTAGCCTTTCATCTTGCTGCAGTACCCTGACTTGCAAATGTGTTACTACTAATTTATATTGTTACTGTTTTTAAAGCAAAGATCAGAGATCTCTTGAGATCTAATTAGCCACCCATGCCATTGTTACTTCTGTCATACATTTTCATCCATAAATGGGAAAAGAAAATCTATATTAGTAAACTATTGGCCCTCAAGGAAGAGTGGCATAATAGGGAGAATTCTGGACCAGAAGACGTGTCTGTCTACCACTAACTGGCTCTGGTGGTCATTAAAGCCTGCTTGCTTTTGCAGTCCTGTTGTCTAGGAAATGCCTGTGATTAACTTTGGTTACATCTGTGTAGACAGAGCTCACTATCAGGAGTGTGATTGTCAAGTGTAGATTTAAGAACTTTCAACAGCATATCAGTCATATCATATCATATCATATATCATTCATGCTATTTCAACTTACATATAAGTAAGTTGAAAATAGTTTCATTTAGAGGACCTATCTTCCAAATCCTAGAAAAAGATTTCCAGAGATTACCCCATATTCTGAGCAAACTCACTGTAACAATGCATCTTAAGTAAAATGTAGATCTCCTCAAGTTTTGAAGATATTCAGTAATGTAGGAAATTAAATTTTTGTTGATTCCTTCCCTGACTTACTGTCTTGTTTCCATATGATCCTGTAAACTCAGCCTCCCAGACTGTGCTCAGTTGTCTTTAATTTGTACTGGCCAGTACTGCCTGGTCATGAGTGAGTGGGTGTTCCTTGGAGGATGGGGACACAGATCTCCTGCCATTATTGCTATAGACAAATAGCCACTGAACCCATGCATGTTCAGTATAATGTATTTACCCACATAAAATACTATTTGAGTTTGAGTTTTTGTTGAAAATTAATACCCTTCTAAAGCACATACAGCTATTCTGAAGACTGTGGTTAGTTTCCAAAATGATGATTCTAAATTGAAGGTTAGGATGCCTTTTAAAATGGTCATACTTATACTCTTTGCTGTTGATTTTAACAAGCTAAACAAGTAAAAGAACTTGTAGTAAATAATACTGATTTTAAATTAAGCAAAGCATCTTGTTAACCACTATAGCCATTTATTGGCATGTCTCTTTGAAAGGTATTATTTTTCAGTGTTGTCACTAAAGTCATAGTAAGATCAACTAAGAGAATAATGACTGTTTCCCAATAGGCTTTGGAATCTCTCCTGGAAAAGAAATTGTCACCTAAAAAGGCAAAGAAATGTTTCACAGAAATTCGGAGTGCATTTCCTGTTGGTAGCCAAAAGACCTTAGAGAGATGGCCAACTGTACTGCCCAAGAATGAGAGGAGACCCTTGGTCACAAAGGAGATATTTCCACAGGAAACCAGTCGACCTGTGGCAAAGAAGCTTCTTGCTGGTATGTGCCTCAGGTGTAACTACGTGTAATTTTACTCTGTGAAAGTGGATACAGCAGTTACTGTACCTCGGGGAAGGCAGGATTTGTGGCCTTGTCTGTGAGAGCTACCTTGCAGCCAGAATCAGGAGGTAGCAGCCAGCATGTGTCCTAGGACTGGAGGTTGGAATATGCTTCTCCAGAAGACTGAGCCAGTAAAATCCCCTTTGCTCTATCATAGTGTTCGCACTGATGTGTGTGCACACATCCCCTTCTTTCTGGGATCCCCATCTAGGAAGTGGGATTGGGTAGAATGCACATTTGAGCAGATGCTGCCAATTTACCCCTTAAAAGTGGGTGTTTGAATGTGTTTTGATGAGCAGTGTTTTATATAATCAGATCTGGATGTTTCCAGCCTCTCAGTGGGAAATGGCATGCTATTGCTGCATACTGCAGTTCTGTCCGCTTGAGGGTTGTTCATGGGTTCCTTACCTGTACTTATTTCTTCTGTGGTGATTTTCCCTTTTGTATTCTGTCGGTTCTGTGTGTGTGTTCTGGGTCCCGCAGTCCGCCGGTCGGTGGCTGATGTCCTGCCGGACTAGGGTCGTTCGCTGGCCGGGTGAACGACCTAGGCCCAAGCAGCGTGAAGGCACGCGGGCCCCGGAATCTGTGGTTTGGGGACCTTTCGCGGAGCTGTCCACCCGCGGAACTGAGAAAAGTTGGACACTCATTTATTCAAAAGCTTTTCCCTGAATAAATAACTTCCCGGGGAAGGTGGGGTTTCTCCCTTGGGGCGGGGAAGCCTTAATCAGCATAGCAGGGTGGGCGCTCCTAAGCAAGGGACCCGCCCTAATGCAGGTAAACATGTCTTCCGTGAAGCAAGCAAGTTATAACTAATATTTTTGGCTAGGGATCTCCGTGGACTAGAAGGGGAGAAGGCTGCCCCCCAGCGTCACAGCCCCTTCTCTTCTTCCAGAGTGCAGGGCGCTATTAGCCTTTCTCCTGCAACCCTCCAGTCCAAGAGTCCCACAGTATTCTTTTTCCCTCTTCTTCTTGGGCTCTATTTCTTTTACTTATGGATATAAAAGTTCTGTGGGCAGTGCAGCTCTTAATCTTTTTTTGGCTTACATGTGTTATAAATATTTTCCCCTGTTTAGTCACTTACCTTTGGAATTTGTTTATGGTGTTTTTTTGTTGGTATAGAAGTTTTAATTTTGTAGGCAAATCCATCAATCTTAATCATAAGACTGATTTTGTTATTTTTAAAAAAATTGCTGATCTTTGCTCACTCTGAGAAACATAGACTGAGCTTCTTGAGGGTGGGATGTGCTTCTGGCAGTCTGGTGGTTCATGGGAGGTGTGGCTGTGCAGTATGAGTGTTCCTTCCAGCCTGACCTTCAGGCCAGTGTCAGAGTTGTCTACGTAGGATTTTATAAATTCTTTGCTGCATATATTTCTAGTTTTCCATTTTATAGTTTTTATTGCTGTTGTGAATGAGATTTTTTATTACATTATGAAATTGGTTATTGCTACTTAAAGGGAAGCTGTTGAATTTTTCTGAATTGGCCTCACATCTGGCAGTGCCTTGAAGTCTTTTATTATAACACTGTGTTTTGTTGGGCCTGCACAGTTGAAGATTTCTAAAACTGGAGAGCTTTTCTGTTTTTCAGTGCTAGAGATCCAGCCTTTGCACATCAGGCAAATGCAGCACCAGTGAGCTGCATAGCCAACTGAAGGGCCTCTTCCATGCCCTGAATAGAGTCATCCTGCTTGCCCATCCTGCAAACAGGCCAGCCTGGTTTTTTTGAACCCCTTTGTAGACCTTTATATTTAACCTTAGATTTACTGAGAGTAATACCATGTTGGATTTTCTTTGACCTTATTTTATGTTTTTCATTTGCCAAAGTTTGTTTCTTCTCCCCCATTGTAATTTATTATATCAACATTTTCTTGTGTCATTTTTCTTCTTTTGTGATCAGAAACTTATATGAGTGTCTCATCTCTATTAGTGCATTTGTTGATCTGAGGCTGTTCTCTGGAACCTGAACAGCTTAGTGTTCTACCTACAGTCTCAGTGGAGCACTAAGTGATGACAGGAAGAGCAGTTCACTGAGTGTGTATGTGGTGGTGGTGGTGGTGGTGGTGGTGGTGGTGGTGGTCATCATGGTGTTCTATATTCAGCTCAGTTCTGACAGGTAATGTAGAATCCGGTCTCATGGATGGCTCAGTTCCAGAAGACTGCCTCACTTGAGATACCAGTTACAGGTCTTGGGTTGTAATCTGCCACTCTAAATCTAGGCTTACTGAGATTGTTCACCAAACTCACATTTACACAGGATACAGGCAAATAGCCAGATGGGAGAGGCCTAGGGCCAGTAATGTGGGAAGGGGCACACCACTGTCATTAACCTACATGTATATAGCAATCCCAAACTCTGAAGCCCATAGTGTAACAGATTATCATGGAGCTTTCATCACATAGGCGTGATTGATTGTAACTCAAGCCCTGCCTTGAGTATGGGGGAATGGAATAAATAAAACTTGTCCTGATATCCTGCAAGTACCCAAACATCCTGCAGGTACCAGGGAATCCCACAGTCACCTAAGCATTACATAGGCACCCAGCCAACTGGCAGATACCCTGACATCATACAGGCACCCAGTCTTCCCACAGGCACGTGTGGGCATCTGGTCATCCTACAGACACCTGCAGGAGACACTGGTACCTGTGGGAAGTCCTGGTGACTGCTGGATGTCCAGGTCCCTACATAATGTCCAGGTGCCTGTGGGATGTCTGGGTGCCTGCAAGATAACCAGATGCCATGAGTGTCTTGTGGGAAGACTGGGTGCCTGTGTGATGTCCAGGTGTCTGCAGGTTGGCTGGGTACTTGTGTGATAACATGGATGTCTGTGGGATTCCCTGGTGCCTGTAGGAGGTCCTGGTGCCTGCAAGGGGCGGGGGTGGTGATGGTACCTGTGGGATGTCTGGGTGCTTGTAGGATGTCTGAGTACCTGCTGGATGCCAGTGTGGGTGGGCCAGCCTTCTGCCTCCAAAGACCATGGTGATGCCAGTGATCCATGCTCTTGCCATACAAGCTTGATTTAATTTTCTTGTTTTTCTCTTTCTTTTTTTTTTCTTATTTTGAGGGCACAGGGGTGGGAGGGTGGAACAGGGAAGAATGGGAAGAGAGTGTTATTGAGATATATGGTATGAAACTCATTCTTAATAAAAGTATTATAAGGAAAAAAAAAAAGACCTTTTTGTGACCATGAGCTTCATTTATTCCCTCACCTGAAGAATCTTAGTAATCCTGTTCTGCCTGCTCTGGGAGGTAGCATGGTGGGGCTCAGATGGTGAGTTCTGTTAAAAACAAAGAAGTGTTATACCATTCATGAGGCATGGTAATAGTCATCCTGTCACCATTACTATGAAGTGAAGCTTGGCTGTAGGTAACCGGTTTGCAGGTTTCCGTGCATTTGCTCCTGGAGAGCAATGTGGTAATATTTAGGGTTTTTTTTTTTTTTTTTTTTGGTTGGTGTTGTTTTTGGTTTTTCGAGACAGGGTTTCTCTGTTGTAACTCTGGCTGTAACTTACTCTGTAGACCAGGCTGGCCTTGAACTCATAGAGATCCACCTGCCTCTGTCTCCCCAGTGCTGGGTGGGATTAAAGGCGTGTGCCAGTGTGCCACTACTGCCTGGCTGGTAATCTTTAGTTTTGATTCTTGTTCTTATTATCTTTAAGAAGTTAATTTTTTTCTTTCTGTTTTAGATACCATTCTTCCTCTTCCTAATTCTTCATTCTAATTTTCTGAAGTTCCTCCTCCCTACCCAATACCTCCACAATGTCACAAGGAGCCCCAAGGGAGAGAAACTATGTCTGTGTCATTTGGAATTTATGACTGAGCCTGATTGGATTAACTGCCTTGTGATTTAAGTAATTGTTGGCTGGTGCTTTTCTTAGAGGCTTCTGACTACTGATTGCATCAGTTTTGGGGATGTAAGGCGCTGAAGGCGGGTGCTACTCTGCTGGCAGCAGAGTCAGACTCTGCTCCCTGTGAACCTGCACTGCATTTGCGGTCTGATTGATGCCATTCATAACTGAAAAGGTGTTGGGACCTAGCAGCCGGCGTTGCTTCAATAGATGTAATCTTGGGAGTTCCTAAGCTGCAGAATGAGGAGTCACTTCTGACATTCTTCTGTTCTGACTTGCATTCCTTGCTGTGTAACTCTAGGAGCTTTGAGAGCATCTGATGAAAGCAGTGGTAGGGGAATCCAGATCCTGACTTACTGCTGCATAGGAAGGATCCTTTAGTTCTTAAATATTATAAACAGAAAGGAACAGAACTAATAAATACCGTGTGTCTGCTGTGCAGTTTAAAACATTTTACTCTGGAATTTTTTTCAAAAATACATAACAAGAACTATTAAAGTCCTAGTTCTCCCTATTACATTTTCTTCCCAACCTTTCTAGAGGTTACCTTTATAAGCCTGTTCTGTATGTCTGAGCTGCTCATGTGTGTGTCCATAATATATTGCTTTACCTATGTGATCACGTACAGTATATATTAGCCTTTAGTGTGCTTCTCTTTTATTTAAATTAGTAGGACTTATTCATATTAATAGGTAAAATCTGTTTTTGTTTTGTTTTGTTTTTTGTTTTTTAGTTTTTTAGTTCCTGAGTGCTGAAATTAAAGGTGAGCACTGCCATTGTCTGGCTGAAATCTGTTGTTTTTTCTCCCAGTGCTAGGGTTCAAACCCATGGCCTTACACATGTTAGGAAAGCTGACCACCTCTGAACTACATCCCCAGCTCAGAGGATTGTAACTTTTTTAACTTTTGTGTAGATCCTCCATGATTGATTTTCCTGATTACTAAATGAAGTTTATCATCTTTTCATGTTTTTGTTGACTACTTGCTTTTCTGCCAACATTGTAGTTTCTATACTCTGCCTGTTTCTCTGTTGAACTGTTTATTTCCTTTACCAATTTGTAGAAGTTCTTTAAATCATCTGGGTATTGATCCCATGTTAGTTACATGTGTTTCAGGAATTTCCTTCCAGATTTGGCTGATTTGTAATGGTGACTTTTGGTCAAAAGCATAGTCAATGTAAATAAACCCTAGAAGGTCAATATCATATTTGAGTTTAGGAAAATCTTTTCTGTCTTGATGAGGTAATGGTATTCTCCTATCTTTTCTTCCTAAGGCTGTGAAGCTTTCTTCCTTTAGGACTGCATGCTGTTTGTGAGCTAAGTGCTGTTCAGTGTGGGGCATGAGTTCATCTTTGATTTCTGATGTGTGGCCAGCAGTGGACCTCAGCTCATCTCTATTGATCCATGGCTCCTATCCTGTGCCATTTGCTCCTCCATCACTCTGCACTGCACTTGGTCATTGCAGCCCTTGCTAAGATTCCTCCTCTAGTCAAGAAAGACTCTGCCTCCACGTCACTCCCATGTTGTTATTGTTCAAATATATTGGGTTGATTCTTAGAATTTTACTCTTCATATGAACTTTTTAATGAGATTTGTTATTTTATGTGTGTTTTGCTTGCATGTATGTTTGTGTTACATGTACATGCCTGGTGCCCTCAGACGTCAGAAGAGGGCATTAGATTCTCTGGAACTGTAGTTATAGATGGTTATGAACCATCTTGTAGATGCTGGGAACCTAACTTGTCTTCTGGAAGAACAAGTTCTCTTAACTGCTGAGCCATCTCTCCAGCTCCTTCATAAGAATTTTAGGACCAATCTGTTTAGGGTTTGTTTGTTTTTTGATAGAGTCTCACTCTTGTAGCCTGGGTAGGAGCAAGAGATATTACAGAAGGACTGGAAAATCAGTAGAAGTGAGTCCTGAAGTTGAGGGGTTGGCCATGGTGCTTAGGCATTGGTAATTACAACTGTGGTGGTGTGGATAAGGGGGGCAGCATGTATGGCAACAGAGCTCCATGCTTTTCACAGAGCCAGATTGGAGATTAGAGCTTATGTGCTATTCATTGTCATTCCACCTGTGTAGCTTAAGTAGAGTTCTTCTCTGAAATCTCTGTGTAGATGTGTGTCAGCCTGATGCGGAGCTTCCAGTGACTAAGAGTCTGGAGAGTGAACTTGGTGTGTTAGATGAGGATATTCTTCCAAAAGAAGACCCCTTTATATTGGGCCATGATGCAGGCTTCAAGGATGAAGTATTAACCCCAGCAAAAACACGAGCAGTGAGAAAGAAGACTGCCACAGAGCATGTGCCATCTAGGAAGAAAGATACTTTGGAGTCAGCCAGACAACGTCAGGTATGAAGTCATTCTTTTCTTGAGACCCATTTGTATTCATCTGACGTTGTCCAAAGTCATACAAGCTAATGAGGGGTAGGACCAGCATTTGTTTTGGGTCAGATGGATGCCACAGCCCTGAGTCTAGCAATCTAAACTGACTTAGCTTAATTCCAGGTTTGCCTTTTATTTTAACAAAAGCTAGTTTGTAATGGTATTATAGGATAGAGTGTTCTTTCCTTCCCGCTTCAGTAAGATCCTAACTCATTTAATACCATAGTTGTAATTAGGAAGCTTGTCTTAAAATTCAGTATTAGGAAGTATGAGAGTTGAAAGGATTTAAGATTCTGTTCTGGATGTCTAGTGGGAGATGCTGTTCCTGGGGCTGGAGATGGCTCAGTGCCCCAGGAGATGGCTCAGTGGTTTAAGAGTACTTGTTGCACTTCTAGAAGACCCAGATTAGGCTCCCAGCATTCATATGGTGACTCACAGCCACCTTTAATTTCAATTCTAGGAGGTATAGTGCCTTCTTCTGGCCCCCACAGGCTCCTGCATACATGCAAAAATGCAGGCAAAACACCTGTACACATAAACTTTTTTTAAAGATTATGATTCTACTGAAGATAAATACTGATCCATAATAGTCACTGAATATTAAAGGGCCACTTTAGGTGAGTGATTTTTAATATGGTTTTGGGAGCTAGCTGGGTACTTAGGTCTTGTGATCTAAAGCTATCTTATGTTTTAAGCTTCTATCTAAAACTTCCTACAGACCTAAAGAGATGGCTCAGTGGTTAGCACTGACTACTCTTCTAGAGGACTGGGTTTTGATTCCCAGAACTCACATGGCAGCTCATGTCAGTTACATTCATGGCAGTTACCATCTGTAACTCCAATTCCAGGATATCTAGTATCTTCTTCTAACCTCCATGGGCACCAGACATGCAAGTGATACACAAATATACATTCAGGCAATACAACTATACACATATAATTAATTATTTATGAAATTAACAA
The DNA here is from genome assembly GCA_026225945.1 of Cricetomys ansorgei. Lineage (NCBI taxonomy): Eukaryota > Metazoa > Chordata > Mammalia > Rodentia > Nesomyidae > Cricetomys > Cricetomys ansorgei. The sequence goes on from JAMJFZ010001899.1 coordinate 1,586,642, forward strand.
TAACAACAAAAAACAAAAACAAAACAAAACAAACCCAAAACTTCCTTATGGTCCTATAATAGGAAACTGGCCAAATGAGTACCTCTTATCTGAGTATAGTTACTGTAGTGACTGCCATTTAGTATTGCTGTCCAGAGACTTCTGTAGCAAGCCTAGGCATTGTCACATTACCTTGGAAAAGGAAATTTGGTAGTTTACCAGTATCTTAGTTTCCTTTCTATTGCTGTGAGAAAACACCAAATTGAGGAGGGAGGAGTTGTTCTGGTCATGAAAGGAGTTCAAGGGCAGGAGTTCAAGGCAGGAAAATGAAGGCAGGAGTGGAAGCAGAGACCATGGAGGAATGCATTTTACCAACTTCCTCCAGCCTACTTTGTTATACAACTTAGAACCACCTGCCTAGGAGTGGCACTGCTCACAGTGAGCTGGCTTCTCCCACATCAATCATGAATCAAGAAAACACCTCCCAGACTTGCTTTCTCATTTGAAGTTTCTTCTTTGCAGAGGATCCTAGTTTGTGTCAGTACACAAAAGTAACTAGCACAACCAGTAACTGACAGGTCATGGATTGGGATCATGTCTTTATTCCTTTCCATACAAACTAGTAATGAGGTCGTTTGGAAATCAGGATTGAGCCTATAAGAAGTAATTTTACTTGGATGCTTTTCTCAGCCTTATACCCGATGGCATTTGGAATTGTGTCATTTATTGTTGTTAGACTAAGGTTCAAAAAGGTTAAATATTTTAGCCAAGAATATTTTGTAATTTATCTGTAAGTAAACATGGACTTTTAAAAAGATAGATTTAATTAAGAAAAATTATATATATATATAATTATATATATATTATATAATATATATTCATATATTCCACTCTCGTCCAGGTTTACTTCAGTGTGATTTATGTGCTTCTCACATTTCTGAGTGCTTTCAGTTAGCTTTTAGAATGAATGCATGAATAGCAAAAAGGCACTTTGAGCTCCAGTGAGTCAGAGGTTGAAACTAGAGTTTTTGATACTTTTTTGGCTTTGTAAAGCATGTTTACTTCTTACAGGGACTCTACATATCTGAAAGAAATCGACCAAACCAACCTTATAGCAAAAGCAGGTTGCAACAGACAACAGTGTCATCCAGATTAAAAATGAACCGACAACCTGTGAAAGACTACAGGGCTCCTTGGATACCTCCACACCCCACATCCCCACCAGCCTCTCCTAAATGGTATGCAAAAATTCAAGGCCATGAGTTTGCATAGCTTTATTTTTCTTCCACAGATGGCACACATTAGAGTAAATGAACTATTAGGCTTTATTTATCCCCTTGGGCAGAAATGTTTATTTGGGTGAGTGATACATGAAGTTTTTGTCTAGAAGCCTGTTGGTTCCTTTTTGTATGTGTCTGTGGGTGGAACACATCAGTGCCCAGTGGGTCTGTGTCATTGTAGGAAGAATTGTAGACTATGTTGTCTGCTCTGCAAACAGATTGTGCTTACCAGAGGCTGGGCATTATATCTCTCTTATGTCTTACTGTCCATACATATATACCTACATATAATGGGCATTCACTTAATCTTTGCTAAATGAATAAATATTTTTAAATAATTTTAATTCCAAGTCAAGATTGCTTTACTCTCTTGAACTCTGAGCTTGTCAGTATTTCCCTGACTCTGCCCTACCTGCAAGAGTTAGGTGTTGTAATGCTAACATTCCTATCTTGTCACCCACACTCAGCATGAGGACATTGTGAAGCTGCTATCCTATAGGGCTAAAGAGAAGGTACTGTCCTCACTGGGAACAGAGTCCAGTTTGAGATAGGCTTGGTGGAGGGTGGCTAAATATAAAAGGGAGCTTGTTTGCCAAAGTTTGGGCTTAGCAGGATGCTTTGAATAAATTTTTTGTCCTGTGCAGCTTTCCTTATGGTTACATGCCGCTAGGAACTTTGCTTAGGATATAAAGGAGAGCGGAGTGACGTGGAGTTGGCAGTTGGTGGGTTGGTTTGTTAGATGCCAGTTCAGTTCCTGTTCTCCAGGCTTAGGACAACCAAAAAGGGCTGTGAAGATTTCTTCCTTTCTTTCTCTTTTTTAAGGGCAGTGAAGATATCTATCTGTCTATCTATCTATCATCTTTCCTTTCTCTTTCCTGAGCTAGAGGGTAAAAAGGCACAGTAGGAATTTGTTACAAGTTAGGAATCTATTACTTCAGTGATCTACATTTGGGAGTTTTTGATGGCACATCAGAAAGAATTAAAAGGTCTAGTAATACAAAGGTGGAAACACAAACAGCAATGTGAGAATGGGGAGAAGGGGACTAACTGGCTGCCTGGACTAACTGGACTAAGGGGCCGCCTTGTTGGGGTGAGTGGACAGGGTGAGCAGCCTGGGTTGAGGGAGTGCCTTTGTGGGTGTGCATTGTGTGAATCTGTCATGGTGTGTACCCATGAGCCTTGAAGGAAAGGAGAAGGAGCTGTGCTGAGATAAGCTTATGTCTTCTGACCTGATTGTGTGTGTTTGTGTCTGTTCTTTCATCACTTTATTCTAATTTCTTTAATACGGGGATGTGAATTGAGTTGGAAATATAAAATATCAACAGATTGAAGTTTTCATGGCTAACCAAATGCACACTATACTATCTTCTAGACTAGTAGTTCTCAACTTGCAGGTCATGTCCCCTTTGTGAGGTTGAAGAACCCTTTCACAGGGATTGCCCAAGATCATCTGATATCAGATATTTATATTATGATTCATAATAGTAGCAAAATTACAGTTAGGAAGTAGCAACGAAAATAATTTTATGGTTTCGGATCACCACAACGTGAGGAACTGTGTTAAAGGGTCGCAGCATTAGGAAGGTTGAGAACCACTGAACTAGACAATATATATGATGAGTGGAGCCGTGGGGCAGAAAAGGCTTTCTGGTTCACAGTCCTGTGTGGAGAGCTAACACAGACACTTGGTGGAAGGTGACCTGGGATGTCATTAGTGACTCATATATTTAAAGCACGTTTTGTTGAAGTTCATTCTGTATTCTGTGACGGTTTTTTTTTTTTTTTTAATAAAAATAGTGACTGCTTCTTTGAAGCAAAGGATCTTCTCTTTTGACATTGGTCATGAGAGCTGGAGGATCTCTCCCCTTCACATTCATTTTCCCATGCAGGTGCCAGGTGCTGAGTTGTAGATCAGCATTACTGTGCTGCTCGTAGGATGAGTCACAGGAGGTGACGAATGATTACAAAAGGCATACTTTTCCATTTTGTGCAGTGCGGCGTGGCTAAAGGTGAAGTACAGCCCCAGAGATGCTGCAAAGGAGCAGTCTCTCCGGCAAGAGAATACCCACGAGGGAAGTCAGGTGGGAGGTGCTGCAGAGCAGTGGGCAGCCAGGTTTGTATTGGCATTTTTCAAAATTAAAGGGCTCCATTTATACAGACTTTGTGTAAAGTTGATTATTTAGAATTTGATTGCTGAACTTTCCTATTATACTCCCCAGCTTACCATAGCCCACTACTCTTTTATTCCATTCATTCAAATATTCTAAGTATGTCATTTGCCAATTTGTACATGGCACAATTGTATGTTCTATGCACTTTTTGAAAAAGAACAAATAGAACCATAATCCAAGTCCTTATTTGCAGCCAGTGGAAAATACATGTAATTAGCTGTGATTTAAGATAGAACATGGTAGTCACCCTAAGATCTGGACAAGTTCAAAACAGGGAATGTTTACCTCTTGCTGCAGAGAATGTAGCTTCACACAGGGAGGTAGAAATTAAACCAGGACTTGCACAGGCAGGAATAAATGTGAGGGGTATAATGAGAACGGTCCAAAGGAAGAGAGCAGTGAAAACAGCTTGCTCTGCTGAAATTACCCTGGCAATTATGAGAAAGCAGAAATGAAAATGGGTATTAGGGCTGAGGAATAGCTCAGGAGTACAGCTCGGGTCTAGTGTATGTGAAGTCCTAGCTTCGTCTTCAGCCCTTAAAAAAAGAGGAGGTGGTTAGATAATCTGGTAATACTCGCATACCCTAAACCAGAAGAATCAAAGCTCTTTGACATACACATGCAATAAAATTGTTTAGAATTAACTTTCCCTTTTTGTTTTCATTTGGCTTTATTATGCCTATACTGAGGTCTGTTTCTTTGTCCAATCAAGTAACATCCTGAGAAATGTGGCTGGCATTCCTGTTGGCAGCTTCTTATGTATGTACTAACTTGAAGTGCTTTTGTACATAAATATCCTTTTATGGAAACATGATGTGGAAGCTTTCATGGGTACACAGAGAATACATTACTTTTTGAATCCTTTAATAGAGCCAGGATTTGTGTTGGGTTGGGGGAAGGGGCTCATATCTGCTGTGTTTCTGTGATAATGACATCCTGTGGCATTGAGGATTAGTTACCTTGACTCTTGTACTGTCTGTTAGGCTTTCTTGGCCAGATGCTGAGTCTGCCAAAAGACTGAAGGAACTAGAAGAATTGGAAGCCAAAGAAATGGAAAGAATGCAAAAACAGAGGTAACTGTGTTTCTGAGGGAAACAGAAGGACGGGCTTGTTCCGTATCATCTCGCTCCTTTGACAGTGAGTGGGACTGTTGACTTCAGCCAAACTTCTTGTGCTTCCCTTCCTGGCTGTCTGCCTCCTTAAGACTGTGAAGCCTATGGTAGAGCCAAGATAGAGGCCAAGGGAGTCCTGACTCTGCTTCAAGGAGAGGTGATGTGACTTTACTGCCCTCTAGGCTCAATTGGCTTGAGGCTGAGACTTCTAGAAGAACCAAGGAGCTGAATGAGCTGAAAGCTGAAGAAATGGATAGACTTCAAAAACTAAGGTACATGTTTGCTACTTGTGAATGATGGGTATGTGTCCCTATTTTAGTTGATCCATGGAGTTTGAACAGCCAACCTGAACCTTTTTTACCTCACTTCATTCCAAGAGTGAGTAATTGAATGAATGAGCATTTTTTGTTTTTTCATAACTCTGTCATAAGTCTCATTTTCCTGGAACTCACTCTGTAGACCAGACCTTCCTTGAACTCACAGAGATCCTCCTGTCACTTTAATCCCAAGTGCTAAGGTTAAAGGCATGCTCCACCACCACTCGGCACCTATATATCTTCTTAATGGCATCTTTAATGATTAGAAGTTTTAAATTCTGACTAATACCAACAAACCAAGCTTTGCTTTACAGTTAATCTTTGTAAACTAAGAAATCATCGCCTAAGTTAGTGAGTTTCTTTATATGACAGTGGTTCTCAAACTTCCTAATGCTGAGACCCTTTAATATAGTTCCTCATGTTGTGGTGATCCCCAACCATAAAATTATTTTTGTTGCTACTTCATAACTGTAATTTTGCTACTGTTATGAATCATAATGTCTGATATGCTGATGGTCTTAGGTGACCCCTGAGAAAAAGTCGTTGGACTGACTCCCAAAGGGGTTGTGAACCACTTGTTGAGAACCACTGGTCTATGAGGTGAGACACACATCATAGTTTCTTTGTACTCCTCTGGATGTCTGGCCATTCCAGCAATCTGAGGTGACAAGGTAGCACTTGCATTGAGGGCCAGTTAGGTTGACTGTTTGCTCTTAGTCTTTTGTCTTTATTTTGGGTGGGTTGGGTTACCCAGAGAGGAAGCTTTTTGACTCTCTGTCCAGAGTGTGAGCATCTAGACATTTCTGTCCTAGAAGCTGATCTGGGAGGAGCTGGGGAGCTAAACAGCTAAACATTGAACAGATGCACCTGCACCCTTCTTCCAGTCCTGGTCTGTGGCCACCTGTGATAGGCCATCTGTAGACACTTCAGACTTCCCTAGAGGTGGGAACGTGGACAAGGAGAACAAGAGATTGGACTTTTTAAACTCTATCTGCTCTTGTCCCCCATGTTGAGTCACCTCTGCCCAGTTCACTTTAGGCCTAGACGTGTCTGGTTGCATGCCCAAGTGCAAATTGCGTAGAATTTCCGTTTTCCCCATTACTGGCCTAGAATACAGCCTTTTCAGGTCAGCTGAGTTAATTATGACTTGTCCCTGGTCTTCAGCACACCTTTTTCCTCTTTGTCTTTGTGAATTTGTAACTGTTTCAATAGAGTTTTCAAAGGGAATAAAGTCTGCTGTCCACTTCAGGTTTGCAGAGGCAGCCATGGTTTCTTCCTGGTGTCCTCAGAACCTTGAGATATTGTTCATCCTCCTGGCAGAATGGGGCTTGGAACCAGCAGAACCTGGGAGCTTGTTGGAAATGCTGGATTTCTATGTCACTCAGAGCAACTGAATCCAAATCTCCCTTCACAAGGCCCCAGGGGATACATGTGGTCACTGCAGTTGGAGGAGCACTGTGGGCCTGCTATCACTGGGTTTGCCTTCACCTGGAGAACTTACATAAATAACAGAATAGGACATTCTGCCTTCTGGATTTGTATTTTCAATTTTACTTCTGAACAGTGTTTCTGCCACCCAGTTAGCTGACAAGGTAGAAGAGGCAGTTCTGGAGCGGTTGAAGCCCCTCTTGGTCAAGGCCCAGGTAATTGATTCATTTCATTTGCTTGCCTTTGGCAGTTCTGAAATGAAAAGAGTTTTTACATAGGTCACACTGACCCCTTTAGAGGGCCAAGTGTCACCTTGGTAGTAAGAGGCTGTAGGGTGGATGAGCCTGCACCAAAGAACACGGTTTCACTGCTGGGACCCTTCACCACCTCCAGACCACCACACAGTATCCATTATTCCCATGACCTCTGTGTGGGTTTGGGTGTGTGTGTGTAGGGGGAGTGAGTAATAGGTAAGGGGAAGAAAATCAAGCACTGCTTCTGAGAAGGGTGACATTTTAACTTGAGGAAAGAGTTTAGAGTACATTTTCCATTCTTTTCAAATAAATGTATTGATAATGATATTGTTCACTTAATGATTCCTTGGATGCTGGTCTCTGTGACCTTGATAACTTAGAACAGTTGGCTATTTTACAATAGAGATTTGGGGCGCTTCTCTGCACAAACTAGGACTTTCTCAAAGATTAAATGACTTACAGCATACCAGATTTTATGTCACTGTCCTGAAGCAGTTGGGATTAATAGTGATACCTGATGGAAATAGAAGTTATGATATTTGCATGCTTATAGATGAGCCCATGTAAGAATATTATGTCTTAATTGATTTAATGATATTCTTAGTCTAAGAAGTGTTAGGTTATTAGAATCCATGGAAATCCTGGGTGTATTAACCTCAGAGGACTCCTAGGGATGGAGTGGTACAGCCTCCTCATTTGACTATTGAGCAAAGTATAGAACAGACATGTTGAATGACTTGCATAACAGCATATAGCTGCTTGGCAGTGCTTACAGAGTTGAGAGATTAAAAAAAAATGACTGTAGCACCAAGAACAACACATGGCATTTGTTTCCTTGAAGACCGAGTTCTTTGATTGCCGCAAAAAGCCTAGTGAAGATAGAGCTGATGGATAGTTCCACACAGGTCATTCTGCAACATGGCTCATTTGTTCTAATATGAGTTGTGAATTTTTCTAATCTACAAACGTTATTTGTTCATTTTAATAGAGAGTTAATTCTTCTGTAGAAGCAAATAGTCATTTGAAGGATCGTCCATCACTGAACGCAGCAGCAGCCCAGCCTGCAGAGCAGGTGTGTGTTGTTGGTATTCTGGTATTATTACACGATAATGTCTCCAGTCAAAGGAAAATGATATGCAGATTACTTTGCGAACACTGCATTATCCTACTCAAGGAGAGTGAAAATTATTTTTCTTACATGTCATGTTAACTCTTAGAGTGTTTATTTAGTTCTGTGTCTGGATCAACCTTGTAAACAGCTCACAGACATCTCTAGAGCTACAGGTTTTTGTTGGTATGCTTTTCTCTCTCCCACTGATGACAGTGTAGATAAACTGTGGCCCTGAATGCTGATGGCCTGCAGCAGAAGTACGCTGCCCTCCTTTCCTTTCATTCAGCCTACTTTGGCTCATTACTGGCCTAATTTCCTTTCTTTTTAAGGCCTAATGTTTTTGTTAGGCTAGCAAGTTTTGAGTACCCAATACATGACCATGTCTGGCCTAGTAGAGAGGAAAGAAGGTTCAAGAAAGAAATGGAAGCATTTGAGAAAAAGAAAAGCCTCCTTTGTTGTTGTCCAGGCAGATCTTCCTCTTGAGGATTTGCTTCCAATGTTTAGGGAACTACCCCTGCCTGGCCTTAGGGACTTTGGAGTAGAAGGTGTAAGTTGTATTTCTTTAGTCTTCTAAAGATTGAAAACGTGCTCAAAACAAATAACAGGCAGAGTATAGAGAGTTATAAGGAAGCACAATAGCCCAGTTGGCAAACTAATCTAACTATTAAGCAGGATTTTAGCTATAACATAGCTATAACATAGCATAACATGACATAACATAACATAACATAATATAACATATAAGATCCTCATTGTTGTCATTCTTTTGTGCTAAAGTTTTGTGATGGGTCCCATGGGAGATCAGGCTGCTAAGACTGGAACTAAGCCCTCATTAGTCATGACAGTCTCAGGTGTGTGATAACTTGGTGTTTTTTGTGCAGCATGGCCACTAAAAGCCCCTTTTAGCCTCCCAGTGAAGTGATTAGCTAGTATCTAACCTAGGAAAGCAACTCCATAAGGCATTTCAATATGAAAGGAAAGAAAAATAAAATGCATGGAGAAATCCTTTGCAAACTGTGAAGTACTTTGTGACTTTAAAGCACACAAAGTCAGGAGAGAGTGATAAAGGTTTCTTAGATTATAAGGAGAGCCTCGAGCAAAGAAAAGAACCCTGAACTTCGTAGTGTCGTGAGGCTTTTACAAAGGCACAGTCCAAAAGGGAAGTCATATGTCATCTAGAGTTTGTGACATATAAAATAAGGAACATTTCCCTAAACGTGGCTGAAGAGATAGATTGTTTTGCCAGCCAGCAGTGCTAATGAAATGGCTGCTTAAGTTGGCAGTAATGGTACTGCTTGATTACTACAGTCATTTAAGTGACTGATAAGAATTATATTGGCCATTGCTTTTCTTATGCACTGACTGAGAAGTTTGTTCTGGCAGTTGGGTCTCTATGTTTTGGGGTTATAGTGATTAGCAATGCTTAATGTTTCTGTTCTCTTTATATCACCTTCTCACCCTTTCTTCCTTTGTTTTGTAGGCTTTAGATATCAATTTTGATTCTAGGAATATCCATCAGCCAGAGTACTGTTTGGAAAATACTGCTCGTGAGCTCTGGACTGTGACTCATGATAAGATCTTGGGGTCAGAAACTTCAGCCACATTGGGGGACAGCAAGGACAGTCCAGATTTAGAGACCATGATGCTCCGGATGGAGGAAATGGAAGTAAGGTCTGGGGCTGCTGGTCTTTTTTGCCAGTGGGGCTTCACCTCTGCTCTTGGTCATGCTGCTGACACTCAATATGATGGAACCACAGGATCCTACTTTTAAATCCAATCTCTGTTGCCAACTAAGTGTGAGACCTTGGTTCACACTTACCCTGTCTAATAAATAGGGGTTTTGAGAAATATAAAGTATTTAGCAAACTAACTGACATATGACACAGTAAATGGTCCATACTGTTCTCACCCTGTTAACAGTGACCTGTAATTCCAAAATCATAGAGACCAGGACTTGGTCCCCAGTTTGGATCATTGACTTTGTGTCCATCATTTATAAGCACCATTCAGTTACCTCTTGGACCTTACTTCAGTGATCCTATCAAGTCACAGATGTCCTCTCCTTCTTTAATTTCCAGACTACTACTTTTAGAATGACTCCCTTTTTCTTACAAATGTTTAGACCTCAGACATGAGCTGCCCTACTGGATTATTGAAGAGCAGGAACTCGAGAGACTGAGCAAGCAGTGTGGTCAAGGTCATAAAGGTCATCCTGAGAGAACTAGGATGGCCTGTTCAGGTCTGACCCCACACTCAGAATTTTTGCTTTAGTTCTATCATGATTAACTCATTTCTTCTCATTGCTAAATAGAAAATTATACAGAAGATAATTTTTGGTTGTTTTTGGAAAACGTAAAGACACACTTCCTCCTATTACCCTCCCTTGGGGTAACTGCCTAGACCTGAGCTGTCCTAAGCAGTAGAAACAGCCAACATATATCTATTGAAACACAAAACTAATGAAGATCAAAATGCACATAGTCATAGATGGACAGGGGACATGGCATGTCTCATCACAGCAAGCTCTGGGGACAGGCTGGCTGAGGTTGCAGCCATGTAAGTCATGCTATGTCTCCTCGGTTTCCCCCATGAGCTACTCACTTCCTGGCCCAGCTGACACCTGTCTCAGCAGTGTCTGTCTGCTGAACTGTTTCCACACATACTACTTCTGGTTTATAATGAAACTTACTTTTTCTCATAAATTAAACTTTCTTTTTTAAAGAAATACCAGGAGACAGTTCGCCAAAGATATAATAAAATTGTATACGCTGACCCTCACTTATGGATGCACGAAGAAAGAAATGGTAGGTGTTTCTCCCCAACCCCACCCTCAATATTTTACTCTGAAAATTTTCAAACATACTGAAAGGTTGAGAAAAACTGTCCAGGGATGACCGAAATCCCCACCTTGTAGCTGTGAGGTCGCCATGTCACTGTTTACCCTCTGTCTTTAGTTTGTCTCACTCTTACATTTCAGATGAGCTTACCTATGCATTTCAAAGTGAACTGCCAGATAACAATACATTTTCCTCCAAATATGTGGCATTAGCTTGAGTCTCTTGGTTTTGTTTTGTTTTTCTGAGGTAAAATTTACATATAAGGGATAGGAAGATGGCTTAGTGAGAGACTGAAACAGGAGAATTGACAGAAGCTCCTAGGCCAGCTAGCCTGGGAAATGCAATAAGAGCAACCCTGTCTCAGACAAAATGGAATGCTCTCACTGACCTCTGAAGTTGCCCTGATCACACATGCTCCACGCCATGCAAGTAACTGCACACTTAACACCTGCATCACACGTGCACACATGCACAAATTATTAACTAGAAAAAAATTACATATAATGCACAGGTCTTAACTGTGTCTTAAGGAGTTTTGACAAATGGATCTGTTTTTTTGGCCAAATTCCTGTCTAGATGTAGCACACACCATCTCTCCAGAAGTTCCCCTATGTTCTTCTCATTCAGGGGCCTAACTTCTGACAGCACTGTGCTTTTCAACCATGCTGACTAGTGTAGAGGTTCGAGTAGTGCGACCTCTTGCTAGAGGATGTGTTCTTGTCTAGACTCTTTCAGTCAGCATAGCATTTTATAGTCTATTGTTGCTTATTTCCTGTTGTGACTGTAGCAAATAGAAGCTTAGAACATTTCTCACCCACAAATTACTGAATTAGAACACAGATTTATTCTCTTACAGTTTTAGAGATCAGAAGGCTGGAAATGAGTCTCAAAAGAAGTCAAGGTGCCAGCAGGGCTGGTCCCTTCTGGATGCTCCAGATGAGCATCTATTTCTCACATTTCTTCCAGTTGCTAAGGCTGCCTTCATTCCCCTGAATTGACCTTGTTATCCGCTGTCTGTTTCCACAGTCAGCAGCCTTTCCTCCTGTAGTCAGGCCTTCCTTTGTTTGCCTATTGCAAAGACACCTACAATCACATATACAGATTACTCTTCCCACCCATCTCAACATTTTAAAGTCCCTTCTGTAGTGAAAGTAACACAGAATTCAGCTATTGAATGTAAACATCTCAAGGTCCATTTACCCTACTGGTTAGCCCTCTCTCCCTCCCTATTCCTTTCCCTCTTTCTTCCTGAGTAGTACATCTTGGAATGTATATACCATGTCTAATTTGCATATTTGCCACTGAATCTATATTTTGTTTCTTCTAGTATGGGACTAGTAAGAATAAATCTAAGGCTATGGGGAGATAGCTCAGTGTTTAAGAATAGTTATTGCTCTCGGAGAGTACCTTGGTTCAATTTCCAACACTCACATGACAGCTGACAGTAGGCTATAACTCCAGTTCCTGGGGATCTGGATCCTTCTTCTGGCCACAGCGGCAGTGCACACACATATGTGCAGGCAAACACTTACATAGAATAAAAGTAAATAATGAATCTAAAACCAAGCATAGTGGCACGTTCCTGTAATCTGAAGCTGAGGCAGGAGGATCAAGAGTTCTATCCTGGGTGACATATGAATTCCAGGCTAGCCTTGTTTACACACAGACCTTGTCTCAAAGTCTGCTGTAAACATATTAATATGTAGTCTTTGTGTGGACCATCTGTTTTTATTTCTCTTGGATAAATATCTAAGAAGTAGACTTTCCAGTCATATGCTAGGTGTACCAAACTTTATAAAAATCCGCTAGACTGTTGCCAGAGAGGCTGTGCCATGTCAGCTCCTTCTCTATTGAGTTGCGCTTGTTTGCCTCTGGTAGTGTCAATCTTTTACACACATTGTATCCTTGTCATGAGTGGAGCTGGCAGGGATATTGGTGTCTCATGGTATTTCAGTTTCAGTGTCTTCTAATATTTTTTAAGCTTTATTGTTATTATTTTTAGTTATGTGTGGGTGCCTTAATGTAGGGGGATGGGGTGAAGCATGACTAGATTTCTCCCTAGAGCTAGATCTGCAAGTCGGGAACTCCTAGATGTGCTGGGAACTGAACTCAGGTTCTCTGCAAGAGCAGTTTATGCTCTTAAGCACTGAGCCATCTCTCCGGCCCCCTCAATTTCTCTTTCTTGATGAGTAATACATAAAACCTTTTCAAGTGATTAGTAGCCGATGGTATACAATTCTTTATGAGATGTCCAAAATCTTTTGTCCTCTTTTTAATTGGGTTGCCCTTTTATTTTTTAATTATACAGATTATTTGTGTATTCTGGGTGTAAATTCTTATCAAATACATGTTTGTTTTGTTTCTGTTTTTTGTATTTTGCAGTGCTGATGATCCCAGGGCCTTACATATGCTCAGCAGACACTGACCTCTGAGCTGTTTGCCCAACACCGCCTTTTTATTTTTTTGAAGTAACTGAACTGCTATATTCACATAGTTGTCTGATCAGCGTTCATTACCACTTTCTCTATTCCAGAACATTTATTTTCATATACACATACCCCTAAACAACCCTCTCTATGCATCAGTGCCCCTCCTCCACTTGCTGGCAGCCACCACTCTGCTCCAGTGGGTGTTTTACAGATACGTGTTTTCTATGTGTGCCTTAACTACTTCCTCTCTCAGTGACATTAAAGTTTTGATTCTGATAAACTCTCAATCAGCTTGTATATAATTTCTTTTTTTGTGAGTCAAGGAACCTTTGCTTGCTACTGAGGTGAGAGGGTGCTGTTTTCTCCTAGAAGCTTTATGGTTTGTTTGTTTGTTTTAGCTTTAATGTTTAGTCTTATAGTCTATCTTAGATAAAAGCTTGTGGTGTGAGGAAGAGGCTGGTGAGTATTTACTTGTTCTCATTCCGTTTAGTGAAAAATACTTGATCTGTTTTCTACTTTTCAAAATTCAGACATTTACATTGTGGCTGCAATTGCTGGGCTGCTCTCACTACTTTTTTTGCTTGGAAAGTTTTCCTGGGAAATGTTAATCAAATTCTGTCTGACTCATGTTCGTTTTCCTCATGGACACGTAGACGTGGTTGATCATTACCCCTAATGGAACTTAAATTCAGTGCATATTACACTTACCTAGAGATGTGAAGGAACTTATTGGTAGATGCTTGACACCAGCTTATGGGATTATTTCAAGATTTGAATTTGGGTCATTGTTTTAGAAAAAAGTATTCTCCATGTTAAATTTTGACAGAAAGATGGGCCATCTGACAGAACACGCATGTACTCTTTCTGTGTTTTCTGCAGTTTTCATGCATTTTCTTGTTACTCATGTTGACAGCCCCTGGCTCTACCTCATGGGCTAGTAATAAATTGCTTTTCTGGGCCTGGCTTGTGTGATCCTACCTGGGTGGTACTTTTTCTTATACAGGCTTATACAGGCAGCCATAAACAAAAATGCTGAGATCCAGTGTGCTTCGAGAGTCTTAGAGTATTGGACTTCCCAGTTAGAGATGCTCGATCAGTGAGATTTATACACATGTTCCCAAATCTGAACAAATCTTACATCTCAAATATTTCTGGTCACAAGCAATTAGGGACACTCAACCTTTACTATAGAGCTATCTCCCTTTGCCCAGCTCTTGCTTGTGAACTCCCACAGCCTGTTCTAGCAGCCTATAGCTGTTTGTCAAGGTGCCTTAACATTCCCAACCAAGTCCCAGATTCATTGAGGCCTAGAGAGTTTGTCAGTGGGTCATGCCCCCATCGTGGCTACTAAAGGTACACAAGGACCCTTCTAATGACTGTGTAGTCAGACAGTGGGCATTTTAGCATATTTTGAGTTGGGGGCAGAGGAAAGGGATGCATTTTACTGGTATTTCACCATGGTCCACAAAGTTAGGTTGCATACAGTCCCTGGAAGACAATTTTAGGAGGGCCTTAGTGTCTTTCTTTCAAGAAGACAATCATTAGTTATTAGTTGCTATATAGGTCTCTGTGTGGAGTCTGTATTTACATTTAAGAGGAGCTCTTTAGGGGTTGAGGAGATTGCTTAGTAGTTAAGAGAGCATATTACTTTTGACTAGGACTGGAGTTTGATTCCCAGCATCCACATCAGGCAGCTCTCAACTGCTTGTATATGCAGCTCTGGGGCATCTAGCGCCCTCTTCTGCTATCTGCAGGCACATACCCACACACAGACATACACATACAGATTTTTTTTTTTAAGAGAATCTCTTTAGGATATTAAGAATTGAAATGAGTGTTGGACACTTGTAATTCCAACATCATGAAACCACTGTAGGAATCCAGGCATCATGCTTTTTGGCTTAGGTATATTACAGATCTAAATTTGAAGTGATCTTAGGGTTATGTGATGTCTAATCCATTTCTCTCTACTCTGTGAATAACTGAAAATTGATTGTACTCAGTAGTGATAACATTTTTACAAAAGCTGACTTTAGCAGTGTTTGTTCCTGACAGTGTGTGATCACAAGCATGTATTTGGATCAGAGAAAGTGTCTTGCCAGAACAACTTTACCTGAATGACAGGTTTCTTCCACTTGAAACACATTTAAAACTAGAAATCATCCAAAACTCAGGAGAGCTTTCAGGCCTGCAAGTTGTAGTTAATAAATCAGTGTTTTGACTCATGCAGACTTTTGCAGCTGTGTCCAGAGACAAGCTAGATTAGCTATCTAAGTGTTCAGGTCTGAGGAGCTTTCTCCTCCTTCAGTAATCAAGGTGTTTAAAGGTTAAGAAACATGACTTCAGACTCCCGAGTGGCAGCTGGGTCCCAGGGGAATGGTGTCTCCTGGGATCTTGCACAGACCGGGCAAGGAGTCTCCTGGGAGCTGAGGCGCAATGCTTGTTTCTGGAGACTGACTCTGTAGTGTTCTCTGTAACTTTAAGATTCACCTTTGTGTTCGAAGCCCCTCGGCACCACTGCTTGTGTCTTAGTGTATAAGAAAGATGGTATGACTTCCTCTCAGCTCACTAGCTGCTACCACACTCTAAATAGAGACAGAATTTTTCTTGACATTAATCATTTTGTGCCTGTCCTTTCTAGACCAGAACACCCCAGCAGTAAGTGAAAGACCTTTGGGTCCCCATCCGATCAAGATCACCAAGACAGCAGCTTCCAAGGTTCCAGCCGTAAACATCTTGTTAGAAAGGCCCTGCAATGCCAAGTAAGTGGCAGCGACACTGTGATTTTTACTAGTTGGCGGCATTGGGTGTGGTTAAATTCTGCGTCCCTTTAGTTCCCACAAGACAGAACTGAAGTTGTTTTGAACAAAGTCTTGAAAGCTCTGATGAGTCAGTAAAGCAGTGGTTCTGCAGGGGGCATGAGCACCTGCACTGGAAGGAAGCCCCAGCACCTGGCAGCATTGAGGTGGCTTTCACTCTGGTGTATACAAGTTGTGCTGACACTTAGTGTGAGTTTTATTTTATCTACAGAGCAGGGATGCCTGCAGTGTTGAGGATTAGTGCAGTGGAAATAAGGGTGGGCAATGGTAATAAGATGCTGAGTTTTGTTCATTGTGAGGAAGACAAGATCGTGGTACAGGAACAGTTCACCCTTGCTTGCATTTGAATGCCTTCATCTTTCTTATGTGTTCTCAGCTCACTGGATGAAAGTGTGGCAACAGAGGAGGAATCAGAGAAAAGGGAAGCCCCCCTTCCTTCCATCAGAGAAGATCTGCATCAGAAGGAAGGCCAAACTCTCTTCTATGTCCCGCCAAGGATGCAGCACAGCATTGGTGATTACTGTAACCGATTTGAGCAGTTCCTACGGATTATATCTCATGAGGCTATAGGCTCCTTCAACCCGTGGTTAATAGCTGAAAGGTCAGTAACATTTCTGTGTCTCTGTTTACAGACCAAGGACCAAATTTTAGTCTTGAAGAGGAGCTGGAGAAAGGACTAGCCAAGGTCTTATTCTTTGCTTTGTGGCTCTGGGGTTTCAGTGGCTGTTCATGGACTGGTGGGCAGCCTCCTCTGTGAACTGCTTTTCTTCAGATGGAGGAGGCCATCAAACATGGGCTGTGCCACCTGGAGGAGTAGAGTGCCCTGCAGTCTCCTTCTCTCAGGCATACTGTCAGTCCAGCTCAGGGTGCCAAAAAATATTGTAGACAAGGGTACTTAAAACAGCAGGAATATCTTTTTCACAGTCTGGAGGCTGGGAGTTATCTAAGATCAAAGTGTCTGTAAGTGTCCCCTTCCTGGATGGCAGACAGCTGCCTCTTGCTCTATCCTCTAGAGACAGAGGTCCTCTGTCTCTTTCTCTTGGGGCAATATTCCCATCATGAGGACTCCACCCTTGTGACTTCATTTGAACTCCATTGCCTTCCAGGCTCAGGCTGTCACATTGGGCTTCAATGTATGAAAACAAATACTCAAGTCAGGTCTGGTTTCTTGATACTGTGAGGAATGTACTCCATCAGAGAGTACAAGTATTGCTGGGCAGGAACAGCCATTATGAAGTCCTCATGTCTGAGACACACTGGCCTTGACAAGCAGCTGCACTGTTCTTCATTCACCCTTGTCTCTGTCTTCCATGTACCTCCTCCAAATACTACTTTATTGCAAAATGCAAGGCACTGTTCATCATTGAGCAAAGTGGTAGATTGCTTGTATTTTTTCTTGTTTTGAAAGTGTTTCTTATTTTATATATTTATGAGCTTTTGATTTTCTGCACTGTTTTTCCTTAAGTTATTAGAACTCATGTACTTCCCAGAACAAGGTGTGCACTAAGAAAATAAGATTTAGGACTTCAGGGAACCTAGGTTCCAGCATGGAACATCCAGAAAAATGGCAAAATCGCTTCCAGAGAAATTGCCAGTGAGCATAGGAAGCGGGCAGTCCAGATTGGAATAGGAAGACAGAGGGTTTCAGGAGGGGCGTGGCCTTGAGGCAGAGTAAAGAAAGTTGAAAGGAAGCTCCATGCCTGTACCACCTGCTGTGCTAAGTGAGCGGAAAGTGCCCTGTGTTCTCTCAGTGTTTGGTGGGAAAGCAGCGATAGGAGTATAGAAAGCAAAGCAAATACGATGATGGAGATAGTCACTTCTGCCTCCAGAAATGACACACGTGGTATTTGGACCACTTCTCCACTGAGGATAACCATTAATAGAAAAGCTATATTAAAAGCAAAATGTATACACTTGAAGGCATCAAGATACTAACTAGGTAATAAAGAATAACTAGGTCAGGGCCCTGGAGAAGACAGGAACTCAGCCTACAGTGTGGTGCTGAATGGTTCACTCTGGAGGAGAGCACTTCCACAACCTCCTCAGATCAGAAGACTCGTTGGAACCCAGCGGTGCCAAACTAAGGGTATTGCCTTGGCGAAGTTTCTTAACTTGGTTGTTTATGGTGCTGGTATTGAACCCAGGACCTTGTACATTCTAGACCAACCCTCTATAGCTGAGCTACATCCCCAGGCCTTGTAGTACTTCTGATTGAGACCTTGCAAGGTTGCATTCTCTGTAAGTTCAGATGACTTGGATATAAGCAACTCTTCTCAGGGACTTCACTCAGTACCACGTGTTCTCAGTTGCTGAGGTGACTGTAGATGCTATTGTTCCCCAGGCTCCTTATGTAAACAACATACATTTCCTCTGGAGGAAAATCTTATCATCATTGGAGAGATTTAATTTACTTCTATAATTTGCATAAACAGTGTCTAGTTTATAGTGAAAATAGCCCGACAAGAGAGAGAATCAACAATAACAGTACATCCACAGCATCTCCAAACAGTGAAGCTGGTTATGGACTCAACTGCCTGGTATGTTCATAGAAATAAAGAATACAACTTAGAATTTTGCCAGAGGACTGGTAGCTAATCAAAATCCAAACATACATCTAAGGATAAAAAATAATACTTTCTATAGTGAGGAATGAATTGGATAGGCTTGACAGCAAATTAGATACAACAGAAGAGAAACTTGGAGGGTTGGAATATAGAACAACAACAACAATACCCAGACTGGTGCAGAAAGGCAAAATGAAAGATTAAAAGTAAAAATGGGGAGTATTAGGATCATCAAAGACCAAGCAGTGCAGTCTAATGTATGTGGGTTATGGTCTTAGAAGGAGAGGAGAGGAGGAAATGAGTCTGAAGCAATATCCAGAGAGAGGATGGCTATCATCTCCTAAGTAACAAAAGTCAGGAAGATATAAGAAGCTCTACAGACCCCAAGTAAGAAAGACGTGAAGATACCCATGTTAGTGTTGCTGAAAAGCAGACAGTCTTAAAATCAGGATAAAGAGAGAGAGGAAGAAGAAAGATTGAGGCTAGAAAGCCTGGTGTGTGTTTTAAAGTTCTGAAAGTGAGAGCCTGCGGCTACTGCTGGTGACGTCCGTCCTGGGAGGGGAGGAACAAAGCCAGCTGATACTCTGAGCTTGTCACTCTAACAAATGATAACCGTGTGTCTTTCAGGCAGAAGGGAAGCAGTCACAGATGGAAAGTCAGCAGTACAGGAAAGCATGAATTAAAAGCTAAGCATAGCCAGGCACCTTTAATCTCAGTAGTTGGGGGGTAGAGGCAGGTGGATCTCTGTGAGTTTGAGGCTAGCCTGGGCTACAGAGAGGACAGCCAGAGTTACAACAGAGAAGAAGGATTTGTACTTATCTGGGAACGTCTCCATATGATTTATTTATTAACTATAGAGGGAAAATGGTGATGTATAAAAAAGAAGCCTGGCAGACATCACCACAACTGAGTGGTCAAAATCAGCAGACTTCAGTAAAGGGACAAAGCACGGAGGGATCCGGTATCTCTCTTTTGTCGTCTATTCTAGAAATATGCAGCTGACAGTGATTGGAAGAGAATGCTAGTGTGAGGGGGAAGCTTTATTCTTCAGGAACTGTTATAGTCATGAAAAAGGCTGAGGAAGTCATTTTAAAGGAATATAGTCTAAAGAGACATGACGACTAAATAGCCTGGATTGGGTCCTGAACTATAAAAATTTTAAGGGTATTATTTGGATGATTGGCAACATTTGAATAGTCTGTAGGTAAGATTAGATGATTGTTTTAGTGATGTTACTGCAGCTGTCTACACAGTGTCTTTTCTAGAACACACTGTAGTTCTTGAGGGATAACAGGTCTGCGGTGAACTCTCCAACAGTTCAAATGAAAAAGGCTGTGTGTTGTGTGTACATGCATATGTTTCTGTAGAGACATCTGGGATTTGGAGGATCCTGCTCTTTCCCACAGAGAAAGCATGTACCTTCACTGACCTGGGTCTGGGCTATGGCCAGGTCGTTCCTTTCCAGATACCGCTAATGTCAGCCATCTCAAGGGTGAGGTCCATTTAGTCTGTTTTGGTGCTCTTGCAGGGCTTCAGGATTTAGGTGCTACCATCTTAATGTTTGGAGAGTCAGTCCCCTCACCTTCTTTTCCTTCTCTAGAAGTATCTTGGCTCTTCTGGGCTTCTGGAGCTCTGCACAGTTTCTGAGTTGATTTACTAGGTTTTCATGAATGCCGAACAGCTCCGTGTTTGGTTGCCCACGCCTTCAGCTGTGTCCTTTGTCTTCCAGCTTTTCAGATGAGCTGGTAGATGAAGCCCTGGGGGCCGTGGCTGCGGAACTGCAGGATGTGTGTGAAGACTATGCAGAAGCTGTGTTCACCTCAGAGTTCCTAGAGGCTGCTGCATGAAAGCTGTCCAGGCAGGGCCCTCACTTCACTGGAGGAGGGACGGCACCACCCTGTGTCAGCCCATGGGGAACCTTTGTCCTCAGCTGCCCACTGGGAAATGCCAGCGAGGTCATCCTCACTCAGCACTCTCTCTTGCCTTAGCAGAGGTTCTGGAAGTTATTTATAACAGGGTGGGACACATTTATCAGTGCCCGAGGAACATGAGAGGAACTATAATGGTACAGTACTTTCAGAATGTATAATTTTCCTACTGAAATGGTGTGTTCATTCCTTTGACTTATTTGGAGATCAAAATGTTTTGAAAGGCAGTGGATAAAGATATTTCACATAGAGATTCCAGCTTCTGTTGAACCCACATGGGAGGGGGCCGATCGGTGCTAACCCAAGTGTAGTTTCTGTCTGGTCCCAGCACCTGGCTCCCATTGGTAAATGTGTCCCTCACATTGTCACTGGTAGTGTCCTGTAAGGATACCTGTCACTACAGGGAGCAAACGACATGGAATGCAGAGTGTGGTGATGGCACCAAGCCTCTACCAGCAGCAGCAGTGGAGCCCAGCACACAGGGCCGAACACGGCTTTCTCCAAGGCTCACTTCATTTTTCATGTTTTCAGTTTCTTGGAGTCATTTATTGCTGTTTTGACACATGCTGATATAAAAAGCATTTCTCTGAATGCAGAGGAAGTTTGAGGACAAGAGAGGGCAGGCCTTCCCCATGCCAGCTCACTCCCAGAGGGCAGAAGCTTCTCTCCATACCACAGAGCATCCCGTCTGGAGGAGGGAGCCAAGTGGATGACTTGAACACTTCTGGACGCTCCAGAGGACCAAAGATGCCCATGTGGCCTTTTGACAGTTCCTAGGTCCTGGTGCTAAGGTTTTCAGAAACTCTTAATTGAGAAAAATGTTCATTAAAAAATGTTCAAAATAAATTTTCATTAAAAGAAGGCAACTGCCTGAAAGAAAAAAGTTTGCCTGGGTCAGAGTTTGCCTCAGTTACTTGCCTGAGGCTTGGCGCAAAATGAGAAGAACAAAGCGGGAGACACACCCAAGGACTAATGTGAATCTGGCTACTGCAGAGGCCCCTAAACAGCCTCCTGGGATTGTTGCTAAGGTACCAGGAGTTCAGGTGATAATTTAAGCTGCTTGGTCACATTTATTTATGCAAAATTGATTTTCACTTAATATTTTCCTGCTTAATATTACATAACCTCAGAGTGTAAAGGGCATCAAGGGATTCACAGGTCTTCAGTCTGGACAGTTAAACGTGTACACTTGAGCCAATAGAAGCACTTGTCATTGGTAATATAAAGTCATTTCTGTGGCAGTTTTTACTGTGCTGATTTTAAAAAAATAAACTCAGTATTTTAAATTGTGAACATGTCTATTTGAAATAATTTACATCTCCTTTTTCCCACAGGCAATGTGAAATGGGATTTACAGAAACCACTGAGAATGCTTTGTATTTGATGTGAACATAGTGGACTATTTGCCACCTCAGAGAAAAATAAATGCTAATAAAACCTAACCTTTATTGAGCACATACTAGAGCATTGCTCTAAAGGTGTTCCCTGCACTAACTTAATGCTTGTGTACTCTGTGTGAGACAGATACCATCGCACCCCGTTAATAGATGAATTCAGAAAGGGAGATTTGGGCCAGCTAGCCTGTGTTCATGAAATACATGTGATCATGGAGTCACGCACTCCCATAAAGATTACTGTTATTGAGTGCATGCTCCTCCCTCTCCTTGTCCCCTTACTGTCTTAGACACTGCTTTTGGAGCAGTGCCTTTGCTAAGTACTTAATGCTGTGGCCTGCCCTTGCAGGTCTGGCCTAGTGGTGAGCCTCAAGTGGGTAAGCCTCACCCCTCTCTCATGCCCAGGGTCTGCTTCATAGTTCAGACCCTTGTGGTGTGGCTCTTGGCAGCCATAATGAGACACAAAAGTGAGCCACTGAAATGAGAATTTGGGAGTGGGAATTAAGTCCTCTGGCTATAGATGCTTCTGCATACAGCCTTGTAGCCAGACCACTGGAGTTTTTGCTTTGAGAACGAGGGATGAGCACATGTGAGTCATTCTCTAATTCCCTTTGGTTTTCTCATGACCTATTTCAAAGTCTGTTTTAGCCATGCATGAATTGAGTACGTTTTTGTTGCGTGAGCTCCCCTCAGTTTCTGAGATGCCCATGTGCTCTTTAGCACTCCCTTCCATAGGGCTCCCTCCCTGCCAGGCCCACTGTCTTGCCTGTTTAGTTCCCGTCTCCAGTTAGACTTAAGGGCAGGGATTCTGCCTAGCACATTGTCATAGCTCTGCAGGCTCACTTAAGTTAATATGCAGGTAGTTGATCACATTTAGTACAGTCTATAGACATGTGTTGACCTTGTCCCTGGCAGATGCCCACCTAGGAGGGTGTACATTAGTCTCTAGGGTCTGCTGCCATTGGTTTCCAACTTGTGGAAAACTTGTCTCCCTCTAGCGTGTCTGCCCCAGCTGTTCCTGGCTCTCAGTCAGGATGCCATTAAATGGTTGTGGGACAGCCTATGGCTAGAGAACTGACAGAGAAGTGAGTGGGGGTGGGAAGTGCCTCCCTTTCTTGGTATGGTTGCCCTCCCTGCGCCAGGGTGGGGTGCTGGAAGAGGAAAGCAGAGGATCACATGAGAATGCTTCCTGTGTCTTATGAGTGCAGTTTGACCCTGGTAGGAATTGCCTGCAACAACTGGAAACCAAGGTGTATCGTTGTTATGGCTCCTGGTCACCAGGGAGGTATCCTCTAAGCAAGCTTCTGCTTCTTTGGGCACATGGAAAGCAGAAGGCAGTGATCTAGCTCTCTGTCCTTATCAGTACTGGCCTCCCATCAGCTCTCAGCTGGTGCTAGAGCTGCTTCTGGTCCGTTTCAACATGGGTATTTCAAGAGCCAACAGTTTAGGCCTGGGTTTGAAGGGCTCCTGCCAGCCATGCTGCATGCTTACTCTTGGTTCTTAGTAAGGGCCCCTCCAAAGCTGGACTTGCTGACTCCTGTGAACAGCCCATCCTTTCCCACGGGAACACTGTGCTGATTCCCTTCTTTAGCCTGCCAGACCTCTATGTATAACACAGGCCCTGTTTTGCTTTCACCAGTCCACCTAGGGCCCAGCAGGAGCTTATACACACCCTATCAGGTGTCTCCCTTTCCTCTGCCCTACCTAGAATGCTGGTGTGCTTGGTTTCCTTCACTGACTTTAGTAGGTTCTCATGTATCCTCAACCACAAATGGCCCTGGAGAAGACCTTAGCATCTCTCCCTTCAGTGGCTCCTGATCTTGCTGCAGCCTCCTCCCAGGTTACCTGTGCCCAGGCCTCAACAAGAGCCAGTCTCTTCCTGGTAAAGTCATTCATTCCCATGGCTCTGGGTCCTACAGCTTTGGTCTCTCCCTTTTTCACTTCAGTGCCTTAAAGTTCCCTGGGGAGACCCACCAAAGTCCTGCCCTGTGGTTTCTGAAGCACTGTTGCGCTATCTGCAGGACAGCCACGAAGCACCATGGCAGTTTGTATGGGGCAGGGCTGAGAGGCTGGCTGCCCACCCCCATCTTTTGTGCTCTGAAAGCCCTTTCCCTGCACACCTTTGCTCCCACACACTGTGGGTCCTTTGCTTCCACTGCCCCCTTCTGCACTTGCTCTTTGGGTTTCTTAGCTGTGCTTACCAGGTACCCTACCCCCTACCTCTGACCTACTCCCTGCCTTCCTTCCCAGCCTAGACATACATTTTTCCTCCTCAGCTTCTTTCCCAAGCACCCGCCCACATGATCCACTCCTCTGACTTCCTGGTCTTGGTGATGTCTCCTAAGACCTCCCACTAGCGGGTCACTGAGCTTGTCCTGAGACGTTTCCCTTCATGTGCCTGCCCCCAGCTGCTGTAGGGCCTTCATCACCTCCTGTTTGACTCTCAGTGCCCAAGAATTTATGGGCGTGGGAGAATTCCAAGGATTTCTGGCTCAGGAATCTGTGTTCAAGGGAGGCAAGAGTACTCAAGTCCTAGCCACTTGGGCCCTGCCGCCCATCAAGCCCCAACCTCAAGTTCAAGTCTATATTTGACCTAGAAAAGCAGGCAAACACTGTACTCAGGTGCACACAGGAAGCGGGGACTGGGAACCATGGAGACTGGGCCAGCTACCAGAATGTTTGCAGAATTCCTCATGACCCTCAAGACCTCCAAGGAGAGCCCCAGCTCCAAAGTACAACTGAAAGAGCATAGGCCTTTAATCATCACTGATACCTAAAGGAGTTATCCAGAGACCAAGAGAGGATATATGTATACTTGGGTTTACCAGCACCTCACATCTACCCATCGTCTCGATGGTCCCTGGTGCCTTTAGATATATGCTCTTCTCTCTCTTGGTCATGAAACAGCTCCTTTATATACCAGCAGTAGTTCAGGTGGTTAAAATCCCATGTAACTCCCAGGCCTTAGTTTCCTAATCTGTGAAATGGGGCCAAAACCTGAACCCCCCCCCCCCGTCCAAGGTAACTGTGAAGATGAAAGGATATGGCCATGAAAACACAGAGATCAGCCTTTGGCCACAAGTCTTGATAATTATTCACTGTTGGATTTCTTACAGAACTGGTCAGGAGGGAACCTTGGCATGCACCAAGCAGCTGGGCTCTGGAATGCTCTCCTGGCCTCTTACGTTGTTTTTTTCCGGCTCGCTGTCCTGTGGATTACCATGCCCTTCCATCTGGACAGCTGGCAGTGCTTTCTCTAGCTTTGCTGTTTGCTGTCCTGGGCAGCATATTTGGGTCCCACCCAGCTGATCTGCTGTCCCAACTCAGACCCACATTCTTATTAGGGTCTCAAGGAGCACCAGAACTTTCTAAACTGGATCATAGCTTTATGCAGTAGATACAGTATCAATCCCATTTTACAGGTGAGATTGAAACTTATGGAAGTGGGGGACTTGATCAGGGCCATCTAGACAGAATGAGAAACCCAGAACTATGAATCTTCATCCTTGACCTCCAGATCCAGTGTCCATCCATTTTATCACAGTTGTCTGGGTGCCAGGGTCTGGGGAAGGGCACTGCAGTACAAAGGGAGGAACACAGTATTTCCAGCCAGACTTGTTTATAACTGCTTTGTAGGTGGAAAATCTCCACCACACCTGGCTTCAGGTTCATCTGTAGAATGGATTAATAATCTCCATGTCAGTGTTAGTGTGAGAATTGAATGAAGTGGTAGACTTATAGTGAGAGGACCAGCGCCCTTGTGGTGGGCGGTACTGACCTTGCCTCTCTGCTTATTGTCAAGTACTCACTTTCCCAGAAGCCCCTTGCTTCCTCCTGAGATGTGACAGCCAATCTAGTATTCAGGACCTGAGTCAGAAGGATCCCCTAGACACCGTCTATTTGGTTTAAGAGGCACCACATGGCCAGCTTTTGAGGCTGCTGCCACTTTTTTTTTTCCTTTTTTCTTTTTTTTTTTAAATTGGACAGCCCTGACGTCAGTATGTAATCCGTGGAAAATAGAATGCTTTGTATGGCCATACACATATCTCTCAGTGTCTACTTGAGCTATTAGCGTGAACCCAACAATAGCACCTAGCATCCTGGTGATGGAGCGACTTGATTGTCACTCCTCTACAGAGGCAAGTCACTTCTCTTACAGAGCCCAGCTTCAGGCAAAGTCCAGCCTGAGCAAGAAAGTAGGGGCAAGGGAGGCAGATTAGGATGGAGTGGATGGAAATGGTGCCAGAAGCTAGGCTGGATCCTGGGGTCTGTAGCAGGTGGCCTCAACAAGAGAAGGTGCATGGCTCAGTCACTGTCATATTCTCAGAACCAAGCACAGTGGCAAGCCGTACAGCAGGACCACAGTAACTACTCACTCTCATTATAAAGGAAGGCTGCACTTGGCAGCTAGTTGATCTAAGAGTCATCTACTTTTGGGCGGTAGCTCAGTCAGTAACACGCTTGCTTAGGATGCTCAAAGCCTCGGGTTCAATCCCCAGCTCCAAATAAGCAGGACAGTGGTGCACATCTGTGATCCTAGCACAGAGGCAGAAGTTCAAGGTCCCACATGGGCACAAACAGCCCATTTAGCATTCATGGAACAAAGACCTTCTTTCCAAGATAGCCCCTGGGCTACCTCATTGGCATTGGCCACTTCCAGTCTCAAGAGACATTTCTATCTAATCCCTATGCTCTGATTGGTCAGGTTAGTGACACCTGTCCTCTGGAACAGAGGATGACTCACTCTCATCTCAATAACATGGAGCACACTTGGGTGGGAGGCCCAGTTCTCTGAAACAGGAGGAACTGAGGGCTGGCCATGCAAGAACAGCCAGTAAACATGAAAGAAGTGCGCCTAGATCCCTGGTAGAGGTTATAGAGTGGGCACTCGTCACGCTTAAGACCCAAGGTTCAGTCCCTAACACAGAAGCAAAGCAAACACACCATTGTCTTCAGATGAGGTAATAGCAGATTGCAATTTGCACTAACGTTAAAGTTCACCATGTGTATGGAAATACAAAAGCAGGCAGAATGAAAATGGAGCTGAAGCAGAAGGAAGCAAGGGAGGGATTCCTGTCTACTGAATGAGGACAGCAGTTGGAATGGTCTTCCTAGGGTGGCATTTAAATTAGACTTCAAACAGTAGATTGTTCAGGCTGTACTCAAGAAACAGGGAAAGGGCCTGCTGGCAGAGGGGACTGCACAGACAGGGCTATACCATCCTGAGGAAGGTAGACACAGGTGTGATGTACTGCACGATTCAGACAGCATGGGTGCTGGAGGGCGTCTGAGCTGAGGCCTCTCCATGTCATCTCAGCGCAGGTGGACAGGAGAGTTGCATGGCCTGAGAAGGTTGGCTGGATACTAGCTGGCAGCAATGGCTTCAGTCTTATTCGTTTTTTGTTTTTGTTTTTTCTTCTGGCAAGGAATTTCATCCAGCTTCAAGAAGATGCCCTTGAACTGGAATAAGCAGCTTCCCCCTCCCCCTCTCATCCCTCCCTTCCCTTGAAAGCATGGCTTGCCCTAGATTGCCCTCCAGCTCTCTAATCTTTATTCCATGTCTAAATGGGGGAGTCTTCTGGGAGCCCCGGGGTCCTTGCCAAGTGCTCCATCTGTGTTAATCAATCCCTCTGAAACCCAATCCGGCATACACTCCAGCCTCACAATAAACGTGGAAAGAGTCTGTAGGTGCCTGGCTTTTATGGTGAATGAGAAAAAGGATTGAGAACAATGGAACTGCGGGAAGGGCGTTGCCTTCAGGCGTGTCCTGTCAAGCCCTCTGGCTTGTGCATCTGCTCTGTGTGATGGAGGAGTCTTGGCAATTCTAAGACCTGCCAATCTCCCAGTTCTCCAGCCTTTGTCACCCACTTTGGTGGCTCTTCGGCCAGTATTTGCTTTCAGAAATGGGTTTCAGGCATGTGTGTTACCAATGTGGGGCCACCTGGATGGTCAGGTCTTTGAATGGTTTGGGCCTATGCTTTCTCTGCCAATGTGTCTGGTCCCTCTTCCGTTCTGAGCTGGGGCTTGATTCTGACAGGGACAGTGCTGCTGCATTGCTTATGACCTGTATATATAACAGGCCACCTGAGCCTGGGAGACAGGATGCTGGCCAGAGAGCTCAGCAAAGTTTTTAATTAACTGGTACCTGTTCACAGCTCTAGTCAGGAGCAAGTCCCAGATTCCCCACACAGACTCAAGGGACAGTTTCCATCTGAACAAAGGGATCGAAGCAGGGGTTACTGCTAATCTGAAATGTCAAGATCCCTTTAAAACCTGATCAAGCCTGGTGTGCTGAGGCACACCTGTGATCCCAGCTACTTGGGAGGCTAAGGCTCGAGGAACTCAGGTCTGAGCAAGCTCAGGCAATACTGAATCAACAGCCAACGGACAACTTAGGAAGACCCTGTCTCAGAATTAAAAAGGGACGAGGCAAAGCTGAATGGAGGGCCCTGGGTTGGATGGCAGCACTGAAAAACAGACCAAAATCTGGTCAAAGCCCTGGATCCTTGGGAAAAAACACAGGTAAATGCAAATACAAATAGTCACATAAAAATTACCTGCATATATACAAAAGCACATGCATGAACACATGCACAACGTAAATGTGCATTTTTCCTTTACACGTACACGTGCATGGATGTATATACATGGCCTTGTATGCACATATACATAAAAAGTCTGTTGTCCAGTTTTAGGGCCTGGGATCCCTAAGCCCAGGCAGGCCAAGCCCCAGATTATGCTTCCAGAAGCAATGGTTCTAGCTCCTGGCCCCACCCCGTCAGCGCTCAAGTTATTTATGCACGTTCTCTGCACCCATCATTTTCCAGTATCCTACCCAGAGGCAGAGGGGAAGGTATTCTCTTGTCTGCAGATGAAAACAAAAACCCAGGGTGAGACTCCCAGGAAATCACAGAAAGTGGTGTGTGTGTGTATGTGTGAGGGACAAGACCTCCAGCCTTCTTCCCAGCTTATGGTTGGTTCTGCCTCACCAGTGTTTCCTCTGACTGGTTAGCTATTGATTACTCTCCATGCACAAAACAAAAAAGCCACTGTATACCCCCACCCCCAGGAATTTATAATGCTTTCACTGAGGAAGTTGGGGGTGGAGCAAGGAATCCACTTCCCAGTTAGTTCTACTTCATTCAGACAGCTTGACTCTGAAAATCCTGGGTGTTCTTATTTTCCAAAGAGGAGCTATTACAATGTCCTGATATTGGAAACTTCACCGCTTGTAGCAGCCCCAACCTGATAGCCACAGCATCTGGCTGGGGGGAGGGAACATCTGGAGGCCTGGACCCCTTGTCTGCAGTTTCCTGTGGAGGTGCACTAGACCCCCTTCCTGCAGGGGGCGCTGCTGAGTACCACTGCAAGTTCAGAGTACCGGGCTCAACTCACATGTTCTGCTGCGAAGGGGGCTGCTATGTTTCCTGACGCTCTCTGTACCCTTTAACCTTGGCAGGGCTTTGGGGGATTGTTGGGTCCACTCCATGAACCTGTGTTTCTGTTTGGGACTTTTGGTGCTAGTTCCCATCACACAATGGTCACGGCTGCATTCCTTCTCCAGGTCCTCCACCTGGTGTATATTCATCCAGTCTAGCACTGGCCAACCAGGCCTGGCCTGAAAGAGCAATGCAAAGATGAGGTTCCTTTCTGAGCCACTGGCTTTCAGATCCTTTCACTGGTGTGGTGTGTGATGGGGAGGGGTGCTATCTGGCTGATAGCTTGTTCAAATGAAAGATGGCTACTATACTGGTAGTTCCCAGCTCTCTCAAATTGCCTCAGTTCCTGTTTACTTTCTAAGCCAGCCCACAGGGCTTCCTCTATTCTCTGGGAGATCCAGACAGACTGCTAATAAACTCCCTTTGACTCCTGGGAGCCTGAGTCTGTTCCTTACAATGGGGCACACATGTCATCTGGTCTTCCTGTGACTGCTGCAAGCCATGCAGCCTGAGCATTGGCACACATGAGGCTTCTTCTGGCAGCAGGGGCTGGAAAATAAACTTTCTCTTGGGGATAGAGAAGAAAGAAGGGAGGGAGAGAGGAGACAGACAGAGAGAGACAGAAATATCACCATCAGCAGGGCTGGCTCCTACATCTTCATGGGAAGGTGTGAACTAGAGCCTGGAGGTTCTCTTCTCTCAGTTCCTAGGGTATCACTGCCCTAATCGTGTGTGAGAGAGGTCGATCATATGTGTGTATATATGTGTGCCTCATGCATGTAGGTGTGTGTGTATTACAGAGGCCAGAGGTTAATGTCAGGTGTCTTTCTCAATTGCGCCTCCACTCTGTGTGTTGCATATACATATATTTGCATGTGTGGGAGCACACGCACATGTGGGTGGACATGCGTGTGTATGTGAAGGACTGAGGCTAACTTTTATTATCTTCCTCAACCACTCTCCACCTTATGTATTGAGGCGAAGTCCCCCTCCCCCTTCTCTCTGTCTGTCCTCCTCTCCCTCTCTGAGTTTCTCTGGGTAGCCCTGGCTGTCCTAGAACTCACTCTGTAGACCAGGCTGGCCCCAGTCTGCCTGACTTTACCTCCCAGGTACTGGGATTAAAAGGTGTGTGTCACCACCGCCCTGCCTGTCTCTTAACTGAACCTGGAGCTCTCTGATTTAGCTAGTCTAGCTGGCCAGCTCGCTCAGAGGATCCCCTGTTTCTGCCTTTCATGTGCTGGGGTTACAGTCCAACACATCCAACACGAGTGCTGAGAACCGAAGTCCAGCCCTCATGTCTTCACAGCAAATGCTTTCCCTGCAGAGCCATCTCCTCAGCCTCCTACCTTAGCGAGAAGATGTCTTTCACATAACCTGGAACTCAATGATTCAGCTGCCCAAGCTGGCCAGCCCCAGCGAACCCATGTCTCTGCCTGCTCAGTGCTGTTGTGCCCCAGAGGGTGCCAGGATTGGAACTCGGGTGCTCATACTTACACAAGCACTTTACTGGCAGGGTTGTCTCCCCAGCCCCGGGTTTGTTTTGCGTTGTTTCACAGTCACCTTATTACTTGAATCCCAGCTTACTCAGTCCTACAGTGCTGGGCGCACTGGGCTGAGTAGGATGCTGTGGACAGAGTCAGTTACCTTTCTAACCAGTCAGCTCCTTCATTGGTGTAAAGGAGGCCTCGCCTTGTGGGATTCAGTCACCAGGTGCTTTGAGCCTGGCTATCAACTCTGCACACATGGCCCCTCCTCTCTCTGTGTCCCTTGTAAATTCTGTGAGTGAAAGCAAGAGCTCCGGCTAACACTTTCCTTTTAGCTTTTGCTCCCTGAAACAGATTTATATGAAACAACCTGGGGGGATTTCTAGAACCACATTTCTATTCCCCGCAGCCTTTCTGGGCCAAAATGTTTCTCCTTGATGGACTGCGTTCCTTCAACCTGCAATTTAATTGGCACCTGCTTGGTGAAATGTCTCCCACCATGGCTTGGAGTGCGGCTGGGAAAGGGATGTTTCCATCTCCATGATACCACGTGTCCCTGGGGTGTCCTTTGCCTTGGCATGTAATCTAGTATATCTTTAATAAGTGGAGTCAATTCACTTTCAAAACCCTTGTAAAATTCAGCCTTTTAGTCATTCTGACCAGAAGCATTCAAATTGCAATATGAATAGATAGCCCTACAGCCCGGGAGATCTGCCTGGGAGACCGGCTTGGCAGTTACGTTGATAGCCCTGGGAGGCCTCTGCCCGGACAAAGGACAAAGGCTGTCCTCCAGAGAATCCTGCTGACTCAGAGCCTCTACCTGCCAGGGCACCTCCCTTCGAGATTCGAAACCGCAGGATCGTATCTGAGCTGCCAAGGCTCTGAGAAACCCGTGGGACCTGAGGGCCTGCCCCAAGCGCAGACAAGGAAGCACACAGATACAGCTGAGGCGGCTGCGGAGTTGGTGGCAGAGCCCCAGCTCTCTGTATCCTGTATAGTGTGTGTGTGTGTGTGCGTGTGCATGTGCCTGTGTCCACTTGTGTGCATGTCTGTCTGTGAGTGTGTGTAGGTCTGACACAGAGGGCAACTTTCCACCTCAGATTCTAAGGATGGAACTCAGGTCTCAACAGTTGTGCTGCAAGTGTGTTCATCTGCTGAGCCATCTTTCTGGTCCTCTTCTTCCCTTCTGTGGTTAAAACAAGAGTGGACATTGGGAAACTTCAGGTTTGATTTCTTGCTATCACAGCTTCGGGGTCTCAAGGAAGAGGTTGGACCTCTCTGAGCCCTGATTATCTTATCTCTAAAACGAGCATGGTCAGGATGCCCATCTCATTCTCTTGCTATAAATATTAAAAGAGGTAACAGAACAGTCCTAAAACATGATCTCCTCACCACAGACAACTGTTACTTTTATTGTTTTTATTACATAAAAATGTGTTGTTACAGTAGATACTGTTGTGAATTGGCCAGAGCTCCCTCCCTGGAGCTCGCCCATCCCCCATGCTCCTGACACTCCCCACCCTCTGGCCAGGTACCACCCTTGTACCTGCCCCAGACCGGTGCCTGTCCTGTGTCATCAGTCCCAAATAATCCCAGTGAGCTTTGGGCTCTTCCTTTCTTTGGCCTTTCTCTCTCCTCTTTGGATCCCTCTCTCTGGTCCTCTCTCCCCTCTCTCCCTCTCCCTCTCTCTCAATTTCTTCTTTCCTCCACTCAGAAGTGGACACTCCTTGTCTCACTCCACCCCAGTAAACCTCTTGCGTGAGACCCTACTGCCTGTTGCATGGTGTTGTGCACTTTTCTTTCAGAGACTGTAGAGCAAACACAGCCAAGAGCTTCCCAGCTGGCAGAGTTAGGGAACCAGGACAGTCTCCCTACAGATGAAGAGTTTCTTCCCTAATAAGCTTTAAGGTTCTCTCTCTCTCTCCCTCTCTCTTTCTCTCTCTCTCTCCCCGCCCCATGCATTCCAGGCCAGGGCTATGCCATGTACCCACACCCAGCCCTAAGACTCATGTTTGGTTTTTGGTTTGTTTTTGTTCTGAATCAGGGTTTCATATATCTCTGCTTGGCCTGGAACTTAACTTGTAGTAGAGGATGACCTTGAACTTCTGATCCTCCTGCCTCTACCTCTGGGATATACCCCGGGCCTTCACACTTGCTAGGCAAGCCTCTGCCAGCTGTTCCCATTTCTGTTGTAGAAGATGTGTTTCCAATATGACTCCTGTTCAAACCTTCCATGTTTCTCTCTCTCCCTGTAAAGGTTTGTAGTGGGTACCATGCGCTCTGACATAGAGAAAGAATATTTCTATCTCAGAACTCAGTGAGGCTGCAGCCCTAGCAAGGTCTACAGGAGACTCTGGCTCCAGTAAAGGGTAGAGGAGTCCTGGGCTACATGTCAAAACACCTGGGTTCTCAGACTTACAAATGCAGACATTGGTAGAATGTCCCAGTTGCTTGTGGAAATAAACCATGCATGTTTGAGTTCTTTCCCGTGGGAACAGGCCAAGTACAGTAGGTATTTATTGCATTATCATGGGTGAGATTGAGGTGATCCCTGATCTTTCTGTGCCTCAGTTTCCCTACCCGTCTAGTGTGAATGATCACTAGATGGCCCTCTTCATTATGCTGTGTTAAGAATTCTCAAAGGTCATTTGGAGAAAATTAGAGGAAATAAAATGAAGTACATAATGCCATAAAATAATGCAGCTGACAAAGGGGGTAAGACAAATCAAACATCTGTGTGGCTGGCATTCTACTGCATGGCTTGATGACAATGAACAGCGCTGGCATATTTCAAATTAGCTTACAAGAGAAGGTGTCGAAGAATCTCACTACAAAGAACTGCCTCATGTTTAAGGTGATGGATATGCTAACTATCCTGATTTATTCACTGTACAATGCATACACATCTCAAAACATTATATAAATGTCTGTCAAAAAAAAAAAAAGAAAGAAAGAAAGAAAGAAGACCTTAAAAAGAGGGCTGGCGAGATAGCTCAGGGAGTAAAGAGGTTTGCCGGCAAGCCTGTTGACCCACGTTTGGTCCCCAAGACCCTTATGGTGGAAGGAGAGAACCAACACTGAAACTTGTCTTTTCTGACCTCTACACTCTGGATGTGGCATGCAGGCATGCACATACTCACATACATTAAATAGAAATGTACTAATAACATTAAAAGGAAAAGTAAGAGGCAGACACTACCCAATGTGGAATCCCTATGAAAGGTCCTCACTGTATATCCCTAGTTGGCCTGGAACTCATGCATATCTGTCTGCCTCTCACTCTTCCAGAGCTACGATTAAAGGCACATGCCACCATGTCCCACTGTCTATGCACTGTCTCAACAATCGATTGTACAGTGTCTTTGCATGCGTATATATGAGGAAAGCTTTTGAAGTCAGATTAGAAAACATGTGCATTTCAGAAAGGATCCTTAGAAGAGAGGAGGGGGTTTGGAGGTAAATAAAAGAGGATGCCCAGACTGGTGGGAAATGCCACGCTGCTGGAAAGCACAATAGACCTTATTCTACCCACCCGTGCTCATCTTGGGTAAAAACAAAATGACTAGCAGTTCTTTGGGACTCTAAGACTCCCTGGGTTCCTTCACTCAGTGTACTCCCGCCCTTGACAAGAATAGTCAGAGCCAGAAACGATGAAGAATTCCAGAACAGCAGAGCCAGAGAGGCAAGCCTTACCTGAGGCGGATGGATGGGAGCCATAATATGTGTAGATAGGGTAATACATGCTGATAAAGCCCCATCTGTTACACAATCTATTTACATAATCTGATAGTGAATTCTGCCCTGGCTGATAGTGCTGTATTAGTAACACCCCATTTGTGTATTGTTTTTTCTGTTCCTTATCATCTACAGCTGTATTTGATTTTCTGCATTCTGGAATCCATAATAAATCAATGGTATGTGTGTGTGTGTGTGTGTGTGTGTGTGTGTGTGTGTGTGTGTGTGTGTGTTGGGGCAGGAGTGGGGGGATTGTGATGTCAGAGCACCTAGAGGTGCTGGTTCCAGCACTCTGTGCTGCCGGGCACTTCCAGGAGTGCAGAGGAGAAAGCCAATGCTGCTGGAAATTTTAGACTCACCCAGCACCAAGTATAATTTGAAAACTACAGGTTTTGCCTGGGGGCAATTTTAACAGTCTGGATCGTAATGCCTGCCTACAGAAGAACACGAAGGGATAAAACTATGTGTGTCATTTCCATGGGCAGGGAAGAGGGGTCCTGGCAGAGTCAACTGGACACCTGCAAGAAGAGTGCTCTCTCCCTACCTCCCATGATACCCTCTTTTCTTGAAAAACTTAATCATCACCCCTTGAGACCCCCTCTCTAAAATCTTACTTACCAGCACTGACCACTCAGTAAGATGGAAGTCCATTCAGGTGGAACAAACCTCAGTTTCTGACAAAGGGGCAGGTGAGATGGCTCATCTGGTAAGATGCTTGCTGTGTAAGCCAGAAGATCGGAGCTTGACCCTTGGACCCCCAAGAAGGTGGGAGGAGAGAATTGCCTCCACAAGCTCATCATGGTGTGTGTGGCATATCCTGTAACAATAAAAAATACTTTAAAGTTTTTCAATGTGTTTATTTTATTTCATGTATAGGAGTATTTTGCCTGCATGTGTGTGTACCATGTGTATGTGTGGTGTTCACAGAGATCAGAAGAGGAACTCAGGTTCCCTGGAACTGGAATTACAGATATTTGTGAGCCACTGTGTGGGTGCTGGGATCCAAACCTGGGTCTTCTGGAAGAGCAACAAGTGCTTTTAACTGCTGAGCCATCTCTCCAGGCCTGTAAACAATAATATACATATTTAAAACCTTGTCAGATTTTAAAAGGTTCAGCTTAATGGAGTCCTTCTTCCTTCTTCCTTTTCCCTCCCTCCCTTCCTCCCTCCCTTCCTCCCTCCCTCCCTTCCTTCCTTCCTTCCTTCCTTCCTTCCTTCCTTCCTTTTCCCCTTCCTTCCAGCTGTCCTTAAACTCTTAGGATGATATCCACATTTGGCCAGTTCGACAGGCTCAGTAGGGTGTCCCCAGCATCTTTTGAACACACCGAGGAACAGTGTGACCATGTGGCTTCTGGTGTCTACAGCACACTCTGGTGCGAACAGTGTGAAGAAATATACCGATGAGAAAGTGCTTGGCCTGGTCTACAAGGTAGGGGTTTGTTTTGCCTGTGATCTTCACACACCAGGATTTCGGGGTTGACATTAAGAGAATCTTCCTGTCTCTTCAGGAGCCCCTGGGTGCCACAAGGCCTTCCTTATAGCATCTGCCTTGAGGATAAGGCCATGGACGCCCACTTAACTAAGGATTATGGCCCTCACCGTGGAAATTGGGACAGGCATGGTTCTACCCCTCTTGGATGAAGGTGGACAAACATGGTAGATAAGTCCCAGCTGCCCAGGAGAAGTAGGCAGGGCACAGGATAGGATGCGTTATACCCTGTCCTTGACTCTAGGCAGAACTGTGGCAGATTGGAGCAAGAAAGTGAGGATGAGAACAAGCTAGGTACTCTCAGAGCTGTTCTAGGAGTCCCTAAGAGCAATTCAGTCCGGGGCCGTGCTGTGATTGGAAGTAGTCCCCACAGGCATGGATGGCAGTCGAGGGGAACTAGTAAGGAGAGGCTGGCAAGGGCCTGAAGTCAGCCAGAAGACCCCTCTGGAAGGAAAGGAGCTGCCAGTGGTCCAAGGATAATGATGTGCTAGTGAGAGATGAGGAATGGGGAACCTGATAGTGAGAACACAAGCTGGGAGCTTGGAAGAGACTTGGAGAAGGGTACCAGGCCTTAGATATGCTTGTTCGTCCTTGCTCAGCTCATCTTCTTGGCTGTGGTTCATAGTCCCAGCTGCGAAGGCTACTGCCATGCACCTGCCAGATGGCTCTCTGCCTCTTGGTTGGGTACACTTTTGCTAACAGGCATGATGGGCCCCAAGGCCACCCTCCACTGGAGTCCATCCCAGAATGACAGAGACACATCATGTGATCAGGTCATCATCCTGCCCATGGCTCATTGTGTTGTTCACGAGGTTGCCATTGGAGAGTTTGGCAGAAGCGTGTCCAAGCCCAGATGGTGCGGTAATGCCCTACTCTACCAGCCTTTACAACCAAGTCCAGAAAGAAAATGAGCTGGACCCAGCCTGGCTGACTTTCCTTGTGGCCATGCTGGCCCCCAGCTCTTGCTTGTTGTTCCAAAGGCTTGAATACCATTTCTCCAGGACTGATATTTAGGCCTGGAGTCTGGCTAGTTTAGGAATCATCCTGACACCAGATCCTCCTGCCCACCTGTCTGGAGCTCTGCCCACCTGTCTGGACCATATCTGTGCCTGAGCCTGGGCTGGGCCGTTTTACCTTTTTCCCAGTTCTCTAGGTTTTAATATTTGCCTGGGCTGGAGAGCTGCTGGCCACCATAATGGCAGAAGCACTGTGAACTCAGAGAAGGAAGCCCTGACACAAGCACACTCCTACTAGGAGCTGGAGGCCTAGGAGGCACCACTGGCTCCAGCTCCTCCCTCAGGCAGAGGAGGTCAGCTGCTGTAAATTGCTAGTTACTCTTTTCTTCAATTAAGGACGATTCTTCTGATGCAGGAAGTTAACTCCCTCCAGTTAATCTAATGGCCTTGAGTCCCGATGTGTTTGCTCTGACTGAAGGCAGGGCTGAAACTGCCTTGGCAGCTACTCCAGGTCTGTGCATAGAAGCTGCCTGAGAGGCCAGGCTGTGCAAGCCCTGCTGGGCTCCATCCCCACATCTCAGGACAGCTTCTCACTGGCTGAGGTTGCAGGGAAGGCTTAGAGGGGAGTCAGGAAGTTTGTTTTCTCACCTGGCCAATCTGGTCCATCATCATTCCATGTGAGAAATAGAAGGGGGGTGGGGCTAGGCTGTGAGATAACTTTGCAAGTACCCATCTGCTTGACACCACACCTGCATGGTCCACCCACCCCTTCCCATGGTCAGCTAGTCTAGGGTTTGGGATCACCAGATTCAGATGTGTTTCCCTGGGTCTGTGTGCATGTGAATGTGCACCAGGTGTTCTTATACACGTGTACTCATATATGCACACGCACACATACACACACACACACACACACACACATACACACACATGAGGAAACAGGGCTATTGTCAGCTTGTGGTCACTTGCTGCTGTGAGCCTAGACCTGGGGTGGTGCTTAGGCTGATCGTCCCTTCTGTGATGAGTTTATTATGTTTTCTATAGTCAGTGGTGTCTACTATCACCACTCATATACCAACAGTTCAGGTGGCCAAATGGAGACATTGTATAAGCTGGTAGGCCTCTGAAACTCCCCCAGCTGTAGGGGAGTGTGAGGACAGAGAAGCCCAGAGGGGCAGAGCACTGAAATGGAATTCTTTAGGACTGTGAACAGTGATTTTTCTTAGCCTGTTTCCTATGTATAAACTGGGGATGACACACTATACCTCAGAGGGTACACTGGGACGTAATGAAAATTCATACAGAAATCCACACACAGACTGCTCATTCAGTAACATCCACTGCAGTTCCGGTATGGGGAAGTACTCCAGGATTAGGGGTGGGGTGGGGTATCCACACATTCCCTGCTAGTGGGCAGAGGCAAGAGCTAGTGAACAGCTTCGAAGTTATGACTTTGGGGCTTCTGAACTACCATATCTTCAGGAGCCTGTGTTGCTGTCTGTCTCTGGGGTCCTTGGGACTAAAAGTTTTCTTGGGAGGTGAGACTTTCATAGCTAAAGCTAGGACAATCCTTGCCAAAGCATAGTGGCTAGTTGTCCTGAGTGAAGCCACATTAGGTCTGCAGAGAGGACCCTAGGGAACCCTGGTTTGGTGGAGGAGGCATCAGAAGACAGAGAGAGATCCACGGGTAGGTAGTGCGGAATGCAGGCTTCTGCTCAGGTGAAGAACATTTTTGCTGCTAGCGCTGGGCAAAAGTTTTGAAAGGGCTCTTGCCTGAGGTACTGAGCCCATTGTCTTTGGATACAATAAGAAGGAGTAGAAAGGCTGATTAGTAGGGATAGACTGGGGGAGTCAGACAGGAGTGGACATGTGCATGATGGGCTATATGTCGGTGGAGGCTTGTGTGCTCTGTTTCCATGGGGCAATGGATGGGACTCTAGAGTCCTGATTGGCCCAGCCGTGGAACTATCTGGTGCACAGGATGGATGCTTGGTTGCAGACCATAGGAGAAAAGCAGGGGTTAGGGAAGGCCCAACAGTCCTCTGAAGAGCCTTTCCCTCACCCTATCCAGCAGCAGGGAGCCAGGCAGAAGGCTGGTCCGACATCCTCTGGGCTTACAGAGGTGGCCTAGAACTGAGCTAGAGAGAGGACTGTTCTCTCCTGGACCCTACCTCCTAGGCCCCATCTAAAATGACTAGCCATCACTTGCCCTCTGTGCTAGCTAGGCAGTGGATCCCCTGCCTGCACTGGGCAGAAACCACAATTTAAATGTCTCCAGAGCCCTGTTAATTAGAATGTGTGCACTCTCATGAGCAAAGCGTTAGGGGACACTGCTTCCTGCCAGACACCTCCAGAAACTCTGCTCAGCCTGGACCGCAGGTCCAGGTGATTTATAGGTTTAACAGGTCCTGTAGTATTACAAGACTAAAGCTGTCTCTTTTGAGGCTAGAGCAGATCCTTGAAAGCACTCAGCACCCCTGGAGTGGGGAGCGGATGGAGCAGTCCCTGCTGCCTCTCATCCCTGCGAGACTTTGCTCTAGGTTTCTCTGTCTCCTGGGTCCTGGTCTTTCTTGCTCTCGCCCTGTCTTTCTCACTGGCTCCAGCCAGCTCCCATTTCCTTGAATTTCTCTGTCTCCCAAGGGTGTTTCTGTCCTGGGAGTGTCTCTTTCTGGAGCCGTATCTCAGGGTCACTGCGCCCCAGGCTCGCAGTCCGGTGTCTCCATCCCTGCCCGCCTTGCAGCGTCTCCGGGCTGTGATCCTGAGTCTGTCTACATAGGCGACTCCGCGCGGGTCGGGGTCTCGGTGGCCACGGCTCGTGGGCCAAGCTTTCCCGCACGCTGCGGTGGCCGAGCGGCTCGGGAGGGGGTGCGCGCCCGCGGGGGCGGTGTCGGGCGCCTTCCGTCGTCAGTCCCTCCCCGGCGGCGCGGAGGGGGGCGGGCGGCGCGGCCGCCGCTCGGCGCCTTTAAGGGAGCGGGAGGGAGCGGCGAGGCGGCGGCGGCTGCGGTGGCGGCGGCCGAGCGAGCGGGGCGGGGGCGCGGGGCGCGGCGCGCGGAGAGTCCGCTCCGGCCGGAGGCGCCGCGGCCGGGCCGGGAGCAAGCAGCGCCGGCAGCTCAGCGGAGCCCGCCGCCCGGGACATGGCCAAGGCGGGCGGTGCAGGTGAGCGCGGCTCGGGGCGCGCGGCGGGTGGCGGGAGGGATCCCGCGGCCCAGGTGAGCCCCTCGCCAGGTGGGCGGAGGCGCAGGGACCGTGGCGACCTGGCTGGACTCCCGGGCGTGCATATGGGGCTCCGCGGGCCCCGCGTCCTTCCCGCGCCCCCGGTCACCTCACGGGACTCCGCATCCCGCTAGCCACAGCCCCGCTGCAGAGGGTCAGGTCTGCGGCTTCCCTGTCCAGTCTGGCAGTTGGGAGCTGTCGCCGCCCTCCCGGAGCCGGGGAGTAGACCCAGGCACCGGAACCCAAAGGGGTGTCCCGCGGCCGCCGAGCCATCCCACGCCCCGCCACTCAAACCAGGACGCGCCCCCTTGTCCTGTCACTACATATTCTGGATGAGACAGT
The DNA here is from genome assembly GCA_026225945.1 of Cricetomys ansorgei. NCBI lineage: Eukaryota > Metazoa > Chordata > Mammalia > Rodentia > Nesomyidae > Cricetomys > Cricetomys ansorgei. The sequence goes on from JAMJFZ010001899.1 coordinate 1,626,923, forward strand.
CCCCAGCCCCCGCCTCCAGCTTCATCAGGAGACCCAGATTCCAGGTCCCACTGCAGGAAGGGTACTCCACGGCTGGGGAGCATCCACCCCCGCCCCCGCCCCGACCGGGAGGCAGAGCCTCAGGTGCGGGGCTAGGCAGGCGGGGCCTCTCCTGGGGTCCCTAGTTGCTCCGCTCTCCAGCAAGCTCAGCGCTGTAGTCTGAGGTTCGCAGGGAGTGGGTGTTAGTCATTCCTTCATTCATCCAACCAGGCGTTCATTCACCAGTATCTGCTCTGGTGCCAGGCCCTGAGTTGTTTGGGACCCGGAGAGGACCCAGATTCAGGCACCCCCCCAATTTCCTACTCTGCCCCATGGGCCCCCATGGTGCCCTGGGAGGCAAGGTTGAGGAAAGCCCATGTTCATAGGGCTGACCACACACAGGCGAGACTGGTCTCAGCAGTACTGAGCTTGGGAGCTGTCGTGTGAGAGAATCTGCCATGAACTCACACAGAGCCTGTGACGTTGGCAGGTGCCATGCCATCCCCGTGGGGCCTGGTGTGAACCCCACTTCTCCACTCATAAGGCATAGCAAAGATGGAATGGACATGGTCACCTGTCCACACTCTATATGTGAGTGCCACTGAATGCTTGCGACCCAGGGACAGGTCCCAATCCTTGGGCAAGCACTGGCCTTGTGACTCAGGCGCCTGAGACTATACTCCCTGCTATTTCAGAAGAATCCTGTCAGGGAGAGGCTGGTTGTGTGAGACAGCAAGAACCAAAGGCATCTAAACACCCCCTTTCCCACTTCCCTCCCCTCTCCTCCTGAGGGAGGCACAGTGAGATGACACCAGGAGGCTGGAAAAGGCTTTCTGCTCCCTTCTTTCTTTCACCTTCCTTGGTCTCTCCCCACCCCTACTCTTCACAAAGGGAGGGCACATGTCTCTGTCTGCTGCCCACTCTGCATGTGCTCATATGTGCTCACAGATCTAGATGCCCGGATCCAGGTCTCTTGCCAGGGTACCACAGTAGCAAACAGCCGTTAGAGCAATCCCTTTTTGTACTGTGCACCAAGTAATGTGGTAAAGCCCTTTATTGCCCCATGTACCTGAGAGGTAGGAGGACACTCCCCTTTTTAAAACAAATAGCTCCCTCAAGGTGGCTGAGAGGATCTGGCAAGACCAAGTTGCTTGGACCCTTAGGAACCTTTCCACCTCCTCCTCATCCGAGAGGCTCAGCCTGTAGTCCTCTGCATCGGCTTGTGGATGCTGTGGTCCTTGACTGAGGTCCATGGGGATGTGTACCCTGTGACAGGTGAAGAAATTGCCAGGCTCCCAGCGCTGCAGCTCGGAGCTGCTCTACAACTTTGCAATTTCACACTCAGTCCTTTCCCTCAGGGCAAGCCAGGCTTCCCTCCTCTGTGACCCACCTGCCTCTGTCTCTTACTCAACTGCCACCCCAAGGAGCTCTGTAGAAGACCTCTGGCAAGATCTGGCTACTCTTCTTTTCTCAGCTCTTCCAGGCAACTTGGCAGCTTCAAACATCCCTTCTTTTCTTTAGCTGCCTAAATCCAATGACTTGGAAATGCACAGTACTGAGGGAAATCTAGTCTCCCTCACATTTATGCTGAATTACATAGGTAAGCTTAAGAACAGAGGGAGCCAAGTCCTTCTATTCATAGCTAGGGAAACTGAAGCCCAAGAGAGGGATGCACAAAGAGAGAAAGGTGTTGTTCAGTACTACTCAGACCAAAAGGCAGAAGGGTCAGGCCTTTACCCTGAGAGGTGAGACTTGAATAAAGGGAGGTTGAAGGCCTGGGGTAGATGTTGTGGGAGATCTTGCCTATAAGTGAGGGGTCTGCTTCCTAATTTGTGTGGGGTTTCCTCTGAAAACTGGCCAGTAGCCCAGCTGCTGAGGGAAGAGATAGGATTTGAGTCCTGGGCTGTTGTGGTACCTGACTCCAAGTCATCGGATCATGGTGAATGGCAATGCTAGAGTTGTACAGTGTACAGCCTGAGCAGCCAGCCATGGCTGTGCCAGCTGTTCCAGGAATGGAAGGAAGACAGTTCAAGGACTTTTGTGTAGCCAGAAGAATCCAGGTACAAGAGGAAATGTAATCAAACCCCAGAAAGGATGAGATTAATCTGCAGAGAGTGGATCCCACTAGATTATTACCAGCTTCCAACCTCTGAACCATCTCAGCCACACAGGAATCATTATAGTTGCCCATCTCCAATACTTAGAAAGGAAGAACACTCCTTGATCTTGCTCTGTGGACAAAAGAAGACAGGATGAAAACCAGTGATTGAGAGAAAGGAGTGGGTAGCAGGGGAGGATGGGGATGCTATAAAGGAAATGATAATTCTCTGTACAGAGCCACTCAAGGGCCAGAGGAAGCAGCAAGTTGGAACAACGAAGGCTGAGTTCTCTAGCTGGATTTTCGAGGCTAGCAGAGTTTGCACAGGATGGTGACAGGCTTCCTGGTTCTGCAGAAGCTTGCAAAGAAGCTGGGAGGCTGGATAAAGGGGAGAAGAGCAAGTATACGGGGGCTGCTACAGAGAAATCCAGCTGGCCAGGCTGCCAGGTTCCTAGAGGCTTGGTTGCAGAGGTCAGAAGGAACCCCAGAGAGCATGGGGGAGACATGTAGGAGCGATGTGGTAAGCCTTGTGTGTTTGGACAAATCCCTCTGGCACAACGAGAGGGCTCTGGAGCTCTGGAGGCTGGAGGGCTGCCAGCATACGAGCTGCTTCTGTTGGGAAGGCCTCTCTGCCTTCTGCCAGCAGCCCTGCCCCTCCCTTCCTGTGAACCTTGCTATGGCTCTCTCTCTGTACCCCAGTGGGCTGGCAGGGTTGGTTTGTCCCTAGACCAGTGCAAATGGGAATGTGGGTCCTTAGGCCAGGCAGAAATGCAGCAGGTAGCCAGTCATGTTTGGGAGGGTCTAGGAGAAGGCAAGGAATATTTGGAGAGCCCAGAGCCCATGCCATAGGGTTGGCCAGGCATTCCAGGCTGGAGGAACCAGTTTATGCCATTTCCAGGTGTTGGCCACTGCTCTTAAGGGGAGGAGATGCCTGATGGAGAACATCGAGCCTAGTCAATAACAGCAGTAAAATACCAATCTGACAACTGCCCCCCCCCCGGGAGGGAGGCTTGCTTACAGATACTCAGGTTCAAATACCTGATTAAGAAGGGGACACTGAGGCCCAGGTGTGTGCTCGAGGTCACAGGAAAAGGTAGTAGCAGACATGGGTGCTCTAGGAGGTGGGCATGTGCGCTCACATCTGCTCCCCCTGGCAGGGACCAGGGACCAGGGACCAGTGACCCAGTGAGGAAACAACCAGAAGCTTGAGGAACGGACCAGGGCTGGGATTGCCTGCACTTTGGGAAGACAGCAGGACAACTGGGGCACATCTGAGAAACCCCAAGACCTAGGGCCCCAGGATAATGTCCCTATGTACTCTGGGAAGGCCACAACTTCTTCAAGGGGACTGCAGTCCCCCCATTGCAATGTCAGACTCCAGAATTTCCTTAGACTCTGCCTCCAGGAAGCCTTACCGGGCTTGCTGTAGTCAGACGGCACTTAGGTTCTTGTGTGAAAATGTAGTCTCTGTTAAATCACCTATCACAGCCGCTGATGCATAGACTGCAGTTTGAGACCCTTCAGAGTCCCTTAGTGCTGGTGTGGTGTTGTTAGATGAGCAAAGATAGTACAGCCCGAACAGAGGCCCCTGGGCCTGGAACTTCTCACTCTCATTGGAGGCCCCTGTGCCTTGGTCTGTGTTGGAGAGTGTAGCACTGGGAGACATATTAAAGACCTAGCTCAGTGCCCTCCTGCTGCTCTCTGGGGCTGTGACTGCAGCAAACTGTGATAGTTCCTAGCCATAAGTTTGGAGACTTCTAGTCCACCTGTTAAAAATTCATGATGAGGGGCTGAATAGATAGATGGCTCAACAGTTAAGAGCACTTGTTGCTTTTGAAATAGACCCAAGTTCAATTCCCAGCACCCATGTGAGGATTCACTACCATCTGTAACTTGAGTTCCAGGGTGAATCTGATGCCCTCTTCTAACCTCTGTGGGCACCAAACACACACATGGTGCTTACATTTATGTAAGCCAGACACACATAAGATGAGATGAATAAATCTAATTTAAAAATTTATGATGGGGCTGGGGGTAGAGGTCAGAGAAACAAAGGGTCCTTCTCTGAATCAAGGGCAGGAATATGCACTCCAGAAACTGAGGCTTTGGGAATTGGAGGCTTCTGAGAAAGAACCAGCACTTCCTGGGATTGCTCTGAGATGCCAGGCTCGCAGAAAGGGAGACAGGACCAGAGGTTTGCATCTGGCTCCTTCTTATGGAAGCCCTCAGCATTACTTCCCTTCTGATGGCCTGACAGCACTTCTTTGCAGGGGTAAGGTGGGGACAGGTGTGGGGCTAGGAGGGGTATGAATGGAAAGGACACACATACAACCACAGTGCTGTTCCTATTCTATAGATGGGGAAACTGAACCCCAGAAAGGCTGAGTATCTGGTTCTAGACTCACCCATGGACTTGGAGGCAGGCTGGAACTAGCAAGTAGGACTCTTCCACTCTTGCATCCAACCGTAGGTTGTCTAAGCTGGCATGGGTTGACCTTGAACTGCCCTCTCTGAGCCTCAGCTTTTGCACCTGTAAAAAGGAATGGGGGAAGAAGAGTGTGGGCTTAGGAAGGGCTAGAAGTTCTACACAGCTCTACTGTTCCCTTTCTTCTCTACCCACCCTCTCCCTGGGGTCTATCTGTCTTTACTGCTCTAGGAAAGGGCCTCACCTCTCACCTCATGTGGGAGGGATTTGGGGGAGTTGAGGGTCGAAGATCTCTGGGGAGTCAAGGAGATGCACAGCTGAGCCTTCTAGGGGTCTCTGACTCTATCTTGTCACCAGAGCTTCATGGAAGGGAGTGGCCAGGGCCCCCTAGGGAGAGGTTTGGGGGTGGGAGGGGGTAGGAGAGAACGCATAGCAAATAAGTTTGGAAATCAAATGAGATCTGAGCTCCCCACCCACTCCCTCAAATCTCTCTATTCGCTCTCCTTTAAAAAACCTTGTTTTCTAAAGAGAAAGAAAATGCTAAATTGCACCCCCTTTCCCAAGGAATGGGAGCCTTAGTGAGTCACTCTGGAGGTAAATGCCACCTCCAGGGTCCCACATGTGCGTGCAGAGGCCTGCACAGCTGTGTGGCCACAGCTCCCACTGGGGTATGCATGTGGGTAGGGTGACAGGGGCCTCCTGTTTGTCTTGGCTCTGGGTGGGAGCTGGGTCCCAGCGGGGGGACCTAGTCAGCTGGCCTGCTTCCTCCTGCATACCCCAGATGGAGCCAGGCAGTGAGCAGGGTGACAATCAGCATTCAGTTTGAGGCTGATGAGGTGTGTTTGGCAGCATGGCGGGGCTGTCTGTGGCTGGAGTGGGTCACAGTATGGGTGCATTTGAGGAGGCAGGGGGCCAGAGGTTGGCTCATGCATTTGACTATGGGAGGCTGATGTGGGTCTCCTACTGTCGAGCTGGCCTTGGCTAGGTATATTGGAGCGGGCGATGCCAGTGAAGAGGTGTGCCACCTCCCCGTGACCCGTTATTCTGGAGGGAGGAGAAGTAGCCGTCTGTTGGCTGGGGATGCCAAACAAGGGTTGAAAGCAAAAATAGAAACACACTGGGCTCTATCTGGGAGGGGCATTGAGTTCTGGTGGATGGAGAGGCCTCTTCTGAGCCGGCTGTTGCTGACGCTGTGTTTGTTCGGCTCTGGGTATTTGCAGAGTACGTCACTGCCCTCCTGCCCTCCTCAGGGACAGACTTAGATGTACAGACTTTGTGACCGTGAGATCAAGGTGGGCTGGCAGCTGGAAGGCTCTGAGCATGTTCTAGGAGCCTGTGTTCACGCATACATCTCTCACACATATGACCTTTCCTGGATTGTTCCAAATTGGTCCCAAGAGCCATCCTCCTGGATCAGAACTCCTTTCGGCTCTGCTGTGGCTTCCCATCATGAGCCTGGTCTAAGCTAAGCATTTCTGGAGTCACCTCTGGCAGCCTAGGGAGCTATTTTGAGCCTCCTATTAGGGCCTGGTGTGGGGAATGTGTTTATCCTTGCTGTGTTGTGTTTCCTTCGTGTGTAGTATAATCTGGGGTAGCAATGACAGCATTATCCGGCCCGCCTCCAGGGCCTCACTGGCTCACTGGCAATTCCTGGCACTGTTATTTGGCACCAAATGGAGGGTCCTGAGGGCAGAGATCACCTTGAGGCCCAACCTTACAATCTGGGATTGCAGGTGGAGTGGGGTGTCCACATGGAGTCATACTAGCTATTCTGGGGTGTGTCAAGGAGCTGTTGTCTCCTGCTATTTGCAGTGTTTGATGCCTTAACAAAAGCGGGCTATCTCACTAAGGTGGCGGTCCCTCCAAGAATATTCTGAGGAGTCCTTGCCTCCGCCCTGGCTTCCTTGTGCCCTGGCTTGGTGCATAGGTGTCACACCCTTATTCTCTGGTTCCTACAAAGGTGTCCTGGGGTTATTAGGGAGAATGTCAACCTCTGTCTCGACACCCTGAGCTGCCCCATGTCCTCCCACACGTGGCACAATGGCAGGTGCTATGGAGAGTTTCCTATGGGGTAGGGGAGACAGCTTCTGCCTTCTGGAGCAAGAGTCTGGCGGGACATGGGGGGACATCTGGGCCTTGGGGAAATTGTTCCAAAGAATTCAGAACGGTTGGGAGCCTAATTGGCAGAGCAAATGAAAGTACAATAGATAGCCAAAGCTATTAATCACTCATTATCTCCTAAATAAGGTAATTAGGGGGTATTTAAATGGCATATTTGTAAGATACCAGCAGGTCTTCAAAAGAGCATCTCTCCCAAAGTAACTGGTTTGGCCAACTAGGCCAGGCACAGAGACTAAGGTTCTAGTCCCCACATTCTCCCTACCCCGCCCCTTCCTCCTGGATTTTAGGGGTCCTAAGCCCTCCTTCAGGGACATCCCTGCACTGTTGGAAGATGACAGGTCACAGAAACCCCTACAGTGTATAAGAAAAGCACATCATCTGGAATGTGCTGCAAAAGCATTCTTTAGGCATGTCCAACCTTATGACATTGTGGCATGGTGCTGTCTGTCACCTACAGAGTTAATGCTTGAGATCTGTGCAATGGAGCTACAAAATAAAAATCTTCTAACACATGAAATGCGTTTACAATTTTGTGTTAGACCACAATCATAGTTCTCCCTGGCCACGTTTGGTCTGTAGACCACAGGTTGGCTATGCCTGCAAATTATGTGATTTGGCCCTGGGTCTACCTGGGTGCCATGGCGGCCAGGGCTGGGTTCCTCCTGTGCTTACTCTTGTCACTTGTCATGTGGCTGGATTAAGACTGAGGGTGTGGTCTGAGTCATGGTCTAGTTTGAGCTGGTCTGTGTTAATGGCTGAGCCTAAGGTTCAGGTTATGGTTGAGGTCAAGATTTAGGCCATGATTGGTTTAGGGACCAGAGGTGTGACAGGAGGATTCTGGAGCTTGAAGGTTCAGCTACAGTCCTTGAGTGTGATGGACTGAATCTGCTTGGTTGTCCTAAAAGCTGATCCTTTCTTGGGTCCTTCAGGATGCTGGCTCCTGAGTCTGGATACCACAGCAGACAGCCCTTTGGGGTTCCTGACAATCCCCTGAAAGAGATCAGCACACAGCTCATCGGTGGCACATTTAGCATTTTAGGAGATAGTTAGGGCTGTTTCTATAGTAACCAACCCCCGACCAGCACTGGTTTTCTTCAATAATGCCTTTTTCTGGAAGCAGCTTCTCCTGGCCTCTCATACTTCCCTGGGTGGCCACACAGCCCCTTCAAAACCAACCATGAGTTGGTTGGCCCTAGACTATTTGGTTCCCATTCTCACCCTGACCCACAAAGGGGACCTGAGGGCACATCCTGGGTATGCTCTTCAGAGAGCAACCTTCTTGAAGTCCTTCCTGTGCTGAGCCCCAAGAGAACTTTTACTACACAGCCCTACGTAGGGAGAAGCTATGGACCTGGAGAAGGTGCAGGCCAGGTGTCTGCTCTCGGGGAGGCCATGGTCCAGAGGGGCAGGAATGCACACATTGGCTGTGGTGGGACACTGGTGAAAAATCAGGCACCAGTCTGACCTGGGCACAGGGAACCACCCCCCTACCTTTGTCCAGCAGGAATAGGGTGGAGATGCAGACCCCAGTAAAGGCCTGGAAGAAGAGGGAGAAGCATGGCAGGTTCCCAATGGTTAGTGTGGCTGGGACCAGATGGTGGGAGGAGAGGCTGGGAGAGAATGGAATGAGGAGAGGAGAGGAGTGTCTTCCATTCCAAGGGCCCCAGGAGAGTGGCCTGCTCTTAGAAGTTTCTGCTTAAGAAGTAAGCAAAGAAAAGCCCTTGGATAATCATGGTCTTATTCCATTTAACAAGCACCTAGCTTCTTATTTATTTATTTTTCACTTCATTTATTGTGCGTGCATGCGTGCATGTGTGTGGTGTGACAGACATGGATGGAGATCAGAGGGTTACTTGCAGGAATTGGTTCTCTCATTCCCCTATGTAGGTTCTGGTGATCAAACAGAAATCATCAGACTTGCACAGTAAGTCTGTCTCACCAGCCCCTTAACAAGCACTGTTATGGAGCAATAGAGGGTGGGTACTATGCTGAACCTTTCTCAAACATTCATTCATTGACCCTCTTCATTACTTGCCATGTAAGTATAGCCATTATATTATACAGAGAGGAAACTGAGGCACAGAGTAATTGGTAAATATCTAATCTGGGAACCAGGCCAATGGGAGTGGGCAGGTTCCCTAGAGGGAGGAGGAAGGTAGCAGTGGAGGAGGAGGAGGAGATAGCAGCAGAGGCAGTGGTGGGAGACAGCTTCCTCAGAGTCAGTTACCTGTCTGTCTGTGCAGCCTCAGTGCCATACTCCACATGCTGTCTCCTGACTTTGATGCCCCAGGGCTGCCATGAAGATCAGTGGAGGGTGTGTGTGTGTGTGTGTGTGTGTGTGTGTGTGTATTCCCAGGCCTAATCGCTTCAGCCACACTGATGGCCAGGACTTAAATCCCAGCACTGGCTTATTGAGCCTACTTGTACGCATGCTGTGGGTAGGGGTGAGTGTCTGAGGGCTGTAACCTCATCTCCGAGCCACCTTCTCTGCTGACTCACTGATGTCCCAGTGAATCGATGCCACTAGGACAGTTTCAGATGCAGTGGGCCTACAGCCACCTCCAGGCAGGCAGGTGTGGGTATGGACGGGCCCAGGGCTGTGCCACCCAGCTGTGCTCAGAGGCACTTACTTTATCCTGGGATCTAGGAATCATCCCAGAGTCATGGCTCCCAGCAAATGTCCGTGGGTCTTCCCTTACTCTGACATACTAAGTTACTAACTGGGGCGGCAGGGTGGTGGTGGTGAGGTGGGGTGGGTTCCTATGTCCTCTTAGCCTGGAAATAGCTGTCACTGTGGCCATGCCTCTCCCTGGCCCTACTTTGCCTCAGTCTGGTCAGCCTGTCTCACTTCTTCCTTTGAGGCTCAACTTAGGTCTTCTCCCCAAGGAAGAGCACTAGTTTTCTTCTTGAGGTGTGGTCCACTCCTGTATAACCCTGCCTGGACAGAGACTGCTTATATGGAATCTGGCCCAATGACCAAGCTCCTTGCCCTCTGCTCTGTGCAGGGCAGAGCAGGGCTGAGCCCTGAGCCAGCACTCCCAAGGGCATAGATGGTCCAGTTCCTCTTTGTCCCGTCCCTTCCCCCAGGCACCATCTGGCCTGAGGTCTGGCCCAGGAAGCATTGGCCTATACTTCTGCCTCCTTCCTGTGAGGTGGCGTCTCCTCTAGACAGGGCTCCTAAGTAGAGGGCAGCATCTCCTTAAAGAGGGGACTTGGCTTTCAGGCAGGGCCAACCTGAGGTCCTTAGGATAGACCAGAAGGCCCCTGTCTGTTATAGATGTGGGCCTGAGATGGAGCCAGAGATCTGAGCTGGTGTCTAGCTTCACTCATACAGGAGAAACCCGGGCCTGTCACAAGATCCTGGAGACCACGCTGGGCCTGAGGTAGGGGGCAGATTGGGGATGTCTGGAGCAGCCCCCCTCCTACAGGCCTAGCTTGGGACTGTGAAGCAGCAGTAGTTTCTCTATAGGCAGAACTTGGATAGTCTCTGCTCCTCGATGCTGATTTTGGGGTTTTTGGTAATTGTGGTCCTCAGGCAGAGACAGCTAAGCCCTGGAAGACATAAGCCTGAGGGAGTCCCCTGGCAGCAGCTAGAAGCTTCTTGGATATTCTTTTCCTGCCTCAAGCTTCAGTTGTATGGATGATAAAGGTGCCCTCCAGGCAGTGGACTTGATACTCTGGTGGCTAATCTTAAACTTAAATCTTACAACAGTGAGGTAAAGCTCATGATACCCATTTTAGAGATGAAAAAAAAAAGAGCCTCAGAGAGATTTAATTTACTTTAAATCATAGAGAAGTGAGTGAATGCAAGTTCGTGTCACTCAAAAGCCTATGCTTCATGCTCTGTGCTGAACTTTCACCTGTGTCTGACAATTGATTGCCTATAATGTAGACACAATCCTAGGAAGGCAGAGTAGAGGGTTGGGAGATCACACCCCTCAAGGCACACACACGTGTGTATATATACACACACACACACACACAAACATATACATGCCTCATGTGTCTGGTCTTTCTCATCAGTCAGTTCCCAGCTTGCCTGATATCTTTCCAAGTAGCCGCCTCCTCAGATAACTTCCTGTGCTCTTTTTCTTCTTTAAAATATAATCTTTACCATTTGCTAGAAATCTGCGTACTGGATGGTCCGCCGACAGGTCCTCTTCCATCTGGAAGCCAGTTGCTTCTTTTTAATATATTCTTTACATTTACTTATTTATGTATTTATTTATGTATGCATGTGTACACACACACACACACACACACACACACACACACACACACACACACACGAACATGTATGTATGTAGGCATGCATTTGCCACAACTCAGGGAGTCCATTCTCTTCCACTGTGTGAGGTCCAGGATCAAATGCAGATTGTCAGGCTTAATGGCAATTATCCTTTCCAGCTGAGCCATCTTGCTAGCCTTGACAGCTGCTTCTTAACATGTCCATTGTTATAGGTTATTTTATTTTTACTTTTCAAGACAGGTTCTCACTATGTAGCTCTAGCTGGCCTGGAACTCACTGTGTACACAAGCCAGCCCGGAATTGACAGAGATGTGTCTGCCTCTGCCTCCTGAGTGCTGGGATTATGGGTGTACACCATACCTGGCTACAGTTTCTTACAGAGGTTGTTTTGGGTAAACTCTGCTCAATGAGAGAGAAAACCTGGTGTCTTCTTTAAACAAACTTACAGTACACATTAAAAAAAATGCAGGCATGCAGTTTGAAAGCAAGGAGTGAACTCATAAGTAAGTAAAAATGCGCAATTGAAAGTAAATTCAAAGATATATTCTGAACACAGAGGAGGTAAAGGGTTCATCAAAGAGGAGGGTTGCTGTGAGCTGCAGAAGAAGGGAGCTGCCAGGTTGGTTCACATGTAAAACTAGCATGTGCTACCAAGTGCTTTTGATGAGCAAGGCTGGGTTACAGATCCATGTGTGCGCCTGTTTCTCAGGCAGTGATGACACTGTTAGAAACACTTGGGGCAGGAAGAGGTTGAAAGGGGCAGGTTGAAGTTTGTAGTGCCTTTTCCCACTAGGGTGATTTTTGATCTTTAGGTGATCCAGACAGCCTTTCAGCAGCCCCTGTAAAATGCGAGCATGGTGGAAGTCCTCCTACCCCGTCTCTTATTCACCCCAGTCTCCCCAGCACACCCCAGTGCCTTTGGGATGGGAGCTTCCTTTGATGTCTACCAGTCTCCTCATCTCTCTGTTCCAGCTGGGAGAACTTGCTCCCCAAGTAACAGAACCTCCCTGCCCCCACCCCAGTGCTCTCCTGGGACCCTCTGTTGCAGTGACCTCAGATAGTACTGGGGCACTGGGGGCTGCTGTGAGGGTGAGGAGCCCTCTTTTTTTTTTTTCTCAGGCTATAGCACACACTGAACACAGGAGGTTGGTGGGAACGCCCACCTTTGCACTTGTGCACATGATCTGTGCGTGAACGCCTCCATGTGCAGAGGCCTGTCACTCATCTCTGGCTATTTAGACTCAGGTATCACAGGGACCTTTCCAGATGATTCTATCACTACATAAGCTCTCACTGTTCACTGTCTGAAGAGCAGGGGTTGAATAGGCAAGGATAACGACACTTTTCTTACCACCCAAGCTCTTGCTTCTTAGGAATGGAATAGGCTTGGATAGCAAGGGATGTTTGTATATATCTATCTATCTATCTGTCTATCTATCTCTCTATATATATGTATTCATATAGGGTATATGATAATTTTAATAACTGACATCTGTTTCCTGAGAAAACTGTATTAATTAAGGTATGTAAATTTGGGACATACTTTAAATGATTTTTTTTAATTCTTAATTTTTTTCAGATTTATTTTTATTTCATGTATACATGCATGAACGTCAGGGTGTGGGTCTGTGCACATGAGTGCAGGGTCTTTTCAGGGCATGGGAGTCAGATCCCCCTGAGCTGGAGTTACAGGCAGTTTGGAGCCTCCTGATGTGGGGATGGAAGCTGGGCCCTTTGCTAGATAGAGCAGAATGTGTTTTTAACTTCTGATACATCTCTTTAGCTCCATTGGTTGTGTTATGGCGTCACAACAATCTTTACATCTGTTTGAAGATGAAAAATCAATGGTATTTACTGTAACACAAAATAGCAGTCAGGTATAAATCAAACTCTAGCTGTTTGTTGCTAGTGTATAAGAATGCAGTGAATTCTTGTGTATTAATCTCAATTTCTGCTGTCAGGTATTAGTTCCAGTAGGTTTTTTTTCTGTAGAGTTTGGCTTTCCATGTACATGATCATGTCTGTGATCTCAGGAGAAACACAGATTTGTTTCTTGTTTTCAAATCTGTACTTTCCATTTTTTCCCTTGTCTTAATGCACTAGCTTGAACTTCCACATACATATCCACGGTAGAAAGTCACGGTCACGGTACACTTATATATATCCAGACCTTCATGCAATAGATCCAGGGCTTAAGGGTGGGAAACTGAGTGCCCCTGTCCTGCTGCTCACACCAGTTGTGCATGCGGGGGGTGAGGGGGCACTCAGAAGTTTCAAGGGGCTCCAGAGAAAGTGTGGGTCAGAAAGGACTTTGCATCCAGAGATGGGTCCACATTGGTGCTTCCTGTGACCACTGCCCTTTTGTGTTTCAGAACATTCTATCTTGGCTGCAAACCATAGAGCATAACTTATATTTGTGTCTGGGAGTTTGTGCTGGGCAGGGCAGGAGGCTGTACCTCTAGGACATCTGGCTGGCCTCTTCAGGAACTGTTTATGCCCAGGGCACGGAGCAGTGTCAGCACCCTGCAGGTTGCTGGGGTGGGGTGAGCTGGGGTTGTAGCAGGTTCTCCACAGACTCCATCATCAGGTACACCCTGCCTGGCTGGGGAGGGACCCACCTCTCATAGTTCTTGGTGCCTACTGTATGCCAGATAGACTCCTCAGGATCAGAGTTAAATATTTTTTTCATGGGGGAGCCTCTATTAGGTTTCTCATCATACAGATAGGGAAGCTGAGGCAGGAGCGTTGCTGATACTAGCACCCAGGTTTCTGTGAGGACAGGATGTGAGAGTCTGATGGGCAAGGCCTCTGCCTCAGGAAGATGTGCCCTATGTGCATGGAGATTTACTGTTTTTTTTTTTTTTTTGTTAATTGAATAGGCTCTAACTTCAGCCTTATTGTACACATCAATGAGGGAAAGGAATAAATGAGGCAGTTTAGCTCACGGGTACCATCACCTAAGTCACCACCCAGTTCCACAGATGCTAGTGTGGGGAAGGTGCCGGTCAGAACTGGTAAAATGAGACAAAAATGTTGGTAGTCCTATAAAGTTACACACACGGTATTAAAGCTGAATTTCTTCTTTCCTCTGCCTCTTCTTATCAAATTCCACTCCATAGAGATAATGTTTATAAACAGCATCTTGGCGTGTGTCCTCCCAAACATTTTAACACCTCTGGAAGTATATTTATGTAATAATTACTGTTCCAAACACTTGATCTTCACAAGACATGATGCTCAGCTCTTCAATGCACTTTGTTCAATCCTTTCAATGAGCCCATAAGGCAGGCATGGGCTAGCCCCACAATATAGATAAGGAAACCTAGGCACAAAGAGGAGAGGCAACTCACCTGACATCACACAGCTTCTAAGAGGCAGTCTGAGCTTGAACCCAGACCTGAGCTCTTAACCAACACACCACATATATCTCTTAGCATGCAGGTTTATGTAATTTTTTAAAATGAGGTCAAAAGAATGTTCTGGAATGTTTCTTGTATGTATTTCTCCACGGGCATCTTTCCATGTCAGTGCCTAAAGATGCTACTTCATCCTTTCAACAGTTGTGGAATCCTCCCATATGGCTGTATATGGATCTGTGCAGCTCATATCCTGCAGATGAACACTGGGGTTTCTCTTGCAGTACAGGTATCATTGAAATATCGTGATGATCAATTTACACCTCTGTCTTTGAGTACTTCCCCAGGAAAATTACCAGGTTGATTTTCTTCTACCGTTTCCATGGTTTTCATTCTAAAATCAGATTGCAATCTACCTGCAATCTCTTGCAACTCACACACTTTGGGGTCTGTGTGCAGAAGGCTTCACGTGCAAAGTGTGAGTAGAGAGGACTAGAGAATGGGGGTGGGTACCAGCTGTGTTCTTGGCCTATCTCCCTTTGGCCCTAGGGCAGGAAGTAAATTGGGGCAGAGTTTGGTGTAAGGGACCATTCTCAGTGTCCATATTCCTGCCTGCTCTGGAGGGCCTTTGGCCCTGAGTGCTGATCTCTGAGGAGACTAATAATAGTTGCTGCCATTTCTGAGCCTCCTGAGACTAAGACACTGAGTACATAACTTCTTATCCATTCAGCTGGAGATTGATTGTCTTCAGGAGGAAACTGAGGCTGGGATGGAGAGGGAGTGGCTTTTCAGATTGCTGGTGGCAGAGACAGGGCACATCTTCGGTCATGTTCCCCTCACTTGGATGTGTGTCATGCTGAGTCCTGTCGTGGCCTAGGTTTGCTGTGTGTGGCTGACATCTCTGGTGCTCATCAGGGTGTCTGGTATTCCCATGTCACTTGCTTTGGCACATGAAATGTGAACAGAGCATGCCATTTCTGGGCAGAAGAGTTTAAAACTGGGCATAATTTTCTGTGTTTCCTTGCTTCACTGGACCTTGAAGTCTCATTTTGAGATAGTGACATCATAAGGTTGTGGCTCCTTGGAGTGAGTCTGATGAGCAGAGCCTTACCTGACCCATGTAAGTGGAAGTGAATCACTGTTGCTATAACCACAGCTCAGCTTCTACTGACCAACACATCATCTCCTTGGCTAAGGTTCTTAGCTACCTCTAACTCTTTCTCTGTGGAGCTTCCTCAGAGAGTGTTTGGACTTAAATGAGAACACGGCGGTGTCTGAGGCTACAGATGGGGAGAATTCAGACATGGAGGATGTAGCTGACCTCTGTCTGAGGGGCCCGGAACTGGCCCCTATCATGTTGGGACACCTTCTCTGTCTTGACTAACATACATGTTCTCTTTGGTAGGTGGTCCTTCCCCGGGTGGCGGTGCCCCCTGGCACCTTCGGAATGTCCTCAGTGATTCAGTGGAGAGTTCAGATGATGAATTCTTTGATGCTCGAGGTGAGTGAACCCCATCTCCATACCACCGGTTGGGTGAACTTTTAAGAAGTTCTAAAAAGTGGATCCCTGCTGAGGACTAGAGCCTTCTCCACCCACACTTGAAGTTTCATACTCCACACTTAGACAATTGGTGGGAACAGGGGCTCAGTACCCACCTGTTCACTAATGTGTGCCAGGTGTTGGGATCCATGGAATATGGTGGGCTTGTTTGCTACCCTCATAAGCATATAGTGCAGCTCGAGAGGCAAACATCACGAGATGATACAAAGGGAAGCAGCAGTCACTGGTGGGAGTGACATCATTGAATAAAGAGCACCAGCTGATACGAGAGAGGACTGACTTTGATATGGGCAGGGTAGCCTTTCGCAGAGCAGAGGAGTAGGAGGTCGTCAGGTGAGGAGAAGAAAAAAGAACCTTCCAGACAGATGTGTCAGAAGGTGTGGTGGCTCTGAACTAGGAAAGACTGAAGACCATTTTGAGTTCCAAAGTGAGACCCATGTGGTGATGGTGGTGGGGTGGTACACTAAGGGAAAACGAGCAACAGGTGAGACTGGTGGGGATGCCCACAGTCCGGGATGGCCACAGTCTCAATATAGCTTCTAAGACGGGCCTCACAGATAGGAAGAGAGTCACCAGTAATGCTCAGGGGAGCTGTGACAGATAGTGGGCTCCCAAACAGTACCCAGAGGGACCCCAAGAGTGGCATTTCATGTAGAGAGAACCTAGGAGCCAAAGTGTGGCTATAGAAGACAGATACAGGGGTGAGAGGTGAATCGGCCTGGATTCAGTTGAGAAGATAGGGTAGCTATGCTGAGGTAGGCTGTGCGAAGCCTGAGCCCAGTGCGAGAGGATCCCAGTGTCTTCTAGCCTTGTTGGTCCCAGTCTAGGGTATCACTGGGGTTAGGATGTTGACTTATTTGAGAGGGACTAGTTTAGAACTTTTGGTAAACAAGATCTTGTATATAAACAGGTTCTGCTAGACAGGATCTAGACCAAGAACAGGACAGCAGGGACTGCCTTCAACATGACCTTGACTTTGGCTTCAGGCATGTTCTTCCCCTTCCTGGGGTCTCTGTTTCCTATCAGCTCTGTACATCCCCAGTTGTAGAATATTCCCCAAACACTGAAATTCAGGGGATTTCCAGGGAAACCTGGCTGGATGCGGGAGGGACTATCCCCACTAAAGCCTTCTCCATCCTTGGCTCTGGGCAGAGAAGCCTCTCGCCAATACTGTCCCCAAACCAGCCTGTTGGGGGCTCATTTCCCATCTCCCCTTAGTGTCTGATTGGAGTGGCTGCCAGGGCTGCGTTTCTCCATAGCAACTAGCCCACAGTGTGACAACACGGCTTCAATATTTTGATACGCAGAGAGTTTCATTTCAATATTTCTGCAGTTCATCAGGGCTGTGTGTCCCTAGCTGCTGTGATGGTGAGCTGCAGGAGGTCAGCGTCTGTGGGTGGCACTGGGTCAAATCTGTTCTGGGCCTGATGACCCATCTTCCCTGTGAGCAGTCGAGGGTCCTTCCTGCCCCCATCCTGGGACCACGGTCTCTCTCAACCCCCCTCAGCTGTGTCTGTCTCCCCTTCCCCAATCGCAGTGAACTTGGCCGCACCATGTGCTTGCTCTCTTGTCTCCGTGGCACATCTGTTTGCTCTTCCCTCCCTTTGCCTTGTCATCTCCACCCCACCCCCCTGCTTTCTCTCAGGGTCCTAGACTCTCCCTCAGGGTGTGGTCTCAAACCCAGATCATATAAGAGCTGGGATGTCCCTCAGGATCTTGTGTGTGTGTGTGTGTGTGTGTGTGTGTGTATGTAGACAATACAAGTCAACCTCCGAGTGTCATTCCTCGGCTGCCATCCACCTTGGTTTTGGAGACGGGGTCTTTCATTGGCCTGGGGCACACCAATTAGGCTAGCTAGGCTAGCTGAAGAGCCCCAGGGGCCCACTTGTCTCCACCTCCCCAGCTCTGGGATTACAAGTTATTCAGCTTTTACATGGGTGTTGGGGATCAAACCAAGTCTTCACGCTCACACAGCAAGCAGTTTACTAGCTAAGCCTTTTCCCCAGCCTCATCTCATTTTACAAGGTGAGAAACTGAGGCAAGGGGGTTTATTTAGGGCTACAAGCTGTAGCAGAGCAGGAAGAACAGTTCTTCCTCATCTCTTCTTTCACAGTACCTACTACCTTCTCAGCCAGTTAGGCCCAATCCTCCATGTAGAAATTGAAGACAGAGCCCATTCCAGTCCTTGTGGAGCTATGGCTTAGATAACAGGTGGAAAGGGAGAAGAAAATGCACAAGCAAATAAAATATATTGAGAATTGCCATAAAAATACATGAAGCAATAGACACTTCCCTGCAGAGGATGTTTGAATGGCAAAGAAACACATGAAAAATTGCTCGGTACCATCAGTCATCAAAGAAAGGCAAATCAAAGCTGCAAAGAGGGCTGGGAGCGTGGCTCAGCTAGTAAAGTGCTTGCCTTGCAAGTGCAGGGACCTGAGTTCAATCCCCCGGAGCTCACATGAAGACAGCAGGCATTGTTGTCACGCCTGAGCTGGGAAGGCCAACAAAAGAGCCCTTGGAGCTCACTGGCCAGCCTAGCCTAAGTGATGAGCTCTGGGCCGATGAGAGACTCTCTCAAGGAAGTGGATAGTGTTCCTGAGGATGATCTGAGGTTGTCCTCTGGTCTACATGTGCATGTGCACATACATGTATGTACACACACACACACACACACACATTAAAAAAAACTGTAAAGATGAGTTGGTGAGCTGGCTCAGCAGGTAAGGTGGGTGTTGCTATGCCCAATGACCTGAATTTGATCCTGGGAACCAAGGTGGTAGAAGTGGAGAACTGACTCCTGAGAGTAGCTCTCTGACCTCCACAAGTGTTCTGTGGCACAAGAGTATTCCTCCTCCGTATGCACACAAAATTAACAAACATAAGTATAATACACTGTTTAAGCTGCAACGATACCATTATGTGTGGATTAGAATGGTTTATTAGAATAGCTAGCTGAAATATGGAAGGACTGATCCTTTCAAACTGTTCTTGGGGGAAAATGGACAATTTCAGAAAACCGATGGCAGCTACTATAGAAGCTTGGGGGATGGAGCTCAGTGTGGAATCTCCCAGCATGCACCAGGGCCTGGGTTTGATCCCCGGTCCTGTAACCAACCCTTCTACTCCTGGGTGTTTACTCAAATTAAGGGAAATGTTATGCCAGCTTAATTTATTCTACTCTTAATCTGAAAACATCCCAGATGAAAACCAGAGTCTGGTCTAGATGGAAGGAATGAACTGCAGCCTGCAGCAGCGTGGGCAACATCAGAGTAAGTCACTCTGACAGGCACACCGCGTGATTTCCCTGACCAAAAACAAAGACAAAACTCTAGAACATGCCAAGCAGGCCACAGACACAGGAACAGATCAGTGGTTTCTCAGAGTGGGAAGGAGGGTGAAGCTAACAGGAGAGAAACGGGTGTGACGGGTTCCCAATTACTGCCTTGCAGTAGCTACAGTTGTCGAAACAGCACGTGGCTTGTTTCATTTAATTAGTTAATTTCCCCCAGGTTTTTTCTTAGGAGTTGTAAGTTTATACAATAGAAACTAATGAAAGTTGAAAGGCCTCAAGATCAAAATAAAAATTGTTGGGAATGGCCATTCTTGTGGCCCATGGTGTCCAGGCACATTCCCTCACCGAGATGGAAAGTACCCATTCCTTTCGGTTCTCCTCTCTGGTGTTTTAAGTTCCCACCCCTCTTTCTATGATTATGCGTGAACAAGCTGGGCCTGGCCTTTACAGGGCCAGTGGCTGGGAAGATGAGAGGTCTGGAGCCTGATCATTTTTAGGGACACTGGCACTAGGAAGTCTGACCAAGAGCAAAGCAAAGGGACACCCTTCCCCTCACAGGATGCCAATCTTCTGTCCGTTATCCATATCTGCTCTCTTTTTCTTGGTGCTCAGAGGTAGACTACTCCCCCTGTCTCTGCTTCATTTAAGACTTAAGCCCGTGGAACTGGATGTCAGGCAGCATAGTTCACTCATGGTTATAGGTCCCTGTGTTTCATAACAACTAGGAGAAGATGGTGCTGGGATTAATAACCCTATTTTACAGAAGACTCGAAGGCAAGGTTGTGTCTCATAGATAATGAGGGGCTTAGACCAGGTCTTCCCTCCTTGGCTAGGCTTCTGCTGTGAGCACAGGGACTTTGAGAGACTCCAAGTTGGAACGAGAAAGAAGAAAATGTGGGGTTTGAGAGCCCAGGTTTCCTTCATCATGATAGTGCCGCTGATTGACTGCTCTTTGAGCTCAAACATGTCTCAAACCCCTGGCTGTAATTCTCTAGAAGACAATAGGAATGTAGCCATTTAGTCCATGAGTGAAGAGGAAGGAGGCCATGGAGTCTGGTGCTTGCTGGACAGAGGAGTTATTACAGATGCAATCCACAGGGGTCTCTGAGGCCCTGCCCTCATCCCATATTAGGGGAGGGGAGAGAGAAGATGCCATCATGCTGTCTTGAAGTTTCTGGGTATATGTAGAGTGGGGACCATCATCAATGTGAGGGAGAATGAGCATAGAGAAGTCCAGGAGATGGGGTCTGTGTTAGCGCAAGGTGAAGGTGAGGACCAAGCAACAAGCATTCAAGTCCTTAGGAAGACTGGCTCTGTGGGCCTGATGTGGATGCTATTTGACAACCAACTAGAGAAGGTGAAAAGTCCTGCTCAGAGACTCCCTAAGCCCTGGGAAGAAAGTCTTCCTGATAGCTCTGGAGGCTGGACTTACAGGGCACTCCCAGACTTTGGCTAGGGGCAGAGCCAGAGGCAGAATCATGCTGGGGTTAAGGTCAGAGTTGTACTGATGGTGAGTGAGGCTCATCATGAAGCTTGGCACGAGGAGAGACTGGAGCTCCATGATGTAACATAGATGCCACAGCTGTGTCTGCATCAGAGGCTACCCGAGTATGGGAATTAGCATGAAAGGAAACAAATACTCAATATCAGGCCAGTCATCCAGATGTTCCCTCTGGGGTTCTGTGGGTGCTTTGGAGAGGCAGCTCTATTGGGAGATAAAGTAGAGGGAGACTAGAGGTGGGCTTTGTGGACCCTCTGACTCTGTTAGGAAACATTCCAGAAGGAGCCATTTTGCATGCTGTGCATTCTCCCCCTCGCCATGTGTGTTTATTCTTTGTGCCTCTTGGGGGAAAAAGCCTATTGTTTCTGGAGTGAAGACCTGAAGGCTGAATGTGGAGAGTGGGAACAGGCCAGAATTCCAGAGAAAGGGAGACACAAGAGACAAAGTATCTTTGTGGGATGGGCTTGGAAGAACTGCAGAGGGAGAACAGGGCGTAGTGACAGGGAGATGAAGCAACCCAGGGAAGATACAAGAGAGCAGAGGGAAAGGAAGCAGTGGGGAGGGAGAAACACACACACACACACACACACACACACACACACACACACACACACACACGGGTGAGGGAAGAGCCCGGCTGCACAGAAGTCAGCATGCTCAGAGCTACGGAGCCCTGGCAGACCCCAAGGGCTCTGACAGCCTCTCATACACCCTGGATGATACTTCTTGGATTGTAGGAAACACTAACTAGCATGCATATCTGCTACCAGATCTGACACCCGGCTCTCTGATCTTCCCATATTGGAATTCTTTATGGTCCTTCACATCACTGGCTTCCTGTGGGACAGAGGTCACATCTTGTACACACAACACATGCTTAGGAGACTGTTTGCTGCAGGATGGTTGTTGGAGTGCGCAAAGGAATAGCTACTTGCTTGTGTAACCAACTGAGTCAAGAGACAGAATTAAGGCATGTGCCTCTATGCTTGGTTTTAACCTCTTTGATTCTGCTTCCTTGAGGATAGTGCCACCTTATATTTTTGCACAGTGGTTTAGCTTGTGTAGCTCTTTCAAATTTATTATATTATTTGTGCTGTGTCAGCTTGCTAGAAGAGTTAGGTAGCTAGAGTTTTATTGCCATTTAAGGGACAAGAAAGCAGAAACAGCAGTGGAGAGGAGTGTTTGCAAAAACAAAGCTCAGTGTGTACAGTCTTCACTAGAACCTGGTCAGAGCACCGTCTGGTATTGGATGCTACTTTCAGGTATAAATTCATCCCCAGAGGAAGCACACCTGGCTAAAGAAGTTGTCCAAGTGTGTGTGGCCAGCCAACACAAGACGGCCAGAATTCGGGAGGGTAGAATGTCAGGGCTTTCTTTACTCTTTTTTTTTTTTTTTTGAGACAGATTCTCACTATGAAGCCTAGGTTGGCCCCAAACTTAATAACCCTCCTACCACAGCCTTCCAAGTGCTGGGATTTCAGATGTATGCCACAGTGGCAGGCCTAGGGATGAGTTTACCCAAGTACTCAGTATACCTGCTTTTGAATCCTGGTGCTAGGTAGAACTCTTGAGCAAGGATTATTCAACTACTATTTGTCTCAGTTTCCTTGTCTACAAAATATAGAAATCATTGTTCCTTGTTTGATGCCTTTCTCTCTCTCTCTCCTCCCCCCCACCCCAGCCCTTTGTTTCCGTCTGTGTGTGTGTGTGTGTGTGTGTGTGTGTGTGTGTGTGTGTGTGGTGTTGTGTTTGTGGGTGTATGTACTTGCCACTGTGGTTTATTCATGTGTGTGTGCATGCTGAGGCCAGAGGTTGACTTTGGATGTCTTTGATGACTCTCAATCTTAACTTCTTTAGACAAGGTCTCTTACTATACTTGAAACTCTATCTGGCAAGGCTGTCTGGTCCAGCAACTTCAGGAACCTACCTGTCTCTGTCCCACAACTCCCAGAACTGGTGTTACAGGCATGTAACCCCATTCATCTTTTTTTGTAGGTTCTGTGAGTCTGAACTCAGTTTTTCAAGCTTGTGTAGCAGGACTTTACTGACAGAGCCATCCCTAGCCTCATTGTTAGTCCCATTTTCATAAGACTTGAATTAGTTTTCCTTCCTTTCTTCTTTCTTTCTTTCTTTTTTTATGTGTTTTGAGAAAGGGTCTTATATAGTACAGGCTGGTCTTGAACTCACTATGTAGCCAAATCTGCCTTGAACTTCTGATCTCCTGCCTTGACCTCTTGAGTGCTAGGATTGCTGACATGCACCACCACGCCTGGCTTATGAATTGATAGTTATAATCACTTGTACCAATCTCACTAGTAAAAGTTTCATAAGAACTATTAAACCAATCAAATAAATAACACAATGAGGTAGGAGGTGTTGTGAGATGGAATCTGGATTACTGAGCTCTAGTGTGAGTCAGAACGCTGGACAGCTCCCAAAGCTTTTGATCCACCACCATGTTGGTTGCTGGAGAAAGCCCTCTGCCAGAGAGGCAGCTATCAGGCTTGGTTCTTCATTATTCTGAGCCTTGGGATTGTCTTTAATGCCTTTGCTGTCTGTGCTATGAAGGAAGGTACAAAGCTCTTCACCATGAAGGAAGTGGTAGTGAGAAGTTTGTCATTCCCACCAGTGTGCTCTTACAGAAACGTTCCTTCTCAGGATGAGGGACCATGTCATGAGTGCGGTGTTGGAGATGGGGCAGGGGGGTACCCCCAGAGGCTTGTGTACAGTTGGGACAGGGGAAATGGCCCTACTGTTTCTTCCCAGAATAATCATTAATGACAGAGACAGGGCTAGGGGGAGCAGAGCAGGAAATGGAGACATTAAATGGCTCTTGCAGTCGAGATGGAAGCTAAGGCCTCCATACAGTCCACACAGCTTAGAACCAGATGGTTTTCCCTGCCCTTTCCTTGGAACGTTTCCTGTACCCCTCCAGCTCCAGCCAGCCTAAGCCCTGCTGGTGAGTTCCATGTCAGGAGAGGAAATGAGCACAATGGCTCTTATCTCTGGCCCAGCACTGTACGCCAAGGCTCTGACACCCTTTACCTCATCTGATCCTCCCCAGGACTCCGTGAATTGACATTGCCTGTCTCATTTCACTGATGGGAAAATGGAGGTTCTTAGAAGTTCAGTCATACTCCTGAAGGAAAATTATGAGCAGATAATGAGGTTTTGGTCTTTTCTTTCCAAGAAATGCTAGTCTCGGTGCTAGGAGTGGATGCCTACCTCCTTGTCATCTTCCTTTGTTATAACATGTAGGACCCTGGTGAGGCACAGCATCAAAGCCTTATTGCAATGACGGTTTCCTCAATGGTTTAGTTCTGTTTCTTAAGCTGCTTTCAGTAGTTAAAGTCTTGGGTGGAGAATGTAGCTCAGTGGTGGAGCACTTGTTGGCACATGCAAGGGTTCCATCTGTAGCACTGCAAAAGTGTTGAAGTCTATTTTAACTTATGGGCAAAATGGGTACCCCCTCAGACAGCAGTGCTGGTTAGGGTCACCACACATAGCCCTGCCTGCTAACATCCATCTCTCACCTTCCCACAGAGGAGGTGGCCGAAGGGAAGAGCGCCATCCTTATTGGAATGAGCCAGTGGAGCTCCAATGACCTGGTGGAGCAGATTGAGACCATAGGGAAGCTGGAAGAGCACCAAGGTGAGCCTCTGCCTCTCCCAACAGCTGGCTCTGTGTGTGTGTGTGTGTGTGTGTGTGTGTGATAGGATATGGAGGGAGCTGCCCAGTAAGCCTGGGACCTACAGGGACTCTCTGGGGGAACATCTGTGGGGCTGCCTAGGGCAACAACTCCAGGCACAACAGGGTAGTTCTTTTGTTTATGGAATGGCACTCAGGAGTATGGGTAATGAAAGGCAATCTAGGTCAAGCTGATAGAGTTCTAGGTCTATAAGACTGAGATCATTTAGATATGATAGGCTCCCAGGAAATAACACACTCAAAAGACCTCCATGAATCCTCCCCCAGGCAGTTATAGCCTAATCACTTCTTACCAGGCTCCATCCTTAAGAGGTTCTACTGTCTCCATGATATTGCTTTGGGGATTAAGCTCCTTGCATATGAACCTTTGGGAACAGAAACATCCAATCTCTGGCATTCATTTCTTTTTTTTCCATCTTTTCTTGGCCTTGACACTTGACAGTTTTAGTCTGGGCCAGAGTTGCTAAGTGGGCACAATCATCCTATCGGGAACTGTCCAGTGAAGGTGATGTTAGCCCAGCTCAAGAAAATGGCCATCTTGCCCCAGTACCCACTCCTTTTTTTATCCCATATCCTTTCTCCTTTGTGCCAGAGCGAGCTTGTCCCATGCAGAAGTACCTATCCTGAGAGTTGGGTAGGTCAAGCTGTTGGTTCATTTTATGAATGAAGAAGCTATGAGAAGCCGGGTCCGTGTCTCATTCAAGGTCTTTCTAGGCTAGAACACTGTCTCTAAATTGGCCTTAGAGGCCAGATGCAGACTGTATCCTTCCTTGACTGTGACAGTGGTCCAAAGATCATTTAAAGACTGAGTCCCACTGGCCTGACTTGTAGTCTGGGAGACAGTGCCCCAGCCATGTATTTGCAGATGAGTCTTTGGTCTGCTTTTTGCTTCATTCCAGGAGCTCAGAAGGCATCCAGAATGGGTCATATATTCTGGATCCTCCTCTCCAATGATGGTTGGTACACACACACACACACCTTTGTACACCACCACTCAGTTGGCCTTCCCTCCTCACTTCCACCCCCACCTGTCTGCTAAAGCTTGTGTGACTCAGACCCAGTGTGAGCTCAGCAGGGGTAAGGAAGAGGCAGTGTGAACTGTGAGGGTGGCATGGTGGGGGAGGGGTGTAAAGAAGTAGAAGGAAGGTCCATGGGACAGGCAGAGCCTCCAGAGTGTAAGGTCTGGATGGGAGCCTCAGTCCTGCCCCATCACCTCTCTGAGCCTCGGTTTCTTGGGCTGTAGCGTGGGGTGTGAGTAATAAGGATGTGAGAATTATGAGATAATACCTGCAAAAATGCACCTGGTCGCAGGTCATTATAATGATGGAGTGAACAGACTTGCACAAGCATAACTGTAGCATAGCAAGTGCTTTGTGGTGGCGCATGATCAAGTCAGGGCAGTGGCTGGTCTGACTGCAAGGGCTAGTCCCGTCCCCCCTCCCCCTGCCCAGCAGGGAGCAGGAAAGGAAGGGGGTGTTCAGAAGGAGCAGCCAGCTGCATACTCGGCTCCAGAATCCCACTCACTTCTGGATTCACGTGTGTCGCCATAACACGAGGGATCATACACGTGAAATTTCACTTCAGAGTTCAATTGTGGGACCTCTGCAGGAGCCTAGCCTTGTGCTAGCCGCAGAGGAAACAAAGGTGAACAAGATTGTGTCTTCATCCTTGGGTCCTATAGCACAGGGGCAGGAGGCTGTGCAGTAAGGCAGGCCGAGCAAAGGGCTGAAGAGGGAGACTCGGGACTGCTCAGGGAGAGGGATTTCTGAGTGTGCTTGCTGGAAAGCTGATGATCTGAACAGGCCAATGCTCCTATCTGCTTCAAGCTTCCTACCCTTCCACTCAGGCCTCATCCCAGGGACCCCTTTCATGGTAATAACCTGAGCTCTTAGGAGCTTCAGACTCTTTACTTCTTGGTAGCACTCTGTCTGGATGATTCAAACACCCCTCATGCTCTGCAACTTCTCAATGCAGCGGACTTTCCTCTGCCCCTGAAGTGTCTTTTGTATTCCATCTTTTCTGTCAATCACCATTTCTATCATGGTACACAACACTTCTTGACTATCCCAGAGTCCAGCCCTTGAGGGCGCTAACTCTGGAGAGAGTGTACCTGTGTACACATGCTCCTGGGCTATGCTCATCCTTTTCTTTTTTTTTAAATGTTGTGAGCACATCTTGGTCACTCCATTGTCTGTTCTAGGGGTTTCTTCGTGTCCTAGGTCATACACATCTTTCCAGAGAGACTGGTCTTATTCTCTCTCTGTCTCTGTTGTCTCTGTTTCTCTTTCTTTTTTTTGAGACAAGGTCTCTCTATATAGTCCTTGCTCTCCCAGGACTTACTAGGTAGACCAGGTTGGTTTGAACTCACAGAGACCCTCTTGCCTCTGTCTCCAAGTGCTGAAATTAAAGGTGTGTGCCACCAAGTCTAGCTGGTCTTGTTTTTCTTTCTCTAAACTGGAAGGTTTCATTACCTTGAATATTTTTTATGCTAAATTTACAGTTCACGGTTTCTATTCCCCATGGGTGTTGTAAATTTAGACCCCACACCCATATGTGGCACAGGCTTAGGGTGTTAATTACTCATGTTTGACTTTTCTTTCTCACTGTCTGTGAATGGTTTTTTTGCTGCTGCTCCAAAGGAATGGTGTCTGAGTATATGTGTGTTTGTGTGTATGTATATATTTGTGTACATGTGAATTTGTGTGTATATATATATATATATATATATATATATGTTTGTGTATATGCGTGTATGTGTATGTATGTATGTGTTTATGTGTACACGTGTGTGTTAGTGTGTATGTTTATGTTGTGTGTATTTGTGTATACATATATTTTTGTGTGATTGTGTATGTATACATGTGTATATTTGTGTATATGTTTATGTTGTATGTATTTATATATGTGTATGCTTTTCTTTGGCCTTTGTATGTGTTTGTGTGTGTGTGTGTGTGTGTGTGTATGTCTATGTTAGGGGCATTTGTGTATATGTATGTTCTTGTTTATATGTATTTGTATGTGTATATGTGTGTGTATTTGTATGTATGCGTGTGTATTTGAGTGTGCATTCATATGTGTTAGTGGTCCTTTATGGATGTCACATCCCTTCAAGAATCCCCTTTAGCTCCTCACCCTCCACAGACTGGGGTCAAGTCTGGAGTTGACATCCCTTAGCCTGGGAACCTCCATCCGTGGAATTCCAGGATCCTGGGTCCATGCAGCTGTTGTCTTCCTCTACAGTGCACTTCTCTCTCTGCATCTGTCCTTTGCCTGCCATCACTCTTCATCATAGGCCTGACTATACATTCACATTTTGGGTGATATGTATTTCACTAAAAAGAGACCCTTCAACTTTAGCCCTGTAGACTTTAGTTATTATTTGACCATTAGTTGTCCTATTTTTACTTAGCATTTTTTATTGTAGTAAAATTCACATAACATAAAATTTCTTTTAAAAATGTGTTAAGTGTCTGGTTCAATAGCAGTAAGTCACCCTGCTGTCCTGCTGTCACCATGCATCTTTGGAACCTTGTTACCATCCCAGACTGACACACTGTATAGAGAACCACCCAGCCCCTGACAAGCAGCAGGCTGCTCCCCCTCTCTTCTCCAGGTCCCTCAAGAGTGGGATCATACAGTGTTTGTCTTTTTGTGTCTGGCTTTTTTCATTAGCATAATGTTCTTGAGACTCATCCATGTTTTAGCACAAATCAGGACTTCATTTCATTTTGTGGCTGAATAATTTTCCATTGTATATACCCATTGTGTTTATCCATTCATCTGTTGATGGACATTAAGGTTGTTTCCATTTTTTTTACCTATTGTGACTAATGTGGCTGTGAACATTAGTGTGCACATATTCACCTTCTTTCTTGGATACATTCTTGCTGGAAGAAAATCAAACAATAAAAACAAAGACAGCGTTTTCCTTCCCAGTCCCTTCCACTGCAGACCACACTGTAAAGCTTTCCAATATGCATAGTTCATTGACTCAAAGTACACATTAATGTTGAGAAACATTTAAATAAAACTTACCAGTAGTCTTGAAGAGCTTTTCCTACGGGAAACAGAGTCATCCCATTCTGTTTACCTGCACTATTGCACAATAGACACACCATCATTTACATAAACGTTCTGTAGTGACAGACACTGACATATTTCATTATTAAGAGAACGCTTAAAGATCTATTTTTTTAAGATTATGTACACTTGTGCATGTCTGTGTGTGTGTGATTATGCACATGTGTGCAGGTACCCACAGAGGCCGGAAGATGGCATCAGGTCTCCTGGAGCTGGAGATTCAGGTGGTTGTGACACTCCCAGGGGTGCTGGGAGCCAAATTCATGTCCTCTGCAAGAGCAGTGCACACTCCCAGCTGTTGAGCTCTTTCTCTGGCCCCTCTTCTGATTTTTTTTTGTGTGTGTTTTTTGAAACACACACACTATGTGGCCATGGCTGTCCTGGAACTCACTATGTAGACCAGGCTTGCCTTGACCTCACAGAGATCTATCTGCGTCTGCCTCCAGAGTGCCTGATTTTCTTAGACACATGTTCTGCCCGTCTTCTATGGGAATATGTGTCCTTTGCTTATGTTTATAAGGAAGTATCTTCATATTCTGGGTGTAACTTTTTCTATTATTGAATTAGTTACTTTTCTCATGATTGTGAGTCAGTACCTACAGGAAGCAACTTAAAGGAGAACAGGTTTGTTTCGTCTCAGGGGATACCGTCTATCGCGTCTGAGAAGGGACCACCTCTCCCTGAATTAAGAAACAGAGAAAGGAACATGCCTGGACCCAGCTGGCTTTTCCCTTTCCTTTAAAAAAACAAAACAAAACAGGTGTCTGTGTGTGTTGTATGTGTGGTATGTGCGTCTGCATGTTTACACGTGTGCATGCTCACGAGTATGTGTGAGACCAGAGTTCGACATCGGGCCGTTTTCCACTTTCTATACCGAGGCAGGGCTTCTTGGTGTTTACTCATTTGGTGAGTCTGGCTCTAGCTTGCTGGGGGCTGATGCTGCAGGCAGGCTGCTATTCCCACTCACATTTATGTGAGTGCTGAGCTCTGAACTCGGCTCCTCACACCTGTGCAGGAGTGAGTGCTTTGTCCAAACCATCAGCCTGGCCTCTCCTTTTGTCCTGTTCATTCAGGCTGGGACCCCAGCCCCTGGGATGGTGTTGCCCACAGTTGGGGTGGGGCTTCCTTCCTCAGTGAATCCTCTCTAGAAACCCTTCACAGAAACCCTTACAGACCCCAAAGTGTGCCTCACTCTTGTCCTAGACTTTCCATGGTGCAGTGAAATTGACGATCAAAATTAACCATCACAGCTGTGTATTTGAAATTTTGCTTCTTTGAAGTCTTGTACCAGCACTAACAGTTTGTCAGCTGATTCTTCTGGGTTTTTCAATGTGCCATATCATTTAAAAATCTTAGCAGTTATGATCTTGCCAATATTTATACTACTATTTTTCCTCTTAAATTGCACCGCATAGCTAACTTAGAATTTTGCCTCCATGTTTATTCCCATCTCCATAAACAGGGTAAACCACTTTGAAAAATGATTTATTTATTTTTATTTATGTGTCTATGTGCCTTTATTTATGTATATATGCGAGTGTATGTGCAATCTGTGCATGGAAGTGTCCGCAGAGGTCAGAAGAGGGCATGAGATTATCTGGAACTGGAGGTACAGATGGCTGTGAGCTGCTATGTGGGTGCTGGGAACTGAACCCAGGTCCTCTGGAAGAACAGCCAGTGCTCTTAACCACTGAGCCATCTCTCCGGCCCCAGCGATCCACTTTTACTGCCCAAGTCACAATTCACAGTACAAATATCGCATATGTGTGCAATGGTGCTCGAGTTGTCCAGCAACCCTAGGTCAGAGCCTGGCAGCAGCAGTGACGGCAGGCTTGTTTGACTGTGGCGGCAATGACGTAATGGCAATGTGGCCTGCTTCAGCAGTAAGTGCAGTCCTTACTTGACCATTTCAGAAATGCCCACCATCAAGTTGAGAATAGTTTTCTTTAAAAAAAAAAAAAAAGTCTTCTCCCGTTTCCCCTGCCGTGTGCCCATGGCTCTCCGTCATTCTTAATCCTTTTTGCCAAAAACCAATTTTGATTTCAAAAATATAGTTCTTCGTTTTATTTTTAACCAGCTCTACTGTCAACTCTGTTTTTTTTTCTATTTAATTTATATAAATCGCTGTTGCTCTTAATTCATGACTCCACCTCCTACTTCTCATGCGATGCAATTTAGAGAGAGGATAGGAGACACGCACTGCTCCTTCTTCCTGAGGCTTTGGTGAGATTGCTTTTTAGTAGGAGAATAATTTTGCAAATGTCAAACTTTTATTGGTTCTTTTCCTTAAAGGGGACCCCCAAAAGTACAAGTTTCAATCATCACAAACCACATCTCCTGGCCACTGGTCAGTCTCACAGGGTCTGAATAAGGAGTCTTCTCACTCAGTTGTGCCCAAGGAGTTCAAAACATCATTTTCTTTTTTCTTGATCCAATGGGTATTCAGAACCATTTATAAAAATCTTGGTGAATAGATTATTTTTATTGTTAATTTGCAAGTTTTAGCACATTGTGATTAATATATTTGGCTTTTAAGTGTTATTGATTTGAAGTATTTTCTTGTTTAACACATTTTTTTTTTCCTCTCTGCATATTCCATACAAATTTTGTTTCTTGAGACAGGGCGTCTCCATGCAGCTCTGCCTGAAATGGAACTTGCTATATAGATCAGTCTGTCTGTGAACTCACAGAGACCTATCTGCCTCTGCCTCCCTAGTGCTGGGATTAAAGATGTGTCTATCACACTGGGCTTCCATACAAATTTTTAAAAGTAAGTTTCCTCTGCTTGTAGGTTCTAGTTTTTCAGATATTAGGTCAAGTATATCAAACAGTACAGTTTTCTCCCTCCAATTTTTAAATGTCTTTAATTGGCATGACCATTTTTTTCCTGTATTTCTAAAAACTCTGTGTGTGTGTGTGTGTGTGTATGTGTGTGTGTGTGTGTGTGTGTGTGTGTGTGTAGACCAGGAGACAATTTCTGAAAGTCTAGTATTTCCTCCACCCTGTGGGCTCTGGGGATAGAACACAGGTCATCAGGCTTTGTGGCAAGCGGCTTTACCCGCTGAGTGATCTGACCTGTTCCACCAGTCACTGTGTTTCTAAACATGCCTTTGTTTTGCCTTTGAATGCAGCATCACTTACACCCACGAGATCTTTGTCAGTGACTTTCTTGTATCTAATATCTCTGGTGAGCAGTTGGAGGCAGATGTAATCCTCATTCCTGTGTGGTAACCTGGGACTTCTGTCCCTGAAGCTGTAAATGCCCCAGCGTTTCCTCCTTGCATCCTGCTTACACTGTTTCTGGGTGAGATTCTGGCATTGTTTATGCGCTAGCACCTGGATGTACTCATCATTGCTGGGTAAGTTTCCTTTTCATTGTTCCTTCAAGTACATTTTTCCTGTTTGTCCTTCTAGTGTTTATGCCAGACCGATGCAGGAATTTTTGCAGGAAGCCACATTTCAACTTATTCTTATCCATTTTTCTGTTTTGTTTTGAGACAAGGCTCAAACAGGGTCTCCTGGGTTGTCCTGGAAATCATTATATAAACAGGCTGGCCTCAAACTCACAGATCTCCCTGCCTCCACCTCCCAAGTGCTGGGATTAAAAGAGCATGCCACTATGCCTGGCTAACTTGCTCTTATTCTTATTTCCTGGTCCTGTTTAGGTTCTGGATGCTTTCCTCAGCTCTCAACAGCAGCTTGTTCATTTTCTCCTCATCAGTGCTTTCCGTTTTGCTGGTCGGCATCTGTGGAGCTGGTTTTTCTTTAGCAACCATCTTTCCATTTCTTATGCTCTCATCTATTCTTTTGTCTAACAACTTGGCATTGAGTCATAGAGACTACAGGTTCATTCTATGCTTTTCCTTTTGCCTGCTCTATTGAATTTCAGAGTTTTCTGTTGATTGGAGGTGGGTGAGAACAGACGACATACTTGAGGCAGGATTAATTATCCAAGGGTTGAATGTGAGATTACAGCACAGGGCAGTGGCTATCTGATTCCATTATTTAAGGAACGTACTGCTTCTGTGAACACTATCCAAGTGAAATACCTCTTGCCAAATTCTATCTTTAAATTGAGGTATAATTCATATGCCACAGCATTCACTCTGTCACAGGGTTCATCCCAGTGGCTTTTGTATGTCTGTGCACAGCCATCACTGTTTTCTAATTCCAGAACATTCTTCACCTCCCAAAGACACCCTATTCAGATCAGCAATCACCTCTACCCCTGTGAATGGGATCCAGCAGACATGTCCCTTTGTGTCTGACTTCTTTCCTTCGTGGTGTTTCTGAACCTCCCGTATATTGTAGCACACGTCTGTACTCCATTGCATCCTGTGGCTACATGTTACGCTGTAGTACAGACAGACATGCCACCTTCTGTTTATCCATTTATGGGTTGATGGACATTGATATTGTTTCCACTTTTTGGCTATTGTGAATAACTCTTTCAGTGTATGTGTGTGATTTTGTTTAACTTTTTGAAGACCTGTCAGTGTCTTCCAAAGCAGCTGCCCATTTCGCATTCCCTCTGGTGACATGAAAGGGCCCAGATCCTCGTCGATGCTTGGTGCTCATATCCTCTGCCTTTTAGGATATAGCTTCCTAGAGAGTGCTTTGATTTTTCATTTCTCTAGTGACTAGTTATGTTAGCATCTTTTCCTGTGCTTATTGGTCATTTGCTTTTCTTTTTGGAGAACTTTCTATTCAAATCCTTTGCCCACTAGTTTGTCTTTGTACTGTTGAGCTGCAAGAACTCTTGAACTCCCAACCCTGGAATCTCACCAGACACACGAGTTACAAATATTTTCTCTGTCTTACTGGTTGTTGTTTCATTTCCCAACAGTGTCTTTTGAAGCCCAAAGATTTAAATTTTTCTCAAAGTCCAACTACTCCATTTTCATTGTCTGTCCTTTTGTTCTCATTTCCAAGAAACCATTGCCTAGCCTAAGAGCATGAAGATTTAGATGTTTTAAGAATTTTACAGTTTTAACTCTTATACTTAGTTTTTTAAATTAATGTACTTGGAGTTTGTTTTGTGTATGATATGAGGTAGAGATTCAACTTTATCCTTAACTGTTTTTTATTTTTAAAGTTTTATGTGTAACTGTGCATGCCTGTATGTGAAGGAGGCTAGAGGCATCAGACCCCCTGAAGGTGAAGTTATAGGTAGTTGTGAGCTGTCTGGCATGGGTGTTGACATACAAACTCAGGTCCTTTGTAAGAGCAGCAAGTGCTCTTGACCACTGAGCTGTCTCTGCAGACCCTCAGCTATATTCTTTTGCACATAGGTAACCAGTTGTCCCAGTGCCATGTGTTGAAAAGACTTTCCTCCATATTGAATTGCTTGGGTAGCCTTGTCAAAGCTGGCTGGTCATAGGCATATGGATTTATTCCTAGATGTTCCATCTTGCTCTGTTTATATTTGTGCCAGGGAGCTCTGTAGACTTTCAATGAGTTTGAAATCAGATGTGGGACTCCAACAACTTTGTTTTTCTTTTGCAAGATTGCTCTGGCTATTCTGTATTCCTACATGAAATTTAAGGTCAGCTTTCTCATTTCCTCAAAGGGGCCAGCTGGGCCTGTGCTGAATCTGGGGGTCAGCTTGAGCCTTACCGTCAGGTCATTATTAGTCCTAACCCATTAAGGTGGGATGTCTTTACATTTACTCAGGTCTTCTTTAACTAACTTATTTCTTTAAAAATAATGCATGTATGTGCATGTGCATATGTATATGTGAGGGTGTGGTGTATGCCCGTGGTACAGAGGCCAATGGAGGATGTTAGGTGTCCTGCTTTATCATTCTCCTCTATTTCCTTGAGACAGGGTCTCTCACTGAGCCTAGTAGAGCTGAGCTGGTTGCCAGCAAGACCAGCAGTCCTTCTGTCTCTGCCTCCCACAGCACTGGGATACAACCACATGTAGCCACTCTGCTTTTTACATGGTGCTAAGATTTGAACTCTGGTTCTTCTGCTAATATAGCAGCAAGTGCTCTTGCCCACTGAGACATCTCTCTAGCTCCTGTTTTTAAAAATGTCTTTCAAGGATGTTTTATAGTTTTCAATGAATAAGTCTGAACACTTGTTTTATTAAATTCGCTCCTCAATATTTTCTTCTATTGGGATTGGAATTATTTCTTAATTTCATTTTCAGATGATTCTTTGCAAATATGTGGCAATGTATTGACCTTGTATGTTGATCATGTATCCTGGAACCCTTTTAGACTCAACTACATGTGTGTGTCTGTATGTATGTGTGCAAGAGCAGATTCCTTAGGATTTTCTATACATAAGATCATGTTACCTCATAACAGAGGCAATTTTGCTTCTTTCTTTCCAGACTGGTTACAACTTATTTATCCTTGTTACCTAATTTCCCTGACTAGGTCCTCAAGCATCATGTTAAATAGAAGTGGGAAGAGCAAAGTCTTGTCTTATTCTGATGTTTTCAGACTCTTATCATTACATATGTTAATTGCAGTGATTTTAAAAAGATTTTTTGTGTTTTTATGTGAATGAGTGGTTTGAAGAATGTATGTCTTGTACCATATTCATGCCTGGTTCCTGAAGAGGTCAGGGAGCTCAAACATCTGGAACTGGACTTATGAATGGTTGTGAGGCTCCATGTGGGTAGTGGGAATTGAACTCATGTCTTCTGCAAGAGCAATAAGTGCTCTTATCTGCTTAGCCATCCATCTCTTTAGTCCCCATTTTGAGGGTTTGGAAAGTGTCCCTTTTCTGGTTGAGAAAGTTCCTTCACTGTCCTAGCTTGTTGGGGACTATTATTATTTGAAAATATTGGATTTTGCCAAATGTCTATGTATGCTGATCTATTGAGATGCTTATGTATTTTTAAAATCTTTTGTTCTGTCTTTTTGGTATTTAATTTATATACATTGAGTAGCTTTTTGAGTTCCTTGACTGGTTTTGTCATATTGCTAACCTCTAATGCTCAGGGTTCATACCTTCCAGAATCATTTATATTAATAGTCTGAGAGCTGTCTATGATCAGGATTCTTTTCATTCCTAAGCAATCACATCATCACTAATGGGAAAGAAGCAGCCAGTGCCTAGGGATCCCTGATCAGCTTCTCTGCCTCCAGCTTCACAAAGAGCTACATCCCAGCTGTTCACTCGCAACTTTGGTTTATGTCCCTGCATCTAGATACACGATTTCCAAAGAGTTGTCCCTGGGCCAATGGCATTAGCATCACTTAGGGACTTGTCAGAGATGTGAGGGAGGGAGTCCTACCCAGCCATACAGAGCCAGTTAAATTCTAGAAGAGCTTAGGAACTGTTTTAACTAGTTCCCTAAGGGATTCTGCTGTATGTTCAAACTTGAGAGTGATTAAGGATTATGATGCTTAGCTGATTCCGGGGATGCACTGCCCCATTTCCCTCTGCTCACTTTGCTTCAGTCGTTGGGTTTCATCCTTTCTCGCACAGTGTTGGCTTTCCATTCATGCTTAGCAGTATTTGGCTCTGTGTTCCATTTTGTTTGTAGCTGCCTGTTAGCAGAGCTCTGAGTGATGGGATCTGTTTGTTTAGCACAACTTTCTGTCCTGTGATTGTTAGGGAGGGTTAGGATTCACTCCGGGGCATGTAGGACATCTCCTGATTTATTCCTCTTACATATTTCCAGCTTCTCAGGGTGTCCTGTCCCTCAGATGTCCAGATGTGCTCACATATGGGCACACTCATGGGTCATGAGACACGGTGCACTGGCTCATCTACTGTGGATGCCCACATTCTTGCAGAATTCCAAGGCACTGATGCTCCCTCCTAAGTCTGTTATGTTCTCGGCATGCCCC
The DNA here is from genome assembly GCA_026225945.1 of Cricetomys ansorgei. NCBI lineage: Eukaryota > Metazoa > Chordata > Mammalia > Rodentia > Nesomyidae > Cricetomys > Cricetomys ansorgei. The sequence continues at coordinate 1,663,145 of JAMJFZ010001899.1, forward strand.
ATACCTTCCCCTGCAGAGCTGAGCTTAGGCCCTCCTCTCTGCTGAGCTGGCTTTCTGGACATTTGGCCTTAGTAGTCACAGAAGGCTCCACACTGAGAAGAGTCCCCAGCCCACAGTCCATGTCATGCTCTGCTGTTGCCATCTTGAAATTCATATGGATTTGGAATAAGGGACTCTAAGCTTCCGTTTTGTCTTGGGCCTTGCCAATTTTGTAGCCACCTCCAGTTTCATCCTTCAGAACTCTACTTTTGGGGGATACTTATGCACTTTTGGCTTTCAGAAGACATTCTTCTTTATTTTTCATTGCTGCTGGAGATTCATATAGAAATGATTTATGTCCTTTGTAGAGATTTGGGGCAGAGGAAAAAAAAAGTCTGGGTCATGCAATGAATTTTCTGTCTTCATTCTCCACTCCTGTGATGTTCCTAAAATAGGAGAGGAGTAACATCGTGCTGCTGTGGAAGTGGGGACTGGGCCATTACCATCCGCAGAACCGAGCATAAAGCCCCCCACCCTGCATGCATGACCATCCTAAGTTCAGTTCTAGCCTTGTTCCCCACAATTGTCATTTCCTAGGGTTAGTGAGTTCTCTGTTACTACAGGAATTAAACATCCCTGGGTAGCTACCACGAATGACATTTAAAAAAAGGAGTATCAAACTATGTAGATAAGGCCTGAGCTACCCAGATCACCTCTGATGTTCTCGGCATTCCTCTGCTCCTCTTTCAACCACTCTGCTTCCAGGTCCGTGGAGAAGGCGAAGCTAGGGGATGCTCAAGTCTACTTGGGGTGCCTCCACCTCCGTCCTTCCCTGCTTCGTCTCTGGTTCTCACTATCCTGAGCTCTTCCTCCAGGAGCTGCCCTGGGATCCCAGCCTCCCTGTCCCTCCTGCCCCACACAGCTCATCTGCCCCTCACCTACCCATCTGAGCACAGTTGTGTCTTCCTGGGCTTGCACTTTCCTTCCACAGCCTGGCATATAAGGCCATCACGACCCCAAAGCAGTCAGCCAGGAACCCTCGCGCACCCACACATGCCCTTACTCACACATGATACTCTGAGTTGGGAAGGCCCTCACTTTTTTTGATTGCCTATCGTCCAGTCCTTTTGGGGCTGTTACAGTTTACCTATCTAGGTGCTAACAATATGAGAGGGGGCTAGAAGGAAATGCAGAGCCAGAGTGGAGACTCCAGGGCCTAAGGAAGCTTTTCTGGGGTTGGGACATAACACCTGTCCCTCTAGAACAAGTGTAAAGGTGAAGAGGAAGGTGTGAGAAGCAGGGAGGTTTGGGAAGCACATGGAGTTCTTCTTATTTTCTTTCCTGTTTTTGTTTATTTGTTTGTTTGTTTTGGGGTCTCACCAGGTAGTTTAGCCCAGCTGTGAGCTGTAGACCTCATTGCCTGGGTTTCTTGAGTGCTGAGATTACATGTGTGTACCACCATGCCTGGTCTACAGAATTCAGTCTCACTGAAGTTGGGGTACGAGGCATTAGATGGGGAACAGAAAGGGAAGGGAGAGTCTTGGGAAGGAGGCAGGGAAAAAAAGCTGAAGCAAGAGGCCCTGCATGAAGGCTGAGGAACAGGGGCTTTCTTGGGAATGGCCCTGGGTCTGTGAAATGATGTAAGCAGGGTAGCAAGGAGCTTGTTTTGAGGGAGCTCATTCTGAAAAGAAGTGTGGAAGACAAAGGAGAACCCCAGGACCTGATCACTGGGGGCTGGGGATTCGAGATAATGAACTTTACTAACCTGCAGCTTAGCTGTGCTCAGCATTTGGGTAACAACCTGCTTAGGAGAGGCAGGCTGGTCTTTCCTAGCCATAGTCCTTTATGAACTGAACTGAGCCTGTTTAGGGCTCCTGAGGCCCAAGAATAGGAGCATAGAGGGCACAGAGGGGCCTCAGCATCCCATCCCAGAGCCGTTTCCAGGATCCAAAATCCTCCCCAGCAGCTGTACAACCTCCCTTTAAAGGCAGGAGGTGGCTTCTTGTTCCGCATGTTCACTGAAAGTAATTGGCTCATAGTTATGCATTTTGCTTTTCTTGCTGAAGGGAGCTTGTGATTTTCTGGAAGATGGATGGGAAGAGGAAAAAGAGCACTTGGGAAGTCATTATCAAGGGTTGGAAGTTTCTTCTTTGCAGAGAGCTGTGGCCAAACTCCCCAGATTGTATGACTTGAGAAAGTCATATTTATGGGACTACTGTCTGGAGCAGCAGTGGTCCCAGCTCCTAGCCCTCAGTCCCCAGCCTCCAACCGAAGCCCTGACACCCCTCACCCCCGCCCCCATTCTCCCGCCTCCAACCTCAACCCTGAGCCCCGAGTCTCAGCCTCCTCCAAACCTAGCCCCTAGCCCCCAGCTCTTTCTGCACAACTCCCTTGCTTATGAGAGCTTCTGGCAGCCCTTGTGATAGAAGCAAGCTTAAGCTGAGACAAAGTGGTTGGGCCCAGGGGCCCTGGAAAGTTCCAGGCCAAGTGGGGTCTCATTTAGGCGACGCTGAGCCAGCTGCACATTTGGTTAATGGCCCACGTCCTGGGAGCTTGCTAATCAGGAAGCCAGGTTTCGCAGCTCAGATGATTCCTGTCACTGGTGGTGGCTCTGAGTGGAGATGAAGTCTGTCTGGGCTGAGCAAGCAAGGCCAGCTGCTGCCACCACCCCTCCCCACCGCATACAGCATTTGTATTGTAGATAGTAGGCCCACCGTGGTGATAGTTCTGTAATCCTAGCACACTGGGTGGGGTGGGGGGGTTGAGACAAGGAGAATTTGAATTCCAGGCTAGCCTGGGCTACATAGTGAGACCCTCTTTCAAAAAACAAGAGACTTACAGGGATTGGAGGGAGTCAAGGTAGGGTAGGTGGCAGGAGTAATCAGAATGCATTGTATGTATCTATAAAATGTCACAGAACAAAATTGACAAAAAACAAAATGACAATGACAACAAAGAGCAGACACATTCTAGCTTCTCTTGGTGCCCTCATTGGTCTCACTGGAAACCTGGAAGGGAACTAAATCTCAACACCCTTTAACAGTCTCTTCTCTGCTCTCTTGATACTCACCCTCAACCTCTCTGCCTCCAAGATTCTCCCCTCACCACCCGAGCACTCCTAGGAAGCCACAGCCTAGAGTTCCAAAGAGGGAGAGGCAGGGTAACTGGAGCAAGAAGTCCTCACCATAACTGGGGGGTCCTCATGGCCAGCTGATGGAGCCCCACCGAGTCTCCATCTCCTTATCAGGGAAGGGGCCTGTTTTACATAGGTGGCAGTCACAGCTATGTTAGGTGTGGAGAGCACAGAGAGGACTTGCACTCGAAGGTATAGCTTGCTGAGTTGACATAGCAGCAGCCATGCTCCTGGCTGTCTGTGAGATCTCTGAGCTTGGCTCTAATCTGCTTCTAACACTCCCTTCTCCAAATCTTTGCGTGTCCTGTACACCAGTATCTCAAGGTCATGGCCTCCTGACTCCCCCTACTCTTTACATCTCAGCTTTCCCAGGAGTGAGACTCTCAGGCTGTTGGCCATCAGATAGTCTTGCTGGTGAAAAGTCCTGCCCCAGCTCAAAGCTGTACTGGCTCTATGGTCGTGAGAACACTGAATGAGACCAGCAGCTCATAAAGGGTCTAGGTGTGGAACTTCTGTGGCCTGGGCACTACTGTGCTTGCAAGGAACCTTGAGTGTGAGGAAGCACACTCTAGCATTCGATAGATCCAGGTTGAGTCTTCAGAACGAAGGCAGTATCTCGCGGCTCTTCTTGCTTTCTGGGCAGAGCCATTGCTGTTCCTTGTGCCCAGAACCCAGCTAATTATGTAGCTGGTTTCTGGGTGCAATAGAAGCAGCAGGAACTTGGGATGTGGGCGACATTGTAAGTCACTGCTGCACCAAGGCTTGGCTTTCTTACCTATTATATTCATGTAAATAGACTTCCTATAGGGTCACCCATCCCCCATCCTGCCTCCCCTGGACTTGGCATGCCTTGAGCATGGTGTTTGCTCACCGCTTGTAATGCCCTGTCTTTTTCTCTTTCCTTGGAAGCTCCAATCATGGCTCTGAGGCTGGCATCCTGGAGCTTCAGCTGGAGGTGGTCCCCGCACCCTGTCCATCAGGGCTGCCTGCATTCAGCATCATGCTCCATGCAGAGGGGTTCTTGCCCTGTACACACTTTGCTCTTCATCTCTGTGTCATCCACAGCCCTTGGCGCCATGAATGGGAAACAAATGTGTGTTTTGAATGCTTGATCACGTTTCCATGTTAGGGAAAGTGACTTTGCCCAGGTGTACCTATGCTCTGTGGCCTCAGGTGATACCCAAGAATGGTGCCTGTTACTGGTGTCTGATGCTGGCACTTCCTTGGTTTCCTTCTGCATCTGGGTTCCTCTCATTCCTGGGACACAGTTTGTGGCTACTTCGTCATGCTGGGTGGGAGCCACTCCGTGAAGGCCCAGACCTCCCTTCTCTAGTTGGACCCATCTTGGACACAGACTCTGTCCTGCCATTGGGCCTAGGGAGCACCTGAGCTCACCCATACATTAACCACTGGGTCTGTCCATCTGGCTCCACCTTGTGCTGTGATCAAAAGACAAGGTCATGAGCCATTTACCCCAAGTAAATCAGTAAACACCTCCCCTCCCAAACAGCACACCACCACCATCAACAACAACAAAAACAGCAGCGAGAAAACTGGACAAACTGGGCATGGTGGCACACACCTTTGATCTGGGCGTGAAGGAGATTAACCGCAGGCAGATTTCTGAGTTCAAGGACCGCCTGTCTGTAGAGTTCCAGACCTGCCTGTGCTCTACGAGCTCTGATTACTCACTGCGTAATGACTCTCTGAGCAAGGTACTGGTGTGATCCTCGATTCTAGAAGACTGACATAGAGGCTATGTAAGTGGCTCCCATTGACACAGTAAGTGAGGGATAGCAGGTGTCTAACCATCAGGCTTCCAGTACCCAGAGGATCTCTAGAGAGCACTGAGTCTATAGTGTTTTGTGGGAATGAAGCCCGCAGAGGGAGAGCGAGGTGCACTGTGTCACTCAGTGGGTTGGTGTGAACTAAATCTTAGCCTTCAAACCCCAGGTGGATGCTCTTTCAACTCATAGACCTCTACTCTGAGGAGGAGGGAAACAGAGAGACTTGGGTCTGGGTGACATGAGCCAGAAAGGCAGTTGTGGCAGGCAGAGAGCTATGGAAACGGGTTCTGATGATGGTGTCTTTGATAACAAATTAGACACATTTGGAAAAGGAGTCACAGTAGGCCCTGGAGGACTGGCTGGGAAGACAGAAGTATTTTCTGGTTGGCACTGCCCTGGAGTCCTGTGGGGTAGGGGATAGGACAGCCCCACATGGTCTAGGACAGCAGTTCTCAACCCGTGGGCCGCCACTCTTTGGGGTTAAATGATCCTTTCACAGGAGTCACCTAAGACCATCTGCATATCAGATATTTACATTACAGCTATGAAGTAGCAATGAAAATAATTTTATGGTTGGGGGTCACTACAACATGAGGAACTGTGTTAAAGGGTTGCAGAGTTAGGGAGGTTGAGAACTACTGCTTTAGGAGATCCTGGAGGTGGTGTCCCACAATGCTCTGAACTCTTCCTTGGAGAACCAGGGTTGCTTTAGACACATTTTTTGGGGAGCAACTCAGAGTTACTCAGAAGTCCTAGTCATGGAGAATATGAGGTGCCTGGGAAGTGTCCATAGAAGCCAGAGGCAGGAGGATACAGAGATCAAAAGCTGAGGTGAGGTTTAACTACGGTTGCCTGAACACAGCTCAGGCCCTCATAGGACAGGGTAAAGGGGCAGAGGGCAGTGCCTGTCAGCAGCAGCTTTATAACATAGCAGAGGAGAGGAGCCAGCAAAGATAAGACCTTAGCCTTCCCAGGGCATCACTAAGAAGCCAGCCAGCACTCAGCAATGACATCGTGTGGGCTCAGGGCTGGGTTGCACACAAAGGCCAAGAGCTAATTCTGAGGTGGGTGTGGCAGGGTGGGAAACTTGGGTGATGCCTCTGCTGGCTCTGGAGGGCTAGCAGCAGCTGCCAGCAGCTCCTCTGAGGAGTGCAGCCAAGCAGGGATCCAGAAGCTCATGTCCTTCTTGTTTCCACAGGAGAAGGAGCCACAGCGTGTACGTCCAGCATCTTGCAGGAGAAGCAGCGTGAGTTACACTTGGGCCCACAGAGCCCTTCCTTCCATTATATGAGTGGTGTCCCCTGGACCTGGTCTCCTCTCAAGCTTAGAGCTCCAAGGGTGAAGGATCTCTCCCATCTTGCTCCAGGGCAGGAGCAGAGAGCCTAGGATCATTCAGCTGAGTTTAGGCTGCTCTTTCGAGACCCCGGGGTTTCTAAGCTATTCATGCTGTGCAGTTCTGGTGTCAGAGCTAAGGTATAAGGGTGACAGCCCTTATAGGGGATGGGCCAGAATAGACAGGACCATTGAAAGTTTGGTGACTGTCCTTTTCACCAGGATAGAACCCAGGAGACACTGGGGAGACAGGCCTCTTGAGCCTTGTGGCCATCAACATTTCCGTACCAACATCCAGCAGTCTTGGTTGGTCCTGTGGTGACAAATGAGGTCATTCAAGGTGGTGCTACAAGGCATGGTCCCCTTTAGATGTTTTACTTTCCAGATATTGTCATTGTGTGTGTGAGTGTAAGCACGTGTGAGGTCAGAGGACACCTTTCTGGAGTCGGTTCTCTCCTCCTGTCATGGATTCTGGGGATTGAACCCAGGTTCAGCAATGCTTCTACCACTGAGCCATCTCACAGGCCCGGGACATGCTGCTCCTTAAAATCTCCTCCCTCACAGAATGGCTAACTGCAGCCAGCAATCCTGGGATTGAGTTCTGTGCTTTCCTGCCCTTGTGTTTTATGTGTGGTGTGTGTGTGTGTGTGTGTGTGTGTGTGTGTGTGTGTGTGTGGCCAGCCTGTTTTGATTCCTTCTGCCAGTTTTCTTAGGAAGATAAGTATGGGATTGGATGTGCTAAGGGCTAAGGTCATGCCAACATACTGGCCACATGTCCTGTGGACACAGCAGGTATACTTGGTGGGTAACACCTGTGCCGAATCTTGTCTTTGCTATGACAATGTTGACTTTCATATGAGGCTGGGGTTAGGGCAAGGGCTCAGAGCTCCCCTCATTTTCCTGCCTGCTGTTCTGTGTGTGCTGGCTATAGCGTTGGGAAAGCTTGACCCATTTTGCTTTCTAGCTCCCCAGACCCTAGCTTGAGGCCTTCCTTCAAACTTTCCCTTCTCAGCTGAGCTTCTGTGGAGGATGTGTCAACACCAGCATCCACAAACTATGTTCCAACTCAAGCAGCTGGACAGGCTTCCAGTGCCACTTCTTTAGTCCCTAAAAGTCACAATGCACAGACAAAAGCACTACTGCTATGAAGGGCTGGTGGCCATGAGTGCCTCTGTCAGGAGCAGCCCCCAGGCTCCAACCTCTGGCTTACTGGCAAAGAGAAAGGACTGGGAACCAGGAAAGAGGGGCAGTTAAAATTGCACCTGCAGGATTTTAATTTATGGATAGAATGTTAACACAGAGTCTCAGGCCATTCATGAAAAGAATTGGTTACAGAATTTTAAAGAGCTGAGCCACAACATAGGAAGCATGGGGTGAGGAAGCCCTGCCCCTGGCTGCAGCTTGTGTGTGAGTTTTGGGTGGGTGGGTGGAAGTTCTTTGGAGAAAGAGGTCAGGGGAACAGATTGGGGCTCCCTGGTTTGAATAGTGACTGAGTGTTTTCACTCTGCTGGTCCCTAGTTACGGGGCACCTGGCCCTGTCTGCCTCAGGGCAGAGGAAGACGGGCTTGGTGGGCGAGTGTTAACTACAATAGGTGTCTGGGTGTGGATTAGGGTGTGGTTGGCTGGTTTTGAAAGGCATAATCATGGGCAAGTTTGGTTTCTGTCTGAATAAGCCCATGTAGGATTGCCAGTGTCTCACTGATTGGAAAGTCCCCCAACATGTTGAAACAAACACATTCCCCCCCCCAAAAAAAACAATATAAATACCCAGGGAAGGAGAGTCCAGATTATCTGTGTTGGGCTTGTTTGTTGTTTATTTTGTATTTATTTTAGAGGCAGAGTCTTACTCTGTAGCTCAAACTGGCCTCAAACTTTTGGCAATCCTCCTGCCTCAGTCTCCCAAGTACTGGACATACAGGCATGTACCATCATGACATATTGCTGCTGGGCCTTTAGCAGCAGCTTGGACATGAAAGCTAGCCACCTGCAACAGGCTTTGTTACCAGGAGGCCAGTCACAGCCCTCTTCCTCGTGTTCCCACAGACACAATTGAGTCGACAGGATGCTCATTGTCTCCTGTGCCTCCCTGGAAAAAAAAATTGCATTTCAGTAGCAGCAAAGTCTCTTTTATTTTGTGGTTATAGATTTTGGTCAAAATTATATTGCTGAGAGCTGTCATTGTATCCTGCTCCTTGAGGATATTTTTTATGAAGGAGAGAATAGCATTTGATGTGCAGAAGAATTTTAGAGCCATAAAGTCTACATCTTGGAGGCTGACTGGGCTGGTGTTACCCAAGTCTAAACCCAGTATGTTTGGCAGGGAGGAAATATACGCTGTAACATGCTTTTCTAGCATGGCAAAAGTCTTTAGCTGAGAGCAATGCTTTTCACATAATTCTACAATTATGTCCTGCCTACAATTTCAGACATTAAAATCATTTTTCTTTTATGAAGTGATGGTGGTAATTGATGGCAATGTGTTTGTTTATTTTTAATCTGAAATGGGAAAAATAAAAGTTTGTGACCTGAATTTTAAAAGGCTATATCTACGACTTATATTTAGAATGTATTTTTCCACTGACAGTGCACATCTGTACATTTTACCTCCTTGACTTTTCCCACTGGGTATTCGAAAACTCTCTGAAAATATTATCCCGGGAGAGGAATGAGATCTCCTCCGCCTGGGACTGGTGCTGTGCTGTCTGGGCTTTAGAGGGAGAAGGTCTATGGTTTGAAGCTTAGTGTTTCTATTTAGCTACTGTGACTCTTTGGAGAAGTTACTTAGTATCTCCGAGCCTCATTATATGTGGAAAGATGACTGAACTGTCTGCTTTCTAGATCGGTGGAGGGTATCAGAGGTTGTGTTAACAGATGGCACAGGAAGGGTCTTACAGTTCTCAATTATGCCTCGCATTTGCATAAGCCTTCACAGCCAGAACCCCTGGGCCAGACGTGAGGGTGCATCTTGTGGAGCTCAGTTGGTTTGGTTCTTTGCTCATTCTATGGCTACCTGGCTTAGCATCACGTAACAGTGTTTCTCCTCTGTTGTGGTTCGGTTATGAAGTTACTCCTCCTCTTCCCGCCCAGCCACGGGATTACAGGAAGAAGACCTGGTCTCCAGCTGGAGGGTCCCTCACTGAGAAGCGATGGATTCACATTTTGATGTTGTTACTAGGATGCAACAGAAATTACTGGAGTTGTATTCTTGGGGGCGTATCCTTAGCTCCTGGTGCTGCCTCTCTCTGCTCCCTGGCCACCTTGTGGTGAACAACTTTGCAACTTCACATCTTTCTGCCATGATGTTCTGCCTCACCATATCACAGATGTACCTGAGCCCCAATAAGCGCTTACACCTTTACATTGTTTCTCTATTACATTTGATCACAATGATAAAAAGCTAACTAACTGGTGGGGGTTGTCAGACCCTATGTTTGGGACCTCTAGGACTTGTGTGTTCAAGACTCCCTGCTCCTTGGTGGCTTCTGCACAGTCCTGTGTTTGTCTTCTATTGGACAGATTGCCTGGAAGTCCATTGCACTTGTGTTATTTAGAACCAAGTGGGAAGAAACTGGGGAACAACTGGGTGTGGGGGCAGTGTGGGGCTTAGACTGTGGAGCAGGGGACCGTGGCCATGCCTTCCAGCTTGCCTTGCAGGCATGGCCAGGATTGGAGCCCAGCTCCCCATTCTGTCTGCACATGGAGTCCCTCTGGACCTATTATTCTAGGTGTTTCTGCTGCCGCCTCTTTTGTCTCCTGGCTTCCTTTGTCCATATCTCTTTGTGTTTCTGCCTGTCACTGCCTGGTGATCACAGGGACATTTTCAGATACTTCACATATGCCCGAGAGAGCTCTCCCCTGGATGTAGGTCCTGAGGGACTGAAGCTCACTGCTCTGTTTTTCCCTTCAGAGAGAAAAGTAACAGTCCCCACAAATCCAAAATTCAAACCTGGGCATCTTCTAGACACCATTCCTACCATCTTCACCACCACCGCCTTGCCAAATTGGACCCCAGGGCAGCACATTGCTTCCAGAAAAACTCAGGCTCACCTCCTTCTCTTGGCCCCCATTCCTCATCTAAAGGAAGCTCAGGTTTCTCTTGCCTAGAGTGCCCTGGCTTCCCACACTGGCCTCCATGTCTCCAGTGTTTCCCACTCCTGTCTGTAGGAGTGGAAGGGAGCTTTGTAGGGAATCTGGGCCTTCTAGCCCTGCTTGCCTCTGGCTCGCAGTCCAGTGCCCCCATCCCCTGTCTGCCCACCTTCCCTCCATCAGTATTGCTCCTCTGCTGTAGTTTGGATGTTAGTTGTGTGTGTTCATGAAGTCCCCTTGTCTTTTCTAGAGCATGATCTCCTGCTGCACATGCTTCTCACAGGACAGTAGGGAAGCCTGAGATCTCACCTATCCCAACATCCAAGTGGAGGGACAAAGGAATCCTTCTGCCTGGCAGGCGACATGAAGGACACAGGTCTCTGGGGACCCTCCTCTCACTTCCCTCTTCATGGCTGCAGAGACTGGCTGTCATGGTAAATGCAAAGAGCTGTCCTGTCCTTGCCATGAGCTTCCTGCATTGTCCGTGAGACAGTCCATAGACTGCCTCTACTCACACCCCACACCATTGTAAGGGGAGGATATGAGACATATTCCCCAAAGAACTCTCCGGTTACTCTGCTCAGTAGCTTCGAGGTGTGCTGAGAACTGCCCAGGCTTTCCCTTCTGATATCCATTAAACCTGGGGCTTGGAAGGGCTGAAACCACGATTTCAGGGATATAATGTGAAAACAAAGATGGCCAGGAGCAGACGACTCCTCAGGATGGCTGCGATTCTGCTCTCGCCACTCCACAACCTCAGAGCTTGACCTTGCATGGCCAGTTTGGATCTAAGTTCTCTCCTTTCCTGTAGTTTCTTCTTCCTAGTCACCCCAGGTGCCAGGAAAGTTCTCTGTCCATTCTGTCACACAAGTACTTTCTGAAGGACCAGTTTCATCACCTCTCATCAAACCCTGCCCCACAGATCTCTTAGGGTCTAGACTGTGCACAGGTCAGTGACACGTGAGGACATCCGAAGCTTCCTCTGCATGGAAAGTGTTACCTACTGTGGCCCTTGTACCCAGTAGAAACACCTAGAATAAGAGATCCAGAGGGACTCCATGTGCAAACAGAATGGAGGGCTGAGCTCCAGTCCTGGCCATCACTGCAAGGCAGGCAGGAAGGCATGGCATACAACAGGAACTTGACACATACTGCCTGTCAACTGGCTTTCCCAAGCTGGGCCAGTGCTGGCATCAGCTACCCGTGTCCCAGGTGTGGAGCAGCTCACCACAGCATGTTTGCAGATCAGAGTTGGGTACTCTATGGAACTCTAACTTTCTCTAGTTCCCTGACCAGAACCTGGCAGTGACCAATACTAAGTCCCAGTTCTGGCTCCTGACTGACTCTGCACCTTCATCCTTACCCTAACCTCTGTCAGAGCCAGATGTATCCAGGGACTGACTCCAGACTCCAACCCCTGGCTCTAGTCTGAGCTTGGACTCTCAACCCAGATGTAGATGATGAGGGCAGCTTGGCATCACCCTCCCCACGGGACAAGGTTGATCTCATATCCCATTGTCTAGACTCAGCACAAGAGGACAGTTTCCTTCTCTACCCTCAGATCATAGTCCACCTGGGACGACCCACTGGGACCATGTACAACACCCCTTGCCCACAGCTGGCCTCCCCTCCTCCGCCTGGTAACTGGTATCTTTTCCTGGCTTGTGTGGGCAGCTTGCTGAGCACAGCTGCAGACAGGCTATATTTAGCCAGCTTTAATGAGCTCAGGGTGGCAGACGTCCGCCTTGGGAGCACTTTTTCTTGCATGTGTGCATATGTTTGGGCCTGCCAAGGTTCCTTCCTTTGTGCGTGTGCATGGATGCTTGTCCCCACCCCTGGGGTTGTGCACTAGTGTGTGGTAGTGCACTGGAGTGTTCATTTACCCGGGGCTAGTGTGTGCTGTATGCACAGGCACAAGTCTCTCTGCACAGCATCTCTGTTGGGGATGTGTGCAGTTCTGACGCTTGTGGTGCAGGATGGGAACAAACCATTAGTTCGTTCACTTGTTTGTTGAAAAAATATTTAATGAACACCTTTATTAGCCAGGGCTGTGATAGTCTCTGGGGATAAAACAAAGCAGATCCAAATGAACACAGTCTATCTTTTAAGGGTTTTATAGTCTGGGAGCTGGAGGAGAGAGTCCTCAAATAACTATAACATTACAACTGTGGGCTGGAGAGACGGCTTGGCAGATAATGGCGCTTGCTGCCAAGGCTGATAACCTAAGTTTTATCTTTGGAACCAACATGGTAGGGGAAAATCAGTTCCCACAAGTTGTCTTTTGTTCTCCACATGTATGCCATGGCACACGAGTGCTGATCTTTGCCTGCTTGTGCATGTGTACACACACACACACACACACACACAATTATAAGGATTTCTGGGCTAGAGAGTTGGCTTAGCAGTTAGGAAGACTACCTGTTCCTCCAGAGGACCCTGGTTCAATTCCCAGCATCCATATGACAGCTAACAACTATCTCTAACTCCAGTTTCAGGGGATCCAACATCCTTTTCTGGCCTACACGGGCACCAGGCATGCAGTGGTGCACAGACACCCATGCAGGCAGACTACCTATACAAAAAATAAAAATGAAAAAGTTTTAAAGACAATTTAAAGATTTGTCCCAGGAAAGAGATCCATGCTGCTTTGTGGGGAAGGGAGGGAGTGGAGGAACCCCCCCCCACCCCAATCCCAAGGAGGAAGGAACATGGATGTTTCTGTAAGAAATTCAGGCACATAGGGAGTATAAAAATGTCTAGGCATAAGAACCAGAGGTGCAAAGGCCCTACGGGAAGAGGGAAAAGGGGATGTTTGCTAACTGTCTGAGAGGTAGAAATGGCTGAGTTTGAAAGGAGAGAAGGAATGGAGTAGAGGTAGGCAGAACTGGGATTGTGGGCTGACTATGGTTGGCAAAGAAATATGAAGCAAGGTAAGCAAGAAAGATAAGCCTGGAAGATGTGGTGAGCTCACAGAGCTGTGGCCTGGGACTCTGAGAGGTCCAGCAGAGGGGCGGCTCATAACCCACATGGCAGGAGAGCCTTACAAAGGGACCCAATTCACAGAGGACCCAGTTGGCATCCCTGGGGGCAGCTTCCTGGAGGGTGTCTGACACAGAGGGAGCCCTCCTCTTTCTTGCCAGTTCTCCTATAATGCTTCCCACAACTCAACCTTACCAGAAGCCATGGAGCCTCCACTTCATGGACAGGCCCAAGGGTATGCGACTGGTAGGACAGGGCGGTGGAGGCCACTCAGTGCAGACCACTGACTTGATATGGAGGAACCACACTGTTCTCTGTTTCTCTGAAAGGCAGGGGGACTTTGACCTTGGGTTCCCACCCCAGCTGAGCCGATGAAAGATGCCCCTCTGTGAGTGCACAGGCATCTCCTTCCCTAATTTTCCTGTCGCTGTCGCTGAGGCTCCGCATCCTCTCCGACACTGGTTGGTGTGTGCAGCCCTGTGCCATGCACACAAGCAGAGCATCCCTGTGCCTGCGCTGGAGGGTACAGAGTCCTTTTACCCAGTCCCTGGCCTCCTGCTCGTTGCCATCTGTGTGCAGCTCTTGGTGGATTCCTGGGTTCCAAGGTAGCCAGGCCTTGTGAGTTGCCCTCCGTTATGGGATCTTGGAGGGCCCAGCTCAGGTCTTTGTCCTCCCTGCAGCTGGGATGATGAGATAGTGACATTTTTCTAAACTTGAAAGACTCTCTTGTATCTTCAAATCCTCTCTCCCTGGTAATAAAGGGAAAACAAGAGCTGGGGAGCTTTTCTACAAACCCCAAGGCAAAGGAGTTGGAGCAGGCAGAAAATATGAAGCCAAATCTCAGAAAGGAAAAAAAAAATCACCTTGTTACATGCACTTTGAAAATATTCTTATTTTTGATCTGTTTTTTTGAGTAGGCCGTGCATGAACAAGGTAAAAAACTCAAAAGGCATGAAAGATGACGCATGTACCTCCCTCTCTCCCTCTCTGTACCCAGCTCAGCTCACCCAGCCCTTCCTCCCAGAAGTGAAGAGGATGACGAGCGTTTCATGTCCCACTCCAGACTCTGCAAACATGAACATATCCATAAATATTCACTTCCATATATATTTTTATATATACCCCACACAGATGGGAGTGCTCTGAGTGCTCCGTTTCCCCCCTTGCCTTCTGTGGATAATATACCACGATTCTCTTTCTGTCTCAGAACATTCACAATGCTCAGGTTCATTGATCTTGGCCTTGAGTGTGTGCTAGTTCTCCGATGTATTTTATTTAGCTTGTCGCCTATAGGTTGCCTCTCATCACTCAGTATTGTAAACAATCATAGCAGTGGTTAATGAGTCACATGGACTTGGCGTTGCTGGGTCACAGGGGTTTTGTACTTTGAATTACATTGCCAGATGTCCCTCCAGAGAAATTGTATTGGTTTTCACTCTTACCAACAAGGAATGAAGAAAGCCTGTTTTCTCACAGGGTGTTGATAGTGGTTGATCTGAGAAACAAAAGCAAGGTATTGTGGGTGATTTCAGTAAGCTTTAGGATCCTCAGTACCTTTTCCTATGAGAGAGTCATTTCCTGTCCCTTGGCTGGGAGCCACTGAGCTTGGAAAAGATGACTGAAGGGGGTGAGCTGGATGAGACTGCTACATTCCATTGAGAGAGTATAACTTCCAGGCAGGCAAGTCCAGGACTGACTAGAGAGAATCTTAACAAAGTCAGGCCCCACTGTCCCAGGAAGCTCCTGTACCAATGACAGGGGCTGCCTGCTTTCCCTTCCAGACCTGGCTCTCTATGAGGGGACGGACTGTGAAGGAGGATGCATTTGAAGATTGAAGAGATCACCCTTTCCTACTCTCTAACTTTAGGAAGAAAGAAGCCTGGCCTGTGACTTGGGTTCAGATCCTCACATATATCAGATAGCTTTTCTCATCACTGTGACAAAATATGTCAGGAACTTACAGAAGAAAAGGTTGGTTTTTTTTGTTTTTGTTTTTGTTTTTTACTCACAGTTTCAGTTCATTATGTGGGGAGCGCCTGGCCATGAGAGCCTGTGGAAGTGGCTTATTCAGA
Organism: Cricetomys ansorgei; assembly: GCA_026225945.1. Taxonomy (NCBI): domain Eukaryota; kingdom Metazoa; phylum Chordata; class Mammalia; order Rodentia; family Nesomyidae; genus Cricetomys; species Cricetomys ansorgei. Next base: position 1,678,513 of record JAMJFZ010001899.1, read on the forward strand.
CCTTGGAGGATCAGGAAGCAGGGATGGGTATAACCCTCAAGAGCTTGCTCCTAGTGGTCGCTATCTTCCTGAAGCAATACCTCCAGCTAGGGACCAGTTGTTCGAACACACAAGCTCATGGGGCACATTCTACACTCAAGCCTTCCACTCCATCAGGAGAAAGGTCCTTTTACCCTTCTGAGTCTTGGTCATCTCTGTAAAATGATAAGAATATCCTGGTTTCTCAGGAGAACATGAAGATGTCCCGAGGCACAAGGTGAGGACTGGACACTTGAGACCCAGACAAAGGGGTCTGTGTTCAGTACAGAGAGCTCAGCAGGGTCACCAGGGTTGGGGGTGTCACATCCCTGTGGCAGTGTCACCAGGCCTGATTCAAGATGGCAGCTTTCTAGCCCTGGAATGAGTTTCCTTAGCTGAGTTTTTCTCCAAGCGATTCCCACGCTTATTTAGGGTGCCCGATGGTATGTTCTTAAGAGGTAGGTCTAGGGCCCTGACTCTAGCAAGAGTTAAGGGTCAGGCTTTCAGGCTTTCATCTGGCTAGTATCTCTTTAAGCAACTGGTCCACCAAAGTTCTACGTCAGTGGTTCTCAACCTGTGGGTTGTGACCCCTTTGGGAGTTGAATGACCCTTTCCTTCACAGGGGTCACCTAAGACCACCTGCATATAAGATATTTACATTATGATTCATAACAATAGCAAAAATCACAGTTTTGAAGTAGCAACAAAAATGATTTTATGGTTGAGGGTCACCAAACATGAAGAACTGTATTAAAGAGTCTCAGCATTAGGAACCACTGGTCCACACACAAAACCTCTGTCTGTTAGCTAGGCAAAGTCAGGTGTATATGATTGAATTTTGTGACCTTGAGAGGGTTAACGAGGCACAGGAGGGATCTCAGCTTCTAGATCCCCCTAACCCTGGGCGAAAATTCCATCCCGCATCCCTACCAAGTGGATATCGCATAACTTGCTTGTATAACCTCGGTGAAGGAGAACTTCTTGCCTGCAGGCCACTACTGAGGACAGCTGTACATACTCCCAAGGAATGTCCAACAGGGAGATAACTCACCATGACATGTCCTGCCCTCGACTCCCTTGGCTCAAGCATGGCTCAGCATGGATCTGCAGTGTAGCTCTGTGGTGTGGATCTTCACTGTGGATCTGTGGTGTGGAACTGCAGTGTATATTTCCTGAGTGATCTGTAGTATGGATCTGTGGAGTGGGTCTATGGTGTGGATCTGTGGTGTGGATCTGCAGTGTGTATCCAGAGTAAATAGGTCTGTGGTGGGAACTCTATGGCATGGACCTGCATTGTGCATGTGCAGCATTACTTTGTGTTATAAATATGCTATGGGAATCAGCGTGGATTCTGCAGCATGAATCTTCAGAGTGGATCTGCAGTATGAATTCTGTAGCCTGGGGATGCGGTGTAGATCTGTGGCATGGATCTACAGTGTGGATTTGCAGCCTAGGTATGTCGTATGTATCTACAGGTCCACGGGGGTCCACTCTCCTCCAGATCGGGTCCTTAGACTTTCTACAGATTTCTTGCCAAGTTATCAGGCTCCAGATATGTCCTCATTGTGGCCTGAAATCCTCATTTTGAACTGTAATTCTGGTTTGGGCAATCTCATTTTGTACCCCTGAATCATGTGACTATATCTGGTCACATGACCTAGATAAGTTTTAGACATGTGACTTGGACTTGGACACATGATTTGATTTTGCTCACATGATCCTTCAAGCTCGAGATCTTTGTAGCCTGGCGCTGGATTTGTTTGGGCGTCTTGAGTTCTGACCCAAGTTGCGTGATAACCAGCAGAGTAGAAATCAGAAAGGGACATGTGTTATGTGTTAAAATCAAATACAAGATTTAAGTTTGTGAGCAGCTTGTAAATGTTCTTGGTGTAAATGTGACACCACATGCTTATATTGTCCATCCAATGTACACTTTTATAAATACTTTGAGACTAAAATAAGTATGTGCTAACTAAGGAAAAAGTAGAACATAAAGATAAGTAGAGAATGGGGGAAATCAACCATGCCCCAGCAAGCACCTAAATATACATTTAGGTGATTTCCATTGACTCCAAGGCCCAAGATCCCTGTCCCACCCCCTCCACCTGCCTAGAAGGCTGTCTCACAGGCTGGGGGCTGGGGCACCTGCAGGGGAGGGTGACCTGGGGCCTGACCTATGATTGAAGCTAGGGGCTTTCAAATCCAGCTTTGAGGAGCCTTCTTGATGCCTGGAAGCAAGACTGGGGCTAGAGTAAGGAAGTAGGACTATGTTAGTCAACTTTCTGTTAAAGACACTTGATACAATTAACTTTAAAGATAGGTTGAACACTCAATGGAATTCAGCCAAATCAGTTCATTTTCTTTTTTCTTTCTTTCTTTTTTTTTTCAAATAGCCCCCAGGGAAAGTTCAATGGATAGGAAATTCCCCTGTTTTATGAGAGTCCAGGAACCTTCTGGAAAAGGCCTGTTATTTTCCCTGCTCCTCCTGCTATTTTCTGGCATTCTGCTATTGGAGAACAGTCCCCATTTATTATTTGGGCTCAGAGTTTCAGAGGTGTCAGTCTACGGTTGCTAGGAGCCTGGGTGGCACAGTATACCATGCTGGGACCGGGTAGTGGAGGAAGCTGTTCACTTCCCACTAGCCAGGAAGCAAAAGGAGAGACAAAAAAGGCCTGGGGACCCCCAGAGACACTTCAGGGCCACACCCCTTCCTCCCAGCAGGCCTCACTTCCCAACAGAACCACAGCTTGGGGATCAAGCCTTCAACACATGGACACTGGTGGGACATTCAAGATCCAGGTCCGAGCAAGAGAGCAAAGCCATCGGGTTGATATAATACTATGCTTCTATCCACAAGTGTGATTCTATGTCTTGTAGACATTTAAGTCCCTTTCAGGACAGGCTACATGGTCCTTGGCTGGGCTAGCTCTACTCAGTTCACCCCACAGGTATCTGGTAGAGGTGACAGTCACTGCCAGGAGATCAGTAGGATGGAGAATGAAGCTGAGTAGTGATCACTTGCCTTGGCTGAGTCCCAGCAGTGGGTGGCAAGGGACTGGGGAGTTAGGCTCTCCTGCCAGGCCAGGGTGATGTTTTGCTTAGGGAACCAAGTACGTGGGTGCTAACCTTGGCTTTGTCTCTGGAGTAGTGTGGCGCATGGTAATTAGAAGGGCTGATCAGGATCTGTGCTTTCCAAGGCTGTGATTAAGCAAAAATAGCCTCTATTCTTCAGCAGGCAGAAGGAGCCATGGTGAGCTGGGTGGGTCACCATTCCAGAGCTGGAGCTGGCAGGGTGCTGGGAGCAGGCACTGTGGTATCTGGCCTGCCTCAAAGCCCATCATAAAACATTGTCACAAAACCAGCTTACCTACCCTAAGTCAGGGCCCTGTAGAGACCCAGCCTGAACAGGACCATGCAAACAGACATGAACAGGTGGCTTGGTGAGCAGGTCCTGGGACCCCTTGCATGTACCCAGGATCCTTTGGTAGCATCTCATCACCAGAAAACCTAGGGAATCCTCCAGATGCAGGGCAATGTGCATGTCAGGAGGAGCTAATATTGACAGAGTATCTTAGATCCTAGCTCCTCTAAGGACTTGCTTGGGGAATTATACTTCCCGGAGGAAGAGGCTATTCCCTGAACCTGGTGTCTCTGGCAGCTTGAGCAACTTGGAGAGGCTGTGTAGCTATGAGCACTGGGATCATCACTTCTAAACAGTTTTTATAAAAATGCCAGACCCTGAAAGCCACTAATGTCTGCTTTTACGAGACACCTAGTTGGAGGGAAAATAAAGTATCCCTATTATAGCAGGCCATGCCCCATTCAGTAGGGTTTCGTGGAATACACAGGAGTTTTCTAGTTTGCAAAGGGAGGAAAGGCTCATAGGCAGAAAGCTTAGCATAAGCAAAGTTAAGAAATAGTGGAAGAATTCTGTCCTATGGGAGAATCAGACTCAGTGATCTTGATTATTGTGGGAGGTTCTTAAAGGGACTAGGCTTTGCTGGGTGTTGGGGTAACTGCCTGTAATCTCAGTATGCAAAGGCTGGGGCAGGAGGATTGCCAAGGATTGGAAACCAGCCTGGTATGCATAGTAAGATCTAGTCTCAAAACAGCAGTGGCAGCAGCAACAACAGCAACTCTACAACAGAGCAAAGCCTTAAGGGGAGTGTAGAGACAGAGAGACAGGGCAGTAGTAAGGCCACTTTCCTGCTTGTTCATAGAGGCCTCTGCTATCCTGTGGGTGACTCTGTTCCTGGCAGGAAGCAGTCAAGGGACCTGAGTCAACATTTGCCAGGCAAGATCTCCTCACCTCCCTGGCTGAGAGCACATCTATGGCATGTCAAGGTTCTGTCCCCAAACTGCAGAGGAAGTGAGATGCTTCCTTGCTGGGGATGAGGCAGTGGGAAGCGATGCTGCAGATACCCTTGCCCAGGCTCTAGCTCTCAGCTCTCCTCCATACTGCTCCAGGGAATTGCTTCAGCATCATCTTTGGCCAAGATACTATGTGCATCCGTCGATTCCATGAGTATTGTGTGGGCCCCAGGGAGCTGACACCAGGCAGATGGAGGCTGTGGGAGCTCCTTGGTCTGTGTCACCAGTGAAAATACAGGATTCAGCCCCACGTAGCAGAGGGCATGGTGCCCAGGAGACAGCAGGACCCTCATGTCTTCCCTGCAAGTTATTTATAGCCTCGCAATGGTAATTTGTGGCAATCACGGCATTTAATCCTGTAATCACACTGCAAGCAGGCACCCAGCCCAGTGAGGTCGGTGAGCCTGCCAGGGCTTGGGGAGGGGCTTGGTGGCAGGACAGGGAGTGTGGAGGTGGTGATATCCCTATCGGCCTCCATCCCATCTTGTCAGCCATGCCCCACCCCCTGTGCCCTGGGTAATAAGAATAACAATAACAGCCAAGAGATATCAGAGGTGTCATATTCCATGCCTTGTTCTAAAGCTCCTCACCCATAGGAACTCACTACCTTGCTGCTGCTGCATAAGGGAGTTAGTACTGTGGCATCCCCATACTCCGAGTGAGGAAACAGGCTTAGGTTACACAGCTGATAAGAGCCATCTCTTGAACTCAGGCCTTTTGGTTTCAAAGCCCATGGTTTTGAGACCGCAGTCTCAGAGGTGGAGTTGTTCCATCTACCCCTTCCCCACTCCCCCTACTGACTTCAGTCCTGTTGACACTCCGGGTTCCTCCATGCACCTGCTCTAGAAGAGCATGCTCAAGAGGGCACATGCATCACAAGACTACATTTTACTTTGTGTTAGTGTTGGCTTCTTTCCCAGACACTCTTTCCCCAGCGACAAATGGCTTCATGTTCTGGAAAGGGGACTTGGGCAGCAGACCTGGACTCAATTCATCAGATGCTCTCTGCATTTTGCTTCTGCAGAGAGGAGCTGCCTGCAGCTTGCAGCTCAGAAGGGCAGGGCACCTCCTAGCCGAGGGCTTTCTTGTGTGGAGGTGGGGCCCTCTAGCGGGATTCCTTGATCTTGTTATACGACTGGCCCAAATGATCTGGGATATGTAAAGTACAGCTTACTCATCTGTAAAATGGGACTAAGGACAAGAGCCATCTAAATTGAGAAGGCAGTTGGGGAAATGGATGAGTTAACATGCTTTTTACTGTCATCCTTTCCAGAGTGCAGAACCCAGCCTCCCCTATTAAGGCTCAAGGCCAGGTCTTTTATGGTCAGAAAAAGACAGGAGGGCTAGGGGGAAGGGTGGCACTGGCCTTCCATCTCAGCACCCAGGGGGCAGGGGCAGGAGGATGGTGAATTCCATGCTATCCTTGGCTGCTTAGAGAGACCTTGTCTCAATAAAAACACAAAATGAAAACAAGAAGCAGGGGTGGAGAAGACGGCTCAGTGAGTAAAGCACTTGCCACGCAAGTGTGAGCACCTGAGTTAGAATCTCCAGAACTCACGTAAGGCTGGGCACAGCAGAATACTGTCTACAAGTCCAGTGTTCTTATTGCAAGATGGGAAGCCAGGACAGAATTCCCAGAAGCTTGCAGGTGACCCTGACTCTAACAAGGTGAAAGGCGAAGACCAACACCTGAGGTCCTCAGACCTCCACATACATGCTGTGGCACTTGTGCATATGTATACACATACGAAAGAGAGAGAGAGAGAGAGAGAGAGAGAGAGAGAGAGAGAGAGAGAGAGAGAGAGAAACACACAGACATATATACACAGAGAGAGAGAGACAGACAGACAGACACACAGACACACAGACATACACTCACACACACACAGCAGAGAGAGAGAGAGAGAGAGAGAGAGAGAGAGAGAGACAGACAGACAGACAGACAGACATACACACAGAGATAGACTGACAGAGCGAGAGAGAGAGAGAGACAGACAGACAGACACACACACACATGCGCACACTTTATATAAACAATGACAAAAACAGACAGGAGAATTAGAAAGAGTCAGGCATAGCCAGGCCTCAGGAACGTTCGTCCTGGCCTCCTCATCATGAGAGCCAAACTGCCCCATCACCTAGGAAACAATTTTCACCCACACGGAAGCAGCTCAGAGCTCACAAAGCAGTTGCCCCTAGCCCAGGTTTGTGTCTGTAATGGCCGGATAGCTCAGAAATGCTCTTCCAAGCTGAGAACAACTTGTGTAGAATTCTTTGCAGATAATTCCCTCTGGACCAGGCTGGGGAATGCCGACCCAGACCTAGGTTGGCCAGGGATGCCGATGGAGTCATGGGAAGGATCCCCACAGACCCTGCAGGGGAGAGAGGGGGAATAGGGGATGGTTACCCTCATCTAGAATGGGCTTCTGAGTGAGAAATGAGTTCTCCATCAGCAGAGGCAAACGAGTGCTTCATACTCCAACTGTGAATTTCAGCCACACACAGACAATGGTATCCATCTTCTGGGAGAGGAGAGAGCAGGCGTGGTGGGCTGGATGAAGGAAGGACTTTTGGGGTGGCTGACATTATTTAAGTAAAGGGTGGCTGTGAGTATCTGGGGTCTCTTTTCAAATGAGAGTGATTCAGTCTGACATAATGCGGAGCATGTGTCTTAGATCAAGAGTTGGCACATTATTCTGGAAAAGTCCAGGAAATACATCTTAGGGTTGAGGGCTGTGAGTCTTTGTCACTCCTGAAGTCAGGTGCTGTGGCGTGAAAGCGGCCATAGATGGTGTGTAAATGGATGAGCTGTCTGTGTTTCAAGAAGATTTTATTTACAAAAACTTGTGGCAGATTCTATCTTTGTTTATAGACCCCTGTATTAGGGTAGTAGGAGCTCAGGGGCCCCCAAGAATCCCTTCCTGGAGAGGGTGTTGGATTAGGCAGCTAGCAGGAGTGGAAGATCACTTCTGAGTGACCTCAAAGTTCCTAGGTGATGCCATGTGTTCTGCCAGATGGCACCTCTCCCTTTCTGAGTGGCCGTCCTCCCCTGGACCGTGGTCCTATAGTACAAAGCTTTGCCATCTCACTGAGAGCTTCAGCGAAGTTTGATTATTGTATTTATTTGTGGTGGGAACCCACGGCCTTGCACGTTTAGGCAGTTGTGCTCTACCTCTGAACTACATTCCCAGACCCAAGCAGATATTTTTAAAAATACGATTTTCTTTTTAAAAGCAGGCTGGGACTGGAGAATTGACACAGTGGTTAAGAGCACTTGTTTTTGCAGAGGATCTGGATTCAATTATCAGAACCCACAGGGTGGCTCACAACCGTTTGTAACTCCAGTCCCAGGGGATCCGATGACCTGCGCTCTTCTGACCTTTGTGGACAACAGGGACACATGTGGTACATGGACATACATTAATGCAAAACATTCATATACATAAGAAAGGCTGGCAAAATAGTTCAGCAGATAATGGCACTTGCCATTAACCCTGATAACTAAGTTCAATTCCTGGGACCCCCAAATCAAAGGAGATAACTGACTGCTGTGGATCGTCCTCTGATGCGTGCACGTGCACACATACATATATACAAACAAAATAAGTTAATAAAATAATAAAAGAAAAATCAGCAACAAACCCACTGCCCAAAAGCAGGAAAACAAAAATGAAAATTAAAATTTTCTAACGAGGGCTGGATTTGCACAATGGTAAGGGTCCAGAAGTCTTATGATCAGCCTGTCACCCAAAGCCCATCAGATATGGTTTCTGCCTAAGCCCAGAGGCTTGAGCTCCAGGGATATGAGTCCCCAGCTCCAGCCAGAAGTGGAGACCCGGAAACACAGTGTCCCAAGGATGACATTTTGACCATCCCAACCCTTTTGTTCTGTTCAGGGCTTAGCAGAAGGGATGGCACCTGCTTACCCCAGGGGCTGAATCTTCTTCACTCAGCCTTTGAGGTCAGAGTGAAACCCTTCTGGCCGCTCCTCACAGGCACATCCAGGAGGTGCGGGACTTCTCTTAGGCTGGTCACACTTAGACGAGATGAAGCACAACAGCTCTCCAGCTGTTCTTAAGGGGCATTTGCCTCAAGTTCCTGGGCATCACAGGATGCTAGCATGGCTGCCATCACTGGACAAGTGAGCAGGACGGCTCTTTCTTAGGACATACCACCTCATCTGTGATGGCTTGCTCAGCTGGGCTTCTTTTCCTTAGCAGGGCAAAGCCGTTTTGTGTTGTATAGGTTCCAGAGACAGGAGTCTAGACTGGGTGGTCCTCCCTAACTCCTGACTATAATTCCAGCTTCCCAATAAGCTAGGACCTCCCGCATGTGACCAGCTATACCTAGGGAACACCAGAGCAGTGGGAGCCTGCTGCATTTGCCCTCTGTTCCTTTTGCAGGAGAACTGTATCGGGTGTCCCTTAGAAGACAGAGGTTCCCAGCCCAAGGAAGCATCGAGATCCATGAAGATGGCGAGGTGCGCTGGGTTTTGGAGGCATTGAGTTCATATATGGCCAGCGTCTTAGGAAGAATCCTAGGAAGCTAGACAGGCTGTATAGCTTCCACTTTGTTCTTTGCTGTATGACCCTTAGGCAGCTCTCAGTTCTCTGGGCTTCAAGCTCCCATAGGCACAAGAAAAGTCACTCTAGACTCAACTTGCTGTGTTGTCTAGCAAGGGTCTGGCCCTCCTGTTAGCCTTCTGGATGCACCAGAGTCCCACAGGGATCTTGGAGTGCCAGCCATAGTCCCTATGTCTCTGTCCTTGTACATCTCCAGGCTCCTACTGCTTGCCTGTCTCTATCCCTGTCTTGTCCCTCTCAGGAAGGCTGCTCACAGCGTTCCTGCAAGACACATGTCCTCCTGCTGGTGCTGCATGGGGGCAATGTCCTAGACAGCGGCTCTGGTGACCCTTCCTGCAAGGCAGCCGACATTCACACCTTCAGCTCTGTGCTGGAGAAGGTCATGCACGCCCACTTCCCTGCTGCCCTGGGCCACATCCTCATCAAATTCGTCCCTTGTCCTGCCATCTGCTCGGAGGCTTTCTCGCTCGTCTCTAAGTGAGTCATTTCAGCTTGTTGCACCATCTGGGGTTGGTGTGGGAGGTGTAAGTGGAGGGGATACCCCTGCCTTGGGGGCACCTGCTGAGGCCTGTCTGGTGTCAAGACAGGATCACTGAGAGCATCCCTGGTGGAAGATTGTCATTAAGAGTCCTCTTTCAGGGACCTGGGAGTGCCAGGGTCCCATGCTAGCCCATATCCTGTGCTTCAGTTCGAATGAAACAAGAAACAGACCTTGAGAGATTTATCCATTTCCCCAGCTATCCAGAGACTGGAGCTGGGAGTCACACCAAGGCAGCCTCACTCCGGAGAGCAGCCCTTCAGGGATAGGTTCTCTAATGGAGGTAGCCCAAGTCATGACTGGCACTCAGTCAAGGAAGGCTTCCCGGAGAAATTGATTTGAATATAATAGCATGACTAAGTGTATGGCTTCTTCTGTCAGCCCGAACTTGAATCCTAGCTGTGTGACCTTGGGGAATTGTGTCACCTTTTTCTACCTCAAGTCCCCCATCTGTAAAATGGAGGTGATATTGTTACAGATTGATTTCTAGAGGGGAAGGATGCTAGTGCTGGTGTTCAGGTGGGTCTATACCCATCACAGCACATGGGATGTGGCCACATGGAGCTGGGCTGCCATCGGCTGCAGCACCGACATCCTCCTAGAGCCAGAGGCGTGCTCAGCCTCCTCCTGTTGGTGGAGAGTGGGCTGATAAGGTCCTGCCTAGCTTATGGCAGAGACCCAACTGGTAGGAGCAAGGAGGGAAAGGGTGTTGTGACAGAAGCACAAGCTGAACAAGGGGCCACTCCCTGCAAGTGCCAGTATTTCCCTCCCATTGTGGGTCCAGGTACCAGTGAGGGACAGACTGGGAGACCAGTGGCTCTGCAGGAACTGGGCCCTGTGGCGGGCATTCCAGCCACAAGCCAGGACTTGAGTGCTCCAGTGCCCCAGCTGTCACTGTTGAAGTAGCTGAAGGTGGGTACCTGGAGCCAGCTGGATGCCTGCTTTCTTTATGATTGCCTGCAAAACAGGCAGTGGCCTAGACACTGAGCAAATTATTAAGACGGAAGCTGGGAGCCAGAATTTCCTGCAGGTGGGGCGAACGGGAGCTGCTGGCACCCCTGCCTCACTTTCTCTTCATATGACCTTAGAAAGCCCCTCCTTCAAGCCTCTCCTCCAGGCTTTCTTCCTTGTGTGAGGCATACTCAAGCTCCCAAGAGAAAGGGAGTCTGTGTGCTTAGCTTCAGCCAGATGGGGCTCTGAGCCCAGGGGCTCCAGTGTGGAATGGGCTCAGGATACAGCAGTGGATAGACCATTTTCCTTCCTGCTTACTCCCTGAATGGTGCTCAGAGCTAGTATTCTTGGGTTCCCAGGATGTGCTCAGGTGCATCTCCATCAGAGGTAGAAGGCAGGGAGCAGATTAGGTCTGTGGCGTCCCAGTATCTGGTGTAACCCATGTCAAATGCAAGGTCTTCAGCCCCACCTCCCTGGCAGCTGAATGGGTAGAGCTCCTAAATCTGCTTCTTAGACAAGGACTTACTGCTGCTCTTCTCTTGTAGGATTTAGAAGCAGCTGAGCTGGTGGCAAGTTCTGGTCCCTCACACTCACACCAGTCCCAGAGTTAATCTTGCTGGTTCAAAATCCATCTTAAGAACCCCTCCCTGCTTCTCACCCACTCCCAGGATAGCTGACCTCCAGAGCTGGGTCATCCTATCTCCGGGAAGACGGATGGCCAGGCCACTCGAGAGGACAGGAGGAAGGAGCTTACCTCTCCCCCAGGCAGCTCTTGCCAGGGCCATTAATCACCCATAATCACTGCTGGGAGGGAGCTCCTTCTCGGCTAATTAAAATCTCTCTGCCTGCAATCGAGGCCTGTTTCCTCTAATTTGTGTTCTTTGGAGATGAGAAATGGCTGGTGGGACCTGCCTTGCACACTGCGAGGCCTCTACTACCCGCTGAGGGTGCCTTGGTCCTGTCGCCTGCGCTAGATTCTGTTGGTCCTTAGCCTGGTCTGCTCTGGGCCTTTGGCCCTCTGGAGCTAGGCATGTGGGGTAAGGGCAGGCTGTTGGCCTGGGGTAGGAAGTTCTCAGACTCCCTCTGTCTGTTCTAACCAGTCAGAGCATCAGGGTTGGGTGTGCTGGGAGACAGAGGCAATCCAAGAAGGGATGGGGAGTCAGGTGGGAATGAGCTACCCAGAGAGGGAGGGAGGCAGAGGGATGCAGTGTCCTCTCGGAGTTGAGTTCTCTATGTAGGGCAGGCTCCCAGCCCTCTCTGCAGAATTGATGAAGTGAAGCTCTGTCCCCTTAACATGGAGCATACTATCATACGTGCAGCTAGGTGCCACCTTCACACTAGAGCTGTTGTCCCATCTCCATGCTTGGTGTGCCCTCGCTGTCCCTTTTTCAGCTTCCCCAAAGCCTCTCTTGGGAGTCTAATTTAGCCCCTTCCTCCTCCAGGAAGTCTACCGTGATGCTGCTTTCCCATGCTGTTCTACATTAGCTGATTCTCTAGCTTCTTTCAGAACTGGGATGTTTATAGTCTCCTGCCAGACAGCATGACTGTGCCACACCACAGGCTGGCACGGGCTGGCATATATGGAGTCAGCACAACCTTGAGTCCTCATCCTCTTTTCCCTCGCCCCATTGCCCATGCTTTGTGTCATGGGACCTATCCTGGGTCCTTAAATTTTTCTGGAGCCAGGCATGGTTCCCAGAAAGCATGTGTGTTCTTTGAAAAAGACCATAGCCCCATGCCACCCACTTCTTGGTCCTGGCTAGGCTGACTTTGGGCCCCCTTCTGCAGCCTGAACCCTTATAGCCACGACGAGGGCTGCCTCAGTACCAGCCAGGACCACGTTCCCCTGGCCGCCCTTCCCCTGCTGGCCATCTCCTCCCCACAGTACCAGGATGCTGTTGCCACTGTCATTGAGCGAGCCAACCACATCTACGGAGAGTTCCTCAAGTCCTCTGATGGGATTGGCTTCAGTGGGCAGGTAGGAAAGCTTGCTTTCTCCCACTCTGTGACAGCTGCTACCTAAAAGAGGGGCTGAGGTCTGCTGCGAAGATCAAGGCAGGCTAGAATTGTAGCACCTGAGATTGAAGATGGCTTTTGACTCTTGGGGGAGCGGAGGGGAGACATTCCCATTTTACAGACAGAAAAACTGCCCTGATTTGGAGTCTATGCTGACCCTTAGCTAGTCTGACTCCTAAGCGTGGCCTGACCATTGACCTCAGGCTGACCCCAAAGAAAATCTATTGTCAAGATGAGCCTGCCCCCCATTTGGGCTCTGAGCACCTCATTAGGACAGATTCCTTATTCTCTCGTGGTAACATGCCCCTTCTCTGGCTGGATGTGGGGTGAGAGGGCCACAGCAGACAAGCCTGCAGCCTAGCCGTGTCTCTGCAGGTGTGTCTCATCGGGGACTGTGTGGGAGGCCTTCTAGCTTTTGATGCCATCTGCTACAGTGCGGGACCCCCGGGGGACAGCCCTGGCAGCAGCAGCCGAAAGGGGAGCATCAGCAGTACCCAGGTGTGGTCAGGCTGGGAGATGGGAGAGGGTGTGTCTCTGGGTGGCTTCCCCAGGGAAGGTAGTGCTGGGCTTTCATGTTGACTTTATGGCATCTGTGGTACAAAGGGTTATATGGGAATAGCAAGAGCATGTTAGTGCAGACCAAGAAACAGGCCCAGAGGAGGCCTACTAGTGATTGTCTCCCTAGACAGCTAGCTGCCCAGTGTCCTGACCAGGTGGTCCATCCCTGTGGCTATAGGAGATGGCCCATGCCTAGATCACCCCCACTCTGAGACTTCTGGAAGCATAGTTTGGAAGAAGAGGTTCACTTATGCCCAGGGGGAGGCAGGGCCCCAGGGCCCCTGTGATTGCTGTGCTTACTGATCAAGGACACCCCTGTGGTGGTGGAAGAGGACTGCAGTCTGGCCAGCAGCAAGCGTCTCAGCAAAAGCAACATCGATGTCTCCAGCGGAGTGGAAGATGAGGAGCCCAAGAGGCCATTGCCACGGAAACAGAGTGACTCCTCCACCTATGACTGTGAGGCCATCACCCAGCACCATGCCTTCCTCTCAAGGTAATTCCTCCATGGCTGCTGCCTTCTCAGCATCACAGTATCCATGAGAGTAAGGACCTTGGCTCAGAGTCACCAGGGAGTCCTGTGACCAGCTAGTCATCCCAGACCTGTCCACAGAGACACATAGATGGTATGGAAATTCCGCAGCTGGGGCAGCTTGTCAATGACCCTGCAGCCACACCAGGGGTTTTCTGTTTGTCTCTGCTCTGCTCAGACCTGCAGACACTATCTCTGCCACCTCGCTAGGCTTCAGCTTCCGCTTCTCTGAAAGGTCAGGGCTGCCCAGCTACTTCTTGGTATAGCTTGGAGAATTTAGTGAGGTCCCATAGAGGGGCTTACTTGATGAACTAGCCTGCTGGTCCATTTTTATTGTTTCTCAGAGGAGGAGGGGTCACACCAGTTGGTCCTGACAACCTGGGGCTGGCATTCTGTTCTTTCTCTCTTCGGTGTCTTAGATACGACAAACTCCATAAACCATCCTTTCTAGAAGAGATGGTTGATGAGCAGCTAAGCAAACCATCTGCACATTGATTCAGGAGAGAAATGAACACTGAACATGGACCCAAATTTGTGCCCTGGGGCGGGGGTAGCGGGCCTTTTCCTCTCCATTTCTCTTCCATTCTTCCCATTCCTCCCCTTTCCACCTTCTCTCGCTTAACTCCCCAAGTGATGAGTATCATGAAGTCATCAGAACAGTGCTTTTCCGTAACATTGTAGTTTTACTTAAAAACAAAGAACCCAAAGCCTCTTACACTGTGAACTTTCCTCCATGTAATTAAAAATACTTGGTAAATATTCTTAGTGCAACATAAATTTGATTTTAGTAATTAGATAATGTGGGTTTTCCCAGTTCTTTGCTGTTATAAAAAGCACTACACTGGAAATCTTTTTTTAAAAAAGATTACTTAACTTTATTTATGTGTCCGTGTGTCTATGTATATATGTGTAAGTACCTGCAGAGGCCAGAAGACAGCACTGGATCCCCTGGAGCTGGAGTTACAGGTGGTTGTGGACTACCTGATGGTGGGTGCTGGGAGCCCACCTCACTCTTGACCACTGAAGCATCTCTCTAGCCCCAGTGCTGGAGGCCTTTGAGCATGAACATTAATGTATGTGCTAGACTGACAGTAGTCTTGCCTTCTCCATGGTTTTGTATACTATGGTTCCAGTTACTTGTGATCAACCATGCTTTGAAAATATTAAAGAGAAAGATCCCAAAGTAAATCACTTCTAAATTGTAAGTTGTGCACTCTACAGAGTAGCATGATGAAGTCTCATGCTGTCCTGCTGTGGACAGGAGTCTCTCCTCTGTGCAGTGTGTCCACTCTGTCTGTTACCTGTTGATCCTTGGCTGCCATCTCAGGTGTCAGATCCCAAGTGACTGTGTTCACACGACCCTTGCTTTGCTTTGTAATGGTCCCAAAGTGTAAGAGTAAATAATGATGCTGGAAATTCACACATGACGAAGAGAAGCTGCAGGGTGTCCTCTTTAAGAGAAAATGTGAAATTATAATATTTTACAAGAGACACCCATATAACTTTTATTACAATATATTGTTATAATTATTATATTTTATTATTAATTGTTCTCTTAATGAGCCTAATAAATTAAACTTTATCCTAAGTACATTAAGGATAGGAAAAAGCACCATATGCAAAATGTTTGGCACTTTCCACTGAGGCCTTGGGATACGTTCCTGTGGATGAGTGGGGACCTCTGTACTTCCTGCAGACGGGTTCCTGGAGGCGGCAGAGGAGGCCGAAGGCTCTGTGGGTTTAAGCTTTGGATGTTAAGGCATCTCTATCAGAGCAGCCTCTGGAACAGCATTTGAGTACAAAGGAAGATTTTGAGGTGAAAAACCTCAAAATTTCCACTTCATCCTTGAAACATCCTTTAGGAAAGCCCAAATCTTAAGAGCAACCAGAGATCTGTGACTTCCAATAGCAAAGCCAACACAGCCTTCCCTCTGGTGCAGGAACAGATGGCTGTTTCTCTGGAAATTAAGTAGTTGGCACATGCTTAGGGACCATGCTGTACATGAAATATACATGGTTAGACTTCATCATCATTGGCTAGAGAGCAGAAGGCAGTGTGAAGACCGGGGGCCCTGTCTGCGTGCTGGCTCACTCCTGAGGGTGGACCCCTCGCCTGTAGCATTTTAACAGTTACTTTGAAAAGTTTTTCCTCCAACTTGAGTATTTTAAATGAATTTGCTTCCAGAAGTGGACTGATACATCATGCAATTCCCCTGCCCTGGTTTAACCTTAGTTACATCCCTGTGCTCATCGAAAGGCCAGGGAAGCAGCCTTTGCTTCTGCTTACCGTCAGTACCCAACTCTGCATCTGTGGCTAAACACAACCTAGATGCTTTGGGGTACACCGGACTCTTGGGATGAGAATGTGGGATCTTGTTCTCAGGCATCTGTCAAAGGGAGTGGGGAGGCTAGATGTTTGCACCTGTGTCTGCTTGTTGCCCAGAACATGAGTTATGGCAAAAGCTTGGGTGCTGACAGAGCCAGCAGCAGCCAGCTGGCCTGTGTGTTGGTCAGGACGGGCTCCTTCTGTGGAAAGCTCAATGATTTTTCAGGGTGGCTGTTATAAACAGCATAGAGAGCAGGCCTGTCTGTGTGGGGTGCTCAGTTGCTCTCAGGTGATCATCCAGGTTCTGTAAGAAGACTTGTATAGCAGATCCCAGCTACACAGATTGCTTAAGCATGGCCCGTTGCTGTCTGACATGGCAGAATGCAAGTCCAGGTGGTGGATGCTGGTGGTCCACAAAATCTTTCACACGCACCACCTGGCCCTGCTGAACTCTGCTGTTGCCCAAATCTTGTCCAGTTCTGGGTGGCCAGTGCTGATTGTTGTCAGCTTGCGTGGATGATGTCTGCAGTCGTCTCTGGTTCCGAGTCCCATTCTGGTGATAGAGGGTGGGTTGGCACCTTGCTCCCAGAATGCAGTTGTGCTGAAGAGTGGACACTCCCACAGTCCTGGCCCTCCTCTGATCTGCCATTTCTCCCTCTGGCAGCATCCACTCGAGCGTGCTGAAGGATGAGGCTGAGGTTCCTGCTACTGGCGCACCCCAGCTCTCTGAGGTCAGCCTGGGTCGCTTTGACTTTGATGTGTCTGACTTCTTCCTCTTCGGCTCACCCCTGGGCTTGGTCCTGGCCATGCGGAGGACAGTGCTGCCTGGGATAGATGGTGGGTATGGTTAGGCCAATGGTTCAGGGGATCAAACTGGGGAAGTGGGAGGGTGGACAGAGAGATGGAGGTAGGGTAGATGATAGAAGCTGTGGGAGAGGAGAGGAAGGACTGGCAGCTTCCCCAGGTGGGGCAAAGGTAGGCATGGATGTCACTTGATGGATGTCACTGTCCCTTCTGTGTGTCCCTAGATTATATATCCCTCTGTCATGTAGTTATGCCCCATGACATCAAAGGCCACAAAGATTAACCCTATCACAGTGAACCCTCTCTCCCTGTGCCCAGCAGACTTCCCGTAGCCAGATAGGTCTCAGAGCCTCTTAACACAAACTGGCACTGGTGTCTTTGCCCATGTAGCACCTGAATCCTAAAGCTCTTTCCAGCTCCTACAAAGCAGACACAGGATGCTATTTGACCAGCGTGGGCCTTACATGCTGGTCTGAGTCTGAAGACAGCAGTGCAGACTGTCATTCACTAATCTCTGCAGAGGTTCTGAAGTGAGGAAAGGCAGAACTCATGGCCACTCTGTGTTGCGCAGGAGCCTTGGGGCTCCCTGTGTGCGGCAGACCCAAGCTCCTAACCTAGGTCAGGTGGGAGGCAAGGACCTCCATGGAGACACCTGCTGGCCCTTGAAATGCTTCGCCTCTCTAACTAACCTCGGACAGAGAACTGTTGTTTGAGAGCACTTGATCAAGAGGACACTGACCTGACTGAGGGGACTTGGATTGGCTTAATAGACTGGGTAGTGACTGAATGGTGGACAGAGGAATTGAAAGAAGGATCCCAGTGTGAATAGCAGAAGGAGGGCCTTGTAGTCTGAAGAAAAGACTGTTTGATCACAGGAAGGGAAGCAGAAAGCTTGCAGATGTTCACCAGGGCTGCAGTGCAGGATATCTACAGTGTCCCTAAGTGGGATAGACTAGCAAGGCTTTCAATACCAAACTGGGCATTTTGTTTCTGGGTAGTGTGATGGCTATTTTTTTGTCAAGGTGACACAAACTAGATTCATCTGAGTGGAGAGAACAGCAACTAAGAAAGTGCGTCCATAAGATTGGCCTGTTTGCAAGACTGTGGGGGCATTTTCATAACTAATGATTGATGTGGAAGGACCAGCCCACTGTGGTGGTCCTTTCCCTGGGCGGGTGGACCTGGGGTATATAAGAACACAAACTAAGTAAGCCAGTAAGCAGCACTCCTCCATGGCTTCTGCTTCAGTTCCTGCCTCCAGGTTCCTGCCTTGAGTTCCTGCCCTGACTTCCCTCAGTGATGGAGTGTGACCTGAGAGTTGTAAGATGAAATAAATCCTTTCCTCCCTAAGTTGCTTTTGGCCATGGTGTTTTATCACAGCAATAGAAACCCTAACTGAGATTGGTAGCAAGGACCGAGGGGAGGTTCTTGAGCAGAAGAGAAGGCTACTCCAAACTTCATTCCAAGGAAATTTTTAGAGCCATTAGAAAGGGGCTTTGCATGTTTCTGAGCAGAAGAAAAGGCTAATCAAAGCTTCATTCCAGGGAGCCTTTTAGAGCCATTAGAAAGGGACTTCTGCTTGTGTCTTCTTCCCACTGATCCAGGTTTCCAGATGCGTCCTGCCTGTAGCCAGGTCTACAGCTTCTTCCACTGTGCGGATCCCTCTGCCTCACGGCTTGAGCCACTGCTGGAGCCCAAGTTCCACCTGGTGCCTCCTGTCAGTGTGCCTCGCTACCAGAGGTTTCCCCTGGGTGATGGACAGTCTCTCCTGCTTGGTAGGTCCTGGGGCTGTGAGAGTGTGCTGAGTTGGAGGCTGTTAGGTTCTGGGAATGTTCTTTCTGGCTCAGCTGTCAGTTATGATGTAGCTCATGGGAGCAGGCCTGTGCTGTTAGAGGAATGGGCTGGAAGCCAGCTGACTTCAATGCTCTAGAGAAGCTGCTTATGCCAAGGACTTGCTCTGGGCCAGGCATCTTGGTGCTAAGGCTTTGCCCACCCTACCCCTGGCAGGGTCCCATTTGAGCTTCTGTAGCTAAGACTGGAATAACAGTGGGGTTATTGACCATGAGGGCAAGGCAAAGGTACATGCCCAGTGCTGTTTCCCAGTGCCTATCCCAGACACTGCAAAGATACAGCAGGGAGTGTGTCATCCTGGTGGGATTCAGGAAAGGGGTGGCCTTTGGCCAGGGCCAGGAGGAGAGGTGTATTTGAATAGGTATAGAGGCATTGGAGACACAATAGGAGCAGGGCAGGATGGTTTAGAGAAGGACCAGTGGCTTCTGGGTTCAAAGCAGGCATGTATGTGACTGGGGATATGGCTAAAGGCAGGCCTGGAATGGACAGTCAGGCACTTGGCAATCACAGCTCCTTATTGCTGTTGAGGAACTCTAGCCTAATCCTTTTCAGAGGTTTGGGACAGAGATGAGGGGATGCTGTACCTGTGACTCATTTTAGAGTTCAAACTTACTCCTCCTTGCTCCTCATCTCAAAAGGATATATTTTCCAAAGCCTTGTTTTGTCTAGGATTTCCATGAAGAAGCAAGGCTCCAAAGCTTCTTTCTGTTATCTTGAATGTTTCCTCTAAAAAGGGGATCCTCCCAAGATTAGAGGTACCCCCACCTCAGTTTGCAGGCTGGAGTAATTTCCATCTAATTTCACCTCAGCCATAATATGCCTCTGTGCACCAGGGAGGAATCTGATGAGAGAGGACATGGTTAGGTATCATATTGTGGCCTCAGCTAGGCCTTAGGGCTCAGTTCTCAGGCTTCCCTGTAACTTTAGGAGATAGGGGGATGTTGAGGACCCCCCCAACTCATGTCTATATCACTCACAGTTTAATAAGAGGTGAAACTTAACAATCTACCATGCTGGATCCCTCAGGGGTGTGTGTGGGTGGGTGGGTGGGTCGGTGGGAGGGGGGGTGCTGGTGGCCTGCTAAGCCTGAGCTGGCTTCTCTGCATTTCCAGTCTCTTGCCCAGCATGGGGCTGGCACTAAGCAAGCCACTCTGATGGAGACTCAGTGCTTGCCCTGACCTTGCAATTCCCCCTCCAGCTGATGCCCTGCACACCCACAGCCCCCTATTCCTGGAGGGCAGCTCCTGGGGAAGCCCCCCACTTCTGGATGCCCCTGCCTCGCCCCCTCAGACTCCAAGATTCCAGCGCCCAGCACGAAGGCTAAGTGAAGGCAGCTCCCATAGTGACAGCTCAGAGTCCTCGGACAGCCTGGCACCTATGGGTGCCTCCCGCAGTGAGTGAGGTTCTTTTGGGGCCAAGCCTGCATTTGAGGGACAGGGACCTTCACTGGGTGGTGGTGGGTCCACAGCAGGGCTACTGTGTGCAGGTTCTTGGATTGGGAGGAATTGAGAAATAAGCCATGGAGATATTCTTGTTTTTGAGAAAGGGGTGGAAGCGGGGGTATGGAGTGGGTGGGGGAGGACTGATCTGGTTTCCCACTGAGTCCTAGACTAAGCTCTGACCCAGGACAGAGCCCTGAATGTACCAACTAGGACAATGCTTCCCCTCACCCCCAAACTCAGTGCTGGGTATTAAACCCAAGGATCTTACACATACTGGACAAACACTACCAGCCAAGCCTCATCTTCAACCTTTGAATATGAGTTCTGATTTTGAATGGAGCTTTGACCTCTGACCACAGCCCAAGACTGAGTTTTGATCTCAGTCTTAACCTCTGACCTTACATAGGCCTCTGATCTCTATTCACCATACTGTGGACCTTTGCAGGCATAGACTGAGTCCTGATCTTGGCGAGAGCTCTTGGGAAATTACTGCAGAGCTGCACTCAGGGGTGCAACTATGACTGTCTCCATGGGCCTGGTCTTCCTTTTTGTGACTAGTTGGAAGCCCATGTCTTGGTGGAGGGTGATCAGAAGGGCTGATGAAAGGGCAGGAGCTCCCCCCCAATCCAGCTCATTCAGGGCAGATGCTGTGGCCCCAAGATTGTTGGCACATCTCTACTGGGCTTGGGCCTGCAGCTTTTGGCCATTCTCTTCTCACCCCACCCTTGGCCTCACAGTCACAGCCAAGTGGTGGGGAACCAAGAGGATTGACTATGCCCTGTACTGCCCTGATGTCCTCACCGCCTTCCCCACTGTGGCCCTGCCCCACCTCTTCCACGCCAGCTACTGGGAGTCTACCGATGTGGTCGCCTTCATCTTGAGACAGGTACTGTGGCTCCCTTATTAGGACCAGCCTGTTGGCCCCTCTGGGAAATCTCAGGCTTCTCCTATGGACACATGGAGTAGTTGGCCTCTGGCTGACAGTGCTGGGAAGGCACTGGGGCACTGATGCTAAGAGAAAGTGACAGGCCAGAGTAGGGGTTCCCTCAAGAACACTGACTTTCTAGGTAATTAAGTAGAACCTGCAGTGGAAGCCATGCCTGTGTGTCAGCATGGAGGCTGGAGCAATGCAGGTCTGGTCCCTCTGAATCTCAGCATCTTTGTCTTTAAAAAGGAATGGCAGGAAGGCCAGGACATAGAGGTAGAAAGGCAGAGAGTTGGGGGAAGTTCTGAAGGTCTGGTGTGGTTTCACCTGGGTATGGCAGGGCTGTGAGCGGGGGAGAGCTATCCCTTGACCTATGCTTTAAGGAGGAAGCTTTGGGGTTGCTGTTGGGGTACAGGAGAGAAGCTTGGGGAGCACAGGCAGTATAAGAGCCCCACCAAGACATGACAGCTTGGTCTAGGTTCCAAGGGTGGTGGTGACATGTGGATTCTAGGGTCAGTACGTACTGAGATCTGGGCTAAGGGAAGGACCCAGCTAAGTGATCCTGTGTTTCCATTGAGTAACCATGGAGTCATTTCCTAGGACTTTGGCAGAGCAGGGCTGGCTAGTCTGGGAGAGTCAAAGCTGTGTTTCTGAAGGGTGAGACACATGGTAGGTTCTGGGGGCAGTGAGTTTATAACTTGGGGGAGATATTAGGATTGGGAATGAAATGTGGCTGTCATCAGACCTTGGCTGTTCTTGAAAGTCCATAAGGATACCAATGAGGTCACCACAGAAAGCAGCTCAGCGATAAGTCTGGAGCTCCCAGGGAGACAGGAAGATCTGTTTGCAGGATGGAAGGGCTCATCCTCATAGGTTCCAGGAGAACCTAGAACAAGTAGACAGGCAGGATGGAAGTCCCAGGGTCACAGCAGGAATGGCTTCAGTGGAGTGCTGGGGACAGAAGCTGTTGGGGTGGACAGAGGGGAGGAGGCAGGTGAGGAAGTGGAGATGGAGTGCAGAAGTCTCATGAAGAACTTGGTGCCATGGAAACTAAGAGCATGAAGGTCTCTGAGGAGAGGACATTTTTATATGAGATGAGCAGCGGTAGGCACTTCTGTATGTAAAAGAATGACCTGGCAGAAAAGGTGTAGACCAGAGAAAGGAGTGCTGCTGAAGCAATGGCCTTGAGAAGGGGTCAGGGCTGAGTCAGGGCTCCAGCTGGCCTTAGGCAAAGGTCACCTGTAATATAGGAGAGAAGGCAGAGAACAGACGAATGCTAGCTAGGTAGCTGCAGGATTCAGGCATGAAGGTCAGAGGCTTTATGCACCCCAAAGCAAGGTTGGTCAAGAGGACAGTTCTCCAGCTTTCTAGACAGGTAGGAATGGAGATAGCTCCCAGGGCCCAGGCAATGTCGCAGGGAGGCCAGAAGCAGGGCCTAGCTGGCTACATTCGGGGGAGGCAGAAGAGTGGAGAACACACTACCAAACCCCTCCTCACTTTTGGCCAGGTGATGCGTTACGAGAGTGCAAGCGTGAAGGAGAGTGCTGGCCTGGACCCCACAGCTCTGAGCCCTGCTAACCCCCGCGAGAAGTGGCTGCGCAAGCGGACCCAGGTCAAGTTGCGGGTAAGAGCTTGCTTCAGTTGTGCTTGTTGGGTAGGTGACCTTGGGAGTCTGGGTAGCGGCGTGCCAGAGAGCAACTTTGGTTTGCCTGGTAGAGCTTGTCCCCACTCCAACTGGGCTGAGTGCTTGCATAATGATGCGGGTGTGAGTTGGTCTCCCAGGGTCTGACTTCACCTAGAGGTCCATGGCTCTGGGGATAGTAAAGCAGGGCAGTTGTTGTGGAATAGTTGCCCCATGCCAGGCTTCTGAAAACATAGACTTGACACAGATGATCTTGCCTGTGCCCCAGATCTCTCAGTCACTGCACATGGCTTGGGGTGATCCTTGCTACAACAAGAAAGTACACATCAGGATGAAGATGGATAGGATTGCTAGGGTAGGTCACACCAGCTTCTCTAAAGATGTAGAGTATTGGGGGATAAAGAGGAGTTTGGGGGGCATACATCCATTTATTCTCTCTGTCGCCATTGGCTACTCTGTCTCAGTCCCTCTGCTGGGAGGATGTGCAGTCTGAGACTATATCGACACAGCGTTGCTCTGGTGAGCAGTTCCAGTCTGGTGAAGACATCAAGCATGGATTCTAAAACAACACTAAGAGGCAGAGTGACCAATGCTTCATGAATCAATGTTTCTTGTGCATTAACATACTCATTGAGATATAATTAATCTATCACACAATTCAGCCATTCGCACTGTCTAATTCAATGGATTTTAGTATATTCATGGTTATATATGACTCCCCAGTCAGTTTTAGAACATTTTTGCCACCTCATAAAGGAAACCACTTTCCCTGCAGCTCTCTCCCCTTCCCTGCTGCCCCAGCTCCTCCCTGAGTAACCAGCCAGTCATCTAGTGCCTCCAAGGACTCATCCCTTCTCCACATTTCATGTAAATGAAGTCACATATGTACCTGTGTCTGCCTTCCTTCACTTAGCCTGTTTCCGAGGTTCACTGTTGTGTCATGTATAGGAACTGGTTTCCTTCTTCCTGACGGAACACTATTCCACTGTGTTGGTAAATTCTGTCCATTCAGTTGTCAGTTGATGGGCATTTGGGTTGTTTCTACTCACTGGCTATTTTGAATAATGCCACTCTCCACATTTTGTGGGGACACATGTTTTCATTTTCCTTGGGTATAGATGTGGATGGAGATTTTGGTCTTAGTCTCCCGAGGAACCATTCAACTGCTTTCCACAGTGGCTGCCCCATTTTAGTCCCACCAGAAGTATCTGAGGGTTTGGATTTTGGCACATCTTCCTCTCAGCATCCATTATTGTCTGTCTCTGACTCTGGAAATCTTAGTGTGTGATGGCCCCACCTTGGCCGATTGCCCATTGCGCGTACTTATTTCCAAGCACCCATCCATTCTCTGCAGTGTTCCCATAAATGGATCTCCGATTCCATTCCAGGGCAGGTCCCATGGAGGGTTTCTCTCAAGGACTGATGTCAATGAGTTCTGCAGAGGTTGGTTGGGCTTAATCACATACTCATAGGAGCTGAGAGGAGGTAGCCATCACATCTTTGCCAATTGGAGTAAGGGGATGGGGTTGAGTTTGTTGCTAGGGGATGGGCTGGAGTTTGGGGATAAAGGGTTGGCGGGACCAGAGGGGAGGAGGGACATCAGAAAAGCAAAATGCAGGGGTGCTTCTGCAAGGCTTGGCTCGGTGTGTCACACTCAGAGTTTGGACTTCAGTGGAAGGTGTTGGATACTGGCCAGATAGGGTCAGATTTGTGCCTTGTAAAGACAGAGAATCTGTCAGGAGGCAGCCCTCAAGTACAGAGACCATTAGGAAAGCTTCTAGCAGATTCCAAAGGAGACAGTTGTGGGCATGACACACACTTGGCAAATATGAAGTAGAGAAATCACCAGATTGAGGGAGTGGGGTCTCAAAGGCCAGGCTGGAAGTGGTGGACAGCTGGGGCTGACACAGGACTTGGAGCTGCAGAATGAATGGGGCAGAACTAAAAGGCAAGGATTCTGAGATGTCCAGGGAAGGAAGGACTCACCATCCAGGACATCCTGAGTCTCCTGTGTGGGGCTGAGGCTTCAGGGAAAGGAGACCTGGACGGCAGTCAGCTGATCAGTGTGGATGCTCTGGGCAGGCTCGCAAACCTGTCTATATTATTCTTTCTATTCTTGTGTATTTGAAATTTTCCATTAAAAAAGATATATGGTAAATGGCTTTTTATGCAGAAGGAAGAACCAAAGGTGTCTGGGTAGTTTCCAGCCCAGGAATCTAAAAATGAATGTCAGGCTATAAAGGCCAGGTGTCACTTCCGGAAGTTTGCAGAATCAAGAGCATGAGCTGCACCTCTGTGGGCAGCCCAAGAAACAGTTTTGGTATCTCACAGTCTGTTTCTGAAGTCTGAGTTCAAGAAGCTCATGGGACACCTGATTCAGTTGGGCTACACCCAGGAAGCCACCCTTACAAGGCTTTAATGGTTAGCCTTGTCTTCAAAAACTGAGCTGGGTTACTTGTTTCTGTCCTTGCAGAATGTTACTGCGAACCACCGTGCCAATGATGTAATTGCTGCTGAAGATGGCCCCCAGGTCCTGGTGGGGCGCTTCATGTATGGACCTCTTGACATGGTGGCTCTGACTGGAGAGAAGGTACCAAGGGTTGAGCATCTCCTTCGCTCACCTACCCCACATGATTCATAGCACCACGAGACAGAAAGGGTGGAGGAAATATCCATGCTGGAGCACAAAGTTGATCTGCCCTACCCAGCAGATCAACAAGGGATAAAGGGAACTTGGTACCTCCAAAGAGGCGGGAAAGCCAATGTGGCCACCACATGAAGGGAGGGAGATAGGAAAACTATAGGAACCAGCCGGCAAGAATCTGTGGCCAGGGGTCTGTTGTCATGGCTGCAGTTCTTCAGTCTTCAGCACGTCCCTTGCCCCCTTCACTGGCTGTAGGTGGATATCCTGGTGATGACAGAGCCATCGTCAGGCCGCTGGGTCCACCTGGACACGGAGATCACCAACAACAGTGGCAGAATCACATACAATGTGCCCCGGCCCCGGCGCCTGGGGGTTGGTGTCTACCCTGTAAAGATGGTGGTCAGGTAGGACCAGGGTGTGTGTGAGGACATTTTCACGGGTGGTCTCTCCCACTTGGGTGGCTCTCCTATCCAGGCTTGGCTGGAAGACAGAATTTATTTCTGTTTACATAGAGAGAGAGAGAAAGGAAAGACGCCACCAGCCATAGTATCAGGAGGCAACACCCAGAGCCTGGCTCCACACTGACTGATTTCAGCTGCGGGCTGACCTTAAACTGGTACCTTTCAGGGGTGACCAGACCTGTGCAATGAGCTACCTCACAGTGCTGCCTCGAGGCATGGAATGTGTTGTGTTCAGCATTGATGGGTCCTTTGCAGCCAGTGTGTCTATCATGGGTAGTGACCCCAAGGTCCGGCCAGGAGCAGTGGATGTTGTTCGGTGAGTGTTACCTCCCTCAAGGAAGGTGTCTCTCCAGAGGAGGAGCCAGCAGCTTTGGAGAGGTGCATCAGCTTTTCTCTCCCTGGCTTGGGACTTTACTGTTCCTCTAGTCTGAGGCACTACAATGTTCTGGAGATCGATGCCTTTTGTAGACTGTAGCTCACTCATTTGTTCCTCCCTCCTTCTCCTTTTCTCCTTCACCTTTTGCCTGAGGTCAACTCCAGACCAGGCTCTGGTTTGGGTCCCGCTGTCAAGAGTGCTGCTAGTGGGAGTATCTGAGTCCAGTGGAGGAAAAGAAGTCACAGAGATGAGAAATGGTCATTGGGGCCAATAGAGGCTCAGACCCCAAGAATGGACAGGAATGGGAGACACTGGGAGTGTGTGACAGCTGAGGTAGGGACTTCCCTGCCTTGCTTGGGGAGAGAAGCTGGGCTGACTTCTGGTCCTCCAGCTGCTTTCTGGCGATGTAGGAGAGGTCCTGGACAGCCTGCTGGAGGGTTGGCTGGTTTATCCCACAGTGGGGATGGGTGCTTTGCTCTCCCTCTCTGTGGCTTCTGTCCCATTCACCCCAACACTGCTATACCTTGCTAGTTGCTAGAAACTGCTTTTCATGAGCCCACCATAGACCCTACCTACCCAGGGGAACCCCCAGCTTCCCTGTAGCACCTGCACTGCACATCTTTACAACTTCTCAGATAGTCAGATCACCTTTTGACTATAGAAAGCCCAATCTATGGCAGCAGTTGGTGGCGAGTACCACAGAAGTACCTATCCAGATCTGGGTTCATCTGTACCTTGGGGCATACATGGAAAACAGTAAAACACCGATTCTACCTGGGAAGTGGGGAGAGTTTCTTGGAAGATGGATTATGAAGGATGGAGATGTAGGCATATAGACTGTCTAGAGGAGGGTCCTGAGCCAGGAATACAGGGCTTATATAGTAGCAGCAGAGCAGCCCCGTGTGGACAGGGAGATCCCACTCACTAGAGCAGAGCACAGGAGTAAAGGGAGGTCTTGAAATATTACCTCACCACGAGGGAGAAAAGCATGGTTTTAGGCAAAGGAGCAACAAGGTTGGGTTTGTAGTTTATGGAAATCACCATGGAAACAGTCAAGGATGATAATGAAGCCAACTCTGCCAGGCAGAGCATGCCAAGCAGGTTTGATGCCTTTGTCCTTGGGATAACTCCATGAGGTGTTGGAATGATTACCCCCACTTTACAGATGGGGAAACTGAATCTGTATGAGTGGGGAGGGAGGCTAGTTCAAGGTTACCCAAGGTCAATTCCAAATGAGAGGACCAGAGGGAAAGTGGCCACCAAGGACTTTTGTAGTGGTCCAGGTGAAAGATGGGGCTGGAGCTAAGGACCAGGCACAGAAGGTAGGCACAAAGCCTCTGGCCTGGGAGAATTGGAAGCTTTCTTGTTAGTGGAGGAGGTGGAAGCAGGAGAGGGAAAGGAAGCAAGGGCTTGGGAGTCCCCTTACCATTACTGCCAACTTCTCCAGAGGGCAGTAGCAGTCAGGGCAGGCACCTGGGCAGTGGGAGGCCTGCAGGGGCCCGAGCTGGACCCAGTGATGCCATCTTGCCAGGCACTGGCAGGACCTGGGCTACATGATCCTTTACATCACGGGGCGGCCGGACATGCAGAAGCAGCGGGTGGTGTCGTGGCTGTCCCAGCACAACTTCCCACAGGGCATGATCTTCTTCTCGGACGGACTGGTGCACGACCCGCTGAGGCAGAAGGCCATCTTCCTTCGAAACCTCATGCAGGAGGTGAGTGTGGGACTGGGATTAGACTGCAGCCACACCCATGTTAGGATGGGGCCCTTGGTGGAAGGCCTTCAGTAGCCAGCAGGTGGAGGTGGGAGATGGTGTGGTGGCGATGGTTTAAATCTTGACCCTCTCCACTCTCCTCCTCTTCTCTCTCAATTCCATGGGTCTGGGCATCCAGGGTTCTCTGTTGGTGTAGAGGAGGAAAGCACATTTGGTTGACAGAGCTAGTGGCTCTCACTGGGTGGTCTTAACAGACCTAGGACGAAGGTGCTATCTTCACTGATAGATATTCACGCTTTATCTTCTCCTGACTTCAAGGCTTAAATTTTTGTCTCTATATCTGGTTATTCCTTCAATAGATATCTCAGTATCAACTGAGACATTTCTGGGTCCATTGTGTTCCTCCCTGCTTGGTGCTGGAGCTTCCAGAGATAAACAGCACCCAAGACTGCTTTCTTTTAGAGCTGTGATTCTTGAAGCTGCACCTGGGAATCATTAGAAAGGCAAATTCCTTGGTTTAGTCAGGCAGCAGAAGCTCTGGGAGGAGGCTGGGACGTCTTTGATCTTTGTGCAAGCCCTCCAGGGGATTCTGACACTGGGGGGAGGGAGGGAGAGAGGGAGGGAGAGAGGGAGGAAGAGGGAGAGAGAGAGAGAGAGAGAGAGAGAGAGAGAGAGAGAGAGAGAGAGAGAGAGAGAGAAATGGAGAGGGAGAGCAGGAGTAGACAAATGAAAACTATATGAGTTCAAATTTTGGTGTCCATAAATAAAGTTTTATTGGCACACAGCCAAGCTCATCTGTTTATGTATTGTCTGTGGCTGCCTTTGCAATGCAGTGGAAGAGCCCAGTCGAGCCTCTGTGGCAGAGCTCAAAGCCTAAAATATTTACTATTTGGCTTTTCAAAGAAGAAGTCTGCCAATCCCTGATCTAGAGAAAGAAAGGCATGTAAATTGACAATTACTGGTGTGTGGCAGAAAAAGGGCAATATTGGCAAACAGAAGAGAAAGGACTTAGGTTCGCTTGGGAAAGCCAGAGTGGCTTCTAGTAGGTAATAACTTCTGGGCTTAGTCTTGATGTATGCGTATGAGCTGTTGGGTAGACAATGAAATGGCACGTGCTGGATCTGGGGAAACACAAAGAGGTTGAGATGGAAGTGAGATCAAGTTTTATTTGGGAATAGCTCTGCGTGAGGATACATGTGCCATAGAGGTTTATGGGACTGCTCAGAGAGAGTGAGGCAAGGGGCATTTTTAAAGACAAAAAGGGAGGGTGGCAAAATGTATCCTAAGACAATACTGTTTGCCTGCAACAAGTAATAACAATGTGACTTCAATTTGAGGAAGAATAAACAGTTGCTGAGCGAATGTCCTTGGAGAAAAACTGCTTGTCTAAAATTGCTGTTGACTTCTTAAAATTTAATTTTTATATTTTAGATCAGGTCTTACTGTGAAATCCTAGCTTGTCTGGGACTCTCAATGTAGACTAGGCTGGTCTCAAACTCGCAGAGATCCACCTGCCTTCACCTCCTAAGTGCTGGGATTAAAGGTGTACGCCACCATGCCTCGCCGATCAGGCTTTCGTGTAAAGTTGTGTTCCTGGCAGATTGTATGTGTGCTTGTGGTGAGAGAGAGAGAGAGAGGGGGGTGGGGTGGGTGGGGTGGGGATTGATTGATTATTGGGTCATCATGAGTGAGACTTCTTCCTTCATAATCTCTTGGTTTTGTGTTTTTGATGAGGTGGACCCAAGTGATTCCAATTCAATTTTGACAACTTTTACCAACTTTTGCTTTACATGTAGGTAACTTTTGCACTTATACAAAGGTGCAGGGGTGAGAAATATCCTGGGATGTTCTCAGAGCTGCAGGAATACAGGATGGGGGTATGTAAGGTAGGGTCAGATCAAGGACAGGTGGGAGCTGAGGCCCTAGATAGCACGAGGGACCCAAGCTCGGTAGGTTTTAAAAACTCTGGAAACCGGATCAAGATCTCGGGCTCTCTGCTGAGGTCAATGTAGAGCAACGGAGGAGTTTGAAGTAGGGCAGTGGCAGCATCTAATTTGTGTTGTAGAAAAACACTCTGGCAGCTTACTGGAGAACTCACTGACAAAGTAAAGGAAGGAGGGTAATTAGGAGGCTGTTATTCCAGCAAGATACAGAAGACTAGAAACCAGACAGTAACTATGAGATAGAGAGACAAGCACACACAGTCATGAGGATCAGGAGGTGGCATTGTGAGGACTTGGGAATGGTTGGTTATGGGAAAGGAGCTCTCAGATGTCTTATTGCATGGCCAGGAGAGTTCCAGGTGCCACTAGGTTTATTTGTGTTTCTCAGAATACAAATACAAAATGCAAAATACAGAATACAAAGGTACAAAATGTATCTCCAGGATCTGGGGTAATGACACACAGTAGGTGCTCAACAGGTGCTAGGAGAATGAATACATACATGAATAAATGGATGAAATGAGAAGGGATAGGGGAGAAGAACCAGACAGGAAGAAGATGAGGTCAGATGTGGACATGAGGAGGCTGATAGGGCTGCAGGTGGGGACTGGAGCCCTGGATACGAGTGAGTGGAGATGTGGGAGGGCAGGCATCTCCCAGGAATGGTTGGGTTGGAGCAGGTGAAGCTGTGCTGGGCTTCTGAGAGCAGGGTGGAAAGTCGGCTGAGCACTAGGGGATAGTTGGAGAGGAAGTGGGCGGGGCAGGGAGGGTTTCAAACAGACAGACCCTTTCTTGTGAAAGTGGGACAGTGACAGCTTTCCACTAGCTGAAGACTGGCCAGTTGGGTTGGAGCCAGCAGGCTCTCCATGTGGACAGTGAGTTCATCACCTTTCTTTCTGTCCTTGTGACAGATACCTGAGAAATCGACTTGAGGAAGGAAAGGCTTATTTGGCTCGTGGTTTCAGAAATGTCAGCCTGCTGGCTCCATTGCTGTAGACTTGGGGTGGAAATAGAATATAGTGTTGGGAGTGGGTGGCAGAAGAAAGCCAGGAAACAGAGAAAGCCAGAGGAAGACTTCTTCTCATTAAGCCTAACCTTAGTCCATTCAGCTATGACCCCACCAATGGATCAACCCCATTGATGAAGTTAGCACACATCAACTAGTCACCTCTCAATGGCATCACCAACTAGAGACCAGGCTTACTGCACATGTGCCTCTAGAGTATACTTCATATTTGAACCATAGCTGACAGTAAGTCATCCCTGTGATGACAGTGCATTTAACAAGAGGGAAACTGCAGCTCAGACTTAAGCCCCCTGTTTTAGTCAGGGTTTCTATTGCTGTAATAAGACACCATGACCAACAGCAAATTGGGGAGGAAAGGGTTTATTTGGCTTACACTTCCACATCATAGTAATTCATCACTGCAGGAAGTCAGGGCAGGAACCTGGAGCTGATGCAGGGGCCATGGAGGAGTACTGCTTACTGACTTGCTCCTCGTGGCTTGCTCAGCCTGCATTCTTATAGGACTCAGGACCACCAGCCCAGGAATGACATCACCCACAATGGGCTAGGCCCTTCCCCATTAATCACTAATTAAGAATATGTGCTGCAGCCAGATCTTATGGAGGCATTTTCTCAATTGAGGTTTGCTTTTTTTCAGATAACTCTAGCTTGTGCCGAGTTGACATAAAACTAGCCAGCACATCCCCAGTGAACATACACTGATAGGGGGCACACAGTGGGAGTAGTTGGGTGGTGAGTACCTCAGCTGGGTAGGTGGGAGGTTAGGGTGATGAGCCTAAAGAAAGCTCCCTTGAGATAAGGAGGGGAAATCTTTAAATTGGGTCTGGACTTTTAGGGAGCTCATCAGACCAGCTATCAGGAGGCAGGGGGCACATGACCAGCCCAGAACTTCCCTCCAGTTTAGGGTCCACAACACATAAACCTGGAGCTTAACTTCCATATCCACAAAGGGACACTTGGCTCCACTGTGGGAGGTGTGTGGGGTGGATAGGTGTGGGACGGACAGTAGTGTCAGCAAGTAATGTGGCCATTCCCTGGCAGAGCCATAGAGCCCTATCTCAGACCTTATGTGAGGATCTGGGGCAGAAAAGGGCAGTCATCTGGCAGTCATCATTGGCTCCTAGCAAAAGTGGACTGATGGCTTGCTGTCTGAGTACAGATGAAGGGCTGCCCAGCAGAGGCTCCCTAGGTCTTCCTCCCTCTTCACCAGCTTGCCTTGCGTTTCAGTGCTTCATCAAAATCACTGCTGCCTACGGCTCCACGAAAGACATATCTGTCTACAGTGCACTGGGCCTGCCTGCCTCCCAGATCTTCATTGTGGGCCGGCCCACCAAGAAGTACCAAACCCAGTGCCAGGTGTGTGAGGGCCAGGGAATGGGTTCTGGGGCAGCTCCTAACCATTCAGTTACTTGCTCCGCCCTTCATTTGCTCATTCGTTTATCTCTTTTGAGCAATGCCTTTGGGTCAGGCCCCCTGCTGGCCGCAGAGGAGAATCCAAGTGGAGGCAGATGTAATGGCATCCAGGGAACAGGGTGGGGGGTGGGTGGGGGAATGGCAATGACTGTTCATAACATAGTAAGTGCCATGCTGAATAAGAGAATGATGGGACCCTGGAGATGCGTCGCAAACATAGACTCCAGGGCAAATCTGGCTTCCCTGGGTGTGGGACGGGTGGGGCGACAAAGGACAGTCAGGAAGGGCCCGGGGTTGTGGCAGAGTGCAGAGGTACAGACAGAGGTGCTCAGTGGCTCAGGGAACCTGGAACGGTAATGCGCTTCCCTGCTACTGCTTTTGGGGTCCCGGAGAAGCTTCAGACTCAAGATGTCCCAGGGAAATGGCGATGTCTGGGTACAGGGTGGGGTGCTAGCCTGACGCTTGTCCCCTCCACAGTTCCTGAGTGAAGGCTACGCCGCACACCTCGCTGCATTGGAGGCCAGCCACCGCTCGCGCCCCAAGAAGAACAACTCACGCATGATCCTGCGCAAGGGCAGCTTCGGGCTTCATGCGCAGCCGGAGTTTCTGCGCAAGCGCAACCACCTGCGGAGGACCATGTCGGTTCAGCAGCCGGACCCTCCAGCGGCCAACCCCAAGCCCGAGCGGGCACAGAGCCAGCCCGAGTCCGACAAGGACCACGAGCGGCCGCTGCCCGCACTCAGCTGGGCGCGTGGGCCCCCCAAGTTCGAGTCCGTGCCCTGAGGGATGGGCGGTGCTTAGAACAGTGGGCGCACCTAGGTGGCCTGCAGGGACGGGAAGGGTTGCCTTCTCCCCGACACAGGCGTTTTCCTGCTTTTTCCCTCCCGTGTCTGTCCAGCAGTGTCCGACCAGAGCAGGGAGGGACCTTGTCCTGACACTGGGGAGCTCTCTGGGCTGCGATGAGGTGAAATCCGGGGTGTCTCAGTGCAGCTGCCGCTGCCTCCCCATGCCTGTGCCCGCAAGCCAGAGTCAGGGGTGATGTGTGTGTGTGAGACCCTGGGGCCAAGCCTGCCTGTGCCCAGTGTTTGGGTAAAGTCGATCATCTTTTCGAGTCCTGAGGTTACCGTAGCGGCGCTAGGCAGGTTATAATCAGTGCTGAGCAGTCGGCCAGGCAGGCGGCCGCTTGTAGGTGCAGCAACTTGATTGTCTATAGAGGAGTGAGTGGCATTTATGCCTGACCTCCTTGTGACACTCGGGGCACCACTTTGGGGCTGGCTGTCATATGACACAGAGAGATCATTTTATGGGAGAGGATATTCCCTGGGTCCAATCTATATATGTGGAATCTGTTCACAACCCTGGGGACCGGGTCTGGTGCTGACTGTCTGTCTTGCAGCTGTCCATTGTCCCACTTCCTGTTCTCAGTACCCTTATTCTTCTGTGGCCCTTAAGACAGTTGTTACTCTTCCTTGAGTCTTGCTGTGTGCACTCCCCGTAGAGGCTGCAGCCATGGACTCTGGCTGTGTGCCCTTGGGTCTGTAGCATACCCAATTTGGGCCCTGACTTTTTTTTTGTAAATGGAGTGGGCTTTCTGGCTGAGATGGGTACTGCGTTTGACTCCTAGGCTGTCCAGCATTTTGCTCTCTGGGGCTTTTCAGAATGCCCAGTGGGTGTCCTCTCCTAGTCCCATCCCTACCGAATCTGGGAGAAGGGTTCAGGGGTGGGGCTGAACCGGAGCCCAGCACCTCAGAGGAAGGACCCCACTACTTCATGGGGAACAAGCTGGTTTGTGTTACACAAACAGGAACTGCTTCCCTCCATCAACAAAGGGGGACAGCATGGCTGCCCTTCCTATAGCTGTCTGCTCAGATGGACGTTTTCCCTTTAGGCTTCTGGAATGCACAGAGCTGAGATCTTGGGTTCTGGAGGTTCATGCATATTGGCTCAAACTGTTGCATTCTCTTCCCTCCCTGGCCACTCAGTTTGGTTTGAGCCTAGAACCTCCTCTAGGGTAGTCAGACCCCTTAAGGTGGTGGCAGGCATGCAAGGGGGGCAGTGTGTCTCCTTGCTGCCTAGGCCCTGGCCTTGGCACAGGTCTCCCCTTGCTTCCTAGCCCAGGCTGACACCTATTGTTTAGCTGCCTGGGTGTCTTGGAGCCCTCTGGGCTGCCACTGAGGCCAGGGCCAAATATCTGTGTACACAGCAGGCACTTGTCAGCTCAGTGTCGCTTCTGCTCAATGTCTACCTCTTGCAGCTCCCATGCAGCCTGTGGTGGCTGCTGATGGGGGTGACTGGCACCATGTTGTGAGTTGCCCAGCAAACTGGGTGCCTCACTGGGGCTGGAGGGGGTGTGGGCTCCCAGCACCCACCCTGCTCTTTCCACTCAAACGTCTTCGCCAGCCTGCCAGTTCCTGTTCACTCTGCCCATCCTGTCCCTTCTGCCAGCTCTCCCATTGCACCACCACCACTGCATTGGGCAAACCAAGCCCAGCACTGCCAGGGGGCTGCATCGAGGGCAAGGAGGTGTGGGACCAGCTTCAGCTTCCTGCTTCTGTCCCGCCTCCTAGAAGGTCATACCCGATTCTTGCTTATCTTTTGGCACCAGCTCATATGCCACCTTAATCCCAGTCCTTTCTTCCAAATGCTGTGACTTGAGCTTGGACATACCTGACAGATTCTCTCGCCTCTCCTCTCAGCAGGAGCCACCGAGTCTAATTTTCAAACGATAAATGTTTAGCTTCATCCTTTTCTGAGAACCCCAGGCTGAGTGTGTATGTGAGTGGGGCCCTCCAGGGAGATTGGAGCCGGTGACAGGGCTCTGTGGGTCAGAGCCGTCCAGAGGCCCCACCCCTCTTTTGCCCACATTGGGGCTTGGATGACCCCTTTTGTGAGATGCTGTTGGTGTACAGGTGTTGTGAACACCACCCTAGGAGCTGTGGCCAGCGTGTGTGAAGTATACACTCGCTGCTCTGTTGAGTGAACAGCTCAGCACTGCTTCCTGGCAACTGTATTCCGCGTGCTTGTTCTACTAGTGCTTTGTTAAGTCAGAGACAAAAAGAACTGATTCCTAGTGTTCTCCAGAGGGGGGTGCTGTTGCCTCCTCCAGTAGTTCTGTGACCCCCCCATCCAGCTGTTTTCTAGAGACCTCTAGCTCCTGGTGTGCCTGCTCTCCAGCTGCTGGAAACATGTTCCTGCTTGACCAAAGTTCCTGTATCTGAGTGGCATGTTTGTTCTTCCTGTGTGGTGGCTGTCCCGACTTGACTGAGGGATGCCTGACACCTTCCTTTATCCCTTGTACTGCTGTGGGTTGCCGGAGTCTGCTCTTCCAGCCTCATGCCCCTCACCCCCAAAGACTGACCCCTCCCTGAAGCACCACAGATAATTTTTTTAAAAAGCAAAGTATTTTCATGCATTCAGACAAACAGCCTTCCTGCCTGGGTGCTGGGCTACAACACATGTATATGAACCCCAGTATTCCTGCAATTACTGGGGTGGTCCTCTGAAGGAGGGGAGGCTGTATCTAATGGTTTTTAAACTGTACTTTGGGCACTTTTCAGCCTAGAGCTGTGCCCCGGAAGTGTCCTGCAGACAAAACATGGCACCTATCTTTAATTGAAGACTGGACCCTGCCAGACTGGTGAACCCAGGTCTGGAGAAGGTGCCACTTTTGCAGGCATACTCCCCATTCAGCTCAGGTGAAGTCCCACCCGGGAGGGGCACCCTGACTGTAGGAGCCTCGCAGTTGACCCCGCCTTAAACAACCAACTTTCCAGCGGAATCCCCGGGTTCCATTCCAAGTGCTCTGGAAAATTAAAAAAAAAAAAAAATCCCCTCTTCCTTTCCTTCTGGGCTTGGGAGGAATTTCTTATACACCTAAGTTAAGCATTTAGTACAAGTAGCAAGGCTCTGCTGAGTTTTGATCTTGCTGGGAAACTAATAGGGAGGTTGGGAAGAAAATCAGAGTTTGACTCCACCGTCTGGGGGCAAGGAAGAGGTGAGGGACATCAAGGAGCTGTAGCCACAGGAGGGTGGCTAGCGTGGGACATGCCCCCTCAGACCCAGACCCACTGTCCTTTTCTCTTTGTTTACTCAGTGGTGGCAGCCAGTCTGACCTTGTCTGCAGTCTGCCTGTCCCTGTGTGTAACTTCCAGTACTCTCTGTGACGGATGGTTCTGTGACAGAAAAGGCTTATTATAGTCCTCATGGCTGCCTTGTACAAAATCCGTTAGAAAAGAAAAATGTAAAATATTCGATTTCTAAAAAAGACAAAAACAGCATTATGGAGATAAAAGATTTTTACAATTGGTCTTGATTTTGATGTGAGCTGTTTTTAACTCTGAAACATTGTCACTTAAATAAAAACCTTATTTGCCTTTAAGATGTACTTTGTTTTGGTCTAAGTTGAAAAACTCTGGTTCCTTCCTAGAGAAGGACAGCAGAGGGGCTCGGAGACACAAAGCTGAGCTCTAAACCGATGGCTGTGTCACTTGGTATGGTGTCAGAGTGTATGTGTGTGTGTGTGTATATGTATATGTATATGTGTATATATATATACATATATACATATATATATACATATATATATATATATATATATATATAAAGCCAAGAGTCAAAAGCAAGCTTTTATTATGAAAAAGTAATGTGATCTAGGAAACTGACACACTGTTATCTTTCTAATAAAACAACATAGCAGATTTCTTAAATAATTTACAAAGGGAAGAAACTGCTCTTGAACAGTGTTCCCCTCTCTGCATGCCCACGCTGCCTCACACTGACCTTATAAGTAGGCGCCATGAGCCCAGGCTTACACAGTCTCCAGATATCTCTCTTCCTGTGGGGCCCTGGTGGTGGGGAGCAGGGGTGAAAGTGGGTACCCAAGAATCTCTGCATTGGAAATACAAGAGAAGGTTTCATGGTATGACTCCTGCAGGGCCCTTGGTCCTAGTTACAAGGCTCAGAACTATCTAACATCTTCTGGTACATTCCTAATATGGATGGGCAGCTGTGAGGCTTGAGAGCAGGATAAGTGTGCCTAAGCCCAAGAGGCCCCTGGGGGAACATGAGCAGTTCCCACCACCTCTTCAAGGTCTTCCTAAATTTCTCTCAGGCTGTGGCCAATGGTGACCAGCAGGCTGAAGAAGAAGGGTTCTGGACCTCATGTTTGTCAAGTCCTTGTTAGCAGTGGCCTGGGGATGCTGATGAGCCCAGTGCCTCCTCCTGGAAGTTCGTGGGGTGGGTGGTACGGGCATCCTGGTGGCGTGGTGACTGGACATGGCCTGTTTCCTGTAAGACAAAGGTTCCATTGTGCTTCTCCCTACTCTCAAGGCAGAGGATGCAGGATACTACAGCTCTCCTAAATTGAGAGGCTGGAAGGTGGCTTTCAGTCTTTTGAAATCACAGGGTGCTGATGGGATCATTAAGGGTAGCAGCTTTGGCTGAGGGAAGTAGAAGACTCGGACACTTCCCACTCTGCTTTGTGCCCACCTTCCCTGTGGTTTTCTCAACTACTCACTTCTTTAGCACAAGTGTGAGTGCATACTTATATGTAGAGAAGAAGAGGAGAAAGAGGAGGAGACTGAGAAAGAAGGAGGGGTCATTACCTGTAGGATGGATGCTGTCCTCATTCACGAATAAGGGAGACAGTCATGTCACTGCTAGGGATAGAGAAGGGGAGGGATTGATGACCTCATATGCTTCATGTTCTGAGGGCATCCCAGCCCAGACTAGACAAGACCAGAACCCAGAGGCATGGTGAGAACATGGCCACAAGGATAAATGGCCTAAGAACCCTTTGTGGCCATTATACAAATGGGAAAACAGTTTCTAAGTTAGGGCAGACCCAGAGTCAAGGCTCTGCCCCCAGGTTGGAGTCCTGTGCAGATAGACCAGGGATTCCTTAGCAACCATGTTGCTTTTGCCAGGTTCATGGGTAGATAGGTATTGGAGGAAGGGAAGGTCTCTCAGGAAGCAGGTACCCAGCCACAAGTGAGGTTCAAGGTGATAGGGGGAGATGAGAGTCCTGGAGGATTCATAGTGCATCCTTTACTACCATGCCAGGAGACTGAAGCACAGAGGGACAGGGACGGCCTTAGTCATGTGGCAGGTTGGTATTGGAATCAGAACCCTCTCTAGAAAGACAGTATGGCTCAAGGAGCCCATGGCCATTTCACCCTGACCCCAGAATGCAGCTCACCTCTCTTCAGCCTCGATGGCTTTGTCCAGCTTTTGGGAAAGCTTCTGGAGATGCTGGATTCCAGCCCCCACAGGCTCTAGGTCACTGTCAGACTCACTGAACACAAAGAGATGCCACAGCAGGGATTAGCAGGAACCCTGAGCAGGGCCTGGGTGACTCTGGGGGGACTGGGAAAGCCTCACTAGATCCTTACTTTGGGGTGAGGATGCAAGTATGGGAACTTGTAAGGCTAAGCCACGGGCAATCACTTTGTGGTCAGATGTTGGCCTCGCACCTGTGCCTCAGTCTTCTAGATGTCTCCCATCGAGAAGGGTGTGGGGCTCATCACCTATCCCTTTTATAGGTATGGAAACTGAGGACCGGAGAGATTCCCCCTCCTCCACCCCTTCAGGTCCTTGCTAGCTCTGGGGCAGACCTGGGCCAGAACAAGGATGTGACAGATCAGGGCGTCCTAGCCCCAGGTAGTACTCAGGAGAATTGTGGGACAGAAGGGACATCATGCTGGGCTCAGAGACTACTTGCCTGGGAGAGCAGAGAGGTTCTGTGGAGGAACAGGGGCTCCTAAGGGCGGCCTCCTTCCTTAGCCGCTGACGTCGGTTGGCACCTAGACCCATCTGACCAGAGAGGCGAGGATGTCCCCCTGCTCTGGCATCCCAGGTGGCCCGGCACAGGCGAGTGTTCTTCTGGCTCAGACTGGGTGGTGGGGACCCTCTGTCCTTCTGGGCCCCTCGCTTCCTCCTCACCTTCACATGTGTTTCCATCAGCCACTTGGTACCACTCTGGCAGGACTCCTGGATCCTCTGTGATGCGTGCATGTGGGAAGGTGAGCACAGATAGAAAGGACCAAGGTGGGCTCACAGCCTCCGGCCATCCCTCTAGCCCAGGGCCTGTCCCACAGACACAGTCTGCTGTCAGTCTCAAGTGTGACAGTATGACCCCATGTGAGATGGCACTTTCCTGCAAGACCTTTCCAGAGACCCGGTGTAGGGACACATCTAAGCCCCCAGTTAGAGACTAAGCCAGAGAGTGAGGGAGGCTCAGTTTCCTGGATACTGGCCCACTTGCCACCTCATTCTGGTCTCATTCCTTCTCTTCCCTCCTCCATCTTAGACCACGCAGACCCTTCAATGACAGTTCTGATCATAACTTAATTGCTCTAATCCCTTCTACAACTCCCTATCTTCTACAGGGCTGAGTCCCGACCCTTGGATCTTTCACATGTGGCTGGATCAAACAGTTCTGCTAGATTGTCTTTGGCTTAGCAGCCCAGAACCCAGAAGTTGGAGCAAGGCCCAAGGTAAGTTTGATGAGTTGGGTGACCTTAGACAAGATGTCACATTTCATTGTTCTGAGCCGCAGATGTTGAAAGCAATCTTCGAGCTCTTCCAAGTCAGAGCTAGACTTTGGCTAGGAGACCTCTCTGTAGAGTTGCCAGAAGCCTTTGCTCTCTCCCTGCACCATCAGAACGCCCAGCAAAATGCCAGGGAGGCCTATTCCCTTCCCTCCTTAGAGGTCGGTTTATTCATGTGTTGTAGCTTCTGTCCTTTCCGGGGGGACACTTGGCCACATTTCCAGCTCCAGGTTTAAAGACCTACATGGGGTCAATGAGCTCAGCAGGTAGAGGTTTTTGCCACCAAACCTGATAACCACAAGTTTGATTCCAGAATCCACAAGGTGGGAGAGGAGAGAATCTACTCCCGCACATTGTCCTCTGACCTCTAGACTACTGCTGCCCCACGAAAGCTCCTCCCATGAATAAATACAATCAGTTAAGTAAATGCTAAAAAATGATCTTCCTGGAAGGCTCCTGGGCACACTGCACTCCAAATACCACCCCTCAAATCTGAACTGCTCAGGAAGTTGTACCTTTCTGTAAGCCCAGCCCCAAAGAGGCATGTCTGCTCCTCTGCCTTTTTCTACCAAGCAGCTGACAGCCAAGGTGTAATACTCTGACCCGAGGATTTAAACGGGAGCGGGCACATGGGATCTCCTCTCTCACTGGGCTGACTGCTTAGTCGTCTGTCACACTGAGGCCCCTTCTCTTCAGCATCAAGGCTGGACTCACACCATCCCACTGGTCCTGTGCCTCCATCGACCTCCCCTTTCCTGAGTTACCTTGGAAGAGTCACCTATTTTAGGAAGTCTTTATCCACTAAGCTGGAGACTGGTAGCTCTTTATAGGTAACCATTTGCTTGCAACTTCCTATCATAGGACACAGCAGGTCACCTTGCATGGAGAACAGCAATTTCTTCATGACCTTTCTCTCTCACTCAACGATTTGTGGGGAAATTTATGCGCCAGAACTACAGGGGTTCTGGGGAAACAGCAAGGAACTAATTAAACTTCAAGACCCCACAGAGTCTATATTCTTGGGGCCTCCCCTAGGATAGGAACTATCATCACCACCGACACTTCTTTAAACAGAGGGTTAGTGGTGTCATTGTTACCTGGGACATGGCACCCAAGGCGCTTTTGGCTGAGCGAGCTGCAGCCTGAAGACCCTGCTGCTCTGGCTCTGGGGTTTCCAAGCGTTTCCAGGAGGGGCCAGTACCGAGATTGAGGCTGACTGCTCTCAGTGGTAGCCTCCTCTGGAACTGTCTGCACAGGGAGCCCAGGGGACCGGTCTCCAGATGGTCCGCAGCAGACTGGGTCACCTCCTTCTCTAGCTGTTCCTCCTTTAGAAGTGATCTTCTACGCACGGAGGCCGTCATGCCCTGCCACTGAGACGCCATGTGCTTGATCCGCTAGATCCTGGGGAGGTCAAAAGGTCACCAAAGTTACTCCCCCCCCCCCCCCCCCCAATTCCCAAGCGCCAGAGACCCTGGGTACTGGGGAAGAAATAAAGTAGGAGGTCTCGGGGTAGGCCTGTTGGGCAATTGTAGATGCCAGAAAGATGACCATGGCGTCATGGTCAGCAGCTTCCTGGGCTGCAAGGCGGCAATTTGTCTGTCTTTCCATCCCAGTCTCCTTCCTAGGGGGCTCAGTAGAGAGGCATAGATGGCACTGAGCCTCGGTGCTTATGCAGGACACCCTCAGCAAGCCGCTTTTTCACAAATGAGCGCTTCTCTCGGGAGCAGATCCTGGCTGCCCAGCCAAAGCCTCGGATCCGGTGGGGTGCTTGCAATTCCCAGACGCCCCCTTTGCGTTGCGGGTCCTATCCAGAGCCTTAGGCTCGGCTCCCGCTCGGAGCTGCACGTGTGAACCCCGTCCCCAAACCCCTCTGTTTCGCCACGCACTCACCTCCCTGCCTGATACCCGGGACCCGAAGATCAACACCCTCTTATCGCCCACCGCGGCCCGATTTGAAACTCCGCGCGGCCCCGCCCCGGCCTGGTGCTAGAAGCCCATTGGTCCTATCAGCCTTCTGCAGCCACCGCCCCTGGATTCCGATTGGGCTGTCTCTCTCGCGACCGTAAATCTAGCTTTGGGATTGGCCAAGACGCGCCCAAGGGACACCCCCCCCCCCCCCACACGCCCAGCCTGGCTCGAAACAGAGGATCCCAAGGGTTGCCACCGCCCAGCCTCCTCGCTACCTCCCTGCTGCTAGGTCCTGGGCGGGTGCGCCTAGTCCGTCGCACATCCAGGCTCTCCCTGGAGCCTGCTTTGCCGGCTGCTGCGGGGGCGCGGATCCTAGCAACCCAGGGCACCCCTTCCAGCCCTCACCCAGCCTGACCTCTCTCTCTGTCCCAGTAGTTTTGTCAGAGCGGTAGGCAGGGACTGCTTAACTCTGGGTTCCCTAGGAAGTTTTGTTTCAAATCCCCCGCCAGATCCTCTTCCTTCCTGAGAGATCGCCCTGCCCCTGTCTGTTCCTCAAACTCCACCACCAGGCTGGCGCCCAAGAAAGCTTATTTCAGAGGAGGGGACAGAATGTAGACCACCCTCTCCACCCGTTAGGTCAGTTCTCTTACCGGGTCCTGCCCAGCCATCTTTCCATCTTTCCCTTAGTCTCCCAGAAGCGAGGAAAAAAAAAAAAAAAAAAACAAAACTCCTGTGTACCTGCTTTTATTTCTGTTGTTTTGACTTTTTAAAGGAAAGTTTTTATTTTTAATTATTTGTGTGGATTTGTGCATGTGAGTGCCTGTGGTTGCAGCGGTGTGTGTGTGTGTGTGTTGGGCGGGGGTGGAGGGTGCAGAAGAGGAAATCGGATTCTTTGGAGCTGGAGTTAGACTGGGTTGTGAAATACCCCATGTAGGTCCTTACAACCAAACTCAGGTCCCTCTGCAAGAGAAGCAGCACTTCTAAGGGCTGAGCTGGGCCTTCTGCCCTTTTTTTTTTTTTTTTTTTTTTTTTTTTTAACAATAACAAGAAGAAGGCTGGGGTAGCTCAGAAGGGGCTCTAGCTGGCCACACCTCAGGCTCAGTCTCCCCACCATTGAAATCAAGGGGCACGGATGTAGAACTCCTAGAGACTCTTCAGGCCTATCCCTGGCGTCTGGCTTGTCTGACCCTCTCCTTAAGCCTCTCTGTTCACCTCCCAAGCCCCCTATGATAAGGATTAATTTGCATATGTCACTTTCAAGCATTCCCTGTGTAACTGTGAACCCATTTGATGCCCAGTGAGGTAGCTGAGGTGTGGAGACTGGCTACTTCACTCAGTGTGAATGTCCAGTGGGGTGAAGGATCCAAACCCTGTCTATCCAGGAGCAGGGTCTATGTGACCAGGGTTGACCCCTCACTGCTGCTCCTGAGGCCCCCACACCTCCTTCCTCATCCTGGATCTCTCCCTTGACTCCTGAAGCCAACAATCTCCTGGATCCTATCACCTCCTGGAGGCTACTTAAAACCAACAAACCCAAGTTGAAGCCACCCTGCTCCACACCCCACTCCCAACCAAGGCCTCCCAAATCTTTCCAGCAAGAACTTGTGATTTATTAAGATCTGCTAAGAATAGGTTGGAAAGATTCATTTCTTACTCCCATGGGACTCAAGCTCAGTATGCATGGAGAGATGAGTATTTTCAGATCAAATCTCCAATAATCAGTAAGAGAAATGCATGTTATCTAAACCTGAGACCCAGGGAATGAGCTGGCCAGGCAAAGTGCATCTTTGTATTTATGTGCTTGTAGGTATTTGTCTTTATGACTGTGTGTTTGTGGTCTTTACACAGGACATATTATGTTCAAGGCCACTCTGTAAGAAAACACACACACACACACACACACACA
Source organism: Cricetomys ansorgei (assembly GCA_026225945.1). NCBI lineage: Eukaryota > Metazoa > Chordata > Mammalia > Rodentia > Nesomyidae > Cricetomys > Cricetomys ansorgei. Next base: position 1,722,007 of record JAMJFZ010001899.1, read on the forward strand.
CACACACACAAATCTTCACAGAATGACTGCGACTGTGTTATGCGCTCTGAGGGTTTATTGCACCCCAGTGAGCTATGGGTGTAGGCTGTGGTTTGCAAGTCACCGATCTCATTTGCCTCTTGGCTTTGTCCCTCAGCACCCCCACCTCATGGGACTGTTTACCAGGAATCACAAGTGCTTGTTTCTCAGCCTGCTTACACCACTTGTATTTGTGATCATAATCAGGGAAAACCGGCAACGAATCAGACGGAGGGAGATGAGTGGTTTCTATGAAGACAGCGTTCAAAGTGTGGAAATGACTCAATGAAGATGAAACACTGCGAAATGAATCTCTCAAATAGCAGTGTTTTGCCCCAGTCATCTCCTTCGCACCTGCCGTAGTGCCTGGCGTGTCAAGGCATCCATAATAATAGCTTTATTTTCTGAGCCCTTACCTTGTGTCAGACACTCAGCTAAGTGCATCGACATTCTTCCTTCTCAGTTCTCACTGCAGCTCTAGAAAGTCGGATCTATTTTTATTCTCATTACTGATGATGAAACTGAAAATTCAGTTGGGTGAGATCCTGGGTCTCTGACTCTGAGCCCTGTGTTCCTCTCTTTGGGTTCCTCACATGTCCTCACTCAGCATCCAGAGAGTGTACATGCATGCATCTGCGTAGAGAGTATTCTCAGTGCTTGCAGCTCTCTACCCTTTTGCCACTCGGAGGCGTAACTGGCAGACCAGGTTAATGAGGGGATGTCTCCATGGCAACAAAAGAAGGCAGAAGAAGTATTTTCTTCTGAATGGGAAGCAGCTGATCTCTTCAGTCTTGTATGGAGAATGGCTGGGGGGCAGCTCCTCACAGGCGTAGCTCTTGGTGAGGAGGACAGTGTATTAAGTATCCCAAGTGGAGCTCAGCTCTACCTTTTCCTTCTGATGAGGAGGGAGGCAGAGAAGGGGTACGCCAGCAGCTACACCCCCCAGCTTCCTCTCCAGCCACAAAGCTTTCATTAGTTCATTAGTTTCATTAGCATGATCACATCTCACTGAAAAAAACTGACACCCAACAGTTACTCTGTGCAAAATGCTGTAGACATGAAGAGTCAGGTGCCATGGGAAGAGAGAGGGGCAGGGGACTGTACCTGGTTGGAGGTAGGGTGGCTTCCCAAATCCGTGGCATGCTAGCTGAGGCACCGGGTGGGGGGTGATGTCAGTAACCTTGATTGCCACATTCCAGGACTGTGGACTGAGGTCAAGAAAAGTAGAGAGTGCACCCAGGGGTGTGTGTGTATGTGTGGTGGTGGTGGCTGGAACAGAGATGCACAGGTTAGGGCAGGAGCTTAGAATGGCTCTGAAGGAAGTGGAAAGTCAGCTGGATTTGAGGACAGAAGCAGGTGACTGGAAATGTAATCCTGATAAAGGCCTTGGAAAGATTGAAAGCTGTGGCCTGAGCAGGCAATGGACTACCCCTCAGCAGTGAAGCCTGGCCCCCAGAATCCCTTCAGCCCCTTTCCTTTGCTGTGTGCCTTTTTGACTTTCTGCAAAGTAAGATATGGAAACAAAAGCAAAGTGTAAAGCATTGTGAGATGGGGCACAACTAGGTCCCTTTCTCCCTTGTGCATCTGATCATGATAGAGAAATGTCCCAGAGAGAAACTGTATTATACCAAGTTATGATAAAGCAACTCATGAGACACCTCCAGGTCATGGAAGAATACTGCAGGGAGCTCAGAGTTGGTGCCTAGCCTTGGTGTATGTTCTTCCTCTCCCACTACATGGTCATGAAAATCACTTTGATTTTCCCGACTACCCACTCTACTCACTCGGCACACATGCCCCTTTCGGCTGCCCTGCAGCTGGAGAAAGATGGAGGAGAGGAGGAAAAGGCTTCTACACCTTCACTCTTACCTCCTCTCCAAGACTGGGATGGAAACAGGTCCGGGTCAGGGAGCTTGCACTCGGGGAAGGCTTTCTAGAATGCCAGGTTGCATCCTCTGTCTCTGACCAGTTGGCTGAAGTTTGTGGTCCTTTAAGTCTTGAATTAAGACTTTTGAGGGTGTTGGATTTCGGTACCTCCAGGATCCTGGGCTTTCTGGAGAAGAGAATTGAGAGGAAGGGTGGATTGGAGACATCCAAGGCCATGAGACCATTAGCTTTAATGTAGGAAGCTCTGGATGGCTCCCAAGCCAGTTGTAACGTCTCCCTGTGTCAAGGTCAGTGTTCTCTCTCTTGGTCACAAGTCAATGTCCAGAAGGACTAGTTTTGTGGTGCTCAGAATCTCAGAATCCTTCATCAACCTTAAGGCTCTGAGAGAGAAGCATGAGAATTTGATCTGGCCACAAGGTGGCGCCAAACACCAAACGGGTACCTTACATTTTCTCTTCTTGTCCCCCTACCAAGGGAGGTCCCTGGGGCTCCTAATATGTTCTATCTGCCTGGCAGGACCCAGGACTGAGGCCCTCCAAAGTGCTGGGGAAAGCCCCCCATTCTCCAGCCAGACCTTATAGTGGAGGCAAAAGCTCAGTGCTAGGAACGGTCAATGTCCCCCACAGCTGTCTCAATTCTCTTATTACAACAAAGCCAGAAACTGCTGCCCTCTGGCCACCTCTCCCAGCCTCTGGGAAGAGAGGAAAATGGGAAAATGGAGGTGCTAAGAGACAAAGGCTGGGACAGGGTTGGCCCTGCAGGCACAGGAGGGGCAGTGGTGGATTTGAGCCTCCTCTCCTTTTCCCCCTTGGATGGCCACAGGCCTCTCCTGTTGCCTTCTTTCTCCCCTCCCTCCTCACTGAAGCATCGGTGGAGCTCTTTTGTTGAAGTGTCACAAAGGCAAAGCCTGGTGTAGTCACTGTGAGTGTCAGGGGATTTGTGCCGATCAGGTGATCCCAAGTAAGGTGGAAGTCAAGTACTCTGTAGTGGCCAGAGTGGTCTGGATGAGCCACCCTGTCTTCCTCTGTCTTCCCTCCCTGCGGGAAATCCTCTGGGTGTCAGCTGCTTGGCTGTCCTCCCCTCTGGTGGGATTATCTGGGCATACACAGGCCTCTTGCTGGGTGTCAGCCGCGTGACTGTTCCTGCTTTGTCAGGATTATCTAGGCCTGCAGGAGCGCCTCATGCACCTGAAGCATGGATGTCTCTCTACTCCTCAATGTGGAGGGCCTCAAGAAGACCATTCTGCATGGGGGGATGGGAGAGCTCCCCAACTTCATCACTGGGTCCCGAGTGAGTATCCTTCCCCCAGATAGGGCCCTTTTTGAGGCCCAGCTGTGCCCAGGACACTGCAAACAGCTTTTGGTTCTGCCCAAACCGAGCCAGTCAGGCCTTTTCTGGAATTGCCCATCCTGGACACTGAGAATGCCCTGCTTGGAGTTTACAGACAGGCCCTTTTGGGTAGCTTTCAGGGTAACTTTAGTGTTGGCCAAGAGGAGGGGTTTGGGGGAATTTTCCAGAGCTCCATATGTCAAGTGAGTAGGAAGGAACCTCAGGAGTTGTGATGTTTCCCCTCTTGTGTTTGGTGGGTGGACACATCCCTGGACATTTGAGCTCATTGAGGAAGGAATTCCTGACACTTGGCTATAAGAGACAGGCATGGGGAACTTTGGAAAGGAATTGGTTCCTTGTGGGGACTTGCAGGTATGGGGCAGGGTCTGAGGCTTCTTAGCTTATCAGATGTGGGTGAGCTGACACCGAGGATAGCCCTGGGAGCGTGTGGTGGTTGGGTGGCTTCTACTGGAGCACAGGAGGTATGTCTACACCAGGCCCTTCTGTTCTGGGGACTAGGTAACCTTCCATTTCCGAACCATGAAATGTGACGAGGAACGCACGGTGATTGATGACAGCAGGCAGGTGGGCCAGCCCATGAACATCATCATTGGCAACATGTTCAAGCTGGAGGTGTGGGAGACGTTGCTGACATCCATGAGGCTCGGCGAGGTAGCTGAGTTCTGGTGCGACACCATTGTGAGTAGGTCTGATGGCTTTCCCCATTCGGTCTCCCACTCTCCCAGAGCTGTCAAGCAAGTTAGGGTAAAATAAGTCTCAGCAGGTGAAGCCTAAATCCCCATTCTCTACAAACATGGCACCCAGCTTTCAGAAAAAGTAGGCTTTAAAGTGACACTGATCATGTGGTCGGCTGTGGGAGCATGTGGCCTTGCATGGTAGGAGAGGGCTCACCCTTCCCTTTTTGCTCAACATTGTAGATCCTGGAGACTTGTGGCCACTGGGCACTTTTTTTGCCCTCCCCCTCCCTCTACAAACTCTATGACTCAGTTCTTATTTACAACACTCATAAACCATCTCTGTGACTCCTTATTCTGTGATTCGGAGAGTCAAGTGTTCCTTAGAGAAACTTTCAAACATGCAAAGTCAAGAAAAAGGTTACCAAGTTCGGGCCACCTAGGCCTTCCACTGTCAGCCAGGACCCTATCTTGCACCCTCTTCCCTCCAGGACTTCCTTCCCTTGCCCTACATGGTGTGGACAAATTCCAGACATTGTGCCGATTCATCTAGGAACACTAGAATTTGTGACCCTAAAACTACAGGATTGAAAAAATACAACCACAGTGTCATTATTAAATCTTCAGAAAACCCAAACAATTCCTGTCACAGGTAGGATTCTCTGGCAATCTCATTTATTCCTTCTAAAAATATTTATTTTTTATTTTTAAGCATGTGTATGTATGTGTGTATCTCTTTGCATCTGTTCACATGAGTGCATGTGTTGTGAGCTGCCTGGCATGGGAACTGGGAATTGAACTCCAGTCCTCTGAAAGAACAGGAAAGGCTTTAACTGTTGAGCCATTCCTCCAAGTCTCTCATTTGCTCTTTGTAAATGGGTGACATTTGTGTGTTCAGGCAGGATCCAGACAAAGTCAGTGTGTTAGGCTTTGCCAGTGTGACTCCATGTTCCTTCCTCCTGGGGGCTGTCTGACCCTTCTGGGCCATGGAGGAAACCGAGTTAGCGGTCCTGGAAAGATGCACATTTGAATTCTGCTGGTTGCTTCCGAATGTAATTGTCTGACATGTTCTTTTATTTCCTGTATTTTTGACAAAGGCGCTTTTAGCCTAAAGGTCTTGAAAAGATTCTAATTCTTTCTCCCCCTTCTTCTTCTCACACCCTCATTTTTATGCAGAGTCTAAATTGTAGCCCAGGCTGGTCTCAAACTCCCTGTGTAGCTGAGGATGATCTTGAACTTCTGATCCTCCTGCCTCTTCCATCCAGGTGGGAGGATTACAGGTGTGTATCACCATATCAGGTTAATGTAGTACTAGACATCAAACCCAGGGACCTGTGCATAGCAGACAAGCATTCTACCAATGGAGTCTCATCTCCAGCCTTTTAAAAAAGTCACAGATAGCTCTGTTAACTTCTTACTGAGGGCTGCACCATGCCTACTTATCTCAAGCAAGATTGAGATTGATGGGTGAGTTCAGGTATTGACAAGCTGAGCTGTCCATCACAAAGCTCCCCTGGATTTTCACAGTGGATGGTGGATAGATACTCTTTATTTCATGGGGAGCTAATGACCTTTTTGAAAGAGCAGTTTGGTAGAGAGACAGATTGCATTTGAGATGTATTCTATTAGTGTGGAGTGACCTGGGGAGAGTCTTTCTCCTCTTGTCACTCTGTCTCCTCATCTGTAAATGAACAAATGGCATTTTCAGGGCTATTTTGGGAGCCACAGGATATGATATAAATGAGCAGAAGTCATAGTCTGTAGAAGGCAATTAGAAGGCAGAGCAATTACTTTGAGCTAGAAGGACGTTGAAGATTCACTCCTTCCTTTTACTGAGAAGCGTTACTCTGAGTAAGATTCCGAGAGAGAGGAAGTAACCTGCCCTGGTTCAAACAAGTTGAAGGACAGGATCCAAGTGGGATCCTCAGCCTTCTTGTTGGGAACATGCACCTTTTAATAGAGCCAGGCTGCAGTGCCGCCCTCTACCGATAGGAATTGCCATGCAACATGTTACTTAGGACATAAGAGCCCATTATCTTCTTTCTCTTCCTTCCTTTTTTTTCCCTTCCTTCCTTCCTTCCTTCCTTCCTTCCTTCCTTCCTTCCTTCCTTCCTTCCTTCTTCCTTCCTTCCTTCCTTCCTTCCTTCCTTCCTTCCTTCCTTCCTTCCTTCCTTCCTTCCTTTCTTTTTTCTCTTTCTAATGTATGAGTGCTCTATCTGCATGTACACCTGCATACCAGAAGAGGGCATCCGATCCCATTACAGATGGTTGTGAACCACCATGTGGTTGCTGGGAATTAAACTCAGGACCTCTGGAAGAGTAGCCAGTGCTTTTAACTACTGAGCAACTTTTCCAGCCCCAGCATCTTTTCTTTGCTATAGTCCCAGTGTTATTATTTTTATTTTAGTGTCCTTTAACTTAAAAAATGTGTTTCTGTCAGTTTGGGACTTTATGCAGTTGGCTTATTCTGAGGTATGTTAGTTTAGAACCACCTTTCTCGCCTTTGCTCTCAGTGAGGCACCCCTGAGCTTGTGAGATCCCTGTGTGCCTACCTCAGGCTTTTTGTTCTACAAGGCTTTGTCACTGGAAAAAGCACCCCCCCCCAGGGTGCATATTTGCTAACATGGTAGGTTGCATGCACAGAAGGCTGTCAATACAATCTTGATTAGTTGATTGATTTGTTGTTTGCAAGGCCACAAGCTGCTGCTCCCTCCAGGAGCTGTATCCTGTGACTCTGTGGTCTTTTGGCCACTTCAGCAGTCATGTGATTTCCATTTCATAGGTGTGTAAGTTTTAGAATGTAGTGACTATTGGTTTTCCCAGTGCTTATGACTTCCAGAAATATGCATGCAAATCACTTATCCACGTATACAGCCATACTTTGTCCATCTATATGTCCTTCTACCTACTCATCTACCCAGGCATCAGTTTATTCATTCCTTCCTTCAAACAATGTTCAGTCACAATCCAGTCTTTCATCACTAAGCCTCCCTCCTCTCCATACATTTATCCATCTACTCACCCACCCACTGATCCACCCACACATCCATCCATCCATCCATCCATCCATCCATCCATCTACCCAGTCCTCACCAGTTCTCCTATCCAGGTCTCAGTCCAACCAATGTGCACTCACAATCAAGCGTTTTCGTGTTTGTTGTCTTCGTGTCTGTGCACGAAGAGGTCCGAGGTCATGACCAATCTCTGATGGTCATCTTCCCCCCTTCCCCGCTTTGTTTGAGATGGAGTCTCTTGTTGCTCACTGCTGAGGATACCAGGCTAACTGGCCTGTGAGCTTTCAGGGTTCTCCTGTCTGCTTCCCTGTCTGCCTGCAGGACTGAGAGGATTACAGATGTACTACCTGCCGCACCTGGCTTCACGAGGGCTTCAAGGACTCGAACTTAAGTCCTTGAACTTAAGTGTGAGCACTTGTGCATCAGGCGCTTTCCCGATGTACCATCTCCCTAGCGGGGTCCAGCTTTTCATCATTATATCTACACCATACCTTATTTCCTCTGATCTACCTACGATCTCTTCTTTCTTCCTCTGCTCTCTTCCTTACATTATCAAGGCTCTACTGGGCACCTGATTTGGCCTGTTCTTTGTGTTAGGAATGATACAGGTGTCCTCCAACCCTGGAGGAATTGAATTCTGGAGGAGCAGACACTTAACCCTTAATAGTGCAAAGCAACCAGGATGTGTGGCATAGAACAAGGGTAGAGCCCTCTGGGTTCACAAAAGGGGGAAAGCTAACCAACTGCTTTAGAGTCTTATGGGAATCTCTTCAAGAAGGTGACATTGAGTTGGGTCTTGAAGGATGAGTATGAGTTCATGCAGTGTGCTGGCTAGTTTTATGTCAGCTTGACAAAAGCTAGAGTCATTTTAGAAGAGGAAATTTCCATTGAGAAAATTCTCCCACTACATGGGCCTGCGGGCAAGCCTGTGTGGAATTTTCATGATTGATGATTGTTTTGGAGTACCCAGAACACTGTGGGTGGTGACACCCCAGGGCTGGTGGTCCTGGGTGCTATAAAAAAAAGCAGGCTGAGGGAAACTATGAAGAGCAATCCAGTAAGTAGCACTCCTCCCATGGCCTCTGAATCAGCTCCTGCCTCCAGCTTTCTCCCATCATGACCCGATTACTGTGATGGTGGACTCTGATGAGGACCTGTAAGCTGAAATAAACCCTTTCTGCCCAAAGTCGCTTTTGGTCATGGTGTTTTTTCACAGCCATATAACCCTAACTAAACCACCTGGCCTAGAAAGTGTATGTGCAACGGCAGTTAGTTAGCCCCTTCTCTGTGGGCTGTCTCTACTCAAGAACCAGAGTTCTAGACAGACTCAGCTACAGGCAGGACAATCCCAAGCTTGAGGAAGGCCTGACTAAGCAGTGCTGTGTGCCACTTCCTGTCCAGCACTCTGCCTGGACCAGCCTAGCTCTGTCACCTTGAAGTTAGATCTTTGCAGGAACAAGAGCTGCCTCTCTCTCTCCCCCTAATGCAGCAAGGCAGAGTGGGTGAGAGCTTCTGGCCCTCTGTCTGACTATAAGGGCCTGTTGTTGGTACATAGGCTTGTGAAGCCGGAGAAACAAAAATCTGATTCCACTAGAGCTGGGTCCCCAGTAGCTGTTCCAAATCCACAGAAGGGAATGGGCTGGCAGCTGCAGAACACTTGGGTTCTGTGTTTAAACTCTGGAGACAAACTGAAAAACCAGATGCAAACCCAACATACTGTGAGGGGCAGGTGGTATCAAGCTGGGAGTCTGTGGGTGTGGTCTGTGACACTGTAGGTGGCAGTCCCCAGTGTAGACAGGGCCTTAGGCTGTCCAAAGAGGGAATCATGGTGCTGGGGTATCTGACTGGCTGAGTCCTTAGATGTCTAGAGCCCCTGGGAGACAGTAGCTGTTCCTGCAGCCTATAACCTGGTAGGAGGGTCCAGGATTCCTCCCTTTCTCAAAGTTGCTGCTAAGAGAGTGAAGACCTGCCTTGTCCCCAACCTTGGCTCCTTTCGTGTTCTATCCAGCTCCTGGTGTTATTCTACAACCCTGGGGACTGGCTGGGGGACTGGCTGGGGCACTGAGCCTGCCAGGATGGCAGGTGTCTAGCAGAATACAACCTTTGTCTGAGGTTCTGCTCAAGTGGCCTCAGTTTGGGGTCCTTCCTCAAGCAAATTGGTGGGAGGTGGGTGCTCCCTCCCTCATCCTAATCTTAATCTTTCAAGCACTTGCCATCTGTCGTTGCTTCTCAGAAGTCAGCCCAGGGCATCTGAGCTAATCCAGGCCAGTGGAGATGGGGAGGGCCACCTTTACCCTTCAGCTTCTGTCCTCTCCACTAGCAGTGGAGGGACTGGAATCCCTTTGTAGGGGTCTGAACAGGGTAACTTCTCTGTGGAGAAAGGCTCTAGGCTTTAATGGAAAGCTGAGACCCAGCATGGAGCAGGCTTTGATGAGCCCCAAGGGCTAACTCTGCACCTGGTCAGACCAGACATGCATTTACACTGTCACATTTGATGGCCGGTCTCAGATCGGGGACTCTGCTTTCTCCACTGATGCATGCTGGGAGTCTTAGGCCTGTAGGACTCAAGGCTTCCCTGGGGAAGAAATGTGTTATGCCAACTACAAAGCTATAAAGAGACAACATGTGGTTAAAAGCACAGCTTGGGGATGCAGGTTTGAATCCTGTCTGTGTTTGAATCAAGGCTGTGTAGCCTTGAGCAGTTGCTTAACCTCGCTGGGCTCCTGTTTCTTCATCTGTAGCACTGGATATTCACAGTGGTTCTTTTGCTGGGTGGTCATAAGGACTAGAGGTACTGATAGGCATAAAGCAGTTGGTGACACACTGTGAAATACAGTTGATCCGATGGGTGTCCTGGGAGGGTAGAACTCTGTTGTAAGGGGTGCAGATTGGGCAGGGTGTGGAATGGCTAGCTCTGAACAGACAGCTGAGACACCTCCCCTTCATTTCTCCTACAGCACACAGGAGTCTACCCTATGCTGTCCCGCAGCCTGCGGCAGGTGGCTGAGGGCAAGGACCCCACAGGTTGGCACGTGCACACATGTGGGTTGGCCAACATGTTCGCTTACCATACACTGGGCTATGAGGACCTGGATGAACTGCAGAAAGAGCCACAGCCTCTCATCTTCCTGATTGAGCTGCTGAAGGTGGGAGCCAGGTGTGGGAGGGGCTGGCCCAGGTCAGGGAAGGATGCTGCAGACATCCACCTACCCCGTGCCCACTTCACACATTTTCTTTAGAAAACAAGAGGCTGGTCAGGGACCCTAGGAGAATTGGAAGCTGCAAAAACAACTCCTCTCCCACCAAGGAAAAAGCTCATTTGAGACCATGTTTGAAAAATGGAATTTAATTTCATTTTTAGGCATTTTTATTCAGTTGGTCATCTGCTTTCATGAATGCACGATTTAGAGTTGCAGCCTCTCCCTTGGTTCCTGCAGTTTGTGGGTTTGGACTTGGGTCTGGCACAGTGAGCCAGCCTTCATGGAGCTAGCCCTTGTTTGTGGATTTATGGGCCAGACCAGGCTCAAGGTCGAGGCCAGTTCAGGACTCAGCTTATGGCCAAGGTTGAGCCTCAACCTGAGGACTGTATGGGGAAGTAAAACTAAAAACGAAGTTTTGTGGTCTGCATACTGAGTAACAACATCCCTTCAAAGATGCTCTTTGCAGCTCCTATACGTTTGTGTTATCATAATGTCAAATTCCCACCAGATGGCAATGAAAGTGTATTGTTTTGACGCAGTGAGTATTCATCACAATTTTCTAACTATTGAAGTAAACTCCCCTAAAGAAAGGGAGCCCCAAAACACTGACTTGCTTAGGGAGGGGCTGGGCTTGCTGCTTCCTTGCTCTGTTCTCAAGGTCTTGAGCACAAGCCTGACTCCAGTGTGGCGACTCACTGTGGGACACAGGCAACCACTTGAGAAGGATGGCCGGCCCATCTTGCCTGCTCCTCACCTAACTAACTTGTAGCTCCTGGACTAGGTGGAGGCCCCAAGTGAGTACCAGAGGGAGACGTGGAACCTGAGTAATGCGGAGAAGATGCAGGCGGTGCCTCTCCTTCATGGGGAAGGCAACAGGCTCTACAAACTGGGCCGCTACGATCAGGCTGCTACCAAGTACCAGGAGGCCATTGTGTGCCTGAGGAACCTTCAGACCAAGGTGAGGAGCTACCTCTGTCTGAGTGGACTGGGATAAACCTCACCCAGCTGGTGACTCAGCTTCTGCCCTGCAGGAGAAGCCCTGGGAGGTTGAGTGGCTGAAGTTGGAGAAGATGATCAACACCCTGATCCTCAACTACTGTCAGTGCTTGCTAAAGAAGGAGGAATACTATGAGGTGTTGGAGCATACCAGCGACATCCTCAGACACCACCCAGGTGCAGCTCTGGCAGGGGTGAGGGAACTGGGGTGGGGTGGGGGTGGTGTGGGAGGAAGGGCAGCCAGGCCACAGCCACCTGTGAAGGCCTCGGTGGACTTTTCCCACTTGTAAGGCCTGGAAGCTGGTCTTCACCCAGTGGACTTCTCCAAGCCTGCAACTGCATTGTAGGTGCTTCTGGGTAGGTGATATTTATTGTGGGAGGTGTTTGTTTCAGACTCGGGTTGGCTATCTAGCCCAGGCTCACTTGGAACTTGTGATCCTTCTGCCTCTGCCTCCAGAGCTCTGGGCTTTACAGGTGTGCACCATTATACTAGGCTTTAGGGAGGTGGTTTTTAAATCTTATTTATTTTTATGTTCTTCAAATGTGCATATGGCTGTGTATTCCATAAATTTGGGAGTAGCAACCAGGCTTTGAAAGGAGGCCAGTAATCTAGAGAAAAATGTGAAATCGATACCGAAAGCTCGTCTCTGGCAGTGGTTTAGAAGGCATTTGACTAACGCTAAGAGTAACAGCACACACTTGCTCCAGACGCTAAGTCCTCTACCCTTATTGCACTGAGCCTCACACTCGCTAGATTGGTCAGGCACAAGGACAGGGTCTGATGGTGACAAAGCTTGGGTCCTCAGAGGGAACAGTACAGAGTTCTGAAAATGAAATTGGCCACAGGACTTGGGAAGAAGCTGAGGCTGGGAGGTCCGGTGCCAGGGGGCTCTAGGGCTGGGTGGGTGGGTGCAGCACGCTCCTCCCCACAGGCATTGTGAAGGCCTACTATGTACGTGCTCGTGCTCATGCGGAGGTGTGGAACTCTGCGGAAGCCAAGGCAGACCTGGAGAAAGTGCTGGAGCTGGAGCCATCCATGCGCAAGGTGGTGCTCAGGGAACTGCGACTGCTGGAGAGCCGCATGGCAGACAAGCAGGAGGAGGAGCGGCAGCGCTGCAGGAACATGCTGGGATAGGCTGGGTTGGGCTGGACTAGTCTGGTCTGGGCTGAGCTGGGTTGGTTAGTTTGGGAAGGAGCTGTAGGCTGAGGTCCTGGGCTGAGGGCTGGAGCTATGAACTGAGACACTGGGCTAGTACTGCTCCACTTGCTGTAGGACGCCCCAGGAACGGTGTCCTTGGCTGCCAGTGACTCCTCTTCAGTCCCAGTGTCTGGGCCACCAGCGCAGCAAGCATAGCCTGGACAGGCCTGGGCCAATTAATCAGGACCTTGACGTCACTTTTTAGCACTTGCTCATATTAAATCATATTAAGATTAATTTCTAAGGGCTGCGAATATAGCTTAGTGGTAGAAGGCTTGTTTAGCAAACCTGGAGCCCTGGGTTTGATCTTTAGTATACACACATACATACATACATACATAAATGTATTTTGTGGGATCAAAGTCATAGATGCCCATAGAAAAATCAAAAGCACCCCCCCAAAAAAAACCCTAATTTAACAAAGGGCATAGAATAGGTCCCATCCCTCAGCTCAGGTGTAGTATAAAACCTACTTTAAATTAAAATATATTTTAGTGATTTAATTTTGTGTGTCTGTGTCTGTGTATGTGTAGTGTGTGTAGTGGGGCAATTGGAAGAAGTTTTTGTTATTTTGGTTTCTAAAACGCAAAATGGTCTCATCCCAGGTGTGGTGGATGATTATGAGTTTGATTTGGAGTGCTTGATGCCGGTGGCTATGATTGGTTAGGTGCAGCTGTTTTGCCACGTGTAGTTTGTTCTTGGGATTTGCATGCTACTTGGCTCTATGGGAACTTTTGGTTAGAGTATAAAAGGTTTGAAACTTTGAGAGCCAGGGTGCGTATTGGTTGGTGATTTGTTGATTGGTTTGTCTGTGGTTAGTGTGTTGATTCTTGCTTAGAAGAACATCCATTGGAGAGATTGGGTTTGCAGATAGTGTTATCTATGTCTTCTTCAAGCTTAGGACAGCCTAAAAAGGCTGTAAAGATTTCCCTTCCTTCCTTCCTTCCTTCCTTCCTTCCTTCCTTCCTTCCTTCCTTCCTTCCTTCCTTTCTTTCTCTATTAAAACTGCTTACAAAAGTGGTGAAAATTTCTTTCTATCCTTTCTTTCTCTTTCCCTAAATTGAGGGTAAAAGATTGTAGTTTACTACTACAAATGGCAGGTAATGTGGGACACATCACTCCAGCTGACATCCAATGTGGAGATAAGGAAGAAGAGAAAGAAATTCCAGACCTCATAGAGTAAGTGGTAGTGGAAAACAACACCAAACAACCAAGATGTTTCAGCCAGAGGTTCTTCCCACTGGCCCAGGACTCCCTGATGTTTAGGAGCCAAGGCTTTGAGGCTCACTTAGTTTTAAACTGAACAGTTTCTTTCCCCCTGCAAACCTGTCTATGCCGGGAACTGGTGAGGTGGTCCTGACAAGACGCGTCTACTATGGTGATGCGATGGCCACTCATGAGGGAACCCTTCTTGCAGACAAACTTGCCAGTTGTTTTTCCTGAAAACCAGAGTCTATTTTAAAATCTGGAAAGTTTTTCCTCAAGGTCAGCACACATAAACTGTCTTCCAGAACTGGTTGAGGTTGGTAGCCGGACTTGGTACTCACCAGGTGGTGCTGGTTTTGAAGGCATGAAGCAGTCATTGGAGAACAACTGAAGTCTGGCACTGGGAGAGGCCAGGAGTGGCTCCTGGTAAAGGTGCGGCCTCCATAGCAATTGCAGACCAAGATTGAGGGGGCGTTACAGAGAAGTTGAGGCTTGGCACCATAAAGAGAGCCCAGGAGAGGCTATTGGTGAAAGTGCAGCCCAGTTGCAGCAGAAGAACCCAGCATTTTGGAGATAACAGTACCATGGGACGACCACCAAGAACAGCAGCAGTAGTGGAGTGAGGCCAGCCAGAGCCTGGAGGACAAGCTGTGTGTGCTGCAGAGAGCAGAGCCAGAGAAGTGACCCAAACTCTTTAGAGGAGCCCAGAAGATTATGAGTGAATTCTAGATAATTGGACATGGATAGTGTTTTTTTACTGTCTGAAAACACTGTGAAAAGTTTGGTAGATGTTTGGTTTCATTTGGTCCTGTGCATTCACAAATCTCATGATTGTTCCTCTTGTAAATGGTTTTGCGGGGATAGTGTTAAATTGTGTTGTTAAATTTTTGTTAAATTTTTTTTTTTTATTTTGGATTAGGTATGCAGAAAGGGGGAAATGTTTTGGCAGTTTTATTTTTAGTTAAGTATAAAATAATTGTTTTGTGTACTATTGGGTGAGGGGGGCTGCTTAGGTCTTAGAGTTTTGTATTGTCTGCAAGTATTGGATTTATGTGGGGGTTGTTTGATTGCACATGACCTACACATGCTATCCGTAGAACACCTGACCTCTGAATCAATAAAAACACCCGAGTCCAGATGCTCAGGATTCCACTGTCCAGTATGGGTCTGGCCAGGATAGTGGTTCCCTCTGCTGAGGTCTGGCAGAGTTTGCATGTGTGAATATGCCTCCTTGTCATCCTGTTTAGCCACACTGTAGGTGTATAGGTCTGTGTGTGTGTGTGTGTGTGTGTATGGCACATGTGTAAGGTACTGAAGGAGGCTGCAAGAGGGCTTGTGATCCTATAAAGCTAGAGTTACAGATGGTTGTGAGCTTCCCTACTTGAGTTCTGGGAACCAAACTCAGGTTCTCTGGAAGAGCAGCAAGTGCTCTTAACTGCCGAGCCTTCTCTCTAGTCCCAAATTAAAAATATTTTTAATTAGCCCTTGGAGTATTAGTTTTCATTATGATGTTTTCCAGCAAAATTAGTTTTCATTGATTCTCCCCCCACCCTTTTCCATCATGCCCAATTTTATTTTTCTGGTAGCTTTTCCTTTGTCTCCACACTGGTCCCTACTGCAGCCTCTTGCTGTGTCACATGCTAGCTAGAGATGATTACAAACACCTCCCCCCCCCGCCCCCAAGTTTGGGTAGTTGTATTTTGGGATTTCTGATCCTCCTGGTTCTTTTTTGTCACTTTATAGTGGCTAGACATAGAACCCCCGAGAATGTTACTGACCGTGGTGGCTCTGGGGACTCCTGGAAGAGGGCGATAAAGCAAGTATCTGTCGTGCTCCCCTCTCCCTGAGGGTGAGGTGTACTTTCTTTTCCATAATGCCTGTAGTTAACTTCCACGTTGAACTCAGCAAACAAGTGAGGTCTGTGCTCGGTGTTCAGGCTGACGGTTGTAGAAGTTTATTTTTAGTTAGGTATAAAATTATTTTGTGCACTGTTGGGTGAGGGGCTGCCTAGGTCTTGGTGTTTTGTATTGTCTGCAGGTTTTGGATTTATGTGGGGAATGTTGATTGCTAACGATCTGCATGTGCTGTCAGTAGAACCCCTGAAGAGTTCTGGATCAATAAAAACACCTGAGCTCAGGTGCTCAGGGTTCCACTGTCGAGGATGGTGCTGGTCATGATGGTGGTTCCCTCTGCTGAGGTCTGGCAAGGTTTACAACCTATGAAAACACCTCCCTGTCTTCCTTGGTAAGCCTACACGAAGGGTATTACTGCAGACTCAAAACCTGAAAATCAATAAACAGCATTTACATGATTGTGACTGTGCTAGTGTATTCCCTGCTGGGCTTTGGTGGATGTTCTCCCAATTCTTTGATCCCAAAATGAATATGCTCCTGGCATGTGGGGGTTTCAGTGTAGCCCTCCTAGCCTCTGAGAAAAGGCAACTCATATTTTAATTGACTTGGGTCTGAGTCTACTAGCCCATCTGTGTCCATGTTGAGAAGGGGGCAGGAGGCAGGAGAGGACAGAGGATGGGACACTGTGACCTGCAGAGGCACAGGGAGGAATGTTGTGAGGCCACAGAGCCCTGACTTGTGGAGCAGGGAAAGAGGGCAGAAGGACCATGGCCACCACCCCAGCAGCGCTGCCCCAGGAGATGCCTGGATGGTGCACACCACCAAAGCACGGGTGTGGCTCAGAAACGGGTGCCTGGTCAGGGGCATTATTGAAGGGCTACGAATGGCCTTTCCTTTCCTCACACCTTCTCACCCCCCCACACTTTCTTTCTTCTCTCTCCTTCCCCTTCTATCCTCTCTTCTCCCTCCCCGTTGTTGGTTTTGAGATGAGGTTTCACTACGTTGTCCTGGCTGGCCTGGAACTTGGCAATCCTCCTTCCTTCTTCTTTCCACCTGCTGGACTGTGGGTGTGGGGTTGCCCTGCACCCTATCCTTTTCTGTATGCAGTGTCCCCTCCATTGCCTTTGCTTCTGTGGATGGAGAGGATCCTACCTTATTTCTCAGTACCCAGCTACAGCTCTCTAGCATGACCAAGGCCCCAAAGCATCTCAGGGCCCTGCTTGGTCCTGTGTGGCCCTCCTAATTGAGGATCTTTCCTTCTGATGCCTCAGGACATTTACAAGCCCAAGAACAAAGAAGTCCAGGACACCTGTTAGACTACAGTGGAGGCTCACTGGAGAGACTCCTACTGTCTCTGTCACCCAAAGATGATGAAGGCCAGAAGCTTAGCTCAGTAGTGAGCTGTGACAAGGCGGCAGCAGATGGATAGTCAGCTATCCATCCAGGGCTCTGGTGCTCACCTGGGTTTCCTTCTGTGCTCTGAAAGCAGTCACCTATGAGGGCCCGACTAGAGGGATTGGGCGGGTTGGGGGGATGGAGTGAGCATGTCTCACAGGTAACCTTCAGAAGGCTCCTTTCCCAGAATCTAGCCAGAGGGTTGCATTTCCGAGGGGGCCAGCAAGGGGCAGCAGACTATAAGCGACTTTGAGGTCCCTGGGAATCTGATGCCATTCTCCACCTTCCTTGATGGGTCACAGCTGAGGGGATACACAGAACCATAGAACAAGATCACTGGAGGACTAAGGACTCAGTGACAGTCTAGTTCCCACCGGCTTTGTACAGACTGGGGAATCAAGGTTCAGAGACTGGCCAGAATCAAACCTAGAGTAGATCCCAGACGAACACTCAGGTTTCAGACTTCTGGCTGGAACTATTTGTGCTATTCTGGGCTGCTCAGCAGCTGTTCCACGCTGGGTCTGATGCATTAAAAAGGAGAAAGGAAAGGAAAAAAATGTAAATCTTATACAAAGCAAGTCAGCCTACCAGTAGCCTTTGCATGGGAACAGTTAGAGAGGCTGAGACAGGGACCAATGTGGATTTCTCAGCCACAGTCTCTCCCTCCTAGAGTCAATGCAGGTCAATGCATGCGGGCCAGGTGTGAGCCACTGTCTGAACTGTGTGCTAACTGGAGTGGACAAAGATGAGTGACCAGAGAGTGATTGTGGGAGATTACGTGGGTCTCTCCCATCCTTCGCAGGACTCTTACACCCTTTAGCTGCTATAGCAAGGTACTACAAACAGTGGCTGGAAGTGACACAGCTCCCCGTCTGTGTGGGAGCCTGCGGCCTTCTCTCTAGACTCTTCTGGGAGAATCTGTCTTGCCTTTTCCAGTTCTAGAGACTGCTGCGTTCCTCGGTTCCTGGTCCCCTCTGCCCCTACCAAGCCAGTAGGAGAGCATCTCCCAGTTTCTCGGTCCCCCTGGTCTATCACCATCTCTGTGCCTCTGACCTTCCTGTCTCCCTCTTATGGGACCCTTGGGATGATGCCTACCTGCATAACCCTGCAGACTCCCCATCTTGTCTCTCTTGCCTTGGTCATACCTGCAGTCTTTGTGGTACCATGTAGCCATGTGTAGGTTCTGAAGATAGAGACATGGTATGATTGGGGGCATCACCCATCTTACACAGTCAGCTGGTCTCCATTGTCACCGTTCACCATGCTCTGTGTGTGTCCTGAAGCTGTACACACGCACCGTCACCTCCACGCTTCTTCCCCTCTGTTCCCCACTTGGTGTGGCTGACAGGTGGTTCCACCTCTGGTGGAAGAGGGCTTTGTGGGCACTTGTTTCTCCAAGTTTCTCCTTGCCGGACATAGTTGGGCAGCTGCTGTGATCTTTGACCTGTGATCCCAATGGCTTCCTGGCCCCAGATCTTGATGTCCCGAGAGTGGCAGTTCATGGGCCCTTCAGGCCTACATGTGGCCATTGGATCCCACTCTCCAGGACCCTGGTATCCACCATTCTGGGGTTCTCCCACTTTTCCTTCCTCCTCTCCACTGTGTACTTACAGCTTCTAAGATTGACCACTTGCCTTCTGTCAAGTGTCCTCCAAGCTGGAGGGCAGTAGCAGGGCTGAGAGAAGCCAGCAACATGTGCAGGTGACATGTCAGGTAGGACAGAGCCAGGATTGGAGGTCGGCCCAGAGGTCACAAAGGGCAGCCTTGATCACGTTGATTTCACACAACAGTTCAATAGCTCTGTGCTCTGCAGGGGGCTTGCATTAGCAATACAGTAACAACCACAGCCCCTCGGACTATCTTTTCCCCACCTTAGGGTGGGCCTCGTAGCCCCACCTGACGGAGGAACCACTGTTCTGGGAGGCAGGTAGCCCGCCTGGGTTGCCCACACAGCTGTAAGTGGCAGAGGCCAGGAGTGACGTACAGGGGTGAGAGCCAAGCCCTTTCACCTATGTGTCTGTGATTATCAGGCGGCTCTGGGGTGAACAGAGTTTGGCTCTTTTTTTTTTTTATCTTTTTATTGAGACAGTCTCATGTGGCCAAGGTTATCCTTGAACTCTGGATCCTTCTGCCTCTGCCTCCAGAGTGCTGGGATTAAGGTGTGTACCACCATGCCTGGATGACATTTATTTTAATTTCCTCTAAGACCATTGTTCTTGGCAGTAGTTCTTGGCAGTAGGTGGGAGGAGCTTGAGAGTAAGGGGCTACCTGTGTCTTACCTATAATAACTATTGTCATTTGACTTCCTGGGGTGCTATAAAGAAATGTCTATTTACCCTAAATAGAATACCAGCAGACCTATTTACCCAAATAGAATACCTCTTTAGAGAATTCTGTTCAAGTCCAGCTTGGTAGACCAGTAAGCACTCTGGGATTACTTACATAGCATGGGCCACTCAAAGGCAGCTACTCTACGGGGAAGTCTCCTAGGCACTCATTGGGCAGCTATATTACTAAAGAATCTCTCCCCATTCAACTGTGTACCTCAGGGAAGGGCAGGGCCCTTGATTTCATGAAGCCTGTGAGTCCCTGTCCACCCAAGGGAACAAGCTAGCAATTCCAGTCATGTGAGGGTCTCACTGGAGCAGTGACAGAAATTCTGATTCAAGATGGTACTGAGCCCATCCAACCTGGAGGCAGTCCCCACACACATACACACACAACATAAATACACACACACACACACACACACACACACACAGACACACACACACCATAAATCCACACACATACACACACATACACACATACACACACAACATAAATATACACACATATACACACACACACATACACACACAACATAAATATACACACATATACACACACACACACAACATAAATACACACACATACACACACATACACACACACAACATAAATACACACACATACACACACACACACACACACACACCATAAATCCACACACACACATACACACACAACATAAATACACACACATATACACACACACACACATACACACACAACATAAATACACACACACATACACACACACACACACACACACACACACACACACACACACAGGGGCACAGACCTGGGGCAGTACGTGCAACATGCTCCAGGTTTCCTCTGAGCATTAGATCCTTCCAGTGCAAAGTAAGGGAATCCTGGCATATCTCGGCATCATGACAGGAGGTTGGAGTCCAGTATTAGTTTCACTGACAGCCGGCATCTGGACTCTCCCTCCCTGGACTTGCCAGGTTTTGTAGCTGGAGGTGCCATGTTGAACTTCACCTTGACCCACTGGTCTGTGGATGGTGGAATCATATTGCTTGGTAGGGAGGCCATTTGGAACTCTGCCTGCTCCCTCCCACCTCTTCCTTGAAGGCAAACCCTCAGGCTTATTTCCCATGCCCTGAGTCTGCGCAGCTCCTGGCCTAATTTTGACGACTTTGTTCCTTCTGCTGTTCTCATTAGTGAGAGACTAGGATAAGCAAGGACTCTCACCTTCCCTCTCGCCACCAGTAAAAATATCACTGGAGGATGAGCTGAGTGCGTGTGAGTCCTCAGCAGTGTAGGGCTGGCCACTCCCACTGTCAGCACTTCTGCAGGGCAGGGGTGGGGTGCATGTGAGTCATAGTCTCTCTCTGGTGAGAACTCCTTGGAAAACTCATCCCTGTGCTGCCTGGCGCAAAGACCCTTAGAAACTTTCTAGTGCAACATGCTGCTGTGCAGAGGGGGAAACTGAGGCCCAGTGACAAGTGTAGCTATTGGTTTGGGGCAAATGCTTTTTATTCTTTTCCTAGTTAAATCACCAGTTTTTAGTACTGGAGCCCTGAACAATCTAGAACATGTAAACCTTCGAGACTTACTGCTGACAGAGCCAATCTGACTAGCTCCTTCCAAACTCTGACTCTTCCGGTTCAACTCAACTCACTTGTTCTGGCCAAAACTCTCCTCCAAGCTGACTGGTTCAAACTGATCTTCTCAACTGGTTTACTGTTTCTGACTAGACTCTTCTGACTCTGGCTTACTCTGGCTGATTCTCTGACTGCCTCAGACTGAAGTACTCTGCTCGGCTTCAAATTGACTCACTCTTCCTGTCTGATACTGACTTCTGTGGAGCTGCCTCTGTGTCTCTGTGTCTCTCCCTGAGTTCTCATTTCTCCATACTGTCTCAGTCAGCCTCTCTGTTCCTCAGTCAGACCCCTGCATTGTTGTATGTCTTATCACCCATCTTCCTGTTTTAGACTGCTCACCTCATACTGCTTGCTGTAACTGACTCCGCTCTGAGCTGAGAGCCCATCTTTTCTATTGTGAAAGTTGGGTGTGTCCTCACTCTGCTAACTCTTCCTCTGATTAGTCACTTCACCTTTCCTTCACTCTGACCCATCTCAAACACCACTTCCTGTGTGACACTGACTCTTGAGCTCTGCTTCCAGTGTCCGCTTCCACATTCTGTTTCTGTCTTAGGGATTAAAGGTGTAGACTACCACTGCCTTCTGAATACTGGGATTAAAGGTGTGCACCAACATTCCTAACATTCTTTTTACATTCTACCTGGACCACACAGGCCTCTAAATGTGATTCCTTCATATAGACCCCTGGAATATAGACCCTTCATAGCTTTCACACAGGCTTATTCCTCTATAGACAAGAGTTAAGGCTAAGGTGGGAGCAGAAAGTCTAGCAGGATAGGGGTGGGATATTTACTGGCTTCTGGTCTGGTGACATCTCTGTCAAGCTACTCTCCTTCTCCTCCTCTTCTTCTTCCATTACTTTTTTCATATGACAGCATTTTATTTACACTTTGGATGTTGTTGTTGCTTTGTTCTTGAAGTGCTGGGCATGGAATCCAGGCTCTTAGCCTACTGGGTGAGTGGTTGTCCACTTGTAGCTGTAGCCTCACCACTTTCTGTTGGAGTCCTTTTCCCTCCATTCTAGTAGCATTAGAGACTTTTCTCCTATTATTATTATTATTATTGAAATTTGTGTATGACCGTGTATATGAGTGTAGGCATTCATGTGATACTACATGTGGGAGGTTAGAGGACAACTTGTGGGAGTTAGTTCTCTCCTTCTACCATGTGGGGCCTGGGGCTTAAACTCAGGCTGTCAGGCTTGACATCAGGGCCTTTTCATGCTGATCCATCTTGCTGACCTGAACTTCCTCTTCTTTTAAAATTTATTTTGTTTTTAATTATGTGTATATATCTGTGTGGGAATGTGTGCATACGAATGCAGGTATCCTTGGAGGCCAGAGGCCTCAGAACCCCCTGGAGCTGGAGTTACAGGCAGCTGTGAGCTGCTTGACATGGATGCTGGAAACCAAACTCAGACCCTGTGCAAGAGCAGTATATACTCTTGACTGATGAGCTGCCTCTCAAGTTCCCCCTTTAAACTTGATTTTGTCTTAATTTCTTTTAAAACCACCATCCCTGCTCCCTACTTCTCTCTCTTCCTTCTCTTCCTTCCCTCCTTTGTTTTTTTCTAAAGATTTATTTTTATTTTATGTGTATAGATGTTTGCCTATGTGTATATCTGTGTACCACATTTGCTCCTGATACTCAGAGGCCAGAAGAGGACATTGGATCTGCTGGAACTGGAGTTACAGATGGCTGTCAGCTGCCATGTAGGTGCTGGGAACTGAACCTAGATCCTCGATAAGAGCAGTCAGTCTTTTAACTGCTGAGCCATTTCTCTAGCCCCTCTCTCTCACTTCTTCTAAGCCTCTGCCTTCTGGGACAGGTTGCTTGGCAGTCAGTATCCCAGCTCCCAGCCTCCCTTAGGAAGCGAAAGGGAGACACAACTACTACCTGGCTGGGATCATGACCTTAGGTCTTCCAGCTCCTTCTGGTGTAGCTGAAGAGGCATGAAGACTCTATCCAATCTCTAGATAGGGAAGGCAGAGGTTTGAGTAATTGAGATGCGTAAAGCTTGGTGGTGGAAGGTGCCTGCTAGCGTCATCTTGTGGCAGATGTCTGTAAATACAATTTCTGCAACAGCTCAGCCCGTCTGCCACCTACTGCTCTTCACAGATGTGTTTGTGCTTAATAGGAGGAAAAATGGTGTGGATTTAAATGTCTTCCCATCATCCTTGGAAGCACACAGGATCTGAGCTTCAGGGTGGGAGATGTCCTTCACCAATGTTTCTCACAGCCAGAACGCAGGTGGTCTGAGGCAGAGGCTGAGACACGGCCATGTCTCTTTTCCGACCACCCATGTTGAGTGTCCCCTCTCCCCAGCCTTTGTTTTGTCATCCAAGAAGGGAGAGCTGTCTTGGTGATGTTCAAGGGCCTGTCTCATGATGAAGTGGGCGAGCCTGAGACCCAGGAGAGTCAGGTATGTAGCTCCACATTTGGAGGTCTGGGAGCCAGATGAGCTGGTATGTAATCCAAGGCCTGACATCCAGGACAGCTGGTGTGTTAAGTTCTATGCCCCAAGCCTGAGGCTGCCAGGCAGGAGGACCTCCTGCAAGAGAAAAAGTTGGCTTTCTTGTTCTGGTCAGACTGTCAGCTGATTGGATGAGATCCACCCACAGGAGCAAGACAACCTGCTGTACTCAGTTGGCTGATTCAAACGTCAACCCTTCCCAGCACTCATATGCACGCCAGGGATATAATGTCCACCACAACTTAAGTTGATACAGAATGCCACCTGTCAATCCTGGAGGCCAGATACTGCATATCAAGGTGTCAGTGGGTGGTCTCCTCTGAGGCTCAGAAAGAGAAGATTGTCCCGGGCCTGTCTCCAGACCTCTACTGTTGGCTTGTCCTTATCAGTTGCCTTAGCTTGTAGACACATTTCCGTCTCTACACTTTCTTCTTGTGGTAAGACCCTCACTTGGGAGGGTGTTATTGTCACCAGACCAGGCATTTGTTTTTATTTTGCCTGGGACAGGACAGGACATATTAGATTCAGAATAAGCTGGACATGGGGCTGGTCTATTTCTGTTTAGGTGAGGACTTGGGAAGCCTGAATATACCAGGATGTCTCAGGAGAAAAGGTGTGTGTGTGTGTGTGTGTGTGTGTGTGTGTGTGTGTGTGTGTGTGGTGGGGGGCAGAGAGGGTCGGACAGGGCCATATCCAGGGGATCTTGAATGTCAGTGAGGAGTCTATGAGGAGCACCCATAGAAAGGGATATGATCAAATTAGCTTTCTAGGCAGATCTTTGTGTGGCAAGTTTGAGGTTATTTTGAAGCAGGGAGGCCAGCTTGGAGACTCCTTTAGTAGTCCAGGAAAGAAACAGTGTTGGAGGAGAGGAGGAGCCTCAGTGTAAGGCACTGGTGCAGTGAATGCAGCTAACTTGGTAAAGAGACTTGGAGAAGGCTGTTGCAGCTGTACACACTACACACTGCAGAATTCCTGCTTCCCAACCCTTAACCTTAGATATGTGCAGTGCTAGCCAGTTGCCAGTAGATGGTAGCAAAGAGATTGAAGAAGGAGCCTCTGTCTAATTTGCATAGTTCCTATACTGGCCTGGTTAGAAGCTATGTGTCAGCTCAGTTGGCCCACGGATTTTAGTTTTGAAGGGCAGGGCTTGAAAATGTCCAGTTCTAACTCTGGACAGTAACTGGGGAGCAGAGCCCAAACCGGAAGTGACAGCCAGCTGATGCTGGGACCTCTCGCCTTTCTCTTCAGCAGACTATTGTCCATTAAAGCAGTTTATGAAAGAAGGGGGCTGGGGCTGTAGGGGTCCCTGGTTAAGGTAGAATGAGGGGCAGTATCCTCTGGGCTGGACACCGTGATGTTTTGGAGGGATTTTCATTCTCAGTGTTCTAGACTGACTAATGCTGTCAAGGCTTCCTGGGGTTCTGTCTTGAAGGGAAAATGAGTCTCATTTCTCACTAGAGTACAGGTTCCTGCTTCTCCGAGGGTTCAGTATTCTCATGTGCCTCATCTCTCTCTTTGAGGCAGAGTCTCTCCCATCCCAGGCTGCCTTGGAACCTGTTACATACCAAGACTGGCCTTGAACTCCTGAGCCTCCAACACCCCACCCCTCCCGAGGGATCCCAGGCTTTCATCACCACGCCTAGTCCTGTACTCTGACAGAGTGCCTGAGCCTGCAGAGTCTGGCCCAGCTACCCACGTGCTGACTGTGCCCTGCCTGCCTCTTAACCCTCTGCTCTCTCCGGACTGGCTCTGCTATGCACACACATACAAGCTCTCCCTGCTTCCAGCTAGACTCTTCAATGGATGCACCAGTGGAGAAGCTTAGATCAGCTTGCTTTCTGAGCAGTGGAGAACTGTCCATGCCTGCATCTGCAAGGCCCTTTGCATGCAACTAGTGCTGGATTGGCTTCTTACTGCTGATACAACAAGGTATCAACCATCTGTCGGCTTTACAAAGGGGCTATCTTTCAGATTTTGGGTTCAGACTTTTTTTTATTTTTTATTTTTTTGGGTTTTGTGGGCTGCAGTCAAAGGCTGGGCAGGACTGCGTTCCCCCTGAGGCTCACAGGGAAACTTCCTTGCTTCTGTAGGCCACCCAAAATCCTTGGCTCATGACTCCCTCTATCCACTATCATTCATCTTTCTCTTCCCCATTTGTCCCCCTCTTATAGGGAGGGACACTTAGAATGACTCGATTCCACCTGGAGATGGGTAGAATGGGTCAAATCCCCCATTTTAAGATTCTTAACTTAGCGGCATCATCAAGCCTCTTTGCAAGGTGCTTGTCATGCACTTCTCTGGGAGCTATCTTTCCCCTCCCTCCTGGGGTGGCAATGGCCCCTGGCTGTTGCTAGCCCTGGGGTGCTCACCTGTTTCCTGTGATTTTCCATACCACTCTAGCATGTCTTCTTTCTGATTTTAATTTTTAATTAATTTTTGAGTTAGCATACAAAGCGGTGGGTTTCCTTATGGCCATTCACACACGTGTTCCACTCTCCTCCCACCCCGCTGTGGCTACCCTTCCTTCCTCTAGACAGTGCTGCATCCTCCCTTGCTCCGTGTGTTCTAGTACTCTCTCTTATGATCTCTTCCTTTCCTCTCATGGTTCCCTTTCTGCTCTCATGTCAGACACACATGTGCACATTTTAATCCAAGTTCTGCCTGTGAGGGAAAATGTGCACTATTTGTCTGTCTGAATCAGGCTTATTTTGCTAACGGCAATGATTTCTGGATGATTCCACTTTCCTGAAAATGTCATGATTTAATTTTCTTTATGACTAAATAAAATCTATCTGACTGAGTAAAATTTCTCTATGTATCTGTGTAAATATTATCCAACTATCTGTGTATATAACTATCACTGAACTATCTATGTATATATCATCTATCTATCTGTCACTATCTATCTATCTATCTATCTATCATCTTATACACTGTCTTTATTTATCTGTTGACAGACATCTAGGCTGGTTCCATTTCCTGGTTATTATGAACAGTTCAGCAATAACTGTGGATGGTCAGATCTCTGTGGTGTGTTGACTTAGAGTCCTTTAGGGAAACGCCCAGGAGGGCATAGCTGGGTCTTGTGGAAATTCTGTTTCTAGTGATTTTTTTTCTTTGTGTGTGTGTGAACCTTGATGCTGATGTCTGTAGTGTGAGCACATATTTAGACTCCCAGCAACTGTGAACTGTGAAGGGCTCCCCTTCTCTACATCCTTTCCAGTATTTGTTGTCTTTTTTTTTTTTTTCTTTTTTTTTTTTTTTTTTTTAATAGCAGTCATTCTGACTGGGACAAGAAGGATTCTCAAGGCAGTCTTAAATTATTATTTTTATAATGGCTGAGGATGCTGAACATGTTTTCAATAGTTATAGACTATTCGAGCTTCCTTTTTTGAGAAGATGTGTTCTTTTCATCAGCTTGTTTATTGATGGGATGATTGTGTTTCTGGAGATTAACTTTAGGTTGAGCTCCCCTACCCCAGTTCCTCAAGTAGCCTGCAGAGGGCACTGTTGCCTGCTGGCGATTTGGACCTCTATGAAGCCTGGACTGTCTGTCACTGCTCCTCTGATTTAATCTTTTCAGCAGTTTTTACAATGTATATCCTCTCACTTTATGGTTAGAGAATTTGAAGGTAACACGTTCAGAGCCGGGGTTTACAGCAGATCGACTCTCTGGCTCCAGATCCCAGCTGTCATTTCTGGTGTCCACACCCTCACAGCTTGATCCTTTCCTTCCCAAACATTTCCCTGCTGCACGGTGATACACCAGTGATAAAAACAAAACAAAACAAAAACTACTTCTAACTGTTCCTCTTTGGTTCCCAAGAATGCCCATTGCCTCCAAGATGGGGTCTCTGTTGCCAGGTTGTGCTACATTGGCTGTAACCCACTGGTAATAATGACCAGCCAGGGGTCCCCTCAGAGACCATCTCAGAGACACCTGTCCTTCTTTCTCCACATTTGGGGGCCAGGAGAGAACAGAGGCTAACAGCAAGTGATAGTCAGACAGGCATGAGTTCTTAACAATGCCCAAGCAAACATTTACTAGCTGCTTAGCTATTTACACACACACACACACACACACACACACACACACACACACACACAAACACACATGCTTTTAAATCTAGATACAGCAGATGAGAGAGCATGACATGCGATGTTTGTCTTTCCAAGTATGGCTTATTTCAGTTAACATAATGATCTCTAGTTCCCCCCATTTTCCTGCAGATGTTGTGATTTCATTTTTTCTTTACAGCTGGATAAAATTCCATCTTGTATATGAACCACATTGTCTTTATCCAGTCATCTGTTGATGCACATTTAGGTTGGTTCTATTTCTTGAATAGAGCAGCAATGAACATAAATGAGCAGATATCTCTGTTGTGCTGTATCTCTACCCAGTGGTATAGCTGGGTCTTAATGATAGTTCTATTTTCAGTTTTTAAAAAGCATGTACTTATTTAAGATGGGGGAAGGGGTTCGCCAGAGCACATGTGGTGGTCAGGACAACTTGCAGGGGTTGTTTCTCTCCTTCCAGAAGACAGTAGATAGATGTCACAAAGCATTTGGAAATGCCTTAACCCTTTGCATATTGTTTGGCTCAAGGGTCCCTTTCATCCTTGTCCGGAGGAACATTGACCTCTCCTTTCGTAAACACTTATTTTTGGTTTTTTTCTCAGAAACTTCATAATGGTTACACAAGGTCCCATTACAATCTGCAGTGTGATTTGTACAATGTGCTTACTGTCTCTGAGCTACTGTTTCTTCGGTTGTACACAGAAGTTCATAATTTTTGTTATCTCAGTGAAGTACCCAGAGGGGCTGACTATTGTGATACGCGAGGTCTGCTTCCATTTCAGTGACTTTTAATCACAACACCCGGGGTTACCTGTGAGTTCACCTCGTGACCCCTAGCTTCCCTAACCCTCTGTCTTCTCAGGTGACCTATGTCTTCCCACTCCCTTGCTTTAGGTGAGAGTGAATAGCGCTTCTTCCCTGCTCTGCCAACTCCAGAGTGAGGGATATTCAGCTTCATGGCCTTGGAAGCAGCCGCCTGCTCCTCAGTGTGGAACCTTTCGCTTTTGCTGTCCCTTTTCTGTGATGAAAATTCCAGGTGGCCCGAGCAGAGTCTTCAGTTCTGTCACTGCTTCAGCTTGGTATTCATTCTGCTAGTCACTTTACATCTGTCTCTTCAAAATTGGCTCCTGTTCTGGGAAGTCACAGCTCTGGCTGACCCCTTCCCCTCCTCCTGGATGCACAGGAGTTCCTAGGGTGATATCAGAAGCTGCTGTCCTGCATGTGCTAATGGCCTGAAGTCCACAGCGAAGATCATGAGAGACATTCTTAGGCCCTGCTGGAGGAAAAGGCTTGGTGGAGGCAGCAGCAGCAGCAGCAGCAGCAGCAGCAGCAGCAGCAGCAGCAGAAGGGGCTTTCCTCATATCTGCAGAAGCTGCAGCTGTCCTTACAGTGGCCTCTTCCATCCCACCCAGCCTCATCCTCGGTGCGAACCTGTGTCTGACCATGGGGTAGATGGTTTAGGAAGGTGGAGAATTCTTGGTCTATGTTTCAAAGACATTTTCTTCTCTTGGTGAGGGTGTCTCCATTATCAAGGATGAGTTAAACGAACCTGGTTATTCCTGGGAGAGTTAAAAGCAAACTGAGAACCTAGAACCCTGGTGGAGAGAGACCCATGGCAGGCTGAGCGGATGACTACAACACCGTCCCTCTGTCCCCTGGCAGCTGCCCTGTGCTTTTGGCTCCCATGGCTTTCATTCTAGCCGGTGGAACAGGGTGGAGGCATGCAGACCTCTTCCAGCCTTGGCCCAGAGAACCCTTGTGCTACTCCTTCCTCTCTGCTCACAGAAGAGGTGGCCACGTCTAGGAGTTTCCTGGGGAGATGGTAGAGCCTGGGTGCACAGGGAACCTGGACTGAAAGATGACACATACTACTGTCACATGATTAGATGTAAGCAAGTGACACCTCTGTCCCATGTGAACCTCTGCCACATTCCCAGTGGTTCCAGACCCCCTGCAGGCATGACCAGAAGCAACATGGGGGAGAAAAGGGTTTATTTCACTCACAGTTCCATATAACAGTTCATCATCAAAAGCAGTGAGTGCAGGAACTCAAGCAGGGAGGAACCTGGGGGCAGGAGCTGAAGCAGAGGTCATGGAGGGGTGCTGCTTACTGGCTTCCTCCTCATGGCTTGCTCAGCCTGCTCTTTTATAGACCCCAGGACCACCAGCCCAGGAATGACACCATCCACAATGGGTTGGGCCCTCACCTATCAATCTCTAATTAAGAAAATGCCCTACAGGCTGCTTGCAGCCTGATTTTATGGAGGCATTTTCTTAATGGAGGTTCATTCCTCTCAAGTGACTTTAGCCTGTGTCAAGTTGACATAAAACCACCCAGCACATCTCTGTATGCTGCTGTAACAAAGTAGCACAGACTGGGAAACTTATGAGAGGTGATTGCTTTTTTTTCAGCCTCTTTTACTAATTATGTGAGAGTGTCATAAAATGTATCTCAATCACACATGAAGAGGTGAGATTATTTTCTTTCTCGGTTCTGGTTCTGGAGGTCTAAAGTCATGGTGTTGGCTGTCTGGTAAGGATCCCATCTCCTCTTCCAAAATGGAGTCTGGAACATTGTGTCTTCCAGAGGGAACACTGTCCTCATGTGGGGGAAGATTAAGGGCAAAAGGGATGATTCCATGTCAAGCTCTTCTGTAGAGACATCCGATTCCAGCCTGGAGAGACTCACTGTCATGAGCCCGAATAAAGCCCAACCACTGTCCACATCCTAATCCCCAGTACCTGTGGATAAGGATGTTTATAGGAAAAGGGGGACTGGGGTGTTAATGAGCTGATTTAAAAAAAGAAGTATTACCCTGAGCCATATGGCTGCACCCAACGAGCATTGAGAGTCTTTAAAATGGAAGAGGGAGAGAGACCCTCATGGTGGTATGGGAAAGACTTGGCTTTGAAGGTGGAGAAGGGGCGTAGCCAGGCTCTAGATGCTGGACAACCAAGGAAAGAGTTCACTCACTTCAGCACACCTAGTTACCAGCAGGAACTCAGTTCTGTCAGGATCTTGGGCTTAGCCCAGTGAGTCCCATCTTGGACTTCTAACCCCTAGAACTGTACGATAATACATGTGTTTTGTTTAAACAACTGGTTGTAGACAATTGTTACACCAGCCACAGAATGCCAACATGGTTCAGTAGTATCTGTAGTTAGTCTTGAGGAGAATAATCAGCATGGATCTCAGTTGGGGAGGAGCTTCCAGGTCATTGGTTCCAGGTTTAGCTTGTATTTAACAGTCAGCAGCATCCAGGGCCAAGTCAAGGTGAAGGTTTGGCCTAAGTTTCATCCCATTGTGAATTCTTGTATAGATTCGCTTCCTTCATGGACCGTAGAAACAGGACAATTCATGTACTTGACACATCAGCCTTTCTTTCTGTCGTCCCTGCATCTTCATCGCCTCAGCTTTCCCTGCTCTTCCCTTCCCTGCCCTCCCCTCCCCTTCCCTTCCCTTCTCTGCCCTGCCCTTCCCTGCTCTGTCCTCCTCCCCTCCCCTTCCCTCCCTTTCCCTGCTCTTCCCTGCCCTTTCCTTCTCTTCCCTGTCCTGCCCTCCCTTTTGCCTTTTGAGACAGGGTGAGTTCAAGCCACCCTCTCACTATATAGCTCAGGCTGGCCTCAAACTTACCATTCCCCCGTCTCAGCCTATCATGTGTGAGAATGAAACTGGGTTCAGATTGACGTCCCTCAACCTGGACCAAGACTTTGGGGAGTCTGATCCCCAGGTGGTTTATTCCCAACAAATTTAAACACCGTAAAATTTGGAAAAAAGTTTCCTGTTGTAATACAATCACTGGTACACAGAAAGTGTAATTATATCAAACACTACTCAGGGTACATGTAACTTCTTCTAAGAACTGTTCTAGAGAAGGCTATCTGTACTAACTTAAGGGCCTAGGGAAGGGTCTGGCCTGGTCATGCAGATAGGGTAGAGATCATTTGGGGTATTAGCCACTTCTGGTCTTAGCTGTGGGAACTTGGGGGAATCCTCTGGCTACACAGATAATGTAAAGGTCATTTAGACAATTAGGTATCTCTGGTCCTGGTTGCGGGAGCTTGGGGAGCCCCTGGCTATAAGGGTCATTTAGATTATGAGCCACCTCCAGCCCAGGTTGTAGGAGCTTCATATGGTCCAGCCCAACAGATAACGCAGACCACCAGGCTACTAATCACGTCCAATTCCTGGATTTCTGGATGAAGAACAGGTTTTATGTCTTTCCCATTGGGAAGACAATCCTGCCTGCTTAACAGTCCTGGTTTCTCTGGGATCTGCGGGCACAAGGACCTTGGCGCTGTGCTCCCAACACTCAATAGTGTGAAGAATTAATTCCCATTTGCCTCTGGAGCATTCAGGACATTTGAAACAAAGCGACAGGATGATGGCCACTGCGTTTCTTAGGGGATTCTAATGTGTTTGGTCAGCAGCTCTGCTTAGTAGCAAGAGACAGTGACCCTGTCTTGACACCTCTGAGTTCACACTCTCCAGGCCCTGCAGCCCACTCCAAGGGAAGCAAAACTCCACAGCAGTAACCACCACCCCTTGCTTGAATGAAGGTGGGAGTCACAGCAGCGCTTTTGCTTTAGATAGCTCTAAAGTTTGTTTATTAAAACTGTTCATAGCTTTGGGGCTGGAGAGGTGGCTCAGCAGGAAGAGAACCTAGAGACCAAGTAAGGACTTCCCATTAAAACCAAGATTGTTCTGTAAGTAAATCTGAATAGAGGGAGAGGAAGCATCTCATTAGAATTATAATGAACACCCCAGCCTGCTCCCCCTTTGTGCTGTATTGTTTGGACTGGTTTTATTTCTCAAATTGCCAATTTAAAAACATCCATTTGAAAGGTACACAAAGATCAGCCCTCAATTTTCAATTTTGGCTTCAGTCTCACTGTAAGGGAGCATCCATCACCAATGGATCTTTTTTCCCTCTCTCAGTCTGCTGCAGCCGTGTTAAAAATCCACTCGGGGAAGGAATGTGCATTCGGATTTTGTGTGAAAAACCAAAACCAAAAATGACTAAGTGCAGAGCAAACCATTTAGAGAGAAGGAAGGAACCTGGCTACCTGCTGTTCATTATAGCTCAGCAGATTACAGGTCTGCCTCTCCTGCAGACACTTCTGCCATAAGTGCTTTAGGATGGTTGAACCTGAAGCCATACACAGGACCCTTGTTTGAATGAGGGTCTGAGCCATAACAGCAGTTTTGTCTAAGGTAGTTCTAAAGTTTTTTTTATTAAAATTGTTCAGAGCTTTGGGGGCTGGAGAGACGGCTCAGCAGGTAAAAGTATTTGCTGTATAAGTGTGAAGACCCAAGTTCAAGCCTTGGAACTCACTTACAAGCCGGGTGTAGCAGCACGTGTCTGTAACCCCAGTGTTGGGGAGGTGGAGACAGGAGGATTGCTGGGGAGTTTTGGCCAGCCAGTCTAGTCGGATTGGTAAATTTCAGGTGCAGTGAGAGACTCTGCTTCAAAAAATAAGATTGGAATTGGTAGAGCAAAACACCATCATTGACCCCCTACAGAGAGTCTCACAAAAGTCTTTGTTTTTGAAAAAGTGCAGAATTGCAGATTTCTACATTTCTTTCTAAAATATCCTACCTGGCAATTAACGTGTAATAAAAGAAAGTGGGCATTTAAAACTGAAGCAGCTCTATAAACAGATATGCAAACATTAATTCCAGTTTAATTGGTTCACTGTGGGTGCAGCAGAGATTTCAGACCGTGGACCAAGCACCAATTCGATGTGCATTTGGCTGAACAGCATGCCAAGCTCCGCCTTGGCTGAGTGACTGATGCACATACCACCCTACCTCTAGTAATGTACGTTTTGCCAGGTTCCAGCTTCTCACCTTCTCCCAGGGCTCCAGCTGACTAACCAACGCTGCAGAGGCCATGTTGCACGGGGGTAAGGAATCAGGGCTTGCTTACAGGGCATCACTTTAGCCTACTCCAAATCAGGCGTCCATCTTACTTCTAAGTCTGGAGCTGCAAATTTCAAGTGCTGTGTGGGTCTGCTGGTTGGAGACTCACTCTCTCCCTCTCTCCCCCCCCCCCTCTCTCTCTCCCTCCCTCCCTCCCTCAATCCGAGTCCGGACTCGATTGTCCGAGGTTGGCCTCTGTCCCCTTCCACCTGAAGTAACCCTGTCACCGGCCAAGTAAAGGGCCCACTTCGCGAGCAGAGTGGCATGGGTCTGTGATTGGTGCCCGGAATCCAGTTGGGGCTCTAAGAGTCGGAAGAGATGAAATAACTACCCTGGGACTCGCATGTGGAGGTGGCCAAAAAATCTCTTTAATGCAAGGGCTCAGTGAATTTGTTGGAGGTAAAAAGGGTGGTGGTAGTCAATCCTACCAATCAAAGGCCTACCAAAGGCGGCCTTTTCCCGGGGAGGCTGGGTCGTCCAGGTCTGTGAGGCAGGAGGGAGGGGCCTGTGTTGTTCTTCCACTAAGAGAGCAGAAGCCACTTCTCCTCCTCTACAGGCAATGTGAGGTTTTGACCCATTTCCAGGGTACCATAGCGCTATCTGTTTCTATTCCATGAAAGGAATAGATTTTAGCCCCCAGACCCCACTTCCTAGATGCTTCTTTACATCCCCACCCATCTGGCATAGTTAAATCACAGTTTTGGCTCTTGGTCCTTTGTGTTTGTGCCATTAGGACTCATTGCGGAGCCAGAGATACAGGATGACCCTTTTGCCTGCCCTGGTTTGGGACTTTCTTCTTTTGTTTCATTTGATCTCATCATGTCTCCATGGCTTTGAATAGCAGGAATAAACTGATGGCTCCCACATTCTCATCTCCAGCCCAGACTTCTCCTTAAGTCTCCAGACTTCATGAATATCCTATCATCTTCTCTGCACACCCACCCGGACGGACATCTACTCAGTTCCCAACCTCATTATTCCTAAAGCACGATTCTTTATCCTCTGCCTCACACTTGCTGATGCTCTCCTCACCCGGCTTCTCAGGGCTCCACCTGTTGGTCGTGCAGAAGCATGGTGGGAGACTCTTTCTTCCCGCCCCCCACCTTCAGCCTCTGCAAATGACAGCCATTTTCTCCGTCTATCACCACCTCTCCCCACTGCCCTCAGTTCATGTCCCATTGGCTCCTTGCCAGTTGTTGCAGTGTGCCCCATATTGGCCTCTCCCTTCACCACCGTTCCCTGACATCTGTTTTATGACAGCAACCGAGCAGTTCTTTCTGTGTGTGAGTTCAAGTATAACCGCTCCTCTTGGCCTTTCTGAGGCAGTACAAGTATCCCCTGACACAAAGACCAGAGGGGGCTTCCTACCTGCTAGGTACCCTTCTGTCTTAGGGTTTCTATTGCTGTGAAGAGACACTGTGACTACAGTAACTTTTATAAAGGAAAGCATTTAACCGGGGCTTGCTTACAGTTTCATAGCAGGGTGAATGACTGTACACAGGCAGACATGGTGTAGAGAGGTAGCTCAGAGCTCTCCATCTGGATCTGTAGGCAGCAGGAAGAGAGAGACACTGGGCCTGGCTTGAACATTTGAAACCCCAAAGCCTGCCCCCAGTGATATATTTCCTCTAACAAGGCCACACCTACTTCAACACCTCCTACACCCACACCTCCTAATCCCTCTCAAATACTGCCACTCCTTAATGACCACACATTTAAATATCTGAGCCCATGGGGACCATTCTTATTCAAACCACCACATTCCACCTCCCCGGCCCCCCCTAGGCTTGTAATCACATCAAAATGAAAAAATGCATTCAGTCCAACTTCAGAAGTCCCCACAGTCTACAAAAGTCCAAAGTCCACACCCTACTTCACAGAATCTTGTTAGTCACTCTGCCTCTGCTGCTGCGGACATCCACATGGCCTCCCTGTCCCCTCCATCAGGACTCTTCCTCCTCTCCCGGCTGAATCCCAGCCTCCATCCTCCCCTGGGCACTCCAATCACCATATGATTTTCCCCACAACACTGCCTCTGACTAGCACCCAGGTTCTTGAACTGTGGGTTATGCCATGTGGGGTACAGTAACAGAGTGTGGCTGGGGGTCACAAACAACTTGGCAACAAGAAAAAGTTTCTGAATACTCAAGGGTCAAAATTAGTTCCAAATCAGACGCTTATTGAGTCGAGATGTTTCATGCTGTGCTCAGACTGTTGCAACGCATGACTTCACAAGACTGTTCAGAGAAGTCTTGGCTCTGAGCACACAGCATGCCCACTCACACTTCAGTGTTGTCACATTCCACAATGCCAGCCAACACTGCTTGCAGCCACAGCTCAGATCCAAGCCTGTTATGTGTCCTGAATTGCAGTGCCTTAACTGGACATAAAAAGTTTTCTGCTCTTACAGGAACACAATGGTTTGCTCCTAGAACACAAAGAAGACTTCATTTTTCCAACCCTCCTCCCTTAGTGTGCATCAAAATAGGGAGGTTTTGGAGTGTATAGAATTAGAATGCTTAACTTTAAAAATATCTCTTTGAGTGGCTGAGATTAAAAAGAAGCTGTCAGATGAAGTTTGGCTTTGGATTACGTCAAAATTCCCAATAATCTTTGAAATGGCCCTAAATACTTCTGCCATTTTGGGCTATGTATTTATGCAAAGTAACATTCTTAGCATTGATTGCAAAACATTGATCAATTCTGAAAAATCTTGAAGATGCCCTGTGACCCACACTATTAAATATTCAGCCAAGATTTCTTAGTGTAAGCATAAACCACAAGTCCATCATTAGTATGCATATTTGCTTTTGTTTTACTAAATTATTAAATTGTATATACCAATGAGTTGTCTTAGAATAAAGTTCTTTATAATTTCTCATCATTAATAAATGCTTACTTTGCATACCTATTTTATACACCCATGTATCTGGGTCCGGTAAAAGTTTCCTAGGTGAAAAGAGGCCACGCATACAAAGAATTCAAGAACCCCACTCTGACATGCTGCAGATCCCGCTGGCTTCTATAACTGCCCAGTTTCCTCCACCAGAATCTGAAGCTCATGAAGGTAAGAGATATTTCTGTTTTGCTTACGTCTACATTCTTAGTGCTCAGGATGGGGTCTGGTCCTTAGATGGTGCTTAGCAAACGATGTCCACGAAGAGATTTGCTGAGCTGTGTAGATATCTATCAGCAGCTATTACCAAATGCTTCCAAATACTCTGCACTGAGAAAACCCAATGTGATTTCTTGCATATTCAGTAATTAATAATCTGCCCATTTAAAATTTGTTCCTTCTTTTTTTGTGGAAACAGAGTCCTTTTATCTCCATGAGGATTTTAATGACAAGGTTTGTCTTTTGCTCCCTGTGTTGTCTCTATTTATCAGTTCCTTTTTCTCTCTTTCTCAGTGTCTCTTATAATGGGGATCCCCCAGCTGTCTAGAGATCCTCTGACCATAATTGAGAGTGATATGTGTGTGTGTGTATATATATATATATATATATATATATATATATATATATATATCACATATGTGATTTATTTTATTTTTATTTATTTTTTGTTAAGTGTTTTGCCTGCATGTATGATGTCTGGCACCATATGGGTACAGTGCCCCTAGAAGCCAGAAAAGAGCATCAGACAACCTGGAATTAGAGTTACAGATTATTGTAAGCCACTGTATGAGTATTGAGAATGGAACCTGGGTTCTCTGGAAGAACAGTCAGTGCTATTAACCACTAAGCCATTTCTCCAGCCCCAAGAGTGAGCTATATTTTAAAATCTTTTTCATTTGTGTATACGTTTGTTGTCTGTGTGTATGTATGCAGTGCTTTCACAGACCAGAAGCAGGTGTTGGATCCCTTGGAGCTGGAGTTACAAGCAGTTGTGAACCTCTTCATGTGGGGACTTGGAACCAAACCCACATCCACTATAAGAGCAGTATGCACTCACCACTGAGCTATTTATCCAGCCATGGAATGAGATCTAAACAATTGCCTACATCTCTGCTGATGCAGGGAGCTCACAGTGACTAGAGAATCAGGAATAGGGGCTTAGCCATAGAATAATATAGAATGGGGTTAGGGTTGGGGCCTTTCAATGTCTGCATCTTGTAGGCCTCATTTCCTGGGCCTTTCAGATTATGTAGAGCCCTGCTTGAAAGGATGTGTCTGGATGGCAGCAAGTGGGGCAGTGGGCTGAGGCCTCGCTTGGCATTTAGTGTGTGGACTTCCACTCTCTGACCAGTTGCTGTTCCTGGTGTCCCTGGGTCACGTGGCCTTTTGTGTGCATCTCCCCAGTCAGCCACCACTACTGCAGATGAACAATGCCCTGCTGCTGGGGTGAAGGGGGACCCTGGCAAGCCTGGCCTTCGTTACCTTGTCTACCACTTACGGTTGGTCTGGAGGGTTCAGATGACTAAGGTCCCTTAGTGTGAAACTCCTTGGTTGTGGGCGTGGTGAGCAGCCCACTCCTGCCCTTATTTTGGGTCTCCCTGAATCAGTCACCAAGGCATCATCTGTGTCACACTTCCTGGACAGTTTGTGACCACCTCCCTGCTTCAAACTTCTCTCAGTGTGTCTTCTCTCAGTGTCATCTTCCTCTTTCACTGCCTGCTGATTTTGGAAGTTTTGGGGAGCAGCAGGGATGGCTATGAGGGATAAGGGTATCCCTGTGACATCTCCCTCCAGGCTGAACATATCTATCTTTGCCTTTCTGACGATTTCAACTCCATTGTCCGGCTGCTTTTCTCTGTGCCCTGAGAGGCTGCCTATGTTGGGTCACGAGCATCGTGTACTTTCTGGCTTCCAGTCTGGCTAGAGGGAGGCCTTGGGAGACAGAATAGGGAGAAAAGCCTGGTCAGGTTTTATTTTTTAAATTGCCTTCTTCCTCCTGTTGCCCAGAGCTAGTTGTTGGACCTCTTGGCTTAGGTTGCAGCCCTGCCTCCCTGTTCTCTCTCACCCCATGTTCTTCCTCTTCCAGTAGTAAGAGAGCAAGGGCAGCTCCCGGGACTGATGGGTGGAGACCCTCCCATATCTTTGTAACAGTGTACTACTGATCAAGAGCTGGTCCCTCCCCTGGCCTGGGCCATTTGTTTCCAAGGGGACCCTTCACCTTCAATAACCCTCTTTCCTTCTAACTCCTCCTACCTCAGCCCAGGTGTTATTTCCAAGATAAGTTTCCTCGTTTTATTTCCCCTCTTCTTGCCCCTCCAAGGGATTTGGGGTGCTGTGGGACATGTTTAATCCTTTACTGTCTTTTCCACCAAGCCGGCTCCCAGGTAGTAGGGACCAGTCTTCTACTCAGCCTCTCAGTGTCTGTGGGGACTTAGGAAGGTTGCTGCACTGAGTGATGATGGGAAGGCTCCTTTCCTAAGCCTTCCAGGATCAGGTCTCCGCATCTGGGGTCCTGTGCCATGTGCTACTTTGTGTCTTGCTCTGTAGCTGCTGCTGGTGGTACTGGTGGCAGCACCTGCTGCATGTCCCTGTGCTGAATGATGTAGCAGTTTTCTTTTGAATATAATAGGTAGGTGCCCAATAAGAAATCGAGCAGTAAATAATGTCTGACTGCATGGTTTAGAGATAGATTTTGTTTTTCTGGGGGCCGGAGAGCAAAAAGCCCATGTGGCTTGTTTAATCATCATTTCTCGGTGAATTCTTTGTTGTTTTATTTCAGTGTTGTTTTTTCCAAAGGGCCGCCTCTCCCTAGGCTTGCGAAGGTGGCTTTGAACCAGGCTGATCAAACTCTGAGCTGCTGTGTGAGATGAGAACTCACTCAGGGGAGAAAGAAGCTGGAGCCAAGGAAAGCAGGCACCCCGGAATGAAGAAATTCCTAAATACAACAGCAACAATGTCACCCTGCCGAGTGGCACTGAGGTGTAGAGTTGATCCGTCAGCTAGGACTGCAGCTTCTCTGGGGAGACAAAGGGCTAGCAGGGAACAGTTTGGCCAGAGCCCGGTGCCAACCCTAATCTCTCTAAGATGCAGCCCCTCACTTGCAAAGCAGGAAGCACAAGAATGCTTGGTGCTGGTGGCTGTGGGAGCAGGAGGTCATGAACAGAGACTAGCAATGGGCACAAACAGGGGGAGTCTCTGTTGCAGGTAATGAGCTCTCCAGTGCTGGGAGGTATTCAAGGATTGACATTTTGTGGTACTTCATGCCCTGAATGGGGAGAGTGAGGACTAGGCTGGTCAGCCTGAATTAGTTCCCAGTAGCAGAGGGGAGGTTTTGATTTTGTTAAACAGAGTCTGGGATTTCATGTGTCAGTGTGCTGCCTGGCAATTAAAATCGGGAGAGTTTAATCTGAAGAGAGTTCCAGCTCCGTTGTTTGCCCTTTTAATCTTGTCTGTTGCCATGGGAACAGCAAGTGATTGCAATCACCACTGTTTGTATTGTGAGCCTGCTCCCATCAATGTGGCTTTTGAAAAACAAGAAATAAAAATCTTGACTTCTGCACACCACTCATTACTATTCAGAGTGAACCAGGAAGTTCTGTCGAATGCTTCCTTCCCAGCGTATGCTCTGAAATCCTCACCGGCCCTATTTCTGACCTTCTCTCCTTCTGCTCCTTCAGCCAGGTGGCTCAGCCAGGTACTCAGAGCATCACCA
Organism: Cricetomys ansorgei; assembly: GCA_026225945.1. Classification (NCBI taxonomy): domain Eukaryota; kingdom Metazoa; phylum Chordata; class Mammalia; order Rodentia; family Nesomyidae; genus Cricetomys; species Cricetomys ansorgei. The sequence continues at coordinate 1,761,832 of JAMJFZ010001899.1, forward strand.
GGCAGGATAGATGCTGGGTGAGTTGGGGACCCAGTGCTGGTGAGGAACTGGCTACTGAGCTTCCCTCAAGGAGTGATGGGTATGCAAAGATTACTTTGGCTCCTCCAGCTCAGGGATGTTAGTTTTTAATTTGTACTTTTGTTTATTTATTTATTTAGTGTGTGTGCGTGTGCACAAGTACGTATACATACACATACACAGACACTGTGCATTCAAGTGTCACACATGCATGAATATGTGGGCCCAGGCGAATGCTTGCCACGTTTGTGGAGGTTGGAGGATAACCTCGGGTGTTGGTCTTTGCTTTCTGTCTTGTTTGAGACAGGGTCCCTCTTTTGTGATTCCCTGCCATGTGTTCTAGGTTAGCTGGTCCTCCAGCTTCTGGGCATTCCCGTGTCGCTGCTCCCATCTCCTTATAGGAGTGTTGGAATTACAGATGTGACCTGTCACTCCAGGATTTTATGTGGATTCTGGGGATTTGAACTCAGATCTTCACACTTGCATAACAAGTACTTTACCCACTGAGCCATCTCTGCAGCTCCTCATGGAAGTTGTATTAGCTGCTTACCATCTCAACTGTGGTCACTTTCTGACGATAAGGAAGACAGATGCTGTCCTGGGCTAGTGCCCTTATGAAATGATGGGTTGGGACTAGCAGTCCCTAGTGTGTAGATCTGAGAAGTGTGTGATTTTTATGGGGCTGCTGGCCACCTACAAAGTTAAGCAGTGGCCTGTTCACCTTCTGGCTGCTGCTGGCCTCAAGATCCAGAGGCCACACTGCTCAAGGGGAGCTCACTTCAGCCTCCTTTCAATGGACCCCAAATACCTCTGCCTCCTCTTTCAGCTTACAGAATGGTTTATGGTGAGAATGTGAAAATGTTGGCCTAATGCCCGGACCTAATTGATTAAAGCATTTTTCTTCGAGTAGAGAAAGACTCCAGTGAGCATTGATCCCACTCTGGTGTGTAACAGCTGAGAATAAACTGTTGGGTGAGGAAGGGACTTGCCAGAGGTCAGGGGATAAGAGAGCATCTCCCGGCCCTGGCAGCTTGTTTTGTGTAAACCCGACCTCATTGCAAGACATGCCTCAGGCTGCTTCATTTCATAAACCTTGAAAAATTGAAGCTACTTTTTATTTGAAATACATACACGCCTCATATCATGTCTCTTTAGAGAAGGTACAAGCTGGCTCAGTGCACGTTAAATTCTAGAAATGCATGCTGAGTGGCTGCGATGTTCTCAAGTTAGAACCACAGGCCAGGAGAAAGTCCAGCTCTCACTGATTTCAGAATTAGCTCTGATCTCTAGGTCTGGTTCCAGCATCTTATAGTTGTGTGATCTTGAGATCACGTCACGCCTCAGCCTGTCAGTCTTGTTCTGTGAGAGCCTTGGTTTAAGTGAGACAGGTCCTCACAGGTTCCTGTGTGTGGACGTTAGTTCCCCTGATGGTGGTGCTGTTGTGGGAGGTTGTGGAATCTTCAGGATGTGGGGGTCTACCTCATGGAAGTAGACCTCTGGGGGTGGCTCTTTGTAGGCTATTTACCTCTGGTGCCCCTTTGCATTCTCTGCTTCCTGGTTTGTACCATGTGAGGAGTCTCTTGTCCCCAGCTTAGTTAGGATGTCTAGTCTGTAATAAAACAACAACAGCAACAAACATGACCACAAGTAACTTGGGGAGGAAAGGGTTTATTTCACCATACAGTGTATATAGTTCTTCATCCAGTAAAATCAAGGCAGGAACTCAAGGCAGGAACCTGGAAGCAGGAACTGATGAAGAGGCCATGGAAGGGCACTACTTACCAACTTGTCCAGCCTACTTTCTTATAGCACTCAGGATCACCAGCCCAGGAGTGGCACCCTGACAGTGAGCTGGGCCCTCCCGCATCAACCATTGATCAAGACAATGCACCACAGGCTGGCTCATACATCATTCTAGTGGGAGTATTTTCTTTACTGAAGTTCCTTCTTCCCAGATGTCTCAAGCTTGCATCAAGCTGACACAGAATTAGCTCCACAGTCCCACACTCCCATCACCCCTAACTTTACTGTGCTTTTCCCACCAGGATGAACTTGAACTCCTTTGAAATCATTCATGAGGTTTCACATCAGTTTGTGACCACAGATGTGCTTGAAGAACAATGAAGAACCACATGCAATTACTCTGTAGCTATGGTTGTCATGGATTCTTAGAGTTAGGGCTCAGATTTCAGCTGGACTAGAATTCCCCAGGCAGAGCTGGAGTCTACCTGATGGTCCAAGGTTCCAGCTCTCTCTTGATGTTTGACATTACACACTGAGTCAGATTCTAATAAAACCTGGAGTGATATCCCTTCCAGATACAAACCAGTTCATGCTTCCCTGCCTCAAGACCTCCCTAACAGAGTCAGCATCTTTCCATGATGGCCGCAACCCTGCCCTCTCTGACTGTGTTTTATATTTCTTCCTTCAGAAAGAAATGTTTGCTTGTTTGTTTCCTCCCTCCCTCCCTCTCTCCCTTCCTTCCTTCCTTTCTTTTTTCCTTCCTTTCCTTCTCTTCCTCCCCTTCTCCCCCTCCCCTACTTCCTACTTCAACTAAATCTTACTATGTATCCATATTGAGCCTGGAACTTACTATGTAGACTGGGCTGGCCTTGAACTCACAGAGATCCACCTGTGTCTGTCTCTGGCATACTGGGATTAAAGGTGTATACCCCAACTTGCAGTTTGCTTTTTAAAAATGGGCGTTACCCTGCTGCCTAGGCTAGTCTCTAACTCCTGTGCTCAAGCTGTTCTGCTACCTCATCCTCCCGAATGCTGGGCCCACAGGTGAGCATCACTGTGTCTAGATGTTCACACCAATAAACAGCACTCTGGTAAGTAAAGTGTTGCTAGGACATGGCCACTTCCACTTTTCTCTGTCTTCTCTGTAACTGAATTTGCAGAACAATGGCAGAGTTGAATCATTGCAACAGAGGCTGTGTGGTCCATGCAACACAACTGGAAATGTCTGGCCATTTATAGGAAAAGTCTGGCTGAGTGTTCTCCCTGGCCAAATGGCAGCCACCTCACCTTGCAGTTATGCTGCTTGCAGCTAGTACAGGATTGCAGCAGGACTCTGAGAATTCCTCTGTCTTGTATTTTGGTTGAGCTGACTCTGGGGTGTCACCTACACTGTAGAGTTCTGCTCCTCCAGGGCCAGGCTGAGGTTGGACCTACTGCTACCGTCTGCTGAACCTTTTGCCTTCCCTCTCCTGCCTCTCTGTTTTCCTATCCACCTGAGCAAGTGGTGGAAAAACACAGACACCAAAACTCCTCTCCTGGGCTCTTTCTAAGGGCCTTGCCTTTTATGTTGGTAGTTCTGAGGGCCAGACTTAGGGTGTCCTACATACTCGCTAAGTACTCTATCATAGGCCATACCCCTTTATGCTAAGTACTCTATCATAAGCCACATCCCCATCATGCTAGCTAAGTACTCTATTGTCAAACCACACCACATCATGTTAGCTAAGTACTCTATCATCAAGCCATATCCGCTTTATAATAGCTAAGTATTCTATCATTAAGCCACACCCCTTTGTAGTCCTTAGCTGCTCCTGGGGCGGCTCAGCAAGTAGACAAGGAGGCATTCTCATATGTGCAAGCCCTGCCAGACCTCAGCAGAGAGAACCACCATCATGGCCAGTACCATACTAGACAGTGGAATCCTGAACGTCTGAGCTCAGGTGTTTTTATTGATTCAGAACTCTTCAGGTGTTCTGCTGATAGCAAGTGCAGATCATGACCAATTAAACATCCCCCACATAAATCCAATATCTGCAGACAATACAAACCGCCAAGACCTAGAATAGCCCCTCACCCAGCAGTGTGTAAAACAATTATTTTATACATAACTAAAAATAAACTTCCATAACACCTCTTTATGCTAATTAAGTTCTCTAACATCAAGCCACACCCTCACCCCAGGACTTCTTTTTACGTCACTAGAACCTTTCCTACCATTTCTTGAGTGAAAGCCCAATTTTCAAACAGATGGAACCAAGTGTGTGTGTGTGTGTGTGTGTGTGTGTGTGTGTATGTTGGGGTTCAGGGCTCTGTCTACCCCTCTCCCTTTGTCAGCCCCATCTCAAAGGCCCCAGAGCCCAAGAATTCCATAGAACATTGGTAATCCAGTGCTCAGACAGGAGCATAGTAGAATTTGACACCAGGAGTCATCAGTGACCCCAGCCTTGGCTTTTCCTGGAGAGTGTAAAGAACATTTATGTCTTCAGCAACAGTGTGTGAGGACTTCTGCACTAGATTCTGGAAGCCTCAGATCCTGCAGCTGTGTGAGGGTGTCCGTGTGCCACATATGCTCATGGTGGGGTACATGTGTGCTTCATATCTACCTGAGATGGACAGGCACTTGAAAAGACGGACTGAGGAGGAGGGGACACTTCACCAATTTGAGCTGGGAAATGAAGGGCCCAACAGTATGATTTGAGGACCCATCCCTCACTCTGGCGGTCCAGACATCCTTGGTTGGGCTGGGCTGGGATGCTTTGAGAATTCTGGGAAGAGGGCATCTCAAAGCTGTCATCCCTACTGAGGTAGGGGAGGGTCTCCTGGCTTCAGCTCTCTCTTCCCAAGGCAGCTGAACCTCCTCTTCTCTGCTAACCTCAGAATTATATGTGTCTAGATGACAACGAGGGAGACAGTTAAATGTTAAAATGACCAAGTTCACTTAGGGCACATTGGAGGGGGAGAAAAAAAGCTATTTCCTAGTGTCTAAATCTCATTAAAAAAGCAATTTTGCAATCAATTACAATGCAATTTAGCCACTAACTGTTTAATTATATATTTAAAAAAGCAGAAACAGAAGATGCAGCCAGACTGAGTTCGTTCTTCCTGTCCCCATACTATGAGGCTGGCCGAGAGAAATGTCTTTGATAATGTTTGGGCAGCAGGATGAGTGGTTGGCTTTCCAAGTCAGTACGTTATGCTAGACCATGGAGGTAGCTGTGCTCCATGGTGCAGCTGGAGATACTCATTTTTTTCTACAAGAGCTTGGACCTTTTTTATTCTGTCATGCACTATAAAAATTGTATAATTCTGTGTGGCTTTTATTAAAGGAACGTTATTTCAATAAATTATTTTTTTAATGCTGTGGAAGAATTTGCCTTCTGGAACCATTTTGGTAAAAATAATCTGCAGATGAAGTAGAGACTTAGGCCCACAGAGTGCTGGAGATACCAGAGTCTGGAAGAGAGAAGTGGATAAGAAGGCCAGGCATGGTGGTGCACACCTTTAATTCCAGAGCTGGGGAGGCAAAGGCAGGCGAGACTCTGTGAGTTTGAGGTCAGCCTGCTCTACACAGTGAGTTCCAAGCCAGCTGGGTCTACATAGTGAGATTCTGTCTCAAAAGGAGGGGGTATGGGGGACTGGGCTGGGGCAGATCTAGTTACCCCCAAGGAAATAAAGTGGGACATGGGATAAAGTGGGATCAGGGAGAATCTGGGGTTGCTTGGGTAGGGGTAGGTACTGATGCATTGATCCACTCTTGCCTTGAAGACAAGGGGGACTGGTCCTGAGAGACTTCTGTGCATTAGTCCTTCCATCCCAACTCTCATTCCCAGCAGAGTAAGACAACACTCACCACGCTCAGGAGTCGCTTTGGGTCACTTTTTCACAGGTGTATTCTTACCCACAGACTTTTCTTCTCTGTTCTATAGATTACCTTTAACTTGCTTCCTGTATTATTGGTTTTTGCAGTTTGGTCCTGAAAATCACACACTCTGGATATCTGTCCAGTTATAGACAATAACTCCTTGTTTATGTGTGTGTGTATACATACAGACACATGGACCAGAGGACAACCTCCAGTGTCATTACCCAGGAACTATCCACTTTGATTTTTGAAGACAGGGTGTCTCATTGGCTGGAGCTCACCAAGAGGCTGGGGTGACTAGCCAGCCAAGAGATCTGCTTGTCCCTAGCCGCCCCCCAACCCCCCAGTGCTGGGATTACAGGTCATACCACCATGCTTGGATTTTTAAATGTGGGCTACTTCATTCTAGTAAGGCAAGCACTTTACCGACTCAGCATGTAGGACTCTCCTTCTCGCTTGGGTGGACTATTGCATATAGAGGACTTGTGCCCCTGTCTCTTTGAATATAGTCAAGGGAAGACTTCTTTTGCTTTCCTTCTGTCCATCTTGACCACAGGGAACAGAGGGATGCCTGTCAAAGTTGCCTTCTTTTGGGCAGTAAGTGGCAGAATACATGTTATTTGTGAGAGATGCATGACTACCTGTTTTAAAACTGTACTCGTGCTGCATGGGGTCTGGCAGATGCAGCGACGTTATTCAGGGAAACATCGCACTTCAGCCATTGACCCACCTATCACTGGAAGTCCCCAGACCTTGTCCATGGACTGTGTTCACAGAAGTCTTTCCCAAGAAGTCCAGTGTCAGGAATCTTTGTTCCCTATTCTGGGGCCAAGAGTCACCAAGTGAAATGGCTCCTCTGCTTGCTGCCCGAGATGCGACTTGCATCCTTCCTGGTTCTGGGTCCATAAACCCTGGAGCTTTTGCAGGTGGGGAGAAGATCCCATAGGCTCCCTGCATTCTAAGTGTTGTTTCTGGGAAATGCATGAAGGATGGCCTGCGGCGAAGGAAGCATTGGCTTTGGGAGCTGTGAGTGGTGACAATGGAGAGAACCGGAGAGATGAAGAGTTAACCGCTAGTTACATGGTGCCCACAGTGTGCCAGGCCTGGGAGGAAGTGTTTGGTCCACATGGTTTCACAGAACCCTCACGCACAGTGTCAGCAAGTCAGGATTCTTATATTTCCCACTTCTCAGAGGGTCCATTGACAGACTGGTGTCTTATTGGCCCAAGCAAGTCAAACTTGGGCCTTTGTGACTTCCTGCTAGATGCTTTAAACCTCAAGCTGTCTGCTATAAACATGACCGCAGCAGGTAGTGGTGAAGTACGATTTGTACTCTGGGAAGATGTTTGGGTGAAGAGCGTCAGTGCTCGGAGGCTGCTGCAGATTCAGCTGTGAATTCTGGTAAGGGGAAGCTATGCCGCCAGTGGCCCTGTCTGAATTCATCTGAGGACACAGATGTGACAAGGGAAGCTGATCACAGTGTGGACCTGCAGTTGGTCCTCAGCCCCAACTTCTTCTCTAAAGCTGGAGTGCACCTGCTGGGCCAGCCTGGACCATGCGTTTCCCCTCTTGCTAATTCCTGATCCGCCTGGCTCTGAGCTATGTGCCACAGACAGAATACATAATTATGTATTGATTTCCTTCCAAAAATGCACAGCCGTGAGTGAACGTGGAGCTTTTGTGCCCCTACATAAATGCAATCTGAGGAGTGAGAGAGTTTGATTGAGCTGGTGGTGGGGGTCAGAGGAGGCCCTGGGGTGAGTAAGGGAGATCTGACAGCACAGGCCCGAGATCTGATCACTAGAGGAGAGACATGCCTAGCCTCCTAGGGATTCAGGAGCAGTTTAGAAGCTGGCTTGGGGAGGGCAAGCAGCTGGGATACAGAAGCCTGCTCTCAGCCCCCATCACTGGACAGGGGAGCCGAGAAGCCGAGAAGTCCATCTGTCCACCTGCCCCTCCCTCCTCCCCCAGTGCAGTTTTCTCGGGTTTCCCCAGGTGATTAAGCTTTGTGGTACTTTGCCAGATGGCATGTAATCCCACTTCCCCAGGCCTCCAGGGACTGTCTGGAACACGGGCCAAGCTCCCTCACCTCAAAATTATATTAAGGAGTTTAATTAACAGAAATGACTCCACAACCCATAGATCACACCGAGAGTGAGCCTGCCACGTGCAGACACCAGCAGGGCCTTGGCTGTCTCGCTGAGACTGTGGGGACCTGATAACATCATCCACGGTCATCAGATCAAGCTGCGATGTTTTCTTGTTGCTCAAATAAAAATTGGGGGGAAAACTTGTGGCTTCCAAAGCCAAATCTCGAGGTAGTTCCTGGGCTAGACTTTCTTGCCAGAGATACCAGATTTGTTCCAGCTTCTATCGCAGAGGGGCAAGGCCCCCAGCAGAGATTCCCAACTGCCCACCCTACTCCTTCATGGCCTCATAGTGGGATCTATGGGTCACCTCGACAACATGCTTGCCCTGTCTTTAAGGGGCCACATCGCTGAGTCCCCCCTTACTATGAGAGTTGTGGGATGCACAACACTTCATGGATCTTCTGGGGGCTACAGCTTCTTTCAAGTTCTTTCCTGATCACCTCCTCTGAGACACTTCCTTTTTTCCACAGAACCTCACTGTTGGTTCTACTGGGTAATCCACTGTCTCTAATGATACCCTGGAGCCTTTACATAGAATGGATCTGTGGTATATAGCCTTGTGTCACTTTCCTGGCTGATTTGGCTCAGCTGTCCTAGCGCCCCCTAGGGGCCACCTCAAACTTCAGTGTGCAGTTAAGTTAGATCCTGGTTCTGTGATGTTCTCAAGTTATCCCTTGTCTTGCTGGACTCCAAATGTTCAGCTAGACATTCCTGTGAGTGCATAACTTGTTCGCAGTTATATGAATCTGGAAGGCAAGCTCTTCGATCTAGTTTTTAGTCTGTGCTCACTAGTGGCGGACACATCTATGTAAATCAGGAATTTTAGGTTTGGCTTTATTTAAACATTTCAAACAGTTGATCTCCATTTTGAAATCATCACTGATGGCAATGATGCTCATAATGTCTGAGTCATCAGTGTAAACCCCTGTGTCACTTGACACGTGCTGCTCCGCATAGAAACACAGAAGGCTGATTACATCATGATGTCTTCTGGTGCAATGAAGCCCAAGCATTTACATACTGAAATGCAAATTGCTTTTATTATAAAGTGCTTCTCTCCCCCTCTCTTTCCCTCTCTCCCTCCTTGCCACCCTCCCTCTCTCCCTTTCTGGCCTTTAGGTTTCCAAGACAGGGTTTCTCTGTGTAGCCTTTTGGGTGTCCTGGAACTCACTCTGTAGACCAGGCTGTCCTGTAGAGATCTCACTGCCTCCTTCTCCCGAGTGCTGGGATTAAAGGCATGTGCCACCACTGCCTGGCTTCTTGTATCTCTTATATGATGTATAATGAATTTTTTTTATTTTGTGGTTTTAAACATTTGTCTGTAGGTTGGCTCTATGCTCTGCACCCTTATCTTAAGAGGAGTGGAAGGTGCCATGGTAGGGAGTGTAATGGCTGTGGCATGCCACCCTCCAGCCATGATTTCCACTAACTTGTAGACAGGCCAACGTTTCTAGCCTCATCAGCCTTTCAGCTCATTAAATGAAGTCTACCCATGTTGGGAAAAGCAGTGTGCTTTAGTCAATGGATCTTTCAAACAAATTAACCTTTTTCAAACCATTCTGACTAAAACACCCAGAAAGAGTGATTTTCCAAATATCTGGGCACCATATAGTCCAGTCAACTTGATGGGCAAAATGAACCCTTAAAAGGGATTCCATGAGTTTCAAGACTTCAGTGCTTCTGTGCCCACTCTCCTGGAATGCCATCTTGGAACTGCCCATCAGGCAAAGAAGACTGAGTCTGGAGGGGGAATGGGAGGTGAAGGTACCTGCTTTCAGCCAGACCAACTGCCAGACATGAGAACAAAGCCACCCCACACCTACTGTTCCAGCTAACCGCTCAGTTTCTGCAGTTGCGCAGGGAACCCAGTAGAAGAAGCACGAAAAATGATAAATTATGTTTAGGCCACGAAGCTTTGAATTTGGTTTGTTATATGCTAGTAACTAACTAATAGGAGCTTTACAAAACTGTTTGGTTGTAAGAAAAGCTTGAGAGCCATTGGTCAAGTCAAATCAATATATACTGAGCCCTTTGCTGTGCACTGGAAAGAGCAGAGACAGACAGGTATGATTTTAGGGCTGGGGTTTATACCCAAGGGACTAACACTGAACCCTGATGTTAGAACTGATAGTCATGAAAGGGGCCAGGCTTTGGGATAAGGCAGACGCTGTCACAGTAACTAGGACACAAGATCAAGGAGGATCTCAGGCTTGAGGACCAGGATGAGACAGGGCCACCTCCAGTCAAGCCACTTACACCATCAGCTCTCCAGTTTGCCAACTCTAGATCCCAGAGTCTTGCAGCCTTGAGCTGATGAACGAAGGGCAGACAAAGCTGCATTCCTTGGGTTGTGTATTAGTTACTTTCCTGTCACTGTAACAATAATATCCGACAGAAATAGCTTAAGATAAGAGACGGTTGTTAGCATCACGGTTTTAGGGGATTTTAGCCCGTGGAGAAAGCAGGGTCGAGGCCCTCATCCTATCTGAGGGAGAGAGACTGTGACAGTGGCTAGGTTCACGGGGTGACAGTAGTGAAGCAGAGTCCTTGGAACCAGGACTAGGGTCAGGTCTAATGTACAAAGGCCTGCCCACCAGTGGCTCACTTCTATCTCTGAAAGACTGCACAGTCTTCAGTATTGCACCATGAGCTGGGGACTGAGTGCTCAAAATGAGCCTACAGGGGAACATTCTAGTTTCAAACTGTAACAGGCATTGACAAATTTATAGTAAAAAAATACCAAACTCTAACATAAGTGTAAACCAGTCCCATAAGGTTCTGATTTTTTTCCTTTGATGTATGCTGTCTTTTTTTTTTTTTTGTAAGAAATAGAATATCAGTTATAAAATATATTTTTTTGTATTTATTTTCAGTTTAAAATATTTTTATTTTGGCTGGGTGGTGTTGGCACATGCTTTTAATCTCAGCACTCAGGAGGCAGAGGCAGGTGGATCTCTGTGAGTTTGAGGTCAGCCTGGTCTACAGAACTAGTTCTAGGATAGCCAGAGTTACAACAAAGAAGCCCTGTCATGTAAAACAAAAAAAATTTAAATTTTAAATTATACATGTGTGGGTGGGTCTGTGCATGTGTACAGATGCCTGTGAAGGCCAGAGGCATCTGCTCCACAGGGAGTTGGAGTTCTGGATGGTTGTAAGCCACCTGAAATGTGCGTTGGGAATCGAACTTGGGTCTTCTGCAAGACTGTATGTGCTCTGAATGCTGAATCATCTCTCCAGCCCAACTTCCAGTTTTGATAGTGGTTTATGTCAGTCAGCACATCTCTTTTACAGATGCTAATTATGATTCCTGGGCAAAATTACTTGTAGATACTACAGAATGCCTATAGTGGGCAGACAATGAAAGCTATTCTAGCCTTGAAAAGAACACATCGTTTGAGATGCCTGTTTAGAAAATGCACACTGGGACCAGGGCTTAGGCTGAGGGTTTGTCTTGCTAGCATAGGGTTCAAGGCTTTGAGAATAGGTAGAGGCTGCAGTATGAGGGCTTAGAGGACAGGTGCCATACAGGTGCTGTCAGATCAAGATAAGCATTCCCCTCGATCTCTGCTCAATCTCTGGAGTATACAGGGGTGAGATCGAGGAGCTCAGAAAAAAGCAAGCAACCCTAGCCGACAGGTGAAAGCAGTAGAACATAGATTTTCAGGGTAACAGAATGGAGTATGGGTCCTGTGAAGTCATTGTGGCGTAGTGGAATCTTTGGTTTTCCTTCCACTGGACTTTCAGAGAGGTCTCACTGTGGTAGGGAGCCTAAGGCTCAGGTCTAGGGACTTGTATGACTGAAGGCAAAACTAGAGCAGATCAACTCGAACAATGTATAAAACTAGCTTAGGAGGGTCTAACCTCCTGTTAGAACAAAACCCAGCTCTCATCTTGGAAAGAACACAGAACTTAGAGTCTCTACAATGTGTCACCCACAGTGACGAGTGTGCAGCTGAGAACTGCTGGATTCAAAGAAGCAGGAGGATATTAATAACGTCACAGGAGAAACGAAGCCAACACAAACAGACGTCGGAAATGACTCAACCTGGAATCAGCTGACAAAAAAATCTTTTAAAAGAAGCTATTGAAATACACACACAGCCTTGGGGGCTAAAGGGAGGGCTCTGCGGTGATGAGCAATCCTTGCTCTTCCAGAGGGCTTGGGTTCAGCTCCCAGCACCCACATGGTGGCTGAAAACCATTTGTAACTCCAGTTTTAGGGCAGCTACACCCTCTCCTGGCCTCCTCTGGCACCAGGCATGCTTGTGTCATATATAAATCCACGCAGGCAAGACACTCGTGCATACAAAGATTAAAATTAATCTAAAAATACATAAACACACTCATCAGGATAAACGCACAGGAAGAAGAAGAGAAACATAAGAACCAAATAGAAGTTCCAGAATTTATAAGTGAGATAGGAGATGGGAAAATGTTGTTTACTAATGGGATTGGGAGCACATTGGAGATGGCAGTGGGGTTGAACAGGTGAGTGAAGTGGAAGATAGGCCAAAGAAATTATCCAATTTGTAAAGGAGAAAAGAATGGCCGAGACAAAGTCGAACATGGTCCTAATGTCATGTGAGACAGCACGAAGTTGTCTGACATGCGTGTGATGAATCAGAGGACTAGATGAGAGAACTGGATAGATATCTGTATAGGAAGAACAGTGTCACAAATTTTCTCAACTTTGTATGCAGCTCGAAGAAACCCAGGAAACTCCACAGTTAGACAATCGTAAAGAAGATGATCCCCAGGCATATCAACATCAAATTACCAAAAAACAAAGAAGGGGAGACACTGGAAGCAGAGAAAGAAAGCTTTACAGACAGGGCAACACTGATATGAGTAACAAAGGTTTTCTCATCCAAACAGCAGCCAGCCCGAGACACGAAGTGATGCCGTTGGCATGCTTGCTGAAATACAAAAACAGACAGCCCAGGCAGCAAACGCAAAATTCTGCATCCAGTGAAAAATATCCATTTCATATAGAATGAAGGCATCATCAAGCCATTTCCAGATGAGCAAAAGCTGAACAGACACTCAGCACAAAACGTTGAGGGAAATTCTTCAAGATAAGTGGGGACAGCATCAGACAGCAACTCAGATAAAAGAGAGTGAGGGCACTGGCAATGGAGGGATGAGACAAAACAGAGAAATCAGTGTATCTTTCCCTTCCGATATTTCCTTGAAGGAGGAATGACTATATCAAGGAAAATGTGTACTATTGTATTGAGAGTTACAATGGAAAATGTCTGACCAGAGCAGCACAGAGTCAGGGATGGCCCAGCAGAGTTACACCATGGTAGATTCTTGCGTTAAAAGGAAAAGCATTTGGAGTCCCCAACATCACTGATGTTCAGGTATCCATTCAACTGAACTGATGGAATCCAGGCTAGGACCAGCAGCCCCACAGTCATAGGAGATCAACAAGGAACAGGGGCCAGTGAGCCTTTACTGCAGGGCCTCCAGTGGGGACTGAGGCAGTTCTGAATGTGGGCGGGGTTTTGGGGGTCACTCAGAGCTCAGGGCAGGAACTACATGGCTGTGGGGAGAAGCTGACCATTATGGCCTTTTAGAACTGGAGGTAAGCTTCGATTTGGCCGTCTCTTTCCTTCCTTACATCTTATACACCAAGAAATGGAGGTTCAGAGGAGTGAACTGTTTCTCTGCTGAAATCAGCTAATTTGACCTTATCCAGGAGTTGAGTCCAGGTCTCGAAGTCCTGAGCCCATGTCCTCTACCCCATATCTACTTCCCCAAACTTCTCTCCAGAGGCCTTGTGGAGATGGGAGGGGGTGGTGGTGCAGAGCTGGCTCCCCAGGCATGTGGAGATCATCTCACTAAAAGATGAGATTACAGCACCGTTCATTTCCTGTTTCCCCAGGCAGCAGGGATGTAGGGGGGCCCTCCCAGGCACCCCATTACAGCTGAGCAACCAGCCTTTATCTTGTTTCCATCAATATCATCTGTTTGAAACATGAGACTGGGCTTTTCCCTGGCCCCTTATCTCTAATAGGATCAGTGGATTCTGCAGGGCGCGGGGAGCTGCAGTGAGCATGCTCAGTTGGGACGGGAAGCGGCTGTCTGAGGTTGCAGCCCAGCTAGCTACACATACACTTTTGTACTCAGGACTGCTTTGCTCCTGGACAGCCTTAAACCAGGTTGTAGCTCTAATCTTTAAACCCTGTCTACCAAGCAGATGGTCTGGTCAGCACCATGTAGTGGCTCTGCTGAACTATAACATTGGTCTCCCATTAGGTGCCCCACCCCCCTTGCTATAACCAAAGGATTTTAAATAAATTTGCTTTTGAAATGATTTGGTCAGAAGAGACTGATTGAATTTCACATTTTAAACCACTCCATTCACGAAGCCAGTGCAAACACCAACTTTATAAGCTTTAAACATTTTATTCAATTTGATTTTTCAGTTTTCTTTTCATCATTTGGAACTAATCCTACTTTCCTAGGCCTTTCAGTGTTTTTGCCCTAGGCACTTCCAGCAGGCTCCTAATGGATTAAGTGGTCTCACATGTGAAGGGAAGGAGCCAGAACACCTGGAGCTCCTACCTCATTCTGCCTCTTGGTAGCCGTGCATCCTTGGGTGAGGCCCTGAACTTTGGTCTTTTTAGTGGGGTAGGGAGCGAGATGCAGTGAACTGTGTCCTCCAGCCCAAGCTGTTGCTCTCTGGGACAGGCTCGATGGCAGGTAACTTGTAGCAGGTGAGTTCAGGCTGGTAGCTGGAGATCAGATTGCCCTCCTTGGGAGGGGAAGGGTTAGCCAGCTGGAATCCCAGCCAGGAACTGGGGCCTGCTGGGGCTTCTGTTGCTGGGCAACAACAGCCTTTGCCTTGGGTGACTCAGATGGAAGCAGGGTTTTCAGTGGGCTACAAGGATTTCCTGCCTCTGCCTCTGCCTCCTCCGTCTTCCTGTGTCCTGGAGTGCAGCCTTAGTCACTCACCACTTGGGGCTTTTTTCAGCTTCTGCTGCTCAGAGCTGCCTCCAGACCAGCCTTTGGGGTGTACCAAAGGCGTGTACCGGAAGGAACTAGTTGGGTAGACGCTGTACAGGGTAGGGGAATAGACACGTTGCACCGTAAAAGCCTGAACTCCCTGTAAGTCCTTCCAGGGATCGTAGGGTAAGTGGGATGTGGCCTCTGCTTCTTAACCTCCTATGGGCAGGCTTCAGGGATCTTCATCTCTGTCACCAATCTCTTCACCAGCTACACAGAGCAATTCATCTCAGAATGCTTGTCCCCTACTTTCATGCTTTGCCAGACCCCATTTTCCCTTCTTTTATTCTTTTAGGACTGGGTTTTGAAATGTCTTCACGTCTGGAGGGTGGTTCCCCGCTGCCCTTCACATGGATAGGTGCGGCTTGTCTCCCAAGGATTCAAGTGTTAGAGGCCTGTTCTCCAGTTTGATGGTGTTGAAGTGGGCATGCTGGTGAATGTGATTAGGTCATAGGACATCATCCTTGGCAAGGGTTACTGTTTGGCTCTAGGAAAAATTAGTTTTCAAGGGACTGGAGAGATACCTCTTTAGTTAGGAGCTCTGGCTGCTCTTGCAGAGGACCTGGGTTAAATTCCCAGCAGCTACATGGCAGTTCACAAACAATTGTAATTCCAGTTCCAGTGAGCTAGCTTTACAGAAAGTGGGTTGTTGTAAATTGTAAATCCCATGGGCTTGGGTTTTTCTGCATTAATAAGTCATTTCTCTTTTAGCTCCTCTGACATCTAACACATCCTAGGGACTCTCAGCGGAGAGTGAATAGTTGAGGACACCCAAGTTTTGGCTTTTAGCCTCCCAAACTGTTACTAAACTTTTCTTCTTTAGAAAGCACCTACCATCAGGTATCTGTTAAAATGATGTGGGATGGACTAGTAGACCTAACTTACCTGTCTTGGAAGGAGTCTTCAGTAACCCTTTGGGTAGTAGACAGTTGGCTGTGGTCATAGTGCTGTTGTTCACTGTAACAGCCATTTTTCTCATTGTTTCCATAAAATACTCAATAAAAGCAACTTCAAGGGGGACAAAAGAACTTAATTTGGCTTACGGATTAAAGGGATGCTTCCATCATGGCGGCAGGGGTGTGAGCTGGTTAGTCACCTCGTGTCCCCAGTCAGGAGGCAGAGAGATGAATGCCAGTGTTCCTTCTCCTCCTCTTCTTCCCCCTCATCCTCCTCCTCTTTCTTCTCTTTTTATTTTCTTGGTTTTCAGAGACAGGGTTTCTCTGTTGTAGCCCTGGCTGTCCTGGAACTCACTCTATAGACCAGGCTGGCCTCGAACTCACAGAGATTCACCTATCTCTGCCTCCTGAGTGCTGGGATTAAAGGCGCGCACCACTACCGCCCAGCCCTTCTTTTCCTCCTCTTCCTTCTCCCACCCCCTTCCTCCTTTTCCTCTTCCTCCTCCTCCTCTTCCTCCATTTTAGTACAGGACTCCAGCTCATGGAATGGCACTCTCCGTAATAAGAGTTGGTCTTTCCTCCTCAGCTAAACTTCTCTGGAAACAGTCTACAGAGATGTGTCTGCTAAGTGATTCCCAAATGCAGTAAAGTTGACAATAAAGACGAATCAAATTCACCTAAACAATTTCCCTCCTTCTTCCTGGATGGCCACTCAGCTGGACATTATTTCCCAGTCTCCTTTCTAGTTAGATGATCTTCATGATGATATGTTCTAACCATAAGAAAGAGGACAGAAATTATACATGTGCTTTCTGGGCTAAGATTCATATCCTTAACCCCACCACACATACGTATGTTTTTGAAGCATAACACATTACAGTGAAATGCTCCTTTGCAGTGTACAGGTTGATACACGACCTCACTATCAGGCTGTGAGAACAACCACAGCATCCTTAGAGCAACTGCATCACCCTAAAGAGCCTTCTCATGATATTACAATAACACTCTCACACCCCAATTAAGGGTGGGTGAAAACCAATGAATTCTAGGATGTCACATACATGGACATGTGACATGCAGTACTGGGCTAGGTGTTTTTGCTTCACGTGATTTGAAAATTTATCCATGTTTTTTTGGGTCTGTAGGTTTTTTTCTCTTCCTTTTTTTTAAGTAGCCTTCCATTGTGTGGATATTCTACACTCTGTGATAGACATTTGTCTTGCTTGCAGTTTTGGCTATACTAGATAAAGCTTGGCATACCTATGTCCTCCACATGAATCTATACTTCCTGTTCCCCTAGTAACGAAATTGCTGAGTCGCACAAGTGCATATTTAACTGCAAGAAAGTGCTAAGCTGTTTCCCTGCAGTGATTGTTCAGGTCCAAGTCAGCAACACACAGGAGTTTCAGTATTCCACACCCTCACCAACATTTGATAACACCAGTCCCCTTAATTTTAGCTCTACTTGTGGGTGTGCCATGGTATCCATAGAGGTTTAATTTGCATTTTCTTGATTACTAATACTGTCAAACATTTTCAGCGTGTTTCTTGGCCATTTGATTATTCACTTTTGTAAATAACTTAAAAAGTTCTGTTCACTTCAATTATTCCAGTCTTACCATTATCTAACTTTTAATGTACATTGGATGCAAGGCTTTTTGTCAGACATATGCCAGACAAAAAGGTTTTCTTTGTGGCTTGTTCTGTTAATAGTGTCCATTGAAATGGAGATGTGTTTATTTCTATGCAGTCCAGTTTACGGACCTATTGACATTTTATTTGACGATTTGTTGTCGTGGTGTTCTGCCCCAGATTCTTTTCTTTAAGGTCTCTGAGCCAGAAGTTTGCCAAAACAAAACAAAACAAAACAAAACAAAAAAAAGATGTATTCTCTTCTGTCTCCATAGTCCAATCTTCCCTGACTTTCAGAAACAGGTAACCCTAAAGCCATAAGATACCTTTCATCTGAAAGGTGTCTTCAAGCTTGACATCTAGTCACTGCATGAGGGAGAGTCACCAGCCAGGTCGATGCCTTTTGACTGGAAAGCATGAAGTAGGATTAAATGCCAATTAAATTTGAGCCATTAACTTTTGCAGGTCTATTTGTACTTCTTGTTTGGTTTTCAAGACAGAATTTTCCTGTGTAGCTCTGACTGTCCTGGAACTAGCTCTGTAGACCAGGCTGGCCTTGAACTCAGAGATCTGCCTGCCCCTACTCCTGAGTGCTGGGAAGCAGCTCTAGAACTTACTAATTCTTCAGTGTGCAGATTCTGTGCTTTACGCAGTAATCTCCAGTGAGGTTCTGGCGTGAATTGGAAGACCGCTGGCGTTCATCACTCATCCACATTTCTAAGCTTCCTTTTCTGAATAAGTCAGAGAAGACAATGAACTCTAAAGGAGTTTGTCTATATTGTAACTGAGAAGTTATGGACTGGCATCTAAACAGCAGTAGGCAGGGGTTGGGAGGACTTGGTGCTCTTTTTGTTCATTTTCTAGTCAAAGTAGAGATGCTGTCAGCCCACTGTGATTTTCTTCTTTGGTACTGTCCAGTTCCTCATTACCACCAATTCTGCCTGTCAGTTTATATGGCTCTCCATTGGTTTTCATCTCTGAGGGACTGCCTTCTAACTCTGCTTTACCACAGGAGTATCATATTTCCTAAACAAGGTTGAGTTTTACCCCACCAACTTCCCACTGGATACTTTGTTACTATAGTGAAGATTTGTAACATGTCAATCCCTAATCTCTTTTATAATTTATTTTGGCTAGTTTTTATTTGTTGAATAGAAACAAATAATAAAACCTATATGTAAAATATAAATATATATCTCTGTATTAGTTGCTTATCTATTTCTGTGATAAGAGACCATGACCAAAAGCAATTTAAGGAAGAAAGAGTTTGTTTTGTTCATGGTTCCAGCAGGATAGAGTCCATAACATCAAGCATGGTGTGCTGGCAGCCCAGGTAGCTGGCTGATCACATGCAGGAAGAACAAGAAGAAGGAGGAAGAGAAGGAGGAGGAAAGAGGAGGAGGAGGAGGAGGAGGAGGAAGAAGAGGAGAAGGAACAGAAGGAGGAGGAGGAGAAGGAACAGAAGGAGGAGGAGGAGGAGGAGAAGGAGAAGGAGGAGGAGGAGGAGGAACAGAAGGAGGAGGAGGAGGAACAGAAGGAGGAGGAGGAGGAGGAAGAGAAGCAGCAGGAGGAGAAGGAACAGGAGGAGGAGGAGGAGGAGGAAGAGAAGGAGGAGGAGGACAAGGAGGAGAAGGAGGAAGTAACGAGCAGGAAGGAGAGAGAGAGAGAACAAATAAGAAGTGCAGGAAGGCTATAACCCCACAAAGTACACCCTTAGTGACATACTTTCTCCATCAAAGCTCCACCTCCTAAAGGTTCCCCTCCCCTCCCCATCAGTGCCACCCACTGGGAACCAAGCCTGTGGGGGACATTTCTCACTTATGCCACCATGCTCACCAACCAGTGTAGTGAGAAAGGAGATTGTCAATAGCCTTTAGCATTCTCCTTCAGACTATTAGTTTCGTCTCCTCTTGTAGATAATTTCTGTCCTAAATTTTGTGCTTATCATCCTTCAGCTTCTCTTTACAATTCAATTTCACCTTTAAAGTCTGTCTCATGATTTATGCTTTCAACAGCAATGTGTGAGCGTACTGAGAAATAATGTAGATATAAAACTCGCCTATTCAGAGGCAGAGTTCAATGGCAGTAAATTTACTTAGTTGTGCAACTGTCTAGTTTTAGACTATTTCTATCAAAAGCCTCCTTGTGCTCATTTTCCATCATTTAAAAGCACATTTGAAGGTTGGTGTGATGACACATACCTGTAATCTCAGCATTTGGGAGGGTGGAGGCAGGGGACCACAGGTTTAGATCCAGTCTGTCCTGTATTGTGAGGCACTGTCTCTCTCAAATAGACACTGAAATGTAGCTCAGTGGTAGAGTACCTGCTTAGCAAGCACAAGGCCCTGGATTTTATCTCTAGTGCCTCAAAAAAAAAATGTATTGTCATGAGTATGAATATTGACATTGAGAATTTCATCCTGGGAGGCCATTCATATTATCTTCTTTGTAGATTATCTTTGTATAAATGTATGTGTGTGTGTGTGTGTGTATACATATGCATATGTCTGTGTGCTCATCTGTGCAGGTGCATGTGGAAGACAGAAGCTGATACTCAGATGTTCTCTGCATTCACTTCTACACCTAATTTTTGAGTCAGGGACTCTCACTGTACCTGGAGCTTGCTGTTTCTGCTAGACTGGTTGTCCAGAGAACACTGGGACCCATCTATCTTTGCCCTGCAGATCTGGAATTAGGAGCAGGTGCCCAGCTATTCACATGGGTGCTGGGGATCCAAACACAGACCTTCATGCTTTCACAGCAGGCATTTTACCTGCTGATTCATCTCCCCAGACCCCATGACATGTCATTTAAAGCTTTCCTCTATTTTCTAGAACATTAAAAAATTAAATATATTTAAATTTTTCATAATGTGTCCTGTGTTTGCATCATAACTTGTCTTCCCCATTCTTTTTCCAACCCTTCACCTGTCCTCCTCCCCATTCTTTTCAAACTCATGACCTCTTTTTTATCATATATACATATATAAGCATATATAATACACATACACAAATATGTATATATGATAAAGAATATGATATATATGTGTGTGTGTGTGTGTGAATAAATATCTAAATGCAACCTGTTGTGTGCATTTAGTGTTTCTCATGTGTATATGTTTTCAGAACTGACCACTTGGTACTGGATAAAGAACTAGGGGCTCATCCTTGGGGAGGACTACTTCTCCTCTCTCAGCAGCCATTAGTTGCCTGGAGCTCCTTTTACCCACTTTGGACATTGTACTATTTTCTTTTTGCTGTTGATTAATAGTTCTTGATATGTTCTGGAGATAAGTCGTGGTGACTTTTTTTCTCTCTCAGTTTGTGGAGTGCTTGTTAATTCTGTTAACAGTGTATTTTGAGGAGTAGGAATTTAATTTGGATTAATTTATTTGTTAAGTTTTGTCTTTGCCAAGTCTCAAAGACATCCTTTCATTTCCTCTGGGGGCTTTTTCCACAGTGTGCTTGGTTTATGAGCTACTAGCACTTGCTCTTAGCCAAAAGGATGGATGCGCTTCATCTCCAACTAGTTTTTATAAATGGAATGAGGTAGGAGATAAGATTTTTCTGCATGATTATAAGTTATTCTAAGACCCTTGTAAAAAAGACTTCCTTTCCCTCGTTGAATTGGCTTGGCTCAAAATTAAGTACCTTACACGTGAGTCCATTCTGCCTATGCTTGTGCCCAAGCCACACTTAACTCCACTGGGGTTGCTAAGGAATGGCTTGAAGCCAGTAGTTCACTTCTTTCAGTATTTTCGGTTTTCTGAATTCCCTGTTGGGATTTAGGTTTGCGAGTGACAGGCTAATTTACCAGGAACCGAAATCTTAAAGGTGTCAAGTTTTATGCACGGGTGTGGAATGTCTTTGCACTTATTTAGGTCTTTTAAGAATTCCTTCTGCAATGAGTTGCAGCTCTTAGTACAGTGGATCTTCAGCTTTTAATTTGACTCATTTCTAAGTAATAAAATAATTCTATTGCCCATGGTAATTTTAGAAGTTTTTATTCAATATGTTTTTGCTAATAGGTAAGACAAGAACTAATTTCTGGATAATAACATTTTACCCTGCAAGACTGATGAATTCAATTCTAGTATATTTTTGGAGATTCTATGTAATATTATGTGTATACAGCTAAATTATTGGTGATTGGTCAGAGCTTTACTTCTTAGCTTTCAATAATATTATGACTTACTTTACTTGTCTTGTTTTATGGTCTTATATTTCTAGTATAATGTTTAACATAAAATAATGCCATTGTCATTACTTTTTTGGTGATTTCCTTGATACCTGTTAACATGAGTTTCTAGGTCACTTCTTTTTTTCATTGAAAATAAAGTTATTTTCATGCAATATATCCTTATCATGGTTTCCCCTTCCTCATCTTCTCTCAGGTCCTCCCCGCCTCCCTACCCTTCCAACTCCTCTCTCTCTCTCTCTCTCTCTCTCTTTCTCTCTCTTTAGAATTCAAATGGGTCAATTAAAAAAAAAACAGACAAGTTAGGCATTTAAAGCTCCAACCCTCTCCCCCTCCTCTCCTCCTCCTCCTCTCCCCCTCCTCTCCCTCCTCCTCCTCTCCCTCCCCCTCCTCTCCCTCCTCCTCCTCTCCCCCTCCTCTCCCTCCTCCTCTCCCTCCTCCTCCTCTCCCTCCTCCTCTCCCCCTCCTCCTCTCCCTCCTCCTCTCCCTCCTCCTCCTCTCCCCCTCCTCTCCCTCCTCCTCCTCTCCCTCCTCCTCCCTCCCCCTCCTCTCCCTCCTCCTCTCCTCCTCCTCTCCCTCCTCCTCCTCTCCCCCTCCTCTCCCTCCTCCCTCCCTCCTCCTCCTCTCCCCCTCCTCTCCCTCCTCCTCTCCCTCCTCCTCCTCCTCACCCCTCTAGCTGTGCCTTTCAGATTTTAATGTGTTGCTTTCATTATCATTTAGTTTGAGATATTTTCCAGTTTCCCATGTAATTTCTTCATCGATCTGTGGGTTATTTAAAAGTGTTGGTTTAATTTCCCAAATCTCGGTATATTCTTTTTAAATTTAATTCCATGCAACTATAACTATAACTATAAGAGACTATAACTTGAATGATTTTAGTCATTGAGGCCTGCTCTATTGTCAAGCACATGGCCTGCTCGGTGAGTATTTCTCATGTACCTGTAGTGGGTATGAATTTTATTGCCAGATGGAGTGATCTGTAAATGTCAGCAAAGTGATCTTGGAGGATGGCATTGTTCAAATCTTCTGTATTCTTATAGCTATGATAAGCTGTGAACATGTTAGGAGATCTACTCTGTTTTGGGGTGCTGACTAGAGGAGATGTATCTGTAAGGATCTAGGTTTTTGTTAAAACATTCAATAAAGGCCCCTATATGCTACAGTAACTTCTACCTAAACCGGCAGGTTAACAGAAGGAGCCCTGCCTAAGACTGCTGGACTTGTTAAATTGACCTTGTCCTTGTTGGCCTTCTGGGTGCTGCCCTGATTCTGGGGAATGCAAGAAGGCAGTCTAAGCTTTCACTAAGGAGGAGGCTATCCTTGCTTGGATTGAATACTCTGGGACACGCTGTCTACTTGGTGCCGTAGATGAGGGATTTGATGGTCTTACCACTAAGCATGTCCTGTGAGCATGATCAGTAGGCCGCACACATGAATTTGAACATGCTCAGCTAATCACTCACCTGAGGATTCCGTATACTAGATCAGTAGTTTAACTGAGTACTAATCGCAGTGAGTAATTCCTCTGGAGATTGAATAAATTCAATATGTAACTCGCTTAGGGATTAGGTATTTTCAGTGCTCCTGGGCACTGAGCATGCTCAGAGCTTAGCTCACTTGGGGATTCTCAGTGGGCAGGTTCCTTGGGGACAGAACGTGCTCAGTGGGTTGCTTGTTTAGGTACTGAGCATGTATAAGGAGTCACTCACGTAGGTGAGCTGGGGGTGCTTTTTCTCTGCTTAGCTCCAATTCTTGATGCTCTGGTCCTGTAGTGCCCAGGAGTTAGCTGCAAAATGGCAGAGGTTAGAACCAATTATCAGAACCAAACCCTTCACTGGACAGATGGGGAACTGGCAGCCTAGGAAGTTAAAGAATTGGTTAAGGTCATACTGTCAGTGCCTGTGTAGGGGTACGTTACCCTGGATGGCCTCCTGTAGTATGTCACTTGCTCTCTAGACAATACAGCTGTTATTTTTACAGTGACCAAGCAGGGAGGATGCAGATGAAGAGACCTCCTCAGGATGCCCATTAGGAGAGCAGTGGGGAGGTGAGGGGAGGGGAGGACACTGTCTATGCCTATCTTGTTGTTCCCTGGTGGCCTAGGAGTGCCCCCTCTCCTCGTGACTTGTTTTCTCCGAGGACTGATATACTGGGGACTGAGGTCGGGGCTTACAACAGGAACACAGGGGATTTGTGGTTTAATTGCCCTGAGCAATTGGGAAGGCAAGGAGGAGAGGAAAGCCCTTCAGGGGGAACGGTAATTATTTGTGTACGGAAATCACTGTGCTCGTTGCAAAATGTTTGCGTACTCTTGTGTATCGCGAAGGAGCGTGCGATGTGTGCGTTTTAGAGCAGTTTATCGGGGCTATCTCTCAATCTGTCGCAAAGTGCTGTTGCCACAAGAGTCTGATGGTTTATTTCTTTCTGTTTAAGCAAAACGTAAATTATCTGGCCCATTAATATCTGGGTTCTCTAATCCATTATTAGAGGAGAAAAGTAAAACCCCTGCACCAAGATGAATGTTTGCTTTTTCGATGATTAATAACGCCAGGTCTCTGATGCAGTCCTCACACTGCTGCTGGTCTCCGCAGGGGAAGAACAGAAGCAGACCAGGAACACCATGGGCTGTGGCTCAGGGTGCACTCACACGACCCCTTTGTCTTCTCTCTTCCAGAGCCTTCACTAGCTCCCTAGTGCCTTTGCCATATAGGACACAATTCCAACTCTCAGCAAACCAGCTGACAGTGCCCACCTCCTGGGGCATCCTGTACTGTGGTAGAAGAAAGAGAAAGCTTTTCTGCTCTTGGATATTTCTCTGTGCACCAGGAGAGACCAGGACAGCTCATGGAGAGGTATCAACACCCAGTGTGAGGCAGAGAGGATGGGGTGATTGCCAGGATCATTATAGCCAAGAACAGGAGAGACTGACCCTGGGTGGTCAAGGAATGCTAACAAGAGGAGGTGGGCCTTGGGGAATGAGAAGCCTGTGGTGGTCCCCAAGGATGCGGACCGACTTCTGAGCACTAATTTTGTGTTAACTGTTATGCTAGGAGCTTTATGGGTATTATTGCTATTACTGCTGTGTCCGTCTTTCGAGGTCAGAACTATTATTGTCTCTTTGTGAGTGAGACAAATGAGGCTGGAAGAGGTGACATCACAGTGGCATCACAGTGCATGAGGGGCAGTGCCAGGGTGAGCATTGAGTATTGGAGGGGAGCTCTGAGAGACTGGAAGCCTGAGCCCATGATGTTCACTGGTCTCATGCATGGACATGTGTGTATGGGTGGTGTGGTAAGGTGCTACGCAGGCAGAGGCTGTCCTGACTGGCAGTAACTAACCTATAAGGGTGCAGGGGTGTAGGGTCTCAAGGGTGCAAGGTGCAATCTCAGTGCTGGGTCCCAGTCCAGACCTTAGCAGGTGATACTGAGTCCCTCAGATATTTCCGCAGCTTTCTCCTTGTTGGGAAAGAAAGGTGATCTGGCTTCATCTGTCTAGCCTCACTCCTGGGCTAAGGTCACATCACCTCACTGCTGATGACTTCATCAAATGTCCACAATGGGCACCACTGTGGTCCTTTAAAGCACAGATCTGGCCGGAACACTCTTGCTCCCAATGTTCCTAAAACTCCCATTTCCATAGGACCCTCAAGAGTGCTCCAACCCAACTTCTGCCCCCGCTTTCCTCCTTCTCTGTTCCTCCAGTGGGAACCCCTTGCATCTTCTTTGGCCATCTTTGGGCTTCCTGTGACCTAAGAACATATCTACTAGGGAGAGAATCCTTCCTAGTCCAGCTGCCTGTGACCCTTGTTCATCTCTCCAGGTGTGCCGGGAGAGGCCATCCCTCCAAGGCTCAAAGGACAGGGATGGAGATAGGGATAGCTGTCTTGAATGGCTGCAGGCCTAGCAGAAGGTAGGCAGGGAGCTGTGACCAGGCCTGCCTGCACCTCCTCCAGGCATCTAACAAGTGTATCCCTAGCATCCCTTTGGGACTCTCCCTCAGGCTAGATTTTCAGAACATAGAAGAGCGAGGTCCTGTCTTGACCTTGTGCACAGACCACAGGGTAGACTTTCTGCAAATCACAGCTGCTCTGTTGGAGACATCAGCTGAGCTGTGTAGGAATAGTGTCAGGAACAGGAATGACTGAACCTGGGATCTGTGCCTGCACCCCATGAAGCCAAAAGTAGGGTGAACACTGAGGGACAAATAACCACAGCCTCACAGCAGCGGTTGGTCTGTCTCGGTCCCACATCTAAAGGCAGCTTCCGTTTTCCTGTGTGAGGATGACTTTCCTCCAGGGGTCACTGGGGTCCCTCTTGGGCCCTTCTACTGCAGGGGCAGTAGTACTGCAGGGGCTTCAGCTGCCACTTCTTTTTGGGAGGCATTCCAGGGAGCCCCACAGTGGCCAGAGAAATGGGTCTTGGAGCCACTGCCCGCAGCACAGAAGGAGGGGCTCCTGCCCACAGGCAGGCATTGTGTACAAACAGCAGGTTGCACGCTTTCCTAATTTCCCAGAGAGCTCATTTTATGCTCTGCTAAGAGCTCAATGAGCTGGTACAAAAGCTGAGAGGCCCTCCTGATTCTAGCGGGATGGGTCTGTGGGAGTCTGATAAGGCTCTCTGTTGGAGACCAGGCATCCAGAGCTGTGTTCCTGAAGGCTTCTTCTCACAAGGGCCCCCAGATGATACCTCTGCTCTTAAGAAAGATGGCTAGCACATCTCTGTTGGGATGATGACTTTGGGGGCTTCTGAGCTGGTGGAGACTAAACTAAACTAAACTAAGCTAAATGACTAAAGGAGTCTTTTCTGGGATTCTGGGATGACTTCAAGGAGGACGAGGCATGACCTAGAAGATCAACTCCCTCGCCCTGGCCAGAGTGAGATTCTCTCCAGGGTGGCTGGGATGAGCTAGCTGAGGTCTGGGTATGTTCTATGGTGCCAATAGAATGTGGGGACCAAGTGACTACCCTAGATCTGTCTGCAGACCTACTTGGGGCCCTATCAAAAGCACCTCGAATAAAGAGGAAATAATTTACCATAGCCTCTGGTAAAAATTGTTTTTACATTAACGTATTCATCCTGTGCTTGTGTGCACAAGGAGATCAGAGGACAGCTTATGGAAGTCAGTTCTCTCTTTCCATTATGTGGGCTCTAGGACCTGAACTCAGATCATCAGGCTCCATGGCAATCACCTCACAGTTGGTTTTTTTTTTTTCTCTCTCTTTTTATGGTGGAGAATGGACTCCAGGCCTCTCATGTGCTGGCATTGGCCACCTTGGCTTTTTTTTTTTTTTTTTGAGACAGGGCTATCAGTGGTTTGGGACTTACCAAGTGGGCCAGACTGGCTGGCCAGCAAACACAAGGATACTTTTGTGTTTGTCTTCCCTGTCCTAGGATTACAAGTGTATGCCACGATACTCAGCTGTTTAAAAGTGTGTTCTGGAGAACCAGAATCAGGTCCTTGTGCTTGCTCGGTAAGTACTTTACCAGCCAAGCCCTGGCTCCCTTGTCTGATATTCATTCCTTTGAAAATCCCAATATCTGAAGCTCTTGTGAGCCTGTATTTTTTTCTGAAAAATCATACCTGTTTTTCTTTATTTCTTTGTGTGTTTATTACTTGGGGGCTATAAGCTTCTTGTAATTACCTTTGGGAGTTCCCTCAGCAGGATTTCTGGGGCCTTGTTTGGGGTTTAGGTTGCTAGGGAGATTTCTGTTTGCTTCTGCAGTGACTGGGGACACTACCCAAGGTTTTCAGGAACCTCACAATGTGCCTAATTCTCAAAGCACCGTAAGAGGCAGGTTGCGTCTACGCTAAATTTTCCTCATTCAGCCAATGTCAGGGTCAAGATGAACCTTTCCCTGTTTGTGGGGAGCCAGATGTATTTTGTAGGCTCGTTGAGCACACATGAATTCTCTAGTCCTCAGCTTCACCTGAGGATTTCACATCTTGTCCCCAGCCTTGGGACACTAGTCTGTGATGGAGCGTTTGACCTCTTTCCCCTAAACCTGAGGAGGCCTCAGAGAAGGACCCCAAGGATTGGAGGGTTTAACAGGGGCCATCTGGGAGAAAGCAGCCTGAGCTCTCATCTTCCTTCCCAACGTCTCCGGGGTCATTTCGCTGTTTTAGGCTCTGAACTTCTTTCTTCTGTTCTAGATCAGTAATGTGTTTAAGCAGAGTTAAAACATGTTTTATACAATTCCTTGGTTGTTTCACCCAGGAAGGTCCCATAGGGGATCAAATCATGTCAAATCCAACTCCACGGTTGGGAGCAAGCCACTGCGCCATTCTGTATAAGTTAATTTATTAAAGTTTCCACCCACTCTATCTGTGTCAGTTCGGGATCACTCTTTTTCCCCATCAGGGATGGGAGGCAGCTTTGCAATGCCAGTGTCCGGGTTTGGAGTAGCGTGCACCAGATCACAGTGCCATTTCTGTGCGCGCGTGGCACAGGTGGAGATGTTCCATCCATCTGTCCCAAGGCATGTTCCCATCCAGGGCTTCTCGGTGGTTTATGCCATTCCTGAGGATCACAGCACCACTCACTACAGCCAGAACCTCCAACTTCATCCCTAAATCACAAGAGAGTGCTGGTAGGCTACAAAAATGGACCCCTCCAGTGGCTCTGATGTGAAATCTGGTCTTGGTCACCTGTATCCTGGGGTAAGTTCTTGACTCTTAAGCTGAACCTGAGCCCCAAGATGCAGTGCTGAAGGATTTGAGGGGCTTGATCTGAGGGTATGTAGAAATTCACTGAGTGGCATATTTAAGGGACAAGGGTCTCCCAGATTCTTCTCTCCCCTTAACTCTGGGCTTTTCTCTCAACTTTCCCTTTTCTTTCTCTCTCTTTTCTGTCTCATTTCCTTCCTTCCTCCCTCCCTTCCTTTCCCCCCTTTTCTTTCTTTCCATCTGTCTATGTAGCCCAGCCTCATGAGTGGTGAGGTCATAGTGTGTGCCACTGTGCCTCTCTCTGCCTTCCTTTTTGTTAAAGAACCATTAAATATTTCGTTTCTTAGAAAATGCTTGTTTTTCTTTTATATGGAGGTAATATAGATAGAAATTCATAATAGAAAATGTAGAAAAGCACAAGCCTATCTACCATATTTAATCTATCATTTTTACTTTGCTTTGTGTAGTTATATATCTGCTGTAGGTAAATAGGAAAGATATAATTCAGCACTTTCTATTATAAAATTTGGATGATATTTTGTGAAATAGTTTTTAGAGATTGCTCTTTTCCTATGTAATGATCTATTACATAATTTTTATTGCTCCAAATATCTTTGAAAATATTTTTTGAAAAGATTATTTTTAATGGCTTATAGATTCTGTGTGTAGAATATTAGGTATTCAGTTGTATCAAGCATTTGGATCTATTCCAGTTTTTCCAGCTTTTTAAGTAAGCCTTTGATAAATACTTCTGTGTGTATTAGTGTTGTTGTTTATATTTGACTCTTTTCCCTCTGTATGTATTTCTATAAATGGATTTGTTGGCTCATTTTTAGGTTTCTGATAATCACAGAAATTTATTCTACAGTAATGTGAAGTGTGTGTGTATATGTCATATAAATGTGAGAAATATTGTGTTTCAAACAACTGTGCAGTACAAATAACATGACTTATGGGAAAATGAGTTTGAGGTAGATCACTCAAAATTTATGTTACAACGTGACCATGGCATGAATTAGAATAACAGTCCTAATAAAAAAGCTATTTAAAAATTAATTGTATTCACAACAAATCAAGTAACTACACTACTGATAGTGCACTTTTAAATTTGCAGGTTGCTTCCTGGGAAGGCTATAAGGAAGGGCTGGTGACGAGGAGCATCCTTCTGGGAGATGATGAGGAAAGATGAGGGAAAGTCTATAGAGTGGTATGCAGTCAGCAACAGAAGCCTGCAAGGCAGAGCAAGGAGTCAAACTGTCAAGGGCAGAGCACACTGAGGAGGCATCAGTAGTGGACTCTGAACTCAGCAGCTGCTGCCTGGGGGCTTAAAATGGTACTTCCTAAACTGTTTTCTGCTCAAGACCTTTTTTGTTAAACAAGTTAAAATTTTTATTACATTTATTTATTTATTTATTTATCTATCTGTGTATGTGGATCCTGAAGCTTGAATTCAAGTTGTCCTCTTGGCAGAAAGTGTCTCTACCTGATGATCCATCTTGCTGGGTTTTGCTAGAGAAATTTTTTATGTGACCCTGGACAAATAGGTATAAAACCAGACCCTTACTAGAGCAATAAATCATGAAGAAATGCATTTTAAAATACTTCTTTGATATACATAGAATTTTTTCTCTTATTAAAGATGAAAGAAAATTGACAAACCAATAAGATGGGTGTGTCTATTTGTGTAACAATACAATCCTAAGATACAGTAATTTGATGTTTACATGCTAAGGAATAATGATAGTAAAATACTTTAAAAGCCTTTGTTTTCTACAATTAGACTATTATGTGTCTTGAAGGACAAAAAAGTGTGTACAATGAAAACACCATAATTCATAGCATATGCAGACTCAAATCCAAGGCAAGGAGTGTGTGTGTGTGTGTGTGTGTGTGTGTGTGTGTGTGTGTGTGTGTTTGCACAGCCTGCCGGTGTACACAGTGTGAGGTACAGCACTGTGGTTGGACATTTGGAGCCAAGGCTGTGGTGAACTGGCAGATACAGCGGAGCAACTGCTACTAAAACTACTTTGATTTCCTTATGTGTTTGATTTTGAGTTGATGTTTGGTCATTGTGTGTTCAGAACACTTTTACTGTTGCCAGGTTTTTATTGCCCGTTCCCATTCAGTTACGTGGCTCCACAGGAGGCTCTGACTCACAGTTTAAGGCTCAGAATATAGACTTCAGAAAGCACATGGACAATGGCCCTCTGGGCTCTGTGATGCTTTTCTTGCCTGTGTCTGATATGTATGACCTTGTTTTCATTATAGAAACGTGTGCTGTAGACAAACAGACAGGACTGCTTGCAAAATTGGCATCCAGAGAGATTTCTACCGAGTATAAAAGTCTTCGGGATGACACTGTGCAACACGGAATGCTTAGACCTTATTACAGTTTGCCAGTTCAGGGCTGAGGAGATGGCTCCTTCGATAAAGTCCTTGTCTTATAAGTACCAATACCAGAGTCTATCACCAGACTCCACATGAGAATGCCAGGCATGTTGACCTGTTACTATAATCATAGCTCCGTGAAGGCAATGATAGGGCGTCCCAGAGGGTCAGCAGCCAACTGGCCTAGGCTGATCGGTACATTCCAGGCTAATGAAGAGAGCCTGTCTTAGAGGAGGTGGCCAGAGTTCTTAAGTTTGACGCTCAAGACTGTCAATTGGCTGCCAAACACAATTGTGTTTTGCCAATTCACTAGATTAATACTCTACTGAATATTTCAAAATGCCTAGAAATTACCTTAAATATTCTACAACAATTAAACTATCAGTGAATGAAACGATGGATATGTTAAAATTCACACAAAATATATATGTTTATGGAAACCTGACACCAACCCCGCAAATATGCACGACTATGTGTCAATTAGAAACATTTTAAACATTATTTTTATTTTAAGCACATTGATGTTTCTGTTTGCATGTTATTGCACAAGTTTATTTCTAGTTATGTTTAAAATGGTTGTTTTCTGCGTTGTTGGGTGAAGGCCTTGGCATTTTGTATTGTCTGCAGGTGTTGGCTTTATGTAAGAGCTGTTTGATTGCTCATGATCTGCACATGCTATCAGTAGAACACCTGAGGAGCTTAGGTATCAATAAAAACCCCTGAGATGAGAAGCTCAGAGTTCTACTGTCCAGGATGGCACGTGTCACGATAGTGGTTCCTTTGCTGAGGTCTGGCAGGGTTTGCACCTATGAATATGCTTTCTTGTCTTATATGCTGAGTGACCAGGAGGTGCACAATTACAGCATGTATGACTGCATGGGGGTGTCAGATTCCATGGAACCGGAGCTACAGACAGCTGTGAGCTACCATGTGGGTGCTGGGAATCGAACCCTGGTCCACTGGAAGAGCAATCAGTGGTCTTAACCACTGAGCCATCTCTCCAGTCCCTATAAACAATATTTCTTAAAAAATTGAAAAAAGAAAAACCAAGATTCCTATCTTGGTTTGTTTTATATTGGTGTGGTAAAACACCAAGAGAGTGGGGAGAGGAGTGGTTATTTGGCATGCAATACAGGTGTTACAGTCCATCAAGAAGGGAAATTGAGGCAGGAACTAAGGCAGGAAGGAACCTGGAGGAAGAGAACTATAGCAAAGGCCATGGAGGCATGTTGCTTCCTGGCTTGCTCCCCATGGCTTGCTCAGCATGCTTTCTTATACCACTCAGGACTATCTACCCAGGACTGGCACCATCCTCAGTGATCTGGGCCCTCACACGTCAATCATTAATCAAGAAAATGTCCTACAGACCTCCCTAGGGCCAGTCCAGTGGAAGCATTTTCTCAAAAGAAATTCTCTCTTCTCAGGTAATTGTGGCTTGTGTCAAGCTGACAAACAAACAACCCCCAAAACAACCAGAACAACCTCATATCAGCCATGATAGTTCATTTTACAGTGTTTATTTTTTAATTACTGGGATGTACGCTATTTCTTACATACTCTGTCACCAATTCTACATCATCTATGAGTTGTTGGGCTGTCCGACCGTTTTCCTATTGGAGTCTTAGTGTTTTCTTCTTATCTTTTGCTGTATATGATGGTTATCGGTCCTTTCACTGTCATAATTATGTTTTCCTTAGCATGCCGCTGATTATCTTGGTTCATGGCTCTTTTGAGGTAGAGGAGTTTGGAATGTCATCATCGAATCTCGTACTACTTTACTGTTTCATCCATCTCTTTCTGCTTGGGTACCTCTTCTCTGTTCAGCAACCAGTCACATATTCTCTCCCAGTCTTTTCAAATATTTCATTTTTTTAGTATCTAGCTTTTTAAATCAGCTCAGAATTTATTCTTACGTATAGTGTAACGATCCAGTAATTTCTCCTTTCGCTTGCAAGTTTCCTCAGCATTTAAACAAGTATATCTGTTCTTGTAAACCTCAGATGCTTCTGATGTCACCCATTCCTTATTACTCTTAAGGAGCCCACCTAAGGATGACGCCTCTTATCCCACTGATCTGCAGCCAATGTTTTCCTCAGTGCACTCCCACATTAATTATGTTAGTGTTGTACTTGAAAATAGCAGAGTGTATTTTAGTTAGGCTTCTATTGCTGTGATAAAACACCACAACTTGGGGGAGGGGAGGAAATGGTTTGTTTCATTTTATAGCTTGTACTCCATCTTCCAGGGAAATCAGGGAAGGAACTCAAGGCAGGATTCTGGAGGCAGGAACTGAAGACGAGACCATGGAGCAGTGCTGCTTACTGCCTCGCCCCTCACGATGGGTCTCTGTCCCTCCTTTCCTTCCCCTTTCTGCTTACATTTGTAAAGTAGATAAAAAAGCTTCTTAAGTCCAGGCTGTAGAAAGCATCTGCCGGCTGGATTGCGGACAAGCCCGACGTTGTTGGATCCCATTTCAATGGATTGCGTTTGTTTCTGAGGGCTGTTGGAATAAAGTCTCACAAACAACGTAGCTTAAAACATACAGATTTATTGTCCCACCATTCTGGAGGCAAGACATCTGCAGCACCATGCTCCCCATACGACAGACCACTTCTTTCTAGCTCATGGCGGGCTGCTGGACTTCTGTGGTGTTCTTGGCTGAAGCTGTGTCACTCCAATCCTGGTGTCTGTTCTCATGTGGTCTTTTCCTTGGGCCCATGTCTTCACAGGGTCGCCTTCTTGTAAGGACACCAGCCACACTGGATGAAGAACCCACCTTGTTCCAGGGTGACCTCCTCTTAACACGTTGTATCTGCAGCGCTCCTATTTTCAAACGAGGTCACATTCTGAGTACTAGAGGGTGGAACTGCACTATATATAGCTTTTTTGGGGGTGGGTAGGATCACAGGAGAGTCAGATCATAGTTCAATCTATCAGTTAATAGCACCAATCAAATAATTTGAGAATAATAATATAGAAGCTTTTTTTAGTGCTTATATTGAATATAAATGTGTTCGAAAGTAATTAATTTTGTAACATCAACCATTCTCACAAACCTATAATTCTTAACTATCCATTAATATAATTTAAAATTTGTCTTACTGTTAAATACGTGGGCTTTATGACTATGTTCTTGTGAACTTGGCCTAGAATTTTAAGGTTTTATTGTATGGTTCCTTCATAGACTATGTAGCTTAGAGTTTTGTACTTGTCTATACATAGGAACAGTTTTTACAACGTATGAATAAATCATCCTGGGAAAATCTGAAAGAAGTCATCAGTAAAACTATCAGATCCTATGGCCTTTTGCATTTATTTATTTATCACTTTGAAAGGATTTTTCTAATTTTGTTCTCATTCCATAGTTACAGCCCCATCTCTCTTTGTGGATGAAGATAACTGAATCATCAGGACAACTGCTTGGAGGTGCGGAAATGCCCTCTTGTACTGGCTGGCATGTGAGGTGGATGGGAACTTCTGAATCCAAATATAGGAGCAAAGACTTTGGTTATGAGCGACCACTTCAGGGCAGTAAGTGAACTGACGCAAGGCCTAGGAGTTTTCCTGTACAGGCGTGGGTCAGGCCAAGGCCCTGCAGGCATGACCGCACACACTGGAGTACACGTGCTGCGAGGGCGTGCTCAGGGCAGAGACTGCGCTGACATTCTATTAGTGGGTGGTGCCACCGGAAGTCACTGAGGCAAAACGGGGGCTCACAGCTGCTGACCACAGCTACCTCAGCCTTCACTAGAACATGACAACCCAGGCAGACATTTTTCAGCCTAGCCTGGCATAGAGAGGACCTGTCTCTCCACTGTTCCGACAGGGTTTCATGTCCCCCAGAAGGGCACCTGCTCCCTGTTCGGCACCCACAGGTAATGCGGCCAGAGTGACAAGGTAAAGATGAGATTTCTGGCTGTTCTTCGGAGCTGCTGGGTCCAACATGCTCTCCCAGATGCTTGGACCTTCGTGCAATTCTCCCATCTGTTTCTGGGAAATGTGAAGGAATGTAATGATCTTTTCTGGGGTTATTAAACCAACAGATGTTGTCATTAATAGAGGACATTCTTTACTGCGGTGAACAAACGCTAGTCATAACTCCAGCCTGCCATTTGCGCTCTCAGTAATGACTAGTGCATTTGTCTCAAGACTGGGGTTATGAACACCGGGGGTTCTGATGCCAGCTTTGAACATGATTCATCTTCAAAGCATGGGCGCCCTCACTTCTTTTTTTGTACTGCAGGCAGCTTTCGAGGCAAAAAAAAAAAATATGTATAATTGGCAAAAACAAAATCCAATCTCACAGCCATTGGCTTTTTTTGTAAATGAAGGAGTCTGAGTGCTGAAAAGCCACGATTACATTTTACTGCGTGTTTCAAATTATGGTTCATTTTTGGGTGGAATGTTAGAGGCAGAGAGAAACTGGCGTTTATGGTTTGAATTGAAGATTTTCCCCCCTGCCCCCCCCCCCCCCCCCCCGTAGCAGTTGGAAAGTAGGATGCGGGGCTGAGCACCACAAGCAAACAGGAAGAGAAGCCTAACTAGGAGACTTCCCCATCACAGCCTGGCCTTCTGCCTCGTGGACAGAGTGCTTCTCACTGCCTTAAGGTGAGTCCCAATAGCAAGGGACATGGAGCTCCTGTTTTGACAGGAAGCAGTTTGTGATGCACAGAGCCAGGAATGAAGTGAAGTATGTGGATGTAGCTCCTATGAGTCTGCTTTGGACATCAGAGTCTCAAGCTGGGCTCAGATAGTACTCAGACAAACCTCTACACAGGACCCACTCTGGTGAGAAACCGAGGGTCAAGTAGCCAGTGATGAGATGGACCCAAGAAAGGTCATCTTTACAAATATAATGGTGACAGTTGACAATGGACTTGGGCCCCTGGTGCTCTTTCTGCATCTCAGACCATATACACCCAAGATGGAGGTGGGCACTTAGACGTTTGCTCTGGATCCTGGACCCGAGGTCTATCAGCTAGGGTATTAGGACCAATGCCTGCTTTAAGGCCTTTGTCTGAAGTCTTCAAGGGTGTGGAAAGTCAAAACCCAGGGTTGGAGATATGGCTCAGTGATTAAGAGAGGCAGGGTTTGGTTCCCAGCACCCAGATTGGGTGGCTGACAACTGCTTATAAACCTTCAGAGAATCTGCTGACCTCTTCTGGCCACCACCTGAACTGGATTCATGTGCACAACCCCTGCCCTCCCCCCACACACATATAATTGAAAATAAAAATATAGTAAATCTAAAAAGGTCACAATCCACAGCAGAAAGTGGACCGCTCAGCAACTGGGGGATGGAAGAAACATGGAAGGGAGTGGACGGCCGACACACAAGGTCATTGCCATGCTCTTTCTGGGGTAATAGAGTCTGCTATGCATGTCTTCATCTGTCCACCTACATAGAAGTACTCAGAGTATCTGAATATGTACTGTGCAAAGGCCTGGGATTCTGGAGGAGCCTGAGAATCTAAGGTATCTCCAGTCTGGCAGGGAGATAAGCACTCAAACCGCAAGGGATATTGATAAGTATGGATCCCTGTGGGGTGCTATTGGGGAGCATAGTACCCCTTCAAGTCTTGACAAGGATCAGCAAAGGTTACCTTGAGGATATGACATATCATCCCAGTGCTAAAGGACAAGTAGACTTCATCCAGCCTGTAGAAGGTGAGAAACATTCCAAGCAGAGGCATAGCAGTAGTACAGATGCCCGTTCTTCAGTCTCCCAGTTGGCAGCAGTTGAGGTGTGATGGGGAGCCAGGAAAAACCAGGGGCTACGCTAGGCTGTCGAAGGAAGACAGGGAGGTGAAATCTCAGGTATGACTTTCCCAGGTTGGTGGGCTGCAACTGTGTTTCTAGGTGCTTTACTGATGGCGTGTGTGTGTGTGTGTGTGTGTGTGTGCGCGCGCGCGCGTGTGTGTGTGTGTATGATTTTTCCTATTGGCCTTGCACACTTGTCCTATGCACCAATTAGAATATAAAACCAGGGCAAGTGGGAATCAAGTGGGTTCTGTGCTGTTTGCTTGGGAACTGCTAGCTCTGCTAAGACCTTTAGTCATCTGACACAATGTTTCCCACCACATCTTTGTATTGTGAGGGAAAGAATAAGAGGAGAAATCTCTTTATTGTGGCTATGTTTGTTCCTACTAGATATCGAGAGAAGGGGCTGTCCTGGCTGGGATGACCGTTTTGTGGGCAGACTCTCTACAGGGACTCTCTTCTATGACTTTGCCCATCTTTCCTATTCTCAGAAAGACCCATGATGGTGGCCTCAGATCCTTTCTCCTCTCGGGTTTCTAGTGAGCACCATGGAGCTCCTGCCGAGCATACACAGGGACTCAGGTCTGATTTCAAGAACTGCAAACCATAGGAATGAATGAACGAACGAATGAACAAATGAACTGAGGAACAACATCAACAACAGAAGCATTAAAGAGAAGGAAAGCCATGGGCAGATTTCTCCTGGGAAAATCACTGCAATTGGGAGAAGCTGAGAACTGCTGACCTTGTCCTGGGAAACCTCACATTGATGAAAACATTTCTCCAACCTGAGCCACACAGATCCCTCTTTTAAAATAGAAATACTTTTGAGAATTCTTCCCCCTCGAGGACTTTTTATGCTTGTGCTATTAAAATCTGTACCCACAGGAGAGTTGGAGTAAATACCTTCCGCTGATGACTCTAACATGACTAGAAAAACAAAACAAATGGACAAATTATAGAACGGTGAACTAAGAAATCAATAAAATTCAAATTAAAAGCATTAATTTAATAGGGCGTTGTTTTAGCAAGCCTGCTTCACGGCTTTCCTCTCGAGCATGGGGCTGATTGTGGAGTGTGGTTTCTCATGAGCCTGGGGGCCATTCAGGGAACAGTTCCCACTATTTCTTTCTGTAGCCACTGTGGAAGGCTGTCCATGGACAGAGGGCACATGGCTGTATTCTGTTGTATTCTGAGAGTATCATAATTAAGAAAAATAACTGCATTGGATGTGGGCCCTCAAATCTCAGTGATTTATTTTTTAATCCTGTCTCCAAAACTAACTCTTCCCATTATACACACACACACACACACACACACACACACACACACACACACACACACAGAGACACACACACACACACACACACAGAGACACACACACACACACACACACACACAGACACACACACACAGACACACACACAGACACACACACACACACTCCATCCTGGTGTTATGGAGCTAGTGAGAGAACTGGGCTAAACACGGAATAGCTAACAGAAGAAAAAACGGCATTTATGCAATCCTTATGTGCCTGAGGTCCGGGAATGGAGATGTAGGAGCTGAGATGCCCACAGGAGGGTCTAGTCTTTGAAGATAAGCAGGGCATATTTGAGGGTGGGTGGCTGGGAAGGCTGGTCAGTGGGAGGGCAGTCTTAGTAAGAATCAGCCTTGGATGGGAGCACCATCTCCCACACAGCTTGCCTGGGTCCAGGATGATGCGGATTCTGTCCAGTGGTCAAGCACTGACCCTCAAGGGGAGCTGGGAAAAGCAGACAGTCAGGGAGGATTGACCCTGCCCAACTCCCACTCTGCTGTTCTCCCTCACATAGCTCAATGTGTGATG